>CM060894.1:26795000-27420000 GCA_030762935.1 Hymenopus coronatus | reverse complement strand
ATAATACATTAAATGAAAAAACAAGAGTATTAAGAATAAAAAGGCTTATAACGCTTAAATATTTTAACAGCAGTAGAATTAAGGATATACATAGTATGTTTTATTTTTAAAAATTCAATATTTAATCGTAAACAATAATTGTATACAATGGAAACAACGACATCAAAACTATATAGATATCGCAGGGTTTCATTAAATAAAAATCTGGTGTGTTCCATCCACATGACTCTATCTACATCTCTGCAACAAATTACTGTTGAAAAGCTTTTCCTTCTATTTACTTAATGCTTATCGATAAAGAAATTAGCAGAAATAGTCTTATTACTTGCTTCCTTGTAAGCAGAAGCGAAATAAGGGAGTACCATAGGTTAAAGTGATCGTCAAAAGCTGGTTGCTATGTGAATGAAGTTCCTTTGTTTGTATGGACACGAGTTGACAAATTCCAGTATGAGAAAAGTATAAGTTTTTTAAAGGTGAAACCAAAAACAAGAAATATCTAAAAAACGATCAACTCACGTAAAAAATATATATGACATAAATTTTGTGCTTTAACATGCTCTCTATTATTTGTGGTAAGCCTTTGTCCATCTCTTACGGTTTAGCAGTTATGCAAAATTCGGTAAAATTCATCCAGAATAAAGTAGTCTTCAGAAAAATCAAGATATACATTTTATTTGTCAGATAAACATATGTAATATACGATATTTTAATCAAAATTGTTAGTTCCATGTAAAGGGTGGTTTGGGATGGGGGGATTTTTCTCAAAACCTTCGTGTCGCATCCCTGCAGGATACTTAACCACAATACAAAGTTTGGTTTTTTACTGACCTTTCGTTTTTGAGTTATCGTGTTCATAGTCACACGGACACACACACGCATACACACACACACTTTTTCTGAAAATGCTTTTCTTGGATGCAGGGAACCCTAAAACATATATTACCGGTGAAATCTCGGTAGCGAATTTTGGATGGAGTGCAATATCTTCTCTATGTACATAGTACGTGTAGAGAAAGTAAAAAGGGAAAAAGAAGGAGCAGTTGGTCCAGTTTATTTCACACGAAAGTGCATTAACAGAAGCAGAACACTTGCAGTGGATGTTGGAGTTGGACGTCATCACCAGAGACCAGCATTAATTTATTTTGGCTTTCGTCCATAATAGATATACAGAGACCAAGTTGCAATGATTTAATCGTCGCTCAAATAAACCTATCGTTAAAATTAGTGAAGATTCACTGAAGTCATTAATTCGCTCCACTTAAAATATTTTAGTTATATTTTGTCTCTTTTCTTTATAACATATTTGGTGGACCTTTGTATATTCGTGTTTATTAGGTTGTGATATATTGTATTGATTTTTACTTTCTCTACACGCAGTTTCTCTACACGTACTACTACATAATATAGTATAGAAAAGGTATTGTATTGCTACCAAAAAGTTCATACTGAGATTACACAGGAAATATGTGTTTTGGGTCCCCCTGAATCCAAAAGAAAAACATTTTTAGAAAAATATCTGTGTGTGTGTCTGTGGACAACATAGCTCAAAAACGAAAAGACCGTTAAGTACCAAACTTGATGTTTAAGTTTGGTATCTTCCAAGGAAGCGACACGAATATTTTGAGGAAAATTCCCCCACCACAAACTACCCTTTACATGGAAAAGCTTCCGAATATTTTGATTTTCTCAAAAATGGCTTTAACGATTTTGATTAAAATCTTTTATATGTAAGGTATTTAGGATTTTTTAATGTTGCATATCTAGTAAACAGTAAACCATAGACAAAAACCTAGTACAGTAAGATGTATATCTCTTTTAAACACACAATTAATATCATATACACTTTTTTCGAGGAGTTGACCCATCTCGAGATTTTCCTTGTTATTGGTTTCAGTTTTAAAATTCTTACTTTTCTCATACAGGAACTTGTCAACTCCTGACCACGCACAGAAAGAATTTTAATCCCATAGCAACTACATTTTAAAACATCTGACTGTCGGTTTAGCCAGATTATTCCCTTATTTCCCTTATACTGATAAGCAACCAAGTAATAAGACCGTTTCTGCTAGTGTTTATCTCGATTAGCATGAAGTAGATAGAAGAATAAGCTTATAAACAATAATTTGTTACAGAGATATAGAGAAAGTCATGTGAATGGAACACATTAGATTGTTCTTCATCTGTAGAGCCCCCTTTAACTTCTACTCTAATCGGGAACTTAGACTTGAGATGCGACTGCCGGTGTTTTGCCCGCTGAACTGAAGGTTTCTTAACTTTATTTTTACAATGTTATACTATTAAAGACACACATTCACCCCCAAATTCATACTTCCAGACTCTGTGGGGACAGGAAATGATTCCACTTAAAGAAAATTCCTCGCGCCGGTCGGAATTCGAACCTGGAGTTAAAAAGATGGCCTTTATGGACGTAACTCTAACCAGGGTAAATAAATAAATAAATTTAAGTAACCACCCTTTGTTATGAACTGGGAGTATTACAATATTTTGGACAAAGCCTCTTTTTCCATATATTCCAAGTTTATAGTGTTTTTATAGTGTTACCGTCCGATTTTACTGCAATGGTACTGCAGGTGATGACATTGATCATACTTAGAATGAAGATGAGGCACCGGTGGAATGCGATAGCGCGTTAAACCGGAGAACCCGGAGAAAACCCGCCTTTGCGCCACTTTGAACACCACAAATTCCACATGCGGTGGGGTCGAACTCGGGTCGTCTAGGTGAGAGGCTAGTGGTCTAATCAGTCTAATACTTAGATTCCTTAGCATATTGGGCACGTGCCACCACCTATAGTTTTGAAAACAATGGGTACAGCAGATTTTAAAATTAAATCATCAAATGATATGTTATTCGCATATTACTGCAGACTATTCGGTTATGAATCATTTACATACAAATACAACAGAAAGTTAACACATTAAAAACCCTCCCGTGATATTCGATGGCAATATGGCGTTTTAATGTGAGTGTTTAAATATTAATACCCCAATCAGCGAAATCAGGCACCTTGGATTTATGGCCGTTGCTTCGACCTGTCCTTTCCATTGACAGCTGTCAAAACTTGTTTAATCCGTTTATACTCAAAGCTGCTTCGGAATAACCGCTGCCTAATTTCCTTAATAGAAGGCGTTCAGTTTTGCTAAACCTCGTGACAGGTAAAACGTGGCTTTGATGAGTAAATTCTCTTAGAAACTCCCTCGTGATGGTAAACTGGTATCGCTTTGATCCGACACAAGCTATGAGCAGTTCGGCTGTTGATTACTTTGCTTTAAGCCATTTTGTGCCCCAAAATAGTCCATACACAACAGCAAGGGTATTTATGTGTTTGTGCAGGTTTCATTGTTTTATGACGTGTTTGTAATCGGGGCATGTCATACTGATTCAACCCATTAAACACCGAATGGCGTTCATTAAAATTTGCACATTTCATACAGAAGATTAAAGCTTTTCTTTTTACTTTCTCTACACGTACTATGTACATAGTGTATAGAGAAGGTATTGTATTGCACCCAAAAATTTTATACCAAGATTTTTCCGGAAATATATGTTTTGGGTCCCCCTGAATCCAAAAAAAAAAAAACATTTTTGGAAAAAGGTCCGTGTGTGAGTGTGTCTGAGGACAGCATAGCTAAGAAACGAACAGACAGTTGAATACCAGGATGGTATCTTCTCAGGATGTGACACGAGTATTTTCAAGAAAATTTCCCCACCCCCAACTACCCTTTACATAGAACTTTTTTCAAAAATTTTGATTTTCTCAAAAAAGATTGAAGATAAAGCATACAGAAGACTAAAGCTTTTCTTTGTACTTTCTCTACACGTAATACGTACATAGTGTATAGAGACGGTATTATATTGCACCCAAAAATTCGATACTGAGATATCACCGGAAGTACATGTTTTGGGTTCCCCTGAATCCAAAAGAAGCATTTTTGGGTAAAGGTCCGTGTGTGTGTGTATGGACAGCATAGCTAAAAAACGAAAAGACCGTTAAATACCAAATTTGGTATTTAAGTTTGGTATCTGCCAAGGATGCGACACGAAGATTTTCAAAAAAGTATCCCACCCCCAACTACCCTATACATAGAACTTTTTTTGAAAATTTTGCTTTTCTCAAAGATGACTAACAATTTTGATTAAAATATTGTATATTAAAGATATTTACCTAATAAATAAAATGTATATCTTTAATTTTCTGCGAATAACCTCCGAAGATTATTTTATTTTGGAAGAAATTTACGGAATTTTGCATAACTGGCAAACCGTAAGAGATAGACAAAAACTTAAAGCCTGTTAGTTAAAATGGTTAAAACACACAATATATGCTATATACCTTTTTTTGCAGTGGATCGTTTTGAGTATTCCTTGTTATTTGTTTCGACTTTAAAAAAATTCGTCTACCACAAATCCCACGTGCGGGCGCTTGGATTCGAACCCGGGCCGCCTAGTTCGGAGGCGAGTGGTCTAAACACTCGGTCACGGCTCGCATTAGACTAAAGCGACAGTCATATTTTTACTTTCTCTATACGTACTACGTACAGATTTCACCGAGAATTCACTTGAAATAGTTGTTTTAATGTCCCCTGTAACCCAGAGAAAGGACCGTGTGTGGCCCGTGTGTGTGTGTGTGTGTGTGTGTGTGTGTGTGTGTGTGTGTGTGTGTGTGGCCGTGTACCTGTGAACACGACGACTCAAAAACGAAAAGTCACTATAATACCAAACTTGGTATTTAAGTCTAGTATCTTCCAAAGGTAAAACACGAAGAATGGAGAAAAATTCTCCCAAACCAGCATTTCTCAACGATTTGATTAACATACCGTACGGCTCTAACGAATTTGATTAAAATACCATACATTAAAGATACTTATATTGCAAATAATATATTATCTTGAATTTTCTGCGAATAGCCTGTAAACACCTCTTTATTCTGAATGAATTTTGCTGAATTTTGTATAACTAGTAAACCGTAAGAGATAGGCAAAAACTTACTACACAAAAATGTAGATCTCTTCTAATCACACAATTTATGTTCTTTACGTTTTTGTTGTGGAAGTAACCATTTCCAAGATATTCCTTTCTATTGGTTTCAATTGTTAAGTACTTATACTTTTAGCAGACATGAAGCGTCCGTTTTTCTTTTGTTCTACTCCTGGCTAAGCAAAGAAGCCATTTGCAATTACTTGCGCATAACATAGTTTTTAATACATTTGACTATCGCTTTAGTCTAAAGCATTCATTTAGTTCCCTTCTACTTATAAGGAACTAAGTAATATGAGCATTCTGCTAATGTTTATCTCAATTAGCATTGTGTAGAAAAGTGAAAAATCTCTTGTAAGAAGTTCGTAGAGCAGCTAGGGAAAGTCATGTGAGTGTAACACATCAGATTTTTCGTTTCGTAGTTCGACTTACCCTCCCCGTATGTAGGATTGACAACTCCCCTAGGACTTACAAGCGTTTGCCTAGGGGTCAGAAGCCTGTCAGGGAGCCAACGGCACGAAACCACAAAATGGAGAACCTGGAACGAGTGGTCGGTCCGTAGCCAGGCATGAGTGCCAGGAAGTGGATGATATGAAGTGCAAGCGAAATGGATAATAAGGAAAGTTGGTAGAATGAGTGGCGGTGGAAATCGAAGGGCCCGGAGAAATCCCACACAGAAGCCGCTTCGTCTACCACAAATCCCACATGCGGGCGCTTGGGATCAAACCCGGGCCGCCTAGGTGGGAGGCGAGCGGTCTAAACACTCGGTCACGGCTCCCAGTAGACTAAAGTATGAATGAATGAATAAGTGTATTTATTTACATAACAATATCATACATAGAATTTCAACAATTGCATGGGTCCACAGACCATACGTACTTTTGTAATACACATTAAAAGCAATATTAAAACAACAACGCAGCATTAAAAGAGTAAACACGAAAATGAAAAGACAAAGATATTCAAATACAGAAATTTAAATTTACATCACAGAGTACACTTTCATAAATGCACCCTCTTATAATAGATAATTATACTTAAAAGAAATATATACACATAATATATATATATATTATATTATTTATATATACAATATATAAAAACACAACACAACAGTGACCTAAGATGTCAAAAATATACACACACACATATATATTACCTAACCCGTCCACGCCTGCCAGTAGCGTCCAACATGCTTTAAAGTAATAGTTATATTGTTTAAAGTCTGATGTGATCCATTCACATGGGTTTCTATACATATCCTACAAAAAAAAAACTTCTTACAAAAGATTGTTTTACTTCTACTCCATGACAATATGCATTATCAGAAGAGATTACATTGTTCCTTATAAGTAAAAGGTAAGTAGGGTAATATACTGTGTAAAGCGATAGTAAAATAGTTTAAAAGCCGTCGCTATGTGAATGTAATTTGTATTCACTTCTTTGTATAGCCAGGTGTAAAACTAAAGAAACTTGGATGAGATCCTGTTTGTGAAAACTATATTATAAAATTTAAACCAATAACAAGGAAGTTTTAGGAAACGGTTAATTGCACAATAAAAATGTAGAGAACACTAATCGTGTATTATTTTTGTGCAGTAAGTTTTTGAGTATCACTTGAGATTTGCTATTTATGCAAATGTCACTCAGAATGAAGAGGACTTCAACCGCTATTCTCAAGAAATTCAAGAAATATATTTTATTCTTCATAAACATATTTTAATATACAATATCTTAATCAAAATCATTATTGCTACTATTGAGAAGATTAACATTTTCTAAGTTTTTCCCATGTAAAGAGTCGGTTGGGATTGGGAGATTTTTTGGTTGAATTTCGTGTAGCTTCCTTGTAAGATAGGTACTCAAGTTAAACACCAAGTTTGGTATCTAACCGACTTTTCGCTTTTGGGCTAGGCTGCCCAAACGGACGTTTATCTATAAACGTTTTTTTTAACTCAGGGGACCTCAAAACATATATTTCCAGTGAAATTTCTGTATCGAATTTTTGGATGCAATACAATACCTTCTCTATACACTATGTATAGTAATGGCATTAATTCAGGATACTTTTTGCTAAAATTAACATTCAAATTTGGATTTTACATTCAACTTTCATTCAGAATCATTCTTATCTGATAAATTAAAGCCTAGAAGTGTTATTATAATACAGTATCGAATCCTTTAGCCTAAAATGAAGCTTGTCGTAGTTCGTTTTAGTGGCGTCAACGTTCGGGAGCCAATATGTCGTGGTGTTGTTAAGGTGTCAGCATGACGCTGTCAGGTGAGTCTACCTGGAGTTGGTCGCGGGTTAATGCTAGTGAACTTCTCTACATTAAGTGTACATACCTTGCAGTTTCCCTTGGTTGCACCGGCTAATCTTGTTCTAGTAGATCATGAGTTTTCTCCTACTCAGGGGGGAAAGAATGACAAGGGTATGTAACACTGTTGGTAGACTCAAATAACAGAGAAAGTTCACTTAATTCACTGTAGACTTCCTTTATTAGTGAATTGTTGTTGGTTTGAGGCACTAACCCCACGAGTGACTCCCTACATAACCGATCGCGACCTTGATGAAGCAGTTTTCCTTACGTGCTAATTCCACTTTTACGGAGTTGTTATAACTTTACATTAGTCACTAGAGTTTCTTGGTCCATGTAACATTCACAATGATGATTGCCCGTCAGATTAATTTATAAAACACTTATGTTCTGCAATACACGGCGCGCGATTTCCTACATGATGTCTCTTACTTTAAGAGCCTGTGAGTCTCTTGTGAGCCTTCTGAACCTTGTTAGCTACATTGTGAATCTTACTAACCTGCTTTCTTGTACGCACATCAGTTATATACAAAAAGGTCCGAGTTTTGCCCTCCTTTTTGATTGGCTGAAAAAGTGCGCGTAAAGTGGCTTTATTACGTGACTATCGGGGCTTTTTCTTTATCTTACTCCCACGTGACCTTGTTCTAAAATGCAAAATTCCCTTTCTCCAGTTCCAAAGGGAGAGTACCTAACTTCCTCTTAAGCGTTGTTACTTATGTCCCTAATGCATTAAATGTTGTGTTATTTTCAACAGAGCCCGTAGCCTTGACAAATACAAAAGGGATTTTCTACCCTCCACGGTACTGCGTTCCACTGAGCATATATTTCTTATGTTAAATATTACAAACTAATGATTAAACTAATAATATATGCGTCGTACTAAAATACTGTCGCAAGCTAATTTGGCCTTTCTATGTGTTACTGTGACTCAAATTTGAAAACTATTATTTTACACATATACTCGTATTTTATTTTCTATTGTATCCAATAAGAAAATTGGAGTTTTTGCTCTCATACTACATAGAAAATTCAAAATTTGAAGAAACATCTTAGTTTTGGAATTATGAAAACTGAACAGCTTGAACACCATCAGTTTTGAAATAGCAGATTTAACCAAATTTGGGTCCACCTTCTATACGCAATTAATAATTTATTATATCTTTTTGAATGCAGTATACAATAAAAGACATAATTCCCAAATATTATTTTCATGTTATTGTGTACCCAATATGAAATATAATACATGAATATTTTCATTTAACAGGGCACTCAAAATCAGGGAAATATGGAGTTTTGCAAATAATACTCTTTATGGTGTTGCTCACGGTATTGAAAGTTCTTAATCCTGAAATTACTACATTCCGCAACATTTGAGCACCTCTATATAATATGATTTTCATATTGAATACAATATAGGACAACAAATGTCTATTTATAAATAATATATTTTTCAAAGTGCGGTCAAAGTAACCAATTAAAGGCTAAGTTAACTCCAGTGTATGGTAAAACCTTCCTGACTATAATTTATCGGACAACAATGATCGTGAATAAGAGTTAAATGAAATATTCAAATTCAAAGCTTAGTTTAACCAGAAAGATGTTCAGAATTAATGTCAATACTGTACATAGTACAATTAGAGAAGTAAAATTACCTTTTTTGGATTCAGGCCGTCCCAAAACATGTATTATGAAATCTCGTTATCGATTTTTGGGTGCAATACAATATCTTTTCAATACACTATGTACATAGTGCGTGTAGAGAAAGTAAAAATACCCGTATTGGATTCAGGGCATCCCAAAACATGCAATTCCAGTATTAGATTTTGGGTGCAATACATTATCTTTTCTATACATTATGTACGTAGTACGCAAAAATACCTTTTTTGGATTTAGCGGTGCCCAAAATATGTATTTACGGTGAAATCTTGGTATCGAATTTTTGAGTGCAATACGATTCTTTTTCCATACACTATGTACATAGTAGGTATGTGTAGAGAAAAGAAAATACATTTTCTGGACTCAGGGGGTCCCAAAACATGTATTTCCGGTGAAAATTTGATATCACATTTTTAGTGCAATACATTACCTTTTCCATACATAGTACGTGTAGAAAAAGTAAAAATACTTTTCTGGTCTCAGGGGGCCCCAAAACATGTATTTCCAATTAAATAACGGTATCAAATATTTTGGGTGCAATACATTACCCTCTCCATACACTATGTACATAGTACGTGTAGAAAAAGTAAAAAAAAAAAGAAAATACATTAAGTTTAATACATTATTACTCTCTTATAGCATGGGGACAAAATATGGATTTCCAATGAATCGAATTTTTGGTGGAATGCAGTATCTTCTCTACCAACCAGTACGTGACAGAGAAAGCAAAAGTACTGTTTTTGCCGTTGGCAGAAGTGAACAAAATATATCAGCAGACACTTGAGCATAAAAACACTGTAGTCTACATAGCGATGTTCATGGGCTGTTGAGCTGCTCATGGTTCGTTGCCAACTGTCAGTCATATCCTTGCGCAAGCAAGCAGCTGGTAGCACTGAATATATAACAAGGGAATTGTGTTGCTAGCTGTAGTCTGATAACGTGACGTGCACAAAAGTCAAGTCTTCAGTTTTCTAATGTAGGTCACGCATCCCTGAGAGATCACAGCCGTAAAAATGTGGTTCAACTTAATTACTGGCCACGTCAGAACAAAAGCCAAACGCTCTCCACAAGCGCTCTCAAACAACGTGATTAGGGAGCACATAACGTGTTTTGTTTCGCAAACTCTTGTCTTGTCTAAAACAAAAAGTAGGAACCGCGCTAAAGTTGAATGTAGAAATCTATCCTGTTCCATTTACATCACTATAGTTAACAATTCTGCAACTATTTTTACTTTCTCTACACGTACTATATACATAATGTATAGAGAAAGTATAGTAATGCATCCAAAAATTCGATAACAAGAATTCAGATCTAATACGTGTTTTGGGCACCCCTAAATCCCCCCCAAAAATATACATTTTTAGAAAAACGTCCATGTGTGTGTGCCTTTTATAGTGATTAACACCCGCTTTTACTACCGTGATGACACTGCTGATACATGGAGTGAAGTTGGAGCACCGGTGGAATGCGATGGCGGGGGAAATCGGA
Organism: Hymenopus coronatus; assembly: GCA_030762935.1. NCBI lineage: Eukaryota > Metazoa > Arthropoda > Insecta > Mantodea > Hymenopodidae > Hymenopus > Hymenopus coronatus. The sequence goes on along the minus strand of CM060894.1, from coordinate 27,409,540 downwards.
GGAAACCATCCACTGCACCTCTTTGTCCACCACAAATCTCATATGTGGTCGCTTGGGATTGAACCCTAGCCGTCTAGGTGTGGCCCTTGTGTATGTGTGTGTGTGTGGATAGCAGAGCTCAAAAACAAAAAGTTCAACATTTCCAAGGATGCAACACGAACATTTTGAGAGCCCCCCCTCCACAACAAATTACCCTTCACATGGAACAATTTTGATTTACTCAAAAACGGTTCTAACGATTTTGATTAAAATATCGTATATTAAAGATATTTACATGAAAAATAAAACGTATATCTTGAATTTTTCAGGAATAGCCTCTGAAGACATCTTTATTCTGGATAAATTTTACTGTATTTTGCATAACTAGTAAACCGTAAGAGAAAAGACAAAAAACTTACTACACAAAAAACATTTTTTCATAGAGTTGACCATTTTTTAGATATTCCTTGTTACTGGTTACTGGTTTCAGTTTTAAAATACTTAAAACTTATCACATACAGGAATTGTCAACTCCTGGCAATGCAAAGAAATAGATTTCATCCACATAGCAACCAGATTTTAAAACGTTTGACTATCGTTTTAGCCTAGTGTATTTCTCTTCTACCTATAAGAGCGCATTTCCGCTAGTGTTTATCTCCGTTGGCATGACATAGACAGATGAATGAGCTTTCTAACAACCATTTGTTACCAGATGTAGAGAAAGTTTCGTGAATGGAACACATTACATTCTATTTATATAGCCCCCTTTAACATCTAAGGTCGTATTGGGGGGCTTTGCATTGTAAAAACTGGTTTCTATGTTCTTTACTTTGGGTTTAAATGTTTTTTTTCACCCTCAAATACATACACATTCACTCTCACATACATACTTCCAGATTCGAGGGGGATAAGGAACATTCCGAAGAGCTGGGAATCGAACTCGGGACCTCCAGGTGAGTAACAAACTATTGTTACAAAAGCCGACCAAGATAGCCATATTAATCGCGATAATCATTCTAATCTAGATAAACATTAGCGGAAATGCGTTTATTACTCAATTCCTTATGAGTATAAAGGAAATAAGGGAATACACTGGGCTTAACTGACAATCAAATGTTTTAAAAGCTGTCTCTAAGCGGTTATCATTGAATGTTGGTTCTCTTTTTATGGCCAGGACTAAAACAAAAGAGATATGACACAGATGAAGACTTCCAGTGTGAAATGTAAACTACTATAAAATAGAAACAATTACCAGGGAGCGACGGCGCTGTGGCGGAGTGGTTACACCGCTCGCCTCCCAACTAGGCGGCCCGGGTTTGATCCCAAACGCCCGTATGTGGGATTTTTGGCGGGTTTTCCCCCGGTCCTCCGGTTTCCCCCGTCATTCATTCCACCAATTGCTCCACCTTTCGTATCACCAGTATGGATTGCAGCTCTATCATCCACTTCCTCACCCTTATGCCTGACAACGAGCCGACCACTAGATCCAGGTTCTCCATTTTGTGGTTTCATCGCGTTGGCTCCCCAACAGACTTTTGAGCGCTATTAGCCCTAGGGGAGGGGTATCAGTCCTAAATTACGGGGAGGGTAAGCCGAGTACGAAAACGAATTAACAGGCAGTATCTCTGAAATGGCTAGCTCTACAGAAAAAAGATGTATATGACATAAATCATGTGTTTTAACCAGAGTTACATTTTTTGTACAATAAGGTTTTCTTACGGTTTACCAGTAATACCATAAAATTCAGAAAAAAGAGGACTTCAGAGACGTTACTCAGAAAATTCAGGACATACGCTTCATTTTTCATTAAGTTATGTTATACATGTGGTAATTTAAGCAAAATCGTTAAAGCCTCTTTTGAGATTTAAAAGAGAAATAAAATTAAAGATATACGCTTCTTTTATCATACAGTTATGTTATACATGTGGTATTTTAAACTAAGTCGTTAATGCCTGTTTTGAGAAATAAAAAGTAACGCATATTTTTATGAAAAGGGTAGATTAAGGTGAGGGAGGCTGTCCTCAAAATCTCCGTGACACTTCCTTGGAGAATTGTAAATTTAAACGCCAATTTTTGTATTTTACCTACTTTTCGTTTTGAGTTAACGTATTCACAGACACATGGACAAACACATACAAGGACCTTTTTCTAACAAATGTTTTCTTGGATATAAACGCAAATCGATGGCACGGCAGTCCACAATGAACCTTGATATATCGCCCTGCCGCTGCATTCTTCATCTAGGCCCGAAGGATCAATGTGGTGCAGTGCTAAGGGTAAGATGAGATCAGCACCTCGAGTCCCTCCCGGCCGGTTGATGCGGTCTTCTCGATCTGTAGCCACTATTTCTCAGTCAAGTAGCTCCTTAGGGACCTCACGAGGCTGACTGCTCCCCACGCTGGTATCGAGAATCGAACTCGGGTCTTGCGCTTGAAAAGCAGCCGCCGTACCACTAGGGAGACGATGGCTTGGATAAGTGTAATACTATCAGTGTCTGTGTACTATGTGCTAAGCAGAGGAATTAATAACGCTTTATATAAAAGAAGCACGAATATCACCTAACGACATTTTTACTGTGTTACATTTTTAGTGGCTTATACATCGGGACCTGAAGCTGTCCAGACTTCAGCAAAGTTTTACGTTAAATATGGTATCTGCATAAATGTGCCATTAATGCTACAAGAGAATGCAATAAAGTCTTCTAACAAATAAAAAAGTCATAACCTATTTCTTTTACAGCTATAGCCGAATCTGCTGCTTTTATATTCATTTCCGTCTTTCTTAATGTCGCTTTTGAATACCGGATTAGAAACTAAATTCGCCAGTTTTAGATCCAAACTGAGACACCATTTTTGTTTCTTATTAATTTCTCCACACGTACTATACATAGTGTATAGAGAAGGTATTGTTGTATTGCACCCAAAAATTCGATACCGAGATTTTACCGGAAATACATTTTCGGAAAACGGTCCGTATGTGTGTGTGTGCGTGTGTGTGTCTGTGACTGTTGGTTACCATACTTGGTATTTAAGTTTGGTATCTTCCAGGGATGTGACACGAAGATTTTCAAGAAAAACTCCCCATACCCTACTTCCCTTTACATGGAACTTTTTTCGAACATTTTGACTTTCTTAAAAATGGCTCTAACGATTTTGTTTAAAATATCGTATATTAAAGATACTTACCTGACAAATAAAATGCATATTTTGAATTTTCTGGGAATAGCCTCTGAAGACTAATTTATTCTAGACGAATTTCACGGCATTTTGCATAACTGCTAAACAGTAAGAGATGGTCAAACACTTAACACACAAAAAATGTAGAAAACATTAAAACACACAATTTAAGTTATATACAGTTTTTTCGTGGAGTTGATCGTTTTTGACATACTTATTTTTGTTTTCAACTATGAAAAACTTATACCTTTCTCATACAGGAATTTGTCAACCCCTGTTCATACAAAGAAACTTCAGTCACATAGCAACCAGCTTTTGATAATTAGTTTAGCCAATAGTACTCCCTTATTTCCCTTCTGTTTACAAGAAAGCAAGTAATAAGACTATTTGTGCTAATTTTTTTTTCTCGATTGGCATGAAGTAAATAGAAGCATAAGCTTTTTAACAATAATTTGTTGCAGTGAGGTAGAGGAAGTCATGTGAATGGAACACATCAGATTTTTTTTTACTTACTTTGCTTACCTACAATAAGTAGAAGAAATATTCATTCCACCCAAAAATTCGATACCGAGATTTCCCGGAAATAGACATTTGAGGCTGAGAAAAAAAAAACATATTTAGAAAAACTTCGTTTGTGTGTGCTTGTATTCATAGTGTTTAACGCCCGTTTTTACTGAGGTTCGGCAGGCAAATGATACATCAAATGAAGATGGAACACCTGTGATGCTGGAAACCGGAGAACCGGGAGAAAATCCGCCGCTGCATCCATCGCAAATCTCAGTTGTGGTCGCTAGGGATCGAACCTAGGTCTCACCTTGGCAAGTAGTCTAACCACTTGGCCACGGCGTGTCCTGTGTGTATGTGTGCGTGTGTGTTTCTTTGTACAGAAAATGCCAAAACACAAAAAAAAAAATGCAGTTAATATCAAGTTAGAATGTGTCACGAAGCTTTTTAAGAAATTCTTCCACCCCAAGCTAATTTTTACATGGGAAATTCTCGTAATGACCCCTAAAGTTTGATCTTAGCCATATTATTTTTTAAAGTTGGGAAACTCACATTGTGAAATATTTCGTAATAAGCTAACCCTCCCCGTATTTGTGGGACTGACACACCCCTAGGACTTACAAGCCTATGCCTAAGGGTCAGAAGCCTGTCAAGAGGCGTACGGCACGAAACCACGGAATGGTGTACCTGTCACGAAGGGTTGGCATGTAACCAGGCATGAACATGAGGAAGCGGATGATATGAAATGTAAGCGAAATTGACGATAAGAAAGTTGATGATGCAGCAATTGCTAGAATGAGTGGCTGGGGAAACCGGAAGACCCTGAGAAAACCCGCGCAGACGCCGGATCCTCCAGCACAAATCGCACATACGGCGCTTGGGATCGAACCCGGGCCGCCTAGATGGGAGGCGAACACTCTACGCTTCGCCTTACTGTGAAATATGCAGTGCCTTATTTCTGACTCCTGGCCGACTGCTTCGTGGTCGCTTGCTGCCGCATAATCGTACGCTACTGCCGACCGAGTAGAATATTCACAGACGCTGGACTCAAGCGCATAGTCTGCTGGCAATTCAAGAACGTACATTTACATCTCACAGTAGTCAGCGCAATGTCAAAAGCGAAATTACTGCAATTTCAGATGAAAAATCTGATGTGCTCCATTCAAACGAGTTTCTCTACATCTCTGTAACAAATTATTATTAATAGATAAACAATGTATTTGCCATAGGAGTACAACTATTCATGACATCGTCAAAAACTGTATAATTATATCAACAAATCAAGTAAATATTACACCATAAAATTCATTTAAACTATATAGATGATTTGCCTTCAATGTGGTACTGACCCTACTCTTAAAAGCCTGAAATGAAATTTGTCTTATGTGCAAAAGTGTGCTATTGTAAAGCTTAAGAGATATATAATGGAAACTACTTATAATTACACTGTATGTATGTATATATATATATATATGAATTACTTCGAGTATCATGACTATGTACAGAAGCAAGTTGTATGTTTCTTTACATACAAAAGACCGGCCAGAACGTACATCGAGGGCAGACTTTCTCTACCTCTCTGCAACAAATTATTGTTAAAATGCTTGTGCTTCTATTTACTTCATGCTAATCGAGAAAAAATTAGCACAAATAATTTTATTACTTGCTTTCTTGTAAGCAGATGGGAAATAAGCTAGTACTATAGGCTAAACTAATAACCAAAAGCTGGTTGCTATGTGACTGATGTTTCTTTGTTTGTATGGACAGGAGTTGACAAATTCGTGTATGAGAAAAGTATAAGTTTTTCATAACTCAAAACAAAAACAAGGAATATGTCAAAAACGATCAACTCCTCGAAAAAAATGTATATAATATAAATTGTGTGTTTTAATGTGCTCTACATGTTTAGTGTGTTAAGTTTTTGCCCATCTCTTACGGTTTAACAGTTATGCAAAATTCCGTGAAATTCGTCTAGAATAAAGTAGTCTTCAGAGGCTATTCCCAGAAAATTCAAGATATAAATTTTATTTGTCAGATAAATATCTTTTATATACGATAGTTTAAACAAAATCCTTAGAGCCAATTTCAAGAAAATCAACATTTTAGAAAAAAGTTCCATGTAAAGGGTAGTTGGGGGTGGGGGGGGTTTTCACATCCTTGGAAGATACCAAACTTATATATCTAGTTTGGTATTCAACGGTCTTTTCGTTTTTGAGCTATGCTGTCCACAGACGCTCACACACACATACACACACACGCACACACGGACCTTTTTCCAAAAATGCTTTTTTTGGATTCAGGGGGATCAAAAACATGTATTTCCGGTGAAATGTCGTAATCGAATGTTTGGGTGCAATACAATACCTTCTCTATACATTATGTACATAGTACGTGTAGAGAAAGTAAAAAGTGGTTTACAATGAAATTTAGTTGAAACTTCATAAATTAATCTCAAGGCTTTTTTTTTTTTTTTTTTTGCAACATAAATAATAAGCTTATTCCATTTCATGCTAATCGAGATAAATATTAGTAGAAACGATCTCCCTTGTAAGTAGAAGGGAAATAAAGAAATATACTAGACTAAACTGACAGTCAAATGTTTTAAAATGGTTGCAATGGGATTGAAATCCGCTTCTTTGCGTGCCCAAGTATAGACAAGTTCTCATATGACAAAAGTTAAAAGTATTTTAAAACTAAAACAATAACAAGGAATATATCGAAAACAGTTCACTCCACGAAAAAAATGTATATGACATACAACCTGATGTAAATTTTTTTTATTTAGTAAATTCTTATCTATGTCTTACGGTTTACCATTTATGCAAAATTCAATAAAATAATCCAGAATAAAGAGGTCTTCAGAGGTTATTCCCAGAAAATTCAAGATATACGTTTTATTTGGCATGTAAATACCTTAAACATAAGAGGTTTTAATATAAATCATTAGAACTATTATTAAGAAAGTCAACATTTTCGATTTTTTTCCATATAAAGTGCAGTTTGGGGTGGGGGATGTTGAAAATCTTATCGCATCCTTGAAAGATACTGAACTCAAATGTTAAGTTTGGTATTTAAAACGGACTTTTCGTTTTTGGGCTTTGCTGCCCACAGACACACACAGACTGACTGACAGACACACACACATTTTTTTTTTTTTTTTGTATTCAAGGGGTCCTAGAACATGTATTTCCGATGAAACCTCGACCTTTTTAAGTGGAATACATAGGCTGTCTTTACACTGTGTACATAGTGCATGTAAAGAAAGTAAAAAGGGGCGACTCTTTAAATGCTATGATATTGTTACTATGCAGTAACACAGCATAAAACAGGCTTTACTAGAAGATTTGCAAACGCTGCGCTGTGATGTAGTTAATAATCCGCAAGCGACCGCATTCTATTTTGGAATTAGATGAAAACAATGTTATTGCAATTTATACATTGTTCCGAAATAATCTGTATATGGGGTTCACTGTTGATGTTGTTAATATTTAAATTCAAAATTTGCACTGCATGAAAATTTATGAGCCCGTTTTACTGATGTTAGTTAAATTCATCAATCACATGCTCATACCATCCAAAAAATATTTTTTCGTAGTTGGCCTACCCTGCCTATCTAGCACTAAGACCCCAAGGAAATACAGGCGGAGCCTCTGGAAGCCAAGAGCACGAAACCACAGAATGGAGAACCTGGAATGTGTGGTCGGCCAGTAACTAGGCATGAGCGTAAGGAAGTGGATGATAGGAAATGCAAGCGAAATGGAAAGATGACGATAGAGCAATAGTGAAAAGAGTGGCGGGGGAAACCGGAGGACCCGGAGAAAGCCTGCCCAGACGTCGTTTCGTCCAAAACAAATCCCGCATGCGGGTACCCAAATGGGATGCGAGCGGTCTAACCACTCGGCCACGGCGCCGACTTCAGCAACATTACAAGTATATTTCATCGTATACGGGTTATCTCTGGGGAAAAACACAGCGTTCTCTAGGTAAGGCAGAATATGTGCCTCGCTTTCTTTAGTAGTCCTCGAACATGACTTTAGATTAAGTTAACTTCTAGCTAACTAGCACGTTGTTTACTAGCGAGTGGAGAGGGGAGAAGCAAGAGTCCCATATGCTCTGAATTTGTGCTAAAGGCATAAGAGGATACAGAAGTTGGTGTATACAAGGGATGTCAAAAAATAATAGCAATCATTTTTTTGGAAAATACTACTAATATTTATTCAGATTCTTTCAGACTTCAAAGTATTCTCTCTCGGATACTCCATTGGTCAAAATATGCCCTAAAACCCTTTTGGATAGTCTGTTGAGTCTTTTTGAGTTATCGTGTTCACAGGCACACGGACACACACGGACCTTTTTCTGAGAATACTTCTTTTGGATACAGGGGATCCTAAAACATTAATTACCGGTGAAATCTCGGTATCGAATTTTTTGATGGAGTGCAATACCTTCTCTATACACTATGTACATAGTACGTGTAGAGAAAGTAAAAACGAAAGTTCAAACACTCACCCAATGTAAAAAACAAACAAACAGATAATTTGTCCAATTGGTTGTCTTATCACATCAACAACTGCTGGAACACACGTCCATTGACTTCCAGAGAAGAAGTGCATCGCCATGCCATACCTTGTCCTACCCCTCCAAAGATGCCAGGAGTTTCCCTGACTTCAGCTGCTGCGCTGGCAATTCGCGCTGTTAGGATTTCCTCTGTGTCAACAGTAGTTTCATAAACAATTGCCTTCATGAGGTCCCACAAAAACAAATCCATATGCGTTTAATCAGGAGAGCGTGGTGGCCAGGTAATGGGTCCACCTCGACCTAGCCTACGATTGCCAAATGTAGCTGTCGGATGGTTGCGTACGTGATTCCCAAAATGAGTTGTCGCCTCATCATGCTGAAACCACATGTTCATTCTGATGTTCAGAGAAAGCGGGTGCAATAACTCAGGCAGAACATGTTGAAGAAATACCACATAGTTATTGGCGTTCAGTCGAATTGGGCAAAATGTATGGTCCCACCAGGAAGTAATCTACAATCCCTGCCCAGACATTGACAGTAAATTGCTGTCGATGTGATTGCACAATCATGGCATGGGGGTTTTCGAAGTACCATACGAGAATTGCGGGAATTGAATATCTTCTCACGTATGAAGTATGTTTCATCCGTGAACAAAACACGGCTTGCAAACTCTGGTTGGAATATGCATTTGTTCAAATACCAATTACAGAGGTTCACTCGGAGTGGATAGTCACCTGGTGTAAGAACATGGACTCTCTCAAGATGATATGGACGCAATCTCCAAATCTTGACATGGCCAGTACGAAAGTGTTGTGCGATCTCTCGAGTACACAGCGAGGGTTTATTCGCTATCCACTGCAGCAGGCTTCCTGGAGTCCAGGTGTTCGCACAACACGCCTCCGTCCTTGTCCATGTGCTCGTCTGTGTAATGACCCCATTCGCTTAGTCTCTGATGAATACTGGTAAATGTCGTATGGTGAGGACACTGGCGGTTTGGAAATATTTCCCGGTAAAGCCTCTGCGTCAAACAACCACATGTTCACGTATACCAAATGCATGTTCGCCAATTCATGCCATGTACTTCCATATCTGCTGTCCTTCCCAAACGTCACTGTTCTGTTCACAATGAAAGACGTATTACCACTGAAGCAGTACAGTAACAGTTAGAAGGAACAGACTGGGAAGTAAACATACATGCTGTAAACAATACCGAATGTTAGTGAGCTCTGGAAGTAAACAAACCTAGTAATAGTAGTAATAACAAACGCCTCTTAGACTGACACGAGTGTACTATGTTTTCTTCATTTCCTTCCTATTAATATACATCTTGCACTGAAACAAAACGTCGTAGCCCATAGGTTACTTGACAAAATATGATTCACATAAGATTATCTATCTACTGCCAAGTTTTGTCGATCTAATTTAGAAACACCCTGTATACAGGGACCCTCTCTAATGAACGTTTGTGTTAATCAGCAATTTCTATAAAAACATATTTCCTAAAATTAATTTTTATAGCCTGATACAGTAAAAAGTTTAAGTTCCTGTTTAGAGATCAGATGAATGCACATAAATAATCGTCTCCAAGAATAACATCAAATATCATAACCCCTGATCATTTTAAGGGGAAGGCTCATTGTTTTTACGGATGGACATAGTAGAATTTAATAAATATAGACATAAATATAATCATAATATAAAATATAAACATAAAAATAGTTATGTTATTTCACATTCTAAGTAATAAGGTTGAAATTATAAGCTGTTGACCCTTTCTAACAAACGACAAGCACACTGTAATATTACTACAGTAGGTAGGTACATTACCCAAAAAAATCTGATGTAATCCATTCACATGACTTTCTCTATATCTCTGCAACAAATTATGGTTAAAAAGTTTATGCTTCTATTTACTTCATGCCAAGTTATAAAAACTTAACAGAAATAGTCTTATTACTTGCTTCCTTGTAAGTAGAAGCGAAATAAGGGAGTATCATAGGTTAAAGCGATAACAAAAGATGGTTGCTATGTGACTGAAGTTCCTTTGTTTGTGTGGACAGGAGTTGACAAATTCCTGTATGAGAAAAGTAGAAGTATTTTAAGGCTGATACAAAAAACAAGGAATATCTAAAAAACGATCAACTCCACGAAAAAATATATATAGCATAAATTGTTTGTTTTAATGTGCTCTACATTTTTTGTGTGGTAAGTTTTTGTCTATCTCTTACGGTTTACTAGTTACAAAAAGTTTCGTAAAATCCATCCAGAATAAAGTAGTCTTCAGAGGCTATTCCCAGAAAATTCAACATATAAATATTATTCGTCAAGTATATATTTTTAATATATGATATTTTAATCAAAATTGATAGAGCCATTTTTAAGAAAATCAAGATTTTTGAAAAAAGTTCTATTTAAAATGTAGTTTGGGGTAGGGGGAGTTTTTTGAAAATCTTTGTGTCGCATCCTTGGACAATACCAAACTTAAATACCAAGTTTGGTATTTAACGATATTTTCGTTTTTTAGCTATGCTGCCCACAGCAAACACACACACACACACACCTACAGACAGACATACACACGCAGACATTTTTAAAAACATTCTTTTTTGGATTCAGGTGGTTTCAAAACATGTATTTCCGGTGAAATCTCGGTATCGAATTTTTGGGTACAGTACAATACCTTCTCTATTCACTATGTACATAATACGTATAGAGAAAGTAATATTCAAAATAACATTTTGAATTGTAAGAAATTCTGACGTAGTGCGCAAAAACGCTTGTCATTTTTGCAATCACTGTGAAGTTGTGATTCAGAAACACTCATTTATTTAAACAAATGTGATGTGTTCCATTAGCAGAAATTGTTCTTATTACTTGGTTTCATGTAAGTAGAAGAGTGAAAGTCTAATGTGTTCCATTCACATGATGTCCTCTAGCTGTTCGGTAAACAAACCCTTTATTCAGAGTATTAATCTGTTATCTACATCATGCTAATCAAGATAAAGATATGCAGAATTAGTCTTATTACTAGCTTACTTGTAAGTAGAAGAAAAATAATAAAATGCACGGGCTAAACTCTTGTTTCGTTAATTCAAAATCTTCTCGGGCTTCTACCTGGCTAGAAGCCCGAGAAGATTTTGAATTAATACGTCGCCAGGAAAGCTTCAGTTCTTATCTTGTTTCGTTATATAGAAGCCGGTCGTGATGTGACACAATTGAAATTCCAATAGCTTTGCTTGCCAGGAATAAACAAACGAGAAAAGAGAAGAAAGATGTCTTCCCATTTGATAAAAGCTTAAGTGGCTTGAATTGAATATATCGAAAACAGTTAACTCTGCAAAAAAAAAAAAAAAAAAAAAAAAAAAAAAAACAACAACAACAACAACCTGATATGTTCCATTCACATGTCCTTCTCTTCATCTCTGCAATAAATTATTGTTAAAAATCTTATGCTTCTATTTACTTCATGCTAATCGAGAAAAATTAGCACAAATAGCCTATTATTTGCTTCCTTGTAAATAGAAGCGAAAAAGGGAGTACCATAGGTTAAAATGAAAGTCAAAAGCTAGTTGTTATGTGACTAAAGTTCCTTTGTTTGTACGGACATGAGTTGACAATTTTCTGTATGAGAAAAAGTATGTTTTTCAAGGCTGAAACCAAAAATAAGGAATATCTAAAAAAACGATGAACTCCACGAAAAAATGTATATAACATAAACTGTGTGTTTTAATGTGCTCTACAATTTTTGTGTGGTAAGTTTTTGTCTATCTCTTATGGTTTACCAGTTATACAAAATTCCGTAAAATTCATCCAGAATAGTCTTCAGAGGCTATTCCTGGAAAATTCAAAATGTACACATTGTTTGTCAGGTGTATATATTTAATATACGATATGTTAATCAAAATTGTTACAGCCATTTTTTAGAAAATAAAAATTTTCGAAAATTTTTCCACGTGAAGGGTAGTTTGGGGTGAGAGGATTTTCTTGAAAACATTCTTGACGCATCCTTGGAAGATACTGAACATAAATACCAAGTTTGGTATTATAGCCACCTTTCGTTTTTAAGCTAAGCTGTCCACAGACACACATATGAACCTTTTTCTAAAAATTATTTTAGATTTCACCGGATATACGCGTTTAGGACCCCCTGAATCCAAAAAAAAAATCAGAAAATGGTCCGTGTATCTATGGACAGCATAGTTCAGAAACAAAATGGTGGTTAAATGCCAAAGTTGGTATTTAAGTTTTTTTATCTTCCAATGATGCAACACGAAGATATTCAAGAACATTTCCCCTACCCATAACTACCCTGTACATGGAAAAATTTTGGAAAATTTTGTTTTTCTTAAAAATGGCTCTATTGATTTTGATTTAAATACCACTTATTAAAGGCATTTCAATCACAATAAAATATGTATATTACTTGAATGTTCTGGGAATAGCTTCTGAAGACCTTTTATTCTGGATGTATTATGCTGAATTTTACATAACTAGTAAAACCGTAAGAGAAAATCAAAAGTACTTGGTTATACTAAATAAATATTTTATCCTCCAATTGCAATTCTATTTTTTATACCTTTAACTATTACAAACTTACAACATAAAAATGTAGATGTTAAAATATACAATTATGTCAAATACATTTTTTTCGTGGAGTTTACCATTTTTGAGGTATTCATTGTTATTAGTTTCAGCTTTAAAAACTTATACTTTTTTCATAAAGGAATTTGTCAACTCTTGTCCAAACAAACAAAGGAACTTCAGTCACATGGCTACTAGCTTTTGATTATCACTTTAATCTATGGTACTCCCTTATTTCGATTATAGTTACAAAGAAGCAAGTAATAAAACTATTTCTGCTATTTTTTTCTCACGATAATAATGAAGTAATTAAAAGCATAAGATTTTTAACAATAATTTGTTGTAGAGATGTAGAGAAAGTTATGTGAATGGAACACATAAGAGATTTTTGGGATTCAGGGACACCCAAAATATTTATTTTCGGTGAAATTTTGGGTGCATTACAATACCTTCTCTATACACTATATACATAGTACGTGTAGAGAAAGTAAAAAGTAAATCCATTCAGAACTGTGTAGGAGTTTAATGTAATATTGTAATCTCAAAGTTAATTTAAACAAAAAGTGTCAAGAACTAATGCCACTACTATATAATCATAAAGTATTAAGCAAGTAGGAGACGCGATATGGCACTGCACATATGCATTAAGCATTTTATCCCAGCTGCTGGTGAATTTAATACTTACATGGACCCGCCTGTTGCCTGAAGGTCAACTTGCAGCTTTTCTCATTATCCCTGACAGTTTTCTCATTGAAGTTGCTTGCTCTGTTCGTGAATAAGTTATACCTACTTGACTCTGAACATTTATCGTATGTTCTGTATAGCTTACTCCCTCTCGCATCTCAAATACAACCACCACAGTGGATTCTCTTTCCAAGACTGGGAACAGTAACATGGTACATATTCAGTAAATATTTATAAGAACAAATTAATAGCTATCTATGTGTCACTTTATCTGTAAACGGTGTAATTTTAAAACGAAATCACAAATAAACACCAACATTGGCTTTCAAACTTGGCATATTTGTGTGAATGTTTTTCTTTATCGTTATATGAGCTGTATAACTTAAAAAAAATGTAACAAATGCCGAACTCTGTTTTTACAAGGTTACAATACAAATATTCTCAACAATATCCCCTTAAATTACCCTTAAAGAGAAACTTTTTCAACAGTTGTTATTTTCTCAACAATAACTTCAACAATTATGATTAAAATGCCACAGGTTTATGACCATAAAATTATTAAAAGTATCCATTATATGGACTCCGTCTCACATTGGCATAAAACGTGATCAAATAGTAGATGAAGCTGCTAAAGAAGCAACTAAACATCGTATTTGATTCGTCAGTTGCCTCTCCACACGAAGTGGTGTTCAACTTCATCAAATACATATACATGGAAAAATGGAATTTGGAATAGTCATCAACTAACAGAAACCTTCAAGAAGCTCGCTCTGGCTGCACTAAAACTTTCCTACATTCCCGAACTCTAAAAACAAGAGATTAAGTAATCCTCACTCGAGTCAGAATTGGGCACTTCAAACAGACCAATTGATATCTTTTCACTAACTGTACCTATAAACTGTACGAGCTGTGACAGCCTTTATAGACTGCCCACTGCACAGTAGCAAACAAGCCGTCATTTCCAGTATTCCTAATGTATTCACCCAACTTGCTAAGGAAGACGAATGTCTAATGAATACAAAACGTTCTTATTTATTTATTTTTGTAACTTACCACCCTTTAAGCTGGTTACTCATATGCGACGATGCATAAAATTGCTGAAATGATGTTCAAATAATCTCTGAGTCCATGTAGATTAAAGTTACATGAAATTTGTCTTCTCAGGATAAGGGAAAACCCCGAAAATAACCTTATCCGGGTAACTCACCCTAAATGAGATTCGAACTCGCAACGTTTTGAATGGGAGACAGACCAACCACCACCACACTAACCAGGAGGGCTGGAGTAATTCTCAAATGAAATCACAAATAAACGCCAAACTTGACATTCAAATTTTGCACTTTTATGTGAGTGTTTCTGTTATGTGTCGTTCTGTGAACTGTGTAACTTTAAAGCGAAAATTCGAATAAACGCTGAACTTGGCATCTCAATCCGGCGTTTTACAAGGATAAGGCACGAAGGTTTTCAATAACATCCTCTCAAACTACTCTTCAATAGAAACTTTTTCAACAGTTATTTTCTCAACAATAGCTTCAACGATTATGATTAAAATGCCATAAAATGTTCAAAGGTATCCTTTGTATGGACACCGTCTCACATTGGCACGACGAAATGGTAGCTGAAGCTGCAACAAAGCAATTAAACATTGTCATTGATTTGTCAATTGCCTTTCCACACCAAGACGTCATCAATTTCATCAAATACAAATTCATTGAAAAATGGACATTGAAATGGTCAGAAACTAACGGCAAACTTCAAGTAGTTCGCTCTGGCTGCACCAAAGCTTTTCTGTATTCCCGAACTATCAAAAGAAGAGCTCAACTAATCCTCACTCGAGTCAGAATTGGGCACTTAAAACAAACGCAGTGTTATCTTCTCACTAAATGTACCTCCAAACTGTGTCAGACTTCTAATATTCAGCATATCCTTATGGACTACTAACTGCACAGTAGAAGTAGAAATTAAGCCGACATTTCCAGTCTTCCTAATGCGGTTAACACACCCAACATGCTGAAGAAGACGTGTTTCTAATGGATACAAAACTTTATTTGCTTATTTATTTCCTATCTTGACGTGCTTTAACCTAGTTGGTCATATCGACGATGAATGAAATTGGTGAAACGATGCTCAAATGGTCTCAGGGTCCATGGAGCTTAAATTCCTCGTCTCAGGATAAGGGAGAACCCTGAGAATAACTTTATCCGGATAACATCCTAAGTGAGATTCGAGCTCGCAACCTTTTGAATGGTAGGCAGACCAGCCACCACCACACTAACCAGGTGGGCTGGTGTAATTTTCAAATGGAACCACAAATAAACGCCAAACTTGACAATCAAATTTGGCATATTTGTGTGAGTGTTTCTGTTATCTGTCGTTCTGTGAACTATATAACTTTAAAGCGAAGATTCCAATAAACGCCGAACTTGGCATCAAAATTTGGCGTCTTCCAAGGATACGACACGTACATTTTCAACAACATCCCCTCAACATCATTTAAAAACAAACCTTTCAAAATTTGTCATTTTATTAACCTTGGCTCTAACGATTTTATAGGTTTATGACTGCAAAGTTATCAAGAAATGAAGAAAATATCTGGCACGTTGCTTCAACCCAGATATTTTGTATTTAACACCCCAAGAGGAACGGTTATGACAAACGAAGCGCAGGAGCTGTAGTCCGTAAGCAGACAGGCATACGATTACAAAACTGTTAATCCGGTCCCACCAAAAGGCTGCTCAGAGAAGGCTTCCCTCTGGGAGAACAGGTGTATTTGACCTATGGCTCATTAAAGGATGTCATCTGTCATAATCGAGAAGAACCTTTCAACGAGCAATCATTTGCACCATCAGTGTGTCGCCAAATGATATTGCACAGGCGCTAGGCCTATCTCAAATATAAAATGGGGAAGCAAAATGATAAGAAATGAGAGAAAAAAAAGTTGTGGTAGAAAATTAAATCCCCCAGTCTTTTCCTGCTAACCAGGGAAAATTATGAAAAATCCATAGTTGGAATGGCCGGCCCCAGAAATCGAACCCAGGACCTCCCATATGTGAGCCTTATATGTTGCCACTGGACACGTGTTTAAGATACATGCATTGTAAATGAAAATGATATAGTTAATTTTCCTGTCTGTGAAGCCTTCATTATTCTTTTCTTTTTATAGTGTTTAACGCCCGCTTTTACTACTTGTGGCACCGCAGTTGATGACACTGACGGTACATGGAATAAAAATGGAACAGGGGTGGAATGCGATGGATGGGGAAACCGGAGAACCCGGAGGAAACCCGCCCCTGAGACGTTTTGTCCGCCACAAATAAAAAAAACATCTGCTCTGTTCCATTCACATGACTTTCTCTACATCCCTGCAACAAATTTATGTGAAAAAGCTTATGCTTCTATTTACTTCATGCTAATCGAGAAAAACATTAGCAGAAATGCTTGCTTCCTTGTAAGTATAAGAGAAATAAGGGGGTATCATAGGCTAAATCGATAATCAAAAGCAGTTTGCTATGTGACTGAAGTATCTTTATTGACTAATTCCTGAATCAGAAAAGTATACGATTTTTAAGCTGAAACCAATAGCAAGGAATATCTCAAGAACGATCAATTCCATGAAAAAATGTGTATTACATAAATTGTGTGTTTTATCGTGATCTTTGTAAGATTCTGTCTGTCTTACAGTTTACCAGTTACGCAAAATTCAATAAAATTCATACAGAAAGAAGAGATCTTCGGAGGCTATTCCCAGAAAATTCAAGATATACATTTTATTTGGTATGTAAATATTTTAAATATAAAAGATTTTAATCAAAACCGTTAGATCCATGTTTGAGAAAATAAAAAATTTCGAAAAAATTTTCCATGTAAAGGGTAGCATGTGGTGGGGCGAATATCTTGAAAATATTCCTTTCGCATCCTTGGAAGATGCTAAACCTATGTACGAAGTTTGGTACTTTAGCTTCCTTTCGTTTCTAAGTTATCGTGTACAGTCACATGGACACACACAGTACATGTAGAGAAAGTAAAAATAGGCTAAATAATAGTTACATTCTGCAAATGCAGCTAAATTAGCATGGTTTAGAAAAATGAAAAACCTTGTTAGAAGTTTGTAGTATAGCACATCAGATTTTTAGTTTATGTGTACCTCTTATACCTAAAATGAAAACAAATACATAATGAAATTTATCTCAATTAACAAAACGTGGGGAGAAGATTAAGGTTTTATACTGCAGCAGAAGACAAAGCTTTGGATTTCGTTTCGTTTCTTTGTTCTTTTCTTGACCTCGTGCTGCAATCTTGTGATTTCTTTTGCTCTTTTTAAAGACCTGCGTCACTCCGCCTCCAGAAAGCTTCATCTAAGTAAATTAATTTAAATCGAATTTGCGCTGATCTCATCAGTCTCGCACTTCTAACACGTAAAACATTAGAGTTGGCAGTCAGGCGCAGGATCTTACGCAATCTCTCTTTTGTTCCTTATCGCTTTAGACTACTCCTTTGCTGAAATAAATAAATCACCTTATACAACTTTCTTTGTTCACTATAGATCTTTTTTTGCAGTTTGATGAAAGGAAAGCATTTCCTCGACAGGTTTACATTCCGGTGTCGACCTGAGTGGGTAATTCCATAAGTGCACTGCGCACTTCTCACATCTTTTAGAGGGAGTCTGAGTGAAGGGAGATATAAAAGAGACCTTAAAAAGCATGCTGATAAAAGCTGAAGGCAAAATGAATGTGGAGGATATAGCATGTAAAAAGTCAGTGGATTACACAGGGTGTTAGGAAGAAAATATGTTCTGTGTGCCTGTGTAAGAAGAGGATGGCATCATATATATTTTCATTTTTCTATTGCGCATTAAAAGTAGAAATATTGTATGCACTCAAATATTTGGTTGTCGAAATTGCACAGGAAATATATGTTTAAGGTCCCCTGAATTAAAAGAGTCTGATGTGTTCCATTCAGATCTCTACATCTCTACAACAAATTATTGTTAAAAAGCTTATGCTTCTATTTACTTCATGCTAACTAAGAAAAATTAGCAGAAATAGACCTATTACTTACTTCCTTGTAAGTAGAAGCGAAATAAGTGACTACATAGGTTAAAGTGATAGTCAAAAACTGGTTGCTATGCCAATTAAGTTCCTTTGTTTATATGGATAAGAGTTGACAAATTCCTGTATGAGAAAAGTATAAGTTTTTCAAGGCTGAAACCAAAAACAAGGAACATCTAAAAATGATGAACTCCACGAAAAAAAATATATAACATAAATTGTGTGTTTTAATGTGCTCTACATTTCTTTTTGGTAAGTTTCTGTCTATCTCTTACGGTTTACCAGTTACACAAAATTCCGTAAAATTCAACCAGAATAAAGTAATCTTCAGAGGCTATTCCCAGAAAATTCAAGATATACATTTTAATTGTCAGGTATATATGTTTAATATACGATGTTTTAATCAAAAATCGTAAGAGCCATTTTTTAGAAAGTTAACATTTTCGAAAACATTTCCATGTGCAGGGTAGTTGAGGGTGAGGGGATTTTCTTGAAAATGTTCGTGTCGCATCCTTGGAAGATACTGAACTTAAATACCAAGTTTGGTATTTAACGGTCTTTTCATTTTTGAGCTATGTTGCCCACAGTCACATACACACAGACACAAACATGGACATTTTTCTAAAAGTGTTTTTTTTTAATTCAGGTGTTCTCAAAACATGTATTTACGGTGAAATCTCGGTATCGAATTTTTGGGTGCATTGCAATACCTTCTCTATACACTGTACATAGTAAAAATAGAATAAAGGTTAGTGAGTAGGTGTGTGCATGTGTCGTAAACGAAAAAGTCATCAAATATCAAATCTGATACTGGAGTTCAGCACCTTCCAACGCTGCAACACTACTCTTTATATGAAATATTTTCAGAATTTTAATTTTCTCAAAAATGTCTCTAAGGATTTAGATTCATATATAGTGGTTGTCCCAGAAGTATCCGGGCCGCGCCGTGGCCGAGTGGTTAGACCACTCGACTCCTACCTAAACGGCCGGGGTTCGATCTCAAGCGACCGCATGTGAGATTTGTGGTGGACAAAACGGCGCTGGGGCGGGTTTTCTCCGGGTACTCGGTTTCCCCCGCCATCGCATTCCACCGGTGCTCCATCACCATTCAAGTATCATCAGTGTCACCGCCTACGGTGCCATTAGTATTTAAAGCGGGCGTTAAATACTACCAAAAACCACTACCTGAGGTATCCGACCTGACGTATAGATAGCGGTTGTTGTTACAACAACAACAATGGTAAAAAGTTAAGTTTAAAGTTCGATGGTTATTACATTGTTTAGCATTTGTTTGGCAGTCATTATTAGTGAATTTGTAAACATGGATAAAATTGGTCATCGTTAAGTGACACACTACTTTCATTTGAAAGATCTTAGTCCAACTAATATTAAAGCTGAGTTAAATTCTACTTTGGGAGAGTCTGCTCCTTCGTTTACAACAGTGAAATATTGAATTACAGAATTTAAACGTGGCCGTACGAGCTGCCAAGACGAACATCGCAGTGGTCGACCAAATGAGGTTACTAGTATCCACAAAAGGGTATTGGATGACCGTTTACTGAGAGAGTGCGAGCTAGCAGACATTGCAGGCATTTCAAAAAGTTCTGTATATCGCATATAGATTGAGCATTTGATTATGAGAAAGTTGTGTGAAAGGCGGGTGCCGCGTTTGCTCATAATGTAACAAAAACAGAGTCGTGAGGATGTTTCAGTCGAGTGTTTGGCTTTTTTTTTCTGCAATAAAGCAAAGTTTTTGCATCAATTCATAGGAATGGAGAACCCTGACACACCTAAGACAAAGGAACAATTAAATTAGTGGATTGGAAGGGGAGAATCAGCTCCAAAGAAGGCGAAGTCAGTTCCATCAGCAGGCAAGGTTCATGGTGTCAGTTTTCCGGTATAATTTTCATTCATTATCTCAAAAAAGGAAAAGAAATAAATGACGAATATTATGCAAACTTGTTACAGCGTTTGAGTAATGAAATCGAGCAAAAATGGCCACATACAGCGAAAAAGAACATCTTGTTTTATCAAGACAATGCACCAGTTCACAGTCCATTATCACCATAGCCAAAATCAATGAGTTCCAATTTCTTCCTCACGCACCATATTCGCCAGATTTAGACCTCCTCTGATTATCTTCTGTTTCCAAACTTGAAGAAATGGCTTGGTGATAGTAGATTTGCCGACAACGGAGATATGGAGTTTGCAGTTGATGGCTATTTTGCAGACCTCGATATTTCTCACTATAAACAGGGTATTGAAGCTATTGGACATCGTTGGGAAAGGTGTATCGAGCGGAAAGGAGACTTTGTAGAGAAATAAAGATGTTTTTCCCCAAAATTGTTGTGCTTCCCTTCTTAGATTGGGTATTTCTGGGACAGCCCTCATAGGATGTGTAAGATATTTTTACTTTCTCTATACGTACTATGTATAGAGAAGGTATTGTAATACACCCAAAAATTTGATACGAGCTTTCACCGGAAATACATGTTTTGGGTCCCCCTGAATCCAAAAAACGCATTTTTAGAAACATGTCCGTGTATGTGTCTGTCTGTGTGTATGTGTGTGTCTGTGGGCAGCATAGCTCATAAAGGAAAAAACCGTTAAATTCCAAACTTGGTATTTAAGCTCAGTATCTTCCAAGGACACGAACAAGAAAAACCTCCCAACCCCAACTATCCTTTATATGGAACTTCTCAGAAATGGCTCTAACGATTTTGATTAAAATCTCTTATATTTAAGATATTGACATGCCAAATAAGATGTAAATCTTGAATTTTCTGGGAATAGTCTCTAAAGACTACTTTATTCCGGATAAACTTTATGGAATTTTAAATAACTGCTAAAGCGTAAGAGACCGACAAAAACTTAACACAAAAAAGTAGAACACATTAAAACACAGATTTATGTTATATACAGCTTTTTCGTGAAGTTGATCGTTTTTAGATATTCCTTGTTTTTGGTTTAACTTTAAAAAAGTTATACTTTTCTCATACAGGAATTTGTCAACTTCTGTTCATACAAACAAAGGAACTTCAGTCACACCAGATTTTGACTATCACTTTATCCTGTAGTAATCCCTTATTTCGCTTCTATTTACAAGGAAGCTAATTTTTCTGCTAATTTTTTCTCGATTAGCATGAAGTAAAGAGAAGAGATGTAGAGAAAGTCGTGTAAAAGGAAGACAAGATTTGTGTATATATGTATATATATATATATATATATATATATATATATATATATGTATAGTAGTAAATGATAAAGTAAAGTACGCTGAATTCT
This sequence comes from Hymenopus coronatus, assembly GCA_030762935.1. Classification (NCBI taxonomy): domain Eukaryota; kingdom Metazoa; phylum Arthropoda; class Insecta; order Mantodea; family Hymenopodidae; genus Hymenopus; species Hymenopus coronatus. Next base: position 27,387,765 of record CM060894.1, on the reverse strand, counting down.
CTACTTGTATCGTATGTCTTTTGTCTCACTGCAATGTTTTGTGCTTAGCATCTTGCGGAGAGGAAGTTTTCATTTTATGTCGCAGGACTAAGACTCTTTAGAGACACAATGAACTCCCTTTGGTGGGACTAACCGGGTTACAGCGACCGCTTTGCCACTTTCAACGCTCTAACGAGCTCTGCTTCCGCAGGGAACACAAAACTTCACTGATAAAGTATATATAGCCTCCTGAAACAAAACCCTTGTAGCAAGGAAGTATAATGTGATATGTTCCATTCACATAACTTTCTTTACATCTCTGTGACAAATTATTGCTAATAGCTGCTTCTATCTGCTTCATGAACATTAGCTAAAATTCCCTAAATACTTTCCTCCTTGCAAGGAGTAGGCAAATAGTCAACTCTTTTAAAAGCAAGTTGCCATGTGGATGAAATCCGTTCCTATACAGGGCCAGCAGTAACTCAGACTTTCCATATGAGGAAAGTTTAGGTATTTTGTATGTAAAACAAATAAAAAGAGTATCTCAAAAATAGTCTACTCTACGAAAAAAATACGTATATGACATAAACTGTATGCTTTAAAAAGATATACATTTTTGTGTAGTACGTTTTTGTCTATCTCTTATCAGTTTATCAGTTACGCAAATTTCAGGAAACTTCTTCCAGAATAAAGAGGTCTTTAGAGCCTATTCCCAGAAAATTCAAGGTATAAATTTTATTTTTCATGTAAATATCTTTAATATACGGTATTTTAATCAAAATCGTTAGAGAAATTTTTGAGAAAATCAAAATTTTCTAAATTTTTCCATGTAAAGTGTAGTTTGGGGTCAGAGGGTTTGTCTCAAAATCTTCGTGTTGCATCCCTGGAAGATACTAAACTGAAATACCAAGTTTGGAATTTTGCCGACTTTTCCTGTTTGAGTTATTGTGTTCATAGACACACGGACACATGAACACACAGAATCACACATTGACCTATTTCTGAAAATAATTTTTTTTTATACAGGGGACCCTAAAACGTATATTTCCGATGAATCTTGGTATCGAATTTTTGGGTTGAGTGCAATATATTCTCTATGCACTTTGTACATAGTACGTGTAGAGAAAGTCTCTATTTATATGACAACACATTTTGCTTACAAAAGCCTATTCTTCTATTTGCTTCCTGGTAACCGCGATAAAAATTAACAGAAATGGTTTTAATTTGTGTTTTCACACAAACCGCTAATAGGACGCCACATTGCAGATTCTGTTTTAGATTAGAACTCTGCCATTAGTCAATTGACCAACATAGCTGCGCATGCACATGCAGACAGAACGAACGGAAGACTGTGCATATCGCATTGGAAACAAGATTTTCAGAACTCTATTTTTACTTGCTTTACACGTATTATGTACATAGTGTATAGAGATGGTATTGTATTCCACCCAAAAATTCGGTACCGAGATTTCACCGGAAATGTATGTTTTAGGGTCCCCTTTAATAAAAAAAAAGGAAAATGGTCCGTGTGTCCGTGTGTCCGTATGCCCGTGTGTCTGTGAACACGATAACCCAAAAACGAAAAGTCGGTAAAATTCCAAACTTGGTATTTAAGTTTCGTATTTTCTAGGGATAAACACGAAGATTTTGAGAAGAATCCCCGACTCCCAACTGCCCTTTACATGGAACTATTTTGGAAAATTTTTAATTTTTTAAAAAATGGCTCTAACGATATTGATTAAAATATCGTGTATTAAAACTATTTACCTAACAAATAAATTATATATTTCGAATTTTCTGGGAATAGCTTCTGATGAGTACTTTGTTCTGGATGAATTTTACGGAATTTTGAATAACTGCTAAACCGTTAGCGATGGACAAAAACTTACTGCACGAAAAATGTAGAGCACGTTAAAACATAAATTTATGTTGTATACATTGTTTCGTGGAGTTCATCGTTTTTGAGACATTTCTTGTTTTTGGTTTCTGCTGTGAAAACTTCAGTCACTTATCAACCAGCTTTTGAATATCACTTTAAACGATGGTAGTCCCTTATTTCGCTTCTACTTACAAGAAAGCAACTAATAAGACTATTTTTGCTCATTTTTTTCTGATTAGCATGAAGTAAATAGAAGTATAACCTTTTTAAGAATACTTTCTAACAGAGATGTAGAGAAAGTCATGTGAATAGTACACATAAGATTTTTTAAAAATGGCTTTAACGGTTTTGATTAAAATACCGCATATTAAAGATATTTATATACAGAATATAACTGTATATTTTGAATTTTCTGGGAATAGCCTCTGAAGACCTCTTTATTCTGGGTGAATTTTGCATAGTTGGTAAACCATAAGAGATAAACAAAAATTGCCACACAAGAAATGTAGTTCTCGTTAAAACACACAATTTATGTCCTACTCATTTTTACTTTCTCTACACTTACTATGTACATAGTGTATATAGAAGGTATTGTAATGCACCCAAAAATTCGATACCGAGATTAGGGTCCCCCTGAATCCAAAAAACGGCATTTTTGGAAAAAGGTCCGTGAGTGTGACTGTGTCTGTGTCTGTTTGTCTGTGGACAGCATAGCTCAAAAACGAAAAGACCGTTAAATTCCAAACTTGGTATTTAAGTTTGGTATCTTCCAAGGATGCGACACGAAGATTTTCAAGAAAATCCCCCCACCCCAAATATCTTTTACATGAAACTATTTTCAAAAATTTTGATTTTCTCACAAATGGCTCTAACGATGTTGATTAAAATATCGTATATTAAAGATATTTACCTGACCAATAATATGTATATCTCGAATTTTCTCGGAATAGCCTCTGAAGACTACTTTATTCTGGATGAATTTTGCATAACTTCTAAACCGTAAGAAATGGACAAAAACTTACCAAACAAAAGATGTGGAGCACATTAAAAACTCACAATTTATGTTATATAACTTTTTTACTAGGAGTTGATTGTTTTTGAGTTACTCCCTGTTTTTGGTTTCAGCTTTGAAAAACTTGTACTTTTCTCATACCGGAATTTGTCAACTCCTGTCCATACAAACAAAGGAACTTCAGTCACATAGCAACCAGCTTTTGGCTTTCACTTTAACCTATGGTACTCCCATATTTCACTTGTACTTACAAGGAAGTAATAAGACTATTTATTGCTGCTAATTTTTTTTTTTTTGTATTAGCATGAAGTCAATAGAAGAATAAGACTATTAACAATAATTTGTTACACAGAAGTAGAGAAAGTCATGTGAATGGAACACATCAGATTTTTTTCGTAGAATTGACCATTTTTTTAGGGTGGAAAACAGGAATAAAGTTATTCGGATAACAGGGCAATAAGGTATTTGGGAAGGTTAAGGGAAAGGGGAGGGATAAGATTTGTTACTGTGGTGCCTGTTTATTGGGGCAACTGTGGTGACATGAGGCCCGGTACCGCCGAAGCAAACCGAGTGTTTGTGGGTGACGGATGTACCGACTTAAGGTGTAGGTATGACGTCTTGGCCGAAGCCCAGACACAGATCTACTAATTGGGTGGGGTGTTGCCTACCATTATGGTGGCGTCTGGTGTTTGCTGAGGGCTGCTGTTCTCGAAGGTGTGTAGAATGCTGTGGATTAGTGGTGCAAAGTTTCTGAATTATCGGTCTCTGGTTGTTGGCGATGAGCTCGGCGACGTTGTTTACTAATAGCTCCTGGTTGTCAAGGATGGCAGAGTAGCACTTCGTGACTTCGGCGTGGTTGTCGTTGAGCTTGGTGATGAGCAGGTCCTCCAGATCAGTCAAGCGTGTAGGCAGGTTCAGCAGCTCCGCATGGAGGTCCGTGATTGCCTCCACGATCCTGGTGAGGACGTCGTAGGTTTCCTGGAGGAGGGTGTAAATGACGTTGGGTTCCAGGAGGAGTTCAGACGTGTCCGGCGATGGCTGCTCGGGATGTTGAGGCTGAGCGTCTGTCTGCATTGCCTGGGAGGGCAGCGTAGGTGTCGGCGTCGATGTCCGGGCTGGCTGAGATGGTCGTTGATGCCTGATCTTCGGGTACAAGAAGCACAGAACTGGCGACTTCTGCGTAGGTCATGCTCAGTGCACTCCGCGTTGGTGGAGTCGGCGCCACAATAATGGCATCTCGGTGGTGCAGAGCAGGTCTCCAGGCTGTGGCCATAGCCACAGCAGCGTCGGCAGGGCCTGTGGCGTTCCGTTCGGCTGACCTCGACGGACAGACGTCGTTCTAATAAGAGCAAGCCCGCCGTCAAGGCAGCTCCAGGCTGCCCGGTCCGTTAGCTCCAGACGAACCAACTGTTGCGGGTCACCTCACACAGGAAGGCTACTGGGATCTGGCAGTGGTGGTGATGTGTCGGGTCAAAAGGTCTCGAGGGACCCCCGAACCACGACTCTGTACCGGGGCGGCGGCGTGGAGAGCTCGGCGGTGTTGGCGAGTGCGGCTGCATCCGCGGAGCGCTAGTGCCGCTCAATGCCGATGATGTAGAGCTCGAAGTTGCAGCGCTCGCTGCCGGCGTAGCGGCAGGCGTTGGGGATACTGAGGAAGAAGGTCCCCTTCCGGCAGATGCCGGTTGGGTGGTGGCTGCTGTAGTAGCTGCGTATATATTATTTTTTTATTTTATTAATTTTAAATATATATATATATACTTAAAATTAATAAAATATATCTGTAAAATCTGTAAAGTTATAATGTTTGTATATGGTGATGGTTTAATAAATTTGAAATCTGTAGATATACGTTCCGGTATAGGTAACTAGATGCCGGGATGGAGTATAGTAGATTTTATTTATTTATTTATTTATTTGTAGTAGCTGCGTCTCTACGCCATCTCGCAGCTGAAGACCATTTTTCAGTTATTGCTTATTATAGGTGTCAGTTTTAAAATATTTAAAATCTTTTCTCATACGGGAAATTGTGAATTCATGGCCACGCAAGAAATGGATTTTAATTGCATAGCAACCAGCTTTTAAAAGATTTGATTATTATTTTAGCCCAGTGTATTCCCTTATTTCCCTTTTATTTAAAAGAAAGCAAGAAATAAGTCCGTTTCTGTTAATGTTATCTCGATTAGCATGAATCAGAAGAATAAGCTTTATAACAATAATTTATTACAGAGATATAGAAACAATTCTGTGAATGGAACACATAAGATTTTTAATGAACCTACAAATAAATGCATAATGAAATGTGGAAAAATTTATACTTATAAAGATGAATTAAATAAGTTTTGAGAATAGTTTAAGTTGCTTAAAAATAATCATAAATGAACATTTTAATATAACACAGAGATTGTTATTATTATAAAGAACACTTTATTGTAGCTTTGTATATGTTTCATAGTAAAACGCAATTACTGTATAATTTATAAGGCTTCCTGAGATTAAAATTTGTTTGTAATTGGATTTTATTTCTGTCACTGACTTTAACAAGCTCTGATTTGTATAATAAAGGGTTGTCCACGGCAGTATATATTCCTGTACATCACTCCTTTTTCTGTTACTCTACAATCGGCCCCAAATCGATTAGTTGCACATGTTTGCTATATTTATTCTGTGTAATCCAGTTTTTGCTCTTCGCTGTAAACAAATGAGGCATCAAACGTGTATACCTGCATTTAAATTAATCAATTTTACAGTTGTTTTCCTTTTGTGTCATATTTATTGCTATGTATGATTAAACTTCCATTTGATTGCAATGTGATCACACGTAGTTTGCCACAGAGACAACATGAAATGAAACATTCCAAACTATTCGGCTCTGGAAAATGATGCTACAAACTCTGAACAAACTCAGTTCTTGTGTCCTTGACCATGAAACCGTACATGTCGTGTCATGGGATAAAAAAATCTGATATGTTCCATTCACATGACTTTCTCTATATCTCTGTAATAAATTATTGTTAAAAAGCTTATGCTTCCATTTACTTCATCCTAATCGAGAAAAAATTACCATAAATAGTCTTATTACTTGCTTCCTTGTAAGTAGAAACGAAAAAAGGGAGTACCTGCCCGCCTAGGTAGCGTGGCGGTCGTGAGTTCGAATCTCGCTTACCTCGGTAAGGTTTTTTCGGGGTTTTCCCTTATCCTGAGAAGAAGAATGTCCAGTAACTTTAAGCTCCATGCACCCCGAGATCATTTGAGCATCATATCATCAATTGCATTCATCGTCCGATATGACCAAACCAGGTTAAAGGACGTTAAACTACAAAAAAAAAAAAAAAAAAAAAAAAAAGGGATAATCAAAAGCTGGTTGCTATGTGACTGAAGTTCCTTTGTTTGTACGGAGACGAGTTGACAAATTCCTGTATGAGAAAAGTATAAGTTTTTTAAAGCTGAAACCAAAAACGAATAATATCTCAAAAATGATCAACTCCACGAAAAAAAAAATTATATAACATAAACTGTGTGTTTGAATATGATTTACATTTTTAGTGGTAAGTTTTTGTCTATCTCTTACGGTTTAGCAGTTATGCAAAATTCCGTAAAATTCATCCAGAATAAAGTAGTCTTCAGAGGCTATTCCCAGAAAATTCAAGATATACATTTTAATTGTTAGGTAAATATCTTTAATATACGATACCTATGTTAATCAAAATCGTTAGAACCATTTTTGAAAAAATAAAAAATTTCGAAAAAGTTCCATGTAAAGGGTAGTTTGGGTTGGGGGGATTTTCTTGGAAATCTTCATGTCGCATCCTTGTAAGATACCAAACTTAAATACCAAGTTTGATATTTAAGGGTCTTTTCGTTTTTGAGCAATACAATGAACCGAAGGGGTTGGAATTTCCACTGTGCGAGGTGGGACATAACAAAACAAATATAAACGGTGATCTCGTTGATCGAGCGACGCGACTTCACTAGTTTTTGCAGATTTGTTGGGTTAAGACGTGATATTTGAGTCCGCGGTGGAAACGATCGGGCTACATATGGCTAAGATAGAAACAGTTGTTTATTTAGTATAGCAGAATACGGTCAAAAGTAATAAGATATGATAGGTAAGGTCGCGTAAGGCATAGTTGGAAAGGGGAAAATTTATGACGGATGTGTTTGTGTTCGACGGTAGAAAGTGAATCAGCAATCCTGAACTCAAAGGATACTACTTGCTAAGAAAGATTCTACATCCCGAGCTAGGGCACCTATATCTCCACACCATTGCATAAATATCCTATATTCGGAAACCCTATATTCGGAAGCCGCCGGAAACACGATAACTCATAAACGAAAAGTCTGTTAAATGCCAAAATAAGTGGAGCATCTTCAAAAGATGCCACATATTGATTAAAACAAACAAAAACTATTCAAACTCTTCTTACATGGAATCGAAAATATTCATTTTATCCAAAATAATTCTATTTTGATTAAAATACAATATTTTATAAAAAAAAAAAAAAAAAAAAAAAGGAAATGTATATCTTAAAATGTCTGGGAATAACCTCTGAAGCCCTATTTATTTTAGACTTTTGCATAACCGGTAAATCGTAAGAGATTTTAATACACAAAAATGTAGATCTTGTTAAAACACCCAAGTTATGTAATATACAGATTTTGTGCATGAAGTTAATTACTTCCCAAATATTCCTGGTTACTGAATTCAATATTAAAAATACCTTTCTCAAAGGGAAGTGTTGTTTGTTTCATATCTTTTCCTTTTTACTCTGCACATGAAAACGGACCGAAAATTCAATGTCATTATACGACAACCAGCTTTTAAAATAGTTGAATATATCTTTAGTCAAGTGTATTATGTTATTTGCCATCAACCTAGAAGGAAACAAGTAACCATTTATGGATAGCAGTAAGCTGTTGTCTATCTTTTACGGTTTACGCAAAATTCAGCAAAATTCATCCAAAATAAAGTTGTCTTTAGGGGTTACCTCCAGTTAATTCAAAATATATATTTTAATTTTGATGTACAGCATTCTAATTAAAATCACTAGAGCCATTTTTGAGAAAAACACAAGTTTCGAAGTTATGTTAATGGTGGAGGCATTTTCTCGAAAATCTTCGTCTTGAATCCTTGGAAAATATCAAAATTAAGCACCAAGTTTGGTATATAAAGGTCTTTTCGTTTTTTAGCTATGCTGTCCAGAGACACACACACATGGACCTTTTTCAAAAATTGCTTTTTTGGGGGGATTTAGGGAGACCCAAAACATGTATTTACGGTGAAATCTCGATATCAAAATTTTGGGTGCAATAGAATACCCTCTCTATACACTATGTGTATAGTACATGTAAAGAAAGTAAAAAATGCTGTCGAATACCAAAATTTTTATTTAAGTTTAATATTTTCCAAGAACGTGACACGAAGATTTTCAGGAAAATTCCCCACCTCAAACTACCCGTTAAATGAAAACATGTTTCTACACTTTGATTTTCTCCAAAAAGGTTCTTATTATTTTTATCAAAATAGTGCGTATTAATGATATTTACACTACAAATAAAAAGTATATTTTGAATTTTCTGTGACATTTGAATACCTCTTCATTCTGGATGTCATTTGCCATTCTGGTAAACCGTAACAGATTGAACAATTATTGCGCAAAAATGTAGATCTCCACAAAATATTCAATATAAATCATAAACTATTTTTTTCAGAATTAATCGTTTCAGAGATATTCCTTATTATTAATTTCAATTTTAAAATGCTTAAACATTTTTCAAGGTGAAGTCGTTATTCGTTGCATATCTCTTTTGGTTTACTCCTGCCATGCAAAGACAACTGAGCTTCAGTTGTATCGTACAGCGACCAGTAACATTTTTGAAAAAAGTTTCCATGTAGGTAAAGGGCAGCTTGTGTTAGGGGGATTTTCTTGAAAATCTTCGTATCCCATCCTTGGAAGAAATTAAAGATAAATACCAAGTTTGGTATTTAGCACAGTGACATCACACACTGACACACATACACGGATTTTTTACTTTCTCCATACGCACTATGTGTATAGAGAAAGTGTATAGAGAAAGTATTGCACTCCACCAAAAAATTTGATACCGAGATTTCACTGAAAATATATGTTTTAGGGTCCCAAATATCCAAAAAAAGCATTTTCACAAAAAGGTCCGTGTGTGTGTGTGTCCATGTGTCCATGTGTCAGTGTGTCCGTGTGTCTGTGAACACGATAACTCAAAAACAAAAAGTCGGTAAAATACCAAACTTGGTATTTGACTTTAGCATATACCAGGGATGCGACACGAAGATTTTGAGAAAAATCCCTCCACCCCAAACTACCCTTTACATGGAACCTTTATCGAAAATTTCGATTTTCTCAAAAATGGCTCTAACGATTTTGATTAAAGTATATATTAAAGACATTTACCTGACAAAAAAGTATATCTTGAATTTTCTGGGAATAGCCTCTGAAGAGAAGTTTATTCTGGATGAATTTTACGGACATTTTTAAATAACTGCTAAACCGTAAGAGATGGACAAAAACTTACACACACAAAATGTAGAGCACGTTGAAACACACAATTTAGTTATATATATTTTTTTCGTGGAGTTCATCGTTTTTGAGACATTCCTTGTTTTTGGTTTCTGCTATGAAAAACTTAAACTTTTCTCTTAAAGGCGTTTGCCAACTGCTATCTATACAAACAAAGGAACTTCAGTGACATAGTAACCAGCTTTAGACTGTCACTTTAACCTGTGGTACTCCCTTATTTCGCCTCTACTTACAAGGAAGCAAGTAATAAAACTATTTCTGCTAATTTTCCTGATTAGCATGAAATAAATAGAAGCATAAGGTTTTTAACAATAATTTGTTGTCGAGATGTAGAGAAAGTCATGTGAATGGTACACATAAAATTTTTAAGTTATGCTGTCCATAGTCTTTTTCTAAATTTTTTTTTTTCTAACTTAAAGGACCTCAAACATATATTTTCGTTGAAATCTCAATATCGAATTTTTGGTTGCAATAAATATCTTCTCTATTCTCTATATACATTGTACATATGGGCTATAGAATTTAAAAAGATTAAACACAGGTTCTTAGAAAGCCCTTTCTGGCATTTAGAGAGGGAATATACACACAGTTAGAAGTGTTAATGGAAAATAGTCGAGGAAAGAAATGTCCTTGGCTTTGTAGGATGACGCAGAAGCCAAACTGTAGAGTTAATGCATTAAACTACTTTGTGAAGGAAGGGTGGAAATAAAAGGATCATAGAAGTACAGATTAAGAACAAGGTCGTGGCTGAGGACATTAATTTAATATAGGTAGTCAAATTGCAGCTGACATTAATGTTAACTTCCTTACTTCGTTTGAGTTTGAAGTTTTATATGCAGCTCCTTGGCGTCTCACCTCCTTGGAGAATGTAATAAAGACTTATGGAGGAAGCTTTAGTCACTTGTTATAGACAGGATAATGACATAGGGGCCCGGTAATGGGGATGCGAGTATGTGGATCACATATACCACGAGACAACGCTTGGTGAGGACAGTGACAAACAGCTCATGGACAGGGGTTCTCAAAACAGGCAAAGGGGCCACACTTCACATAATTTGTATGATTTGGCTACCCACTTTCTTTATCTACCACGTGCAAGAACGTAAAAAGGTGGACAAGATCTTTTACTCTCTCTAGTCCGTAAGTTTAATGTGGATAGTGAAGGCATTGTTTTCCACCCAAAAATTCCACGTACAGATTTCACCGTGAACATATGACTTGAGGTCCCCTGAGTCCGAAAAAATATTTTTTACTTTCTCGACACGTACTATGTATATAGTGTATAGAGAAAAAAAATCGATACCGAGATTTCACTGGAAATACATGTTTTGAGACTCCCTGAATCCAAAAAAATTAGAAAAATGCTCGTATGTGTGTCCGTCTGTCTGTCTGTCTGCCTGTGTGCATATGTGTGTATGTGTGTGTCTATGGGCAGCATAGCTCAAAAACGAAAAGTGTGTCAAAAACCAAACTTGGCATTTAGGATTGGTATCTTCCAAGGATACTACACGAAGATTTTCAAGAAAATTCATCCAACCCGAACTACCCTTTACATGGAACTTTTTTTGAAAATTTTGATTTTATCAAAAATGGATCTAAGGATTTTGATTAAAATATCGTATATTAAATATATTTATCTGACAGATAAAATGTATACCTTGAATTTTCTGGGAATAGTCTGTGATGAATACTTTATTCTGGACGAATTTTACGGAATTTTGCATAACTGCTAAACTGTTAGAGGTGGACAAAAACTTATCACACAAAAAATTTAGAGCACATTAGAACACAAAATTTATGTTATATACATTTTTTCGAGGAGTTGATCGTCTTTTAGATATTCCTAGTTTCTGGTTTCAGCTTTGATAAACTTTTCTCATACAGGAATTTGTCAACCCTTGTCCGTACAAACAAAGGAACTTCAGTCACATAGCACCAGCTGTTGACTATCAGTTTAATCTATAGTACTCCCTTATTTCGTTTCTAGTTACGTAATAAGGGAAATAATAAGACTATTTCTGCTAATTTTTTCTCGATTAGCATGAATTAAATAGAAGCACAAGCTTTTTTAATAATATTTTTTTTGCAGAGATGTAGAGAAAGCCATGTGAATGGAACACTTCAGATTTTAGAAAAAGATCCGTGTATGTGTGTCAAAGTATGGTGCCTGTGTACGAAATACAAAACTTGATATTTATCTTTAGTTTCTTCCAAGGATAGGATACGAAGATTTTTAAGAAAATCCTTTACCTACTTGGAAATTGTATTGAACATTTTGCTGGCCGCTGTATGATACAACTGAAGCTCAGTTGTCTTAGCATGACAGGAGTAAAACAAAAGAGATATGCAACGAATAACGACTTCACCTTGAAAAATGTTTAAGCATTTTAAAATTGAAATTAATAACAATTAATATCTCTGAAACGATTAATTTTGAAAAAAATAGTTTATGATGTATTTTGATGTTTTGTGGTGATCTACATTTTTGCGCAATAATTGTTCAATCTGTTACCGTTTACCAGAATGGCAAATGACATCTAGAATGATGAGGTATTCAGATGTCACAGAAAATTCAAAATATAATGTTTATTTGTAGTGTAAATATTATTAATACGCGCTATTTTGATAAAAATAATTAGAACCTTTTTGGAGAAAATCAAAGTGTCCAAATATTTTTTTCATTTAACGGGTAGTTTGAGGTGGGGAATTTTCCTGAAAATCTTCGTGTCACATTCTTGGAAAATATTAAACTTAAATACAAATTTTGGTATTCGACAGCCTTTTTTACTTTCTTTACACGTACTATACACATAGTGTATAGAGAAGGTATTCCATTGCACCCAAAAATTTGATATCGAGATTTCACCGTAAATACATGTTTTGGATCCCCCTAAATCCAAAAAAACAACACATTTTTTGAAAAAGGTCCATGTGGACTGCATAGCTCAAAAACGAAAAGACCATTATATACCAAACTTGGTGCTAAATTTTGGTATTTTTCTAGGACGAAGATTTTCAAGAAAATACATCCACCATTAACATAACTTCGAAAAATTTGTTTTTCTCAAAAATGGCTCTGACGATTTTAATTAGAATGCTGTATGTTAAATACATTTACGTCAAAATTCAAATATATATTTTGAATTTACTGGAGGTAACTCCTAAAGACAGCTTTATTTTGGATGAATTTTCCTGAATTTTGAGTAAACCGTAAAAGATAGACAAAAGCTTACTGCACAAAAAATGTAGATCTCGTTAAAACATACAATTTATGTCAAATAAGGTTGTTTTCCTGGAATTAACCATTTCTGAGATATTTCTTATTTGTTTCAGATTTAAAATACTAAAACTTTTCTCATGCGTAAAGTTGTAAAGTCCTGGTCATGCATAGAAACGATACCAATTACAGGCAAGTAGCTGTTAAAAGATTTGACTATCGTTTTATCCTAGTATATTCCCTTATTTGCCTTGGCCTTACAAAAAAGCAAGTAGTAAGACAATATCTCGATTTAGATAGAAGAAAGAGCTTTTTAACAATAATTTGATACAGAAATCTAGAGAAACTTATGTGAATTGAACACATCAGATTCTTGGTTTTACTACAAAGGGCACCGCAGACGATGACACTGGTGACACATAAAATGAAGATGGAGCACCGGTGGAGTGAGATGACGGGGGAAACCGGAGAACCCGGAGGAATCCCGCCCCTGCACCACTTTCTCCACCCAATTCCCAAGCGATCAAACCCGGGTCATCTAGTTGAAAGACGAGTGGTCTAACCACTCGGCCACGTCGCGGCCTCTGTGTGTGTTTGTGTGTCAAGTACCAAACTTGGTATCTGTCTTTAAGTATCTTCCAAGGACGATTTTTAAGAAAATCCTCCCACCAAAAATTACCCTAAAGATAGTATACATGGAATATTTTTTGAAAATTTTGTTTTTCTCAAAAATGGTTTTAGTGCCTTTGATTAAAATACTTTATACTAAAGACATGTTTTCTGTTGTAGTCGGTTTATCCTCCCCGTATTTAGGACTGACATCTCCCTAGGACTTACAAGCGAATGTCTAGGGAACAGTAGCAGTCTGTCTGGGAGGCAACGGCACGAAACCACAGAATGGAGAATCTGGAACGAGTGTTCGGCCCGTAGCCAGGCATAAGCGTGAGAAAGTAGATATTATGGCATGCCAGCAAAATGGGTAACAGGAAAGGTGATGATGGAACAATTGGTGGAATGAGTGGCGGGAAAACCTGAAGATACGGAGAAAACCCGCCCAGAATCCGCTTCGAAAAATGGTGTGTTATTTATGGACACTCTTTAACTACTGTGGTCCTCAGCGTCCAATTCTAAATTGGGCATGAAAGACCGTTTATCTTGGCTCGGAGGCCTCTCTATCAGGCTTGAGGTTCTTTTACGTGCCGTAAATCTATATCACGGGACCAACGGCTTTACTTCCCTTCCAAAGGCAGCCATGCTAAGGACTTTTACAACAACAATAATAATAGTAGTAATAATAATATTTAATAATAATCGTAATAATATATCTCTGATGTGTTCCATTCAAATGAGTTTCTTTAACTGTTCTGCAAAGAAACTGCTCTTTTGTCGCATCCTTGGAAAATGCTTAACTTGAATATACATTTTGGTATTCGACTGCTTTTTTTTAGTTATGCTATCCACGTAATGCAACACACAGATATTTTTATAAAAATGCTTCTTTTAGATTTAGGGGCCCACATAACGTATATTTCCAGTGAAATTTCAGGATCGAATTTTTGGGTGTAATATAACATCTCTAGAGAGAAAGGTGCTGCAGAAAGTGAATAGAAAGCCCTCCAGAAATGATATACCTGCCTAACTACACGATTCTGTTTTAACACATTACACATAAAAATACTTTGTTTATGTTTCAGTGAACTAATAGTAAGACAAGAACAGCCATAACAAAATAGTGCTTTAAAGTAATTCACATACAATAGAGATACTTTAATAAGGCTTTACTTTTAAGGTGTTCACATGAACAAATCTGGTCTTTATTTATTGCATAAACATTCACAGCCGATAAAGCCTTGAGATCACTGTAGTTTAATCGAATCACGATCACATGAGATCGTTGCTAGTTCACAAAACAACCACTCTGTCTTTCAACATATTTAATTAACATCGGAATGTTTCGAACTTGAAATTAGAATACTATGGAATTAGAAATACTGAGTATAACTTCTTTTACACCTATTTAACTGGACGTAACCATGCTGTTTTTGTAAATAATTTAAGTAGTAGAAGTGACTGCATTGATTTTGGAGTACTACAAGGAAGTATCTTAGGACCATTTCTATTTCTTATTATGATAAATGACCTGCCATATAATATACCTGCTAAGACGATTCTATATGCTGATGATTCCGCTTTTATTTTTATATATAATGATTTTGCTATTTTAAATAATATATGTTATGACATAATTCAGAGTGCTACTAAATGGTTCTCTAGCAATGGTTTTTTAACTAACTGTGACTAAATGCAAAACATTATTTATAGTCTTAGACAAATCTCAAATGATGCTGAATACACTAATGTAAAACTTTTAGGAATGGTTTTAGGTACAGAATGAACCTGGAATTCACATGTTGAAATGGTCTGTAAAAAGTTATCTAAAGTTGTGTATTTACTGAGAACCATTTACAACAAAGTACCTTGTAGCTATTTAAAGCAAATATATCTTACTTTGTTTGAAAGTGTTTTTAGCTATGGACTGTTAGCATATGGGAACTGTTCTAAATTGAATGATATTCTACTTCTACAAAAGAAAGCCATAAGAATGTTATGTCATACTTCTTCCAATGCTCCATGTAGACCACTTTTTAAGCAACACAAAAGTTTAACAGTGTACAATTGCTATATATTACAATTATTATTATATGTGCACAAGAATTTAAATCAATTTAAACAGAACATACATGTATACAAATTAAATACCTGAAATATTGATAAATTGCATGTTCCATACACTAGACTAAAGAAAGTTAAAGATAGTTATGTGATAACCAGCATTATAGCCTATAATAAGCTTCCTGACCACATGAAAGATCTGAATGTAATACAGTTTAAGGCTAAAGTAAAAAAATGGTTGATGGACAATGTATTTTACAATTTGGATGCATTTTTTTAATACTAACATTGTTATATGACTGACTCTTACTTGTATATATTATTTTGACCATTTCTATTGTACTAATGTACCTAATGACTAAACAAGTAAATACTAAATACTTGGGATATAATTCCAGGAGAAATGGACATCCCTGTTCAGACTGATATGTATATGTTTGAATCTCAGTCAGCGTTTGTTTGGGAGGAAGGGTGCCAACACAATCACTTTCGATTTATGTGTCACGGAGGTTGAGGACGTTGGCTTTAACTTCTGCCTATCCATGCACAAGAATTTCATTAACGAATTATGGAGGATACCATATAGCATGAATATTTTAAAGAGAATCCCCCGACACCTAACTAACCTTTGTATGGGGGAAATGTCTTTCTTTCTTTCTTGGGTTACCCTCCTTGTCTCTAGACTTACCTCCCCCAGGGTCTATTGAGAAGTAAAGCTCTGCATCAGAGAGAAGCCAGGATGGGTGATCAGCCCGATGCCTGGTGGGAAAATGAGGTAGTGGATAATATGAAATTAGTTGAACTGATTAACACGAAATATAATTATGGAGCAATTAATAGAATGAATGGTCGTGGAAACCTGATAAATCGCAAAAAATCCACTCGTGTAGATCCCTGGGATCGAACCCCGGCCGCTTAGATGAGGCACGCGATCTAACCACTGAGCCACGGCTCCGGACCTATGAGGCAATTTGCTATATATATATATATATATAGTTTGGGGGGTGGAATGCAATACCTTCTCTACACGTACTATGTACATAGT
This sequence comes from Hymenopus coronatus, assembly GCA_030762935.1. NCBI lineage: Eukaryota > Metazoa > Arthropoda > Insecta > Mantodea > Hymenopodidae > Hymenopus > Hymenopus coronatus. The sequence goes on along the minus strand of CM060894.1, from coordinate 27,371,406 downwards.
GTATAGAGAAGGTATTGTATTGCACCCAAAAATTCCATACCGAGATATCACTGGAAATACTTCCTTTGGGTCCCCCGGAATCCAAAAATGCACTTTTAGAAAAAGGTTCGTGTGTACGTGTGTGACTGTGTGTGTTTGTGGACACAAAGCTCAAAAGCGAAAGGACCGTTGAATACTAAACTTGGTATTTAAGTTTAGTATTTTCCAAGGATGTGACACGAATATTTTCAAGATAATCCCCCCACCCCAAACTACCCTTTACATGGAAAAATGTTCGAAAATGTTGATTTTCTCAAAAATGGCTCTATAAATTTTCATTGAAATATCGTATATTAAAGATATTTACCTGACAAATAAAATGTATATCTTGAATTTTCTGGGAATGGCCTCTGAAGACTACTTCATTCTGGATGAATTTTACGAAGTTTTACCTAACTGGTGAACCGTAAGAGATAGACAAATGCTTGCCTAACAGAAAATGTAGAGCTCCTTAAAACACACAATTTATGTTATATACTTTTTTTTCGTTGAGCTGATCATTTTTATATGTTCCTTGTTATTAGTTTTAGCTTTAAAAAGTTTAACTTTTCTCATACGAGAATTTATCAGCTCCTGTGCATACAAATAAAGGAACTTCAGTTACATAGCAACCAGCTTTTGACTGATACTTTAACGTATTCTACTCCCTTGTTCCTCTATGCTACTCCCTAGTCTCATTATTTGCAAGGAAGCAAGTAACAAGATATTTCTGCTATTTTATTCTCGATTAGCATAAAGTAAAAAGAAGCATAAGTTTTTTAACAATAATTTGTTCCAGATATGCAGAAAAAGTCATGTGAATGGAACACTTCACATTTTTTTTTATTTCCTCAAAAAGTCTAACATTTTGTTTAAAATGTCACATACTTAATTTTATGATATAGACAGTAAAACGTAGATCTTGCATAATCTTCAATACATGTGAAAATTTTCGCATTCGGCAGGAATTTCTTGTAATTTTTTTATGTTGATAAACTATGAGTTAGAAAAAAATAGTATACAAAATATGGATCTGTTAGATATAGACTATGTAAATCAAAACAAAGACATACTGACTCACTAAACTTTTGATTATTACTTATTTGTTATATAAATATCTTAAAAACTGCACTAGTATTTTAAGTTAAAAGCCAAGGCAGAAACCTACAAGAGAAAAATATTGTAAAGTATGTCACTTTATTACAGGCCTAATATAATGAAATAATTTCGTATGGTGAGTAGAAATAAAAGCTGATAAACTTCCATAATTTATTAATATAATAACTGATTTGTTAAATACAAATTTTGAAGTTTCCCTTTTAACCTGCAAAAATATTGGTCTAAAATTCAGGAAAATAAGTCACATAATTTGAATGTGTTAATGCTTTAGCATGAAAAGTTATAGCACTTGATCAACAAATAATTGCAAATATTTCAAGGAGTGAAAGATTCTCCAGAAATGCCTGCAGTAACAAAGGATACATAATATTTAAACTTTCCAAAATGTTGGATAGGTAAAGTCAGACTGAAACATTCAACGCCATAGCCGGGACTTGAACCACGTATCTTCCGGTTTCTAGCCCGCTGCTCTACCACTGAGCTACCATGGCAGCATGCCGGCATAGCATTATTACATTCATTCTTAATAAAAGAATTAAGAATTTAATACGAGAATAAATGCGGTTTCAAGCGTTACACACATATACTGCTCAAATGGTATCGGGGTCCATGGAGCTTAAAGTTACTGGACATTCGTCTTCTCAGGGAATACTCTGAAAACACTTTTCCACCCTAAGCGAGATTTAAACTCGAAACCTGTTGAATGTGAGAGAGATACGTTACTCCCACACTACCCAGATGGGCTAATATATATTGTATTATACATGAATAGTAGGTGTAGTAATTTGATGTTTAGTTAAAACAGCTTTTATTGGTTATGTTCTACCTTGATGTCTTATATAATTCTGAGGAGCTACGATAATCACTAATGTATTATATACACACATGGAAACAGGGGAAGAAATGATGAACATATATCCTATAACATATTTCCTTATTTCAGCTACCTTTTCCGGTGAAAACCTGGTGTCGATGTTTTGAGTGGAATGCAACATTTCATCTGCACCTAACTTAGGTAAGTGGCAGAGAAAGTAAAATTATAACAATTAGTCAGTAATGATGATATACGGGGCGGCGCTGTGGCCGAGTGATTAGATCAATCGACTTCCACCTAGGTGGCCAGGGCGGGATTTCTCCGGGTCCTCCGCCACTCGTTCCACAAATTGCTCCATCATCACCTTTCCTATCATTCATTTCGCTTGCATCATCCGCTTCCTCACGCTCACGCCTGGTTACGGGCCGACCACTCGTTCCAGGTGTTCCATTCTGTGTTTGGCTCCCCGACAAGATTCTGACCCTAGGTATCCACTTGTAAGTTCTTGGGGAGTGTTAGTCCCAAATGCGGAGGAGGTAAGCAGACTACGAATATGGTAAGGTCATGTGTTGTGTATGGATCAAGATAGATTACCCAAGATAGCGGACTTTTCGACAACCTCATGACCTCCAATACGTTTAGTACTTCGACTTGCTTGACCACATGAACACATCTTGTTGGTTGCCGGATTGGTTGGGCATTTATAGTATCACTGTGGTGAAGATCTTGGTCAGTGTGACAGTAATCCTCCTCTTTTGCTGAAAGCAGATGCTATTGAAATAATACGGACCTTTCTGGCCACGATTCTGGCTCAATAAGTTCTTAGAAAAAGACAGAAAAACCAAATTACTTTGGTAATTTTTTTTTAATTTTTCAACATAATCCCCTTTTAGCTCGATACACTTTTACCAGCGTTTCACCAACTATTTTAAGCCTTCCAAAAATATTTCGGAAGTTCCTCAAAATAGGCACCTGTTTGGGAGATGATCTCTTCGTAAGACGTGAATAGTTTTTCGCCGAGCCAGCTTTTCAAGTTTGGAAATAAAAAAAGTCACTGGGAGCCAAATCTGATAAATGAATGCTTTAGTAATTCAAACTTCAATTCTACAATTTTCGCTATAGAAACTGCCCAGTTGCATTGTATTGATGGAAGAGAATCTTTTTCTTTACCAGATAAGGCCGCTTTTCTTGATCTCCCAGTTCAACCTGTCCAGTAATCATCCATAATACTCTCCATTTATCGTTCTTCCTTTCTGCAAGCCACCAGTGTAGAAGATTCCGCGTGCATTCCAAAACACCGTCACCTTGTCTGCAGATTTCACCATCTTTGCCTTTTTCGGAAGCGGTTCGCCTTTAAAATCCCACTGTTTCGAATGTACTTTTGTCTCTGGAGTGTAATAGTGTATCCATGCTCATCTACAGTCATGCATGACGGAAGAGTACCAAAACAGCTTCTGAATCTATCACACGATTGAGTTTATTTTGCATTGATAGCAAACGCGGCACCCATCTTCCGGAGAACTTTGTCAGAGCTAACTGTTGGTGCAAAAATTGAGAACCTTGTGATATGTCTGTGGCCTCTACTATTTCACCAACTTTGATTTGTGGTTCATTCAAAATCATATCCTGGATTTTGTCAACCATTTCGAAGGAAGTCACTTCTACTAGATGTCCGGAACAATGTTCATCATTTGTGTAGTTCGGCACGTTTAAGCATATTTATGAAATTGTAAATTGTTGCAGGAACCGATGTGCCATGAAATTCATCCAACTAGGCATTTATATCTTTTGTTGTTAAGCCTTTTAAATAGAAGTGTTAAATCACCGCAAGAAATTCGATATTTTCCAACTTTCTAAAGAAGCACAAGGTTATTTATTCAATCGCCTATGGCAACGAAACCACCAGATGGATATAGCTGAAACTTTAAACTGTCATCTAGTAAGAGACGGTTACTAAATACAAAATTTTATCGATGCTACGAGTGTAATTCCTGGGATTTTCTAAGGACTTATTGACCTGTAGTAGACAAAAGGAATAGATTCATGTCCCAATGCCAATCTTCGTTGCTTTCAGAAAGGTGTATATTATGAAACAATCAAGATATTTTATGCTCTCCCCAGTAATCTCAAAGAAAATGTTGGGAATTTCAGGGCTTTTAAGGCCTCTCTTAAGGAGTACCTTTGCGAGAAATCATTTTACTCTGTAGATGAATATTTAAGTGACAAACCTGACTGACAATACCGTTAATAATCATTGTATTTATAAATATTACAATGTATTGCATTTTGTGTATATTAGTGTGTGTGTTTTATATTAAAATTAAACTGATTTATACTTTGACTTGCACGAATGTGTCAAATGAATTTTTTTAGTATTTAGCAATGACACAAGATCTGTAAAGCCTGATATTTTGATATTTTACATTCTAATACATAATTGTAAATCTTTGCATTGGAAGTTCTATAACATATTTGTAACTATGTATTGTAAATTTTTGACATTTATGAAGAGTACATAATACAATAATCATGCTTTAGTTTATATAATTACTGCTAGTAACTATTATATCGATAATTTGAAAACTGTCATCTGACACAACATTAGTTTTACATATAATAAAATTATATTTATTTATTTGTTTATACATTTTGGCACTATATTTTGATACTCTTTGTTTTTATGTGCATGAAAAAAAAAAGTATTCTGTTGTTTTTGTAACCTATGCTTTTAGCACTAGAGCTTTATACATTTTTTTCATAGTATATAGTATATAAACATATGTATACAGGTATATGCCTTGACAAGTTCTATTCAGTGGCTTTCTGGCCTAAACGAACCTACAGAATGCTTTCTAATCTAATCTAACGCTCTCGTACATTCGCAGTTAGCACAAATTTCAACTCCGTTGCTGATAATAGCGAACTGTTTTCGCAGTAGATTTGTCGTTATGTACTCAGATGAAGTTGGAGAGCTGATAATACAGAACATTTTAATTTAACATGTGGTTTGGAGACGTAAAAACATGGCATACCTAAAAGTAAGAAACAAAATAAGTATGTACACATCGGTATCACCTTCTGTTCACCACCAACTGATCAGCACTTATAAATAATTTGTTACTGTATTCAAATGTATGCCTAACTGGCTCATTATAGCGCATCAAGAATAACGATGACGTATGTGCTATAGCATACGTATTTCCGGTATTCCAAATTGCCGTGGGTTATAGAGATAAGATTTACATTTTGTAATATTCCTTTCTCTGGGAGCCCTCTTTACATTATTAGACAAAACTATGTTCTGAATTTATAATTACTTACTAAGCTTATTCTAATAATAGGCTGTATCACAGTCAATATCACCTGCTCACTTCAATCCCAGTGAAAGTGAAAGTGAGAGAGGCTTAACACTTCAACCGGTTATATATCCCTTTCATTTTTACAAGGTGGGAAGTGGTCCGAATAGCCGTGGTGGTTAGTGCGATAGGTAATGGACTGGCCCTCCGTTTAAAGCTTCGCGAATTCGAATCTCAGCAATTACAGTCAAATGTGCCTGTGATAAACCACGGGAAGGGCCCATGTAAATTAATCGACGTGATAACGTGCGTGGATAACAACAGGGTTACGTTTAACTGCGGTTACGTGGATTTTGCTTTTTATCCATAAAATAATAAAAACACACTACAACATTATTGAAACCAATATTTTTTCAACACAAAATGGCTAAAATTCTTGTATTTATTGTTTAAGGTTAGTATAATTGAAAACTGGTAATAAAAAGTATTAAATATTCTACAATTCATTTCTATATATATGCGCATTTAAGGATAACGTTTTATTTCTTCTTTCTGTGTTTATCCTCTGAAGGACTTATATTTCCAGGATTTAAAAACCAGCGCCTGGTTCAGGTGCATGTTGAGGCTGCAAGTTGGAATTATTCATGATCTTTCATCTAATTTTTAATACACTTATTGCTAGAGCTATTCGATTATCTACTTCGAGAACTCGTATATAGTAAAGATTTAGTTCATTTAAGAATTACGAATCTATTTGCAGACGCACTGTGGATCAGAGAAAGTAACCAGGATAGTTAATCAGTGTGATGCCTGATATGAGAATGAATAAATGAATTAAAGAAGGGTGATTATACAGTGGTGGAATAAATAGCGGGGAAAACCGGAGAACCCGGAGAAAACCTGCCATTTGTGGTCCCCTGAGATTGAAACCGAGGTGAAAGGCGAATGGTCTGTGCACCCGACTCGACGCTTCCCCTAACGTTTCATTTACAACATATAAAAACTGTCATTTATTTCAACTATGAATGCCAAATTATTTCATGATTAATTTCACAGAACTTATAATGCTAAGATTGCATAAAATGTATCCAACTCGTAGTTAATTTTAATATGATGCTGCGCTATAAGCTTAGTTCCTTAAATTACCATGATATAGAAAAAGTTGGATATCATAATATTATAAACAACTATGTATACCAAGTTGAAAAGCTTTCTACTCTTTTGCACAGGAGCAATTGTCCTGTTGAATGTCTTACATAAGAGAAAATTAGAGACACGGTTTTATGCGGTCTGCTTTGATTTCCCTTGTGAGTCATGAGCATGCAATAAAGTGAGAGTGTCTCTTGAGATGTCCAGGCATAATTCACATATCTTCAAGAAAAGTTATGAGAAGAAAACATCACCCAATGCCGATCAATCTCGGAGACAAGCACCCCATCTGCTTTTTCGCCTTCATGGAATAAGACGAAAGGTTCATATCTTCAGCATTTCATTCTCAATGTAATCAGTAGATTTCGGACATGAATCCAGGTTAGGTAACTTCTAGAATACTGGCACGTTGTTTACAAGCGAGTGGAGAGGAGAGAGGCGCTAAAGAGTTTGTTATATAGGCGTAGTTGTACACAGAAGTAAGAATACTGTTCTATAGTAAGGATACATTTGTATTACAAAATATAAATAACACGAGCTAAATGATAAATATATACTGTGATAGATTAATAACCAGCTTTCTGTTAATGTAGAGACAGATTTAACATTTTACAGCGTTCTAGCGCTTCATTTCTAACATATGGAAGTACGAATTGGGCCCTAAATAGAGCAAAGAAAAGAAAAATTGAATCCATATAGTTGAGATTTTTAAAACGAATACTAGGACATACTTTAAGAGATCTTATTCACTATAATGGTATAGGAGTCCAATGAAAAACCAGTAGCTTACAAGAAAAAATCCGATGTGTTTCATTCACCTTTCGTATCTGTTGTGCAAACAAACTATTCTTACAAAAATTATTATTTTAAACTTAAACTGTCTTATTACATATTTCGTTGTAGGCAGAAGGGAAATATAGAAGTACAGTAGGCTAACTACGTCAAATCTTTTCGTCGCTAGGAGTAACACAAAATGGCATGAAAAAAGATGACTTTCCATTTGAGAAAAGCTTAAGTAGTTAAAGCAACAGCAAAGGATATCTTAGGGCCGGTTAACTGTGTGGAAAATGTATATAGCATAAATTGAGTCTTTAAAGAGATCTAGATTTTTCGTGCAGTTAATTTTTGTAATATCTCTTATGGCTTAAGAGTTATGCAAAAGTAATCAAGAATGGAGAGGCCCTTTGAGGCTATTCCCAGAAAATTCAAGATTTACATATCGTTTGTAATAAAAATAAATTACAACAATTCCATGGCACAGCTCACTAAGAGCTTTGGCCTACATCCCCATTTCGGTCCATGACAGATGTCATGGATGGGATGCAGGGTGAGACTAGGTCAGCGCTTCCAACCACCCTGGCCAGTTAATGCGGTATTCACGACCTGGCGCCTCTACTTCTCCATCAAGTAGCTCCTCAATTGGCCCCCCCCTCAACATATGGTATTTTAATGAAAATTGTTAGAGTCATTTCTGAGAAAATCAAAATGTTCAAAAAATGTTCCATGAAAGGGGGTAGCTGGGGGTGAAGGATCTTGTTGGAAATCTTCGTACCACATCTTTGGAAGGTACTGACCTAAGTGCTAAGTTTTTTATTTAGCGGACTTTTCGTAGTTACAGACACGCAGGGCTCAAGGTCGCAAAATATATATTTCCGGTGAAATTTCGGTATTGAATTTTTTGGTGGAATGTAATACCCTCTCTATGTACTATATATATTAAAAGTTGTCAAATGCTTTATTTATCTTAAGAAAACTTAGGATGTGTGTTTCCATTAGCACTTTATTGAACTGTTTATCATAGCTTATTTCATTGCCATTTAAACTATGGTATTTTGCTCTGGGGTAGCAGTGGGGAAGCCAATCAAGTATTTTTGCTCCAGAAGAAGGCTCTGAGAATAGTAAAAAATTGTAATACTCGCCAACATTGTGCACCTATTTTTAAAGAATTTGGAATTTTAACTGTGACATCTTTGTATGTATTTGCATGCTTGAATTTTATTCATCTCCAAAAGACAGATGAGTTACTTTTTTCTGATATACATAACCATTATACAAGGTGCAGAAATAATATGGTACCTCCTAAATTTCGGTTACAGAAATCTGTTAACTCTTATCTCTATCTTGGAGTGAAATTCTATAATAAACTACCTTTAAATATAAGACAAGTTGCAAATGCAAATTCTTTTAAAATTAGTGTAAAACAGAATTAAGGAAGCTAATTTTTACAACATACAAGAATATTTATATATAGATGTATTTTAATGACTTGTCGACGAAACCTATTTGCATTGTATGTATGCTAAATGATGAAATAAATTATTATTATCAACATGATCACTATAATTGTGCATATGTGCTAGAGAAAGTAAAACTTGAAGGGTTGAGAACCATAGTGGGCCAAGCACCATTTTTTAAAAATGGAGAAATAGAAGGTCAATGTTTTTTCAACATCATAATTTATTGAACCAAGTTACACATAAATGCCACAGGAATCTAGAATATATTTTCTATCTTATATTAGTAAAACGTTAATGTGGCTTCATGCAAAATTAGGTTTTACAGTTATTTATTGGGAGCTATTTTCCTTTGCTGGGATTTGGCGCAGCCTAAAGAAATGTAACTGGGCCATTTCCATACACCTAATCAATGTCCTGCTGATCATCATTATTGACTTGCACACGCAAACTCTTGTAAAAACCATGATTCATTGGAGGAATAAATGGTAGCATGGCATAAGATCATCATATGCGGTAGCCTGATTTGTTTCATGGATTTGGACCACTCTGACTCTAACAGAATTTGTAGTTTCATTTAGACCGATATTTTGATGCTCTACTGTTTGTAAACGGGAAATGCTGGTCATGGCCCACTGCAATATACCGACAGATGGCAACAGTTCAATTTTGACCTCACGTGGAGATGGCCCACTATGGTTCTAGACATATTGAGTACAGACATATTGAGTAGATGTATATCAATAGAATAACAAAACAAGTGTTTTTAAAGCCAATGGGAATCAATAGAAAGACTAAATTAAAACGAGAAGATGGTCTTTGAGAGAGTACAGATTTTAAGGTAAATACTTGAACTGAAAGAATAATACTACGTTGATTTACTTGAGTGGACAACTATTGCAATAGATTATAATATATTTTATGAAAGTATCTATTGGCCTGCTTGCCTTCAGAATTGATCGTGTATTCATCGCTTGGTTAGAATTATATAAGAAATGCATTTTAATCGTCGCCAGACCTGGAGAGCCCATTATTGCTAAATTCAAACTGGCATATGCCAGGATATCTAATCTCTATACTCTGATCGACAGGACTTCGTTCATCAGACTACCACCATCTACACATTCTCTACATTGCCTTGATGCCACCATTGTTGACATGCGCTTGACCAGTGTGAGTTGGCGCTACATCTGGTGTGCTCGAAAGTCTTTACTCTCTCCAAAACAAGGACCTACGTATCATCTTGTATGTTCCATTGTTCGTGCAATACAAACTTCACAAAGAAATTGGTCTGCGTACTATTTTCCTCTTTCCCTACATTTACTTTGTTTTCCTATTTATTTACCATTTTTTTACAAGCACACAAACATGTTTACAAACACCCATGCCCAAGGTGGGACTCTAAACCGCGATCCCCTACGCCACGAAGCACCAAAGCTAGGCATTTTAGCAAGCGCGGTTAAGGGGGCCGGTATCCATTGAAGAGTTTATCCGCCACCTAGAGCATACATTCTTTCCTGAGCTATGCTCATTTTCTGGTGCAATTTTCTTCTCTCTTGGCCATCTGATCACCGAACCCACGAGAATGGCCAATCGTCTGCCGCAGGATCTTTTTGCCTTTAGGCAATATGGAGCTTTAGCTTGTTTGGATTCTTATCACCACGGCCACTTCTAAGTCACTGAGGGACCTGAGTGGCGTTAACCTCATTTGTTATTTTCTATTTGTTTCTTTGTAACTTGTTTAGTGTACTATTGTGTAGCTTTGTAGTATTCTACCTGGTATGTAAAACGGGAAACTGGTGATCGACTATAAAACATTGAACTCAGGACCGTTATGGCTTTAGCCGTCCCGCTTGATGAGACAGTAATATTAATGTACTAGATGTTATTATTATTATTATTACTATTATTATTATTACTACTAATAGTACTACTATTAATCCTCCGATTGTTCTGCTTGCTGAGGAACGACTTTTGTTGGAGGCACTACCATTGGAAGAGTGGAGGTTCGCACCCTATTGCTTGCCAAGTGGCAGGAACTTTGGGATTTTGATGATGGGAGTGCCCATTGGACAAAGCGCTTGATTAGAGATGTCGCCATTTGGTATAACCGTAAACGTGGGAATGTAAATTTCTATCTTACTCAATTGTTGACCGGACATGGCTGTTTTACCGCCTATTTACATCGTTTTGGTTTAAGTGCTACATCCAAATGTTATTATTGCGGTAAGCATGACACAGCTGAACATACCTTCTTTCATTGTGTTCGGTGGCATCATCAACGCCACCAGGGCGAGAGCCAATTGGGAGTTTCGACGCTCAACAACCTTCTGTCTTAAGATACTTGCCGGTGCACGGAATTGGAGCATTGTTTCTAGATTGGCCCGTGACATTTTGGGCAGTAAGCGATTTGAGATGAATGACACCTGACACCAGTACACATTTCCATGGATAATATATATACCAATAATACTTACCATCTTGAATCGCTTCCCCCTGAAGTAATGCCATCTTGTGCAGTACCGAGGGGAATTTTACATTGATTCTTGCAGGGTTTTTTTAGTTGGTGAGAATTCAACTCGCCTAAGGCGTCTTTGTAAGATTTTTTCCCCTGCTTAAAAAAAATACTGCTGCTGCTACTACTGCTTCTCCTCCTCCTCCTCCTCCTCCTCCTCCGCATACGACTACGAATACTCCTCCTCCTCCTCCTCCTACTCCTACCACCACCACCACCACTACTCTGCTGCTGCTATGATCACTATGGCCCAGGTTCGAACCCAAGAGCTCACGTTGGGGGTTTGTGGTGGACGAAACGGCATCTGAGGGATATTTCTCCGGGTCTTCCGGTTTTGCTCTCACTTGTTCCACGAATTGCTCCATCATCAACTTTCCTATCATCAATTTCGCTTTCATTTCAAATCATCCTCTTCCTCACGCTTATGCCTGGCTACAGATGGACCACTCGTTCCAGGTACTTCATTCTTCGGTTCTTGCCGTTTGCTCCCGACAGGCTTCTGACTTTTAGGTACCCTTGTAAGTCCTAGAGGTGGTGTCCATCCTACTTACAGAATGAAGAACCTGGAACGAGTGGCCGGCAAGACATGGAATGAACATTTAATGAGGTTGACTGATAAAGCATACCAAGAAGAGTGTTCCAATACAACCCAAGAGATGTTAGCCGACCACGTAAAAGTTGGACACCACAGACAGCTTCGCCAGAACGGGTTATATAGCCTAAACCATGAGGAAAAAGAAGAATATTACTTGCTTTGAAAACATAACCCAGGCATCGTTCTGAACCAGTCTTTGCGCGCTTCCACAACCCTGCGTCAAAAACAAAAGTACAGGGATATCGCTGCTGGTATGTATTTTGAAAGAGGATATTTGTCCCTAAGGATTTCGTTTGTTTTGTGGTGCTAATGCAGCACACTCAATTATTTACACGTTTTGTGTTGCACCGCAGCATCTGGCTCAGAGTAGCATTTCCCTGGCGTTCAGCAGGATTAATATATTATGTGCGTCATCATGCAAAAGCAAACTAAGTTGTAAAGAACAACAAAACGACAGTAACAATTGGTTTGTCTGCGCATTCAAAATATTGCTTTCTATAACTGATCCTACGTGTGTTCCACTCAAATTCTTACAAATAATTCAATCTGTTTCCTGAAAGAATGAATAACTTATTTACTTAAATATCAGTTTACATGTATTCATCTTCATCAATCACACGAATCCACAGACCACACGTGCTTTGAAATACACAAAATAGTAAGCAATATTAAAAACATAAAAGATGTGTACCATTCACATGACTTTCTCTACATCCCTATAACTCCATGGCACGACAGCTCACGGGGAGCCTTGGCCTACCGCCCGGCCGCTGCGTCCCCCATCTCGGTCCACTACAGACGTCATGGATGGGGTGCAGTATTGGAGGGTGAGACGTGGTCAGCGCCTCGAGCCCCTCCCGGCCGGTTAATGCGGTCCTCACGACCTGGAGCCGCTACTTCTCCATCAAGTAGCTTCTCAATTGGCCCCCCAGGGACCTCACGAGGCTGAGTGCACCCCGGTCCAGGTCTCCCAGCGGGGGAAAAATCCCCACGCCGGTACTGGGGATCGAACCCAGGTCTCCCGCTTGGTAGGCAGCTGCGCTACCACCGCGCTAAGGAGACGACCTCTCTACATCCCTACAACATACAATTGTTAAAAAGCTTATTCTTATATTTACTTAAAGCTAATTTAGAAAAAAAAATGGCAGAAACGGTCTTATTACTTGTTTCCTTGAAAGTAGAAGGGAAATAAGGGAATAAACTAGGCTAAAGCTAAAGTCAAATATTTTAAAAGTTGTTTGCTATGTAATTGTAGTTCCTTGTTTCTATGGATAGGAGTTGACCAACTCCTGTATGAGAGAAGTATAAGTATTTTAAAACTGAAACCAATAACAAGGAATACTTCAAAAACGGTCAACCTTACGAATAAAATGCATACAACATAAATTGTGCGGCTTAACGAGTTCTACAGTTAGTGTTAGTTTTGTCTATGTTTTACAGTTTATCAGTTATGCAAAAATGCCTTTTCTGTTTTTCTTTTTCACAACTTCATTTTCTTTTTACTTTGTATAATGCGAATTAAATCTTGTCGAACTGAAAGTTTTCTTGTCGAGTCCATTAGAATTGCTCCTCTAATGCTTTACTGTAGCTCATGTTAAGGCACTTAAATGGCGCCTGGTGGTCAATAATACCTTTATTTATATTCAGGAATGTTTAAGTTATTTTATGAAATGAAAAAATCGATGTGTTCTATTCACATGGGTTCCTCTACATCTCTACAGCAAAATATTGCTAAAAAGCTTGTTCTTCTATTTACTTTATGCTAATTGAGAAAAAATAAGCAAAAATGGTATTATTACTGTTTCCCATGTAAGTAGAAGGGAAATAATCGAGTACTGTAGGCTAAATCGATAGTCAAATCTTTTAAAATATGCTCACTATGTGATTGAAGTTCTTTATTTGTAGGGACAAGAGTAGACAAATTCTCGTATGAATAAAAGTATAAGTATTTTATATCACCTAAACGGCCAATTCCAAGAAAAACATGCATATAACATAAATTGCGTGTTTTAACAAGATCTACATTTTTAAGTAAACTTTTGTCTACCTCTTACAGTTTATCAGCTATTGAAAATTCCGTAAAATTCATCCAAAATAATGTCTTCAGGGGCTATTCCCAGAAAATTCAAAATATATATTTTATTTGTCATGTAAATAATTCTAATAACGACATTTTAATCAAAATCGTTAAAGCCATTTTTGAGAGTATCAACATTTTCGAAAATTTTCCATGCAAAGGGTGATTGATGTGGGGGGAGATTTTCTTGAAAATCTTTGTGTCGCATCTTTGGAAGATAAATATCAAGTTTGTTATTTAACGGACTTTTCGTTTTTGAGTTATGCTGCCCGCACACACACACCGACAGACACACACACACGGACATTTTTCTAAAAAGTCTTTAATGGGATTCAGGGAGTCTTAAAACATATATTTTTGGTGAAATCTCGGTATAGAAATTTTGGGGGCAATAAATACTTTCTCCATACACTATGTACATAATACGTATAGAGAAAGTAATAAAAGCGTTATTTTTTGTGATTTTTCATAAAATTTCATTCATACATACCCTTAAGCTTTCTCCATATATCTACTCCATCTGTTTCCCTGCCCCGCCATTTAAATGTATCCCATCCCAATGGTTTGAGCCTACGTGAGAGGCCACTCAGTTTTTCACATTCATCATCAATAATAGACCAATTGAGCTTTAATCTTGAGTTTTACTGCATTTGTGCAACTCAGACCGTCGGTTCTAATGAACTTAGACAAGAAGATAATTAACTATTCTCTCTCCTTTTCAAACAGCAGATACTCGTGTCATAAACACATAAGGAATGTTTCGCTGGTAAATTTCGTGGAAAGTAATGCCATTATATAGTATTTGTGCTGAGTGCTGTGATGTGGAAATAACTGAATTAGTTAAAGAGCTGTGAGCAAATGGGATTAGAATATTGATTTTAGAGAACCACAGGGGTCGAGATTACGCAAGAAGCTGTGAACAATTAACCAGCGCTTTGTTTTGGAATGACTTCATTAACGCTTCTTGTTCAGCAAGAATACAAGAATAAGCAAAACAATTCTGTCTCAGGACTAAATACATGGTGTCCCTAAATAACCAAGCTATCCTTGAGACGAAGTTGTTGATGGTTGGTAATGTTGGTTGCATATTAGATAATAACATTTTTAATCATTTACGACATGCGGCTCTGTACATTTTAGCGTTCATAACCTTAATTTCAAAAATTCACTGAGTCGTGCATACAAATGACTCTTCATTTCAATTTTCATGCTAATAATTATTGTTGATCTTCTTGGCAACTAGCTACTTTCTCTACACGTGTTATGTACATAGTGTATAGAGAAGGTATTGTGTTCCACCCAAAATTCGTTACCGAGGTTGCATCGGAGTTATATATTTTGACGTTTACTGAGTCCAAGAAAAGCAATTTTAGAAGTAGGTCCGCACGCACGTATATGTATGTGTTTGTATGTGGATAATATAGCTCATAATTTAAAAAAATTACTAAATAGCAAACGTTAAGTACCGAACCTCAATTGTGTCATATAGCGATTTTAAAATATTTAACTATCATTTTAACCTACTGGATTCCCTTATTTTCTTTCTACTTACAAGGAAGCGGATAATAGTATGATTTAGATAAAAATATTTCCCTGTAAGAATAGTTTGTATATGAAACAGCTAGAGAAAGCTTTTACTTTATCTCACTTACTATTTATAGTTTATAGAGAAGGTATTGTAATGCACACAAAATTCTATACCGAGAAACAAAAACAAAACAAAATTAAAAAAACGAAAATAAGATTTTAGAAAAATGTCCGTCTGTATCTGTATATGTGCGTCTGTGGTCAGCATAGCTTAAAAACTAAAAATCCGTTAAATACCAAACTTGGTTAAGTTCGATATCTTTCAAGAATGTGATATGAAGATTTTCAAGAAAATCCCTCCACCCCAACTACCTTTCATATGGAGAATTTTTCGAACATGTTGATTTTTTCAAAAATGACTAAAATATCTTATATTAAATATATTTACATGACAAATAAAATGCATATCTTGTCTGAAGACACATTTATTTTGGATAATTTTGCATAACTAGTAAACCGTAAGAGAGACAAAAACTTATTCAACAGAATATGTAGAGCTCGTTAAAACACACAATTTATGTCATATACACTTTTTTCGTGGAGTTGACCACATAGAGATATTCCTTGTTAATGGTTGCAGCTTTAAAATACTTCTCATACGGGAATTTGTCAACTTCTGGACATACAAACAAAGGAACTTCAGGCACATAGCAACAAGCGTTTAAAATATTTGTTTTTCGCTTTACCCTGAGATATTCCCTTATTTCCCTTCTACTTACAAGGAAGTAAGTAAAAGCACCATTTCTGATAATTCCATCTTGATTAGCACGAAGAAAGTAAAAGAATAACAAGAATTTGTTGCAGAGATACAGAAATTCATGTGAATGGAATACATCATATTTGTTATTTATGTGATAATAAAAACATATTTGCAGTGAAATTTCAACATCCAGTTTTTGTTTGGTGGTGGCAGAGAAAATAGTAAAACAAATATCCCAAATTATGATAGTATATACATAAGTTTTGGTTTGTTACCAACCAGTGCAAAAAAAAAAAAAAAAAGAGAGAGAGAGAGAAAAAAGAAAAGAGCAAACAAAGACCAATGAATAGGCATTTTGCCCTTAACGCGGTATCTAGATATTGTATTTAATATCCTTTAACGTTTTCATCTCCGTTCTGTTAGGCGATTTATTTATAATAGCTTAACACTTTCTCCTTGGAGTGAAAATTTTTACCCGTTATATTACTTTCATGGGAGAGTGCACCTGCTGTAGCAAAATCATGCTTTAGCGAAGAAAGCCTCGAGGGAATTTATTTACACATTTCCCTCGGAGGTGAACTATCTACGCTTCCGTGAGAAAATCATGAACCTCGTTTGGTTGTTTCTCGTGAAAAATCTAAATAAAGCCTCAGAAATTTACCTTATTTTCTGTGTCGTTCACAACATTTTCTACAGAAATATGAATATAGATAAAATCTAATGTATTATATTCAGAAGAATGACAAAATCATATCCAAGTTACTTTACGATGTATTACTTTGTATTAATTTATTTATACTTTTAATGTGACATATTAATGTTTTTTTAACTAACTATTCTTTCATCATCAGTAATTGTTATATTACAATAATCTGGTTTAAGAGACAATTATTTGCTTTTCATCATCTGATGTACTATATACTATGTGAACTGTGTACATAGTAGTTGTATATGGCACATAACATTTTGATGCTGAGATATCACCGGAAATATGCGTTTTGAAGTCCCCTGAATCCAAGAAAAAGTATTTACACAAAGATCCGTGTGTAGATGTGTGTGAGTTTAGGTGTTTAACGCCCTATTTTACTATACATGATTCTGATGATATATGGAATGGAGATGACGCACCAATGGAATCTGATGACGGGGAAAACAGGAAAACCCCGAGAAAATCAGCCCCTGTTTATTCCATTACAAATCCCAAGTGCAGTGCCCTGGGATAGAACCCCGATCGCCTTGGTATGTATTTATTTTTGAAAGTGTTTAACGCCCGCTTTAACTACTTATGGCACCATAGGCGATGACACTGATGATACATGAATGAAGATGGAGCACCGGGGAATGCGATGGCCGAGGAAACTGGACAACCCGGAGCAAACCTGGCCCAGCGCTGCTTTGTCCACCACAAATCTCACGTGTGGTCGCTTGGGATCGAACCAGGGCCATCTAGGTGAGAGGCGAGTGGTCATGAAAATCCCCCACCCCAAAATACCCTTCATATGGAAGAGTTTTCGAAAATGTGGACTTTCTGAAAAATGGTTCTAACTATTTTGGTTGAGATACTATATGCTTAAAATATTTTTATGATAAATTAAATGTAATTCTTGAATTTTCTGGGGATAAACTGTGAAGGCCTCTTCATTCTGGATGGTTTTTGTATAACCGGTAAATCGTAAAGAATAGAACAGAAACTAGCTAAACAGAAAATGTAGTTTGTTTTTGAAAACACGCTTTGTCATATATAGTTTTGGTTGAATTAATCATTTCCGAAATATTCCTTGTTAATGGTTTCCATTTTAAAATACTTAAACTACTCTCAACCAGGAATTCCTCATTCTTTTCAAGTAATTTTTATTTTACTTCTGAACATGCAAAGAACACCGAATATCATTGTTTTACATAGCGATCAAAATATAAAAAATAGAAAACTTATAGTATATGACTTAAGCCTACTGTATTACCTTATTTCCCTTATAATTACAAAGAAACAAGTACTAAAAGAATTTCGAACATTTTGATTTTGTCAAAACTGTTTCGGGAGTTAAACTTTTCCGTTCTGAAAATAAATGTTCATAATTTTGGGGGGATATTCGTGTATTCTGTAAGATGCACTTTTGAAGTACATAATGAACCACTTAGATGTCCTTTGTAGTTAATTTTATCTACTGCAGTTAAAGTTAGTAATAGGTATGATGCATTTAGAATTAGAATGATTTTGATGAATCAGTTTTTGTTCTAATATGTCATTACTGCATTTTCTTCTATAAGACACATTTAGGGTGCTAAACTCTGTTAATTTAAAATTCAACGTTCATTTTTACCACATATTTCTATTGTTATGTACAAATAATTCTGAAAATTTGAGACAAATCCATCAGTAAATTTTAAAAAAAAAAGACATCCTTTTGTTTTTTAAAGTACTCCATTCACTTTAGTTTTTATAGTTTTATAATGCAAGTTCATATTTAAATTCCAGGAATATCGTTATATAAATTGCTGTGTGAATTACAAATTAATTAAATATTACTGTGAGAAAAAGCATGAAAAATTATTACTTGTTATTTTTTCAATATTTTGGTTGATTAATTAACTTTGTTAATATAAATACATACCTAATTAATTTTACTTACTTAGAACATTAATTCGAAAATTATATTTAGTATGACATTAAGGTTGTCTGATAGAAAAATCAAACTGATTTGTTGAAAATTGTACAGCAAAGAGCATTTTGAACATTTGCATCTGTTACAAAATGCATTTAGAGAAACACGCTTTTTATGATTTCAAATGTCATTTTTTTCGCATTAAAATTCCAACTAAAAGATCACGTGACAAGTGTTTAAATTACAGGTGGATGAAGATAGCTTCGGCATATTAATCTATAAGGATCACTGTATATTAATTTATTAAAATCCAAAACCCAAATTTGGTCAATTTACACAAGTTAGTCCGCTTAAATACCGAAAAACGCATGCCAGAAAGAGTACACGAAGATTTTAGAAGCAAACAAAAGCTTACTTATCCAAAATATCATATAGTTGTTGCTTCTTTGTATATTGAACCCAACTTTAAAAACAGCACTTGTATACTAGTTTCAAAGTGAGTTTTTAGATAAAAAAACGTTGCTACCAATATTTGAAAGCTCAATTTACATTCTAGTAAATATATTTTCTCTTTACGTACTATGTACATAATGTATAGAGAAGGTATTGTATTCCCCCAAAAATTCGATACCGAGATTTCACCGGAAACATATATTTTGAAACCCCCTGAATCTAAAAATGCATTTTAGTAAAAGGTAAGTCTGTGTGTCTGTCTATCTATCTGTTGACAGCATAGCTCTAAACGAAAGTCCGTTAAACACTAAACTTGGCATTTAAGTTTAGCATCTTCCAAGAATACGACCCAAAGATTTTTAAATAAGTCCCCCAACCCAAACTACCCTTTACATGGAACAATTGTCATAAATTTTGATTTTCTCATAAACGGCTATATCGATTTTGATTAAAATGCTGTATATCAAAGATATTTTAATGACAAATAAAATGTATATCTTAATTTTCTGGGAATATCTTCTTTGTCTGGATGAATTTTTCTGCATTTTCCATGACCATACCTAAACTGTAGGAGATTGACAAAAACTTATCACACAAAAAGTGTAGATTTTGTTAAAACCTTAATTTATGCCGTATACCCTTTTCTTTAGAAGTAGCTTTCGGAGTAATTCCTTGGTATTGGTTTGAGTATGAAAATATTTATACTTATAGGAAAGCAAATAATAAGATCATATCTGCTAATATTTATCTCGATTCGCGTGAAGTAGATAGAAGAATAAGCTTTTTAACAATAATTTGTTACAGAGATGTAGAGAAAGTCATGTGAATGGAACACATAAGATTTTTTGTTATGAAATTACAATTTAAGTCGTCATTAAGTATGTTAAACTGGTTACTACAGTTAAATAACTGATGGAACTTTACGCGGAATAGCGTCGAGGCTGTTCTGCGTTGAAATAGTGTAGAGGGTGGCCGGTAGATGTCAGAGGAGTGCAGCGTCACCCTTCTTTCACAGAATAGCAGTATTGCTAGAATACAACTACGAAACAAACGGAATACTTGCATGTTAAATGAAAATGTATGTATATGCAGGACTTTCTTTTCAAAACTTCCAGTCTAAACGACAATTTATTTATATTTAATTTAAACAAAAATGCATACATTTTCCAATAGAAGGGGAAACTTAAAACCATTTTAATTATATTTTTAGTTTCACTCCCTCACCCCCAGCCACCCACACTTTGAAATTTAAAATATCATCCCTAAATATAAACGAGTATTCAATTGTTTATTGATCTCATTCAAATCTTACATATTTTGTTTAAATTGCTGCTCAGTAACTTGGATTGTTGTTATTTTGGAAGACCATTTTGAAAATTTCTTGTTTCTAAAATTAATTGTTTCTAAAATGGTGTACTTTATTCAAAATAAAGCATAACTTATATTTGTTTATGAGACTTCTATTGGGTCATCTGTTGGTGAATTTGTATTTTGTAGGAATAAAAATGGGTTTGCTTTTAGAGCTATATGCATGCCAACCAAAATGTTTGTTACAGCAGATACTTTTGAAATGCACTTAATGTGCTGAATATGAAGTGACTTAATATTTCAATCTGCTATATTTCATCGAGTTTTCCATATTTTTTATTTACTGTATTGCACACGCAAGTAGTTTCTTCAGAAGATTTACGATCTAGATCTATGATCTATTTCTCAGGATGCCTTTCATTAAAACAGTACCCTTCCACGGGCACAACTGATTTAACTCCATGCTTTCTCATAGTGTTCATATTAGCTTTCTTGTTATTTTAAATTAATTTAATTTCTTAAAATAATCTAAAATATAATATTTACACACATCGATATGTAGGTATATAATGTAAATAATGAAGACTGCGTGTGCGAAATGTGCAACAAACCGTGCGAAAGACACCACAATAAACTGCAAGAAAAGACAAAAGAATAACTATGTTAGCCCTAAAATAATAAAAATAAATTTCATTCTTTGCACATTGCAAGCAATATAGGCCTATAATAAATCATAATCGCTACCCATTTTTACTTTGTCTATACTAACTATGCACATAATTCTCCCCAAACTAAACTACTTTTATCAAAAATGACTCTAACCATTTTGATTAAAATATCGCATAATAAAGATATTTACATAACAAACAATAGGTATATGTTAGATTTTCTGAGATTAGCCTCTGAAGACAACTTTGTTGCGGATGAATTTTGCTGAATTTTGCATAACTGGTAAACCGTAAGAGATAGACATACATTTGCCACTGAAAATGTAGATCTCGTTAAAACACATATATCATGTCATATGCCCTTGTTTGTAGAAATAACTATTTCTGAGATATTACTGGTTGTTGGTTTAAATTTTAAAATTAGTACTTTTCTAAAATGGGACCATACCAAGTGAACCGAGCCTCAAGCTATCGGCTTTTAAAAGATTTGATTATCGCTTTAGGCTGTTCTATTCTCTTATTTACCTTCTACTTCCAAGGAAGCAAGGATTAAGACCATATGTGATAATGTTTATCTCCATTAGCGTGATGCAGGTAAAATAATAATCTTTATTTTGTAAGAATATTGTGTATTTGGAACAGCTAGAGAAAGTTATGTGAATGGAAAATAACAATAATTTTTACTTCGACTATGCACTTAGTGATTCGCTTTTAAAACTATCACTTCAGCTTATTATATTTGCTTTCTCCCATTGTACTTGCAAGGAAGTAATAGGCCATTTCAGTGGAGATCAGCGCGAGTGACCTTTGTTTTACTCCTCTTTCTGCGGCGAAGACGGTGAGCGGGTCGCGCTCTTTGAGAGAGATAAAACGAAGACTGCTCTAGCCAGTTGTACACTGGAAATAGCCCAGTTAAGTTCAGCATCACTTTTAGCCCACGAGATGCCAGAAGTTGGGCCAGTTAGTATAGTAATATGTTTCGAACATTTACCACACAGGTGTAGATTGTGTCTAGTGAGCTGACTTCCTACCCCAAGGTCCAGGGTTCGATTCACGTCTGGGGCGGCGAATTTTTCTTTAACAGAATTATTCCCTATGCCCCACACAGTCTGGAAGTATGTATGTGTGCGTGTGTTTGAGGAAAATAAAACGATTTAAACCCAACGTAAACAATCTGATGTGTATCATTCATATGACTTTCTCCATATCCCTGCAACAAATTATTCTTAAAAAGCTTATACTTCTATTTACTTTATGCTAATCAGAAAAAAATTAGCAGAAATAGTCTTATTACTCGCTTCCTTGTAAGTAGAAGCGAAATAAGTGACAACAATAGGCTAAAATGATAGTCAAAAGCTGGTTGCTATGTCAATGAAGTTCCTTTGTTTATATGGATAGGAATTGACAAGTTCCTGTATGAGAAAAGTATACGTTTTTCATAACAGAAACCAAAAATAAGGAATGTCTCAAAAACGACAAACTCCACGAAAAAAATGTATATAACATAAATTGTGTGCTTTAACGTGCTCTACATTTTTTGTGCCATAAGTTTTTGTCCATCTCTTACGGTTTAGCAGTTATTCAAAATTCAATAAAATTCATCCAGATTAAACTACTCTTCAGAGGCTATTCCCAGAAAATACAAGATATACATTTTGTTTGTCAGGTAAATATGTTTAATATCCGAAATTTTAATCAAAATCGTTAGAGCCATTTTTTAGAAAATCAAAATGTTCGAAAAAAGTTCCATGTAAAGGGTAGTTGGGGGTGGGGGGATTTTTCTCAAAATCTTCATGTCGCATCCCTGGAGGATACTAAACTTAAATACCAAGTTTGGTATTTTGCCGACTTTTCGTTTTTGAGTTATCTGTTCACAGACACACGGACACACGGTCACAGACACACACACACACACACAGACACGGACCTTTTTGTGAAAATGCTGTTTTTGGATATTGGGGACCCTAAAACATATATTCCGGTGAAATCTCAGTATCGAATTTTGGGTGGAATACAATACTTCTCTATCCCTATGTACATTGTACATATGGGGCTAGAGAAAGTAAAAATGTAATGCTGTATAGTACCACCTGCCCCGTTATCTTTCAGACATGTCATATCACCGCTTATTGGACCTGAACTCATTTGTCCAACGGTTGTAGCAAAAGCCGAAAACGCCATATTACGAGGCGTAACTAAATAATAACGAAACGTATCAGCGCAAAACTTTATTTACAAAGTACCTTACTCTATTTCTCAACGTAATCTCCATTCAGTCAAGACATTTATTTATTGTCACGTAATACAACTTTGCGCCACCGGTGAAATCCTAAACAACTTAGCTCAGATCTTTAGCGGTGGAAAGGCATTTTTACTTTCTCTACACACACTATGTGCATAGTGTAAAGAGATGGTATTGCACTCCACCCAAAAATTCGATACCAAGATTTCACCGAAAATATATGTTTTAGGATCCCCTATATCCAAAAAAAGAATTTTCACTAAAAGGTCCGTGTGTGTGTGGTATTTCAGTTTAGTATCTTACAGGGATGCGACACGAAGATTTTGAGAAAAATCTCCCCACCCCAAACTACTCTTTACATGGAACTTTTTTCGAAAGTTTTGATTTTCTCAAAAATGGCTCTAACGATTTTTATTACAATATAGTATATTAAAAGCATTTACCTGACAAATAAAATGCATATTTTGAATTTTCTGGGAATAACCTCTGAAGAGTACTTTATTCTGGATGAATTTTACGGAATTTTGAATAAATTCTAAACCGTAAGAGATGGACAAAAACGTACTTTACAAAAAATGTAGAGCACGTTAAAACACACAATTTATGTTATATACATTTTTTTCGTGGAGTTGATCATTTTTGAGACATTCATTTCTTTTGGTTTTTGCTATGAAAAACGTATACTTTTCTCATACAGGAACTTGTCAACTCCTATCCATATAAACAAAGGAACTTCATTGACATAGCAACCAGCTTTTGACTAGCACCTTAACCTATGGTTCTCCCTTATTTCGCTTCTACTTACAAGGAAGCAAGTAATAAACCTATTTCTGCTATTTTTTCTGATTAGCATGAAGTAAATAGAAGTATAAACTTTTTAAGAATAATTTGTTGCAGAGATGTAGAGAAAGTCATGTGAATGGTACACATCAGATTTTTTTTCTCTCCTTTTTTTTCGAGTTTCCTACATTCCCTTAGTTGACCTTGTTATTCTTAAAGTTTTCCTTTTACATATACATACACAAACACCCATGCCCAAGGCGGGACTCGAACCCAAGATCCTGTGCACCACGAAGCGCCAAAGCGAGACACTATAGTAAGCGCGGCCACCGGGATTGGCATTAAATTATATGATATAAATTGTTAATTTTAATGAGATCTACATTTTTGTGTAGTGGTTTTTGTTGTTGTGTTTAACGCCCGCTTTTACTGCTCTGGCACCGCAGGCGATGACACTGATGATACATGAAAATGGAGCCCCGGTGGCATGAGATGGCGGGGGAAACCGGAGAACATGAGAAAACCCGCCCCTAAGCCGTTTTGTCCATCACAAATCTCACATGCGCTCGCTTGGGATCGAACCCGGGCCGTCTAGGTGAGCGGCAAGTGGTCTGACCACTCGGCCACGGCGCGGCCTAAAATTATGCGGAATAGTGGGCTCGAACCTACGCTAGGTATCACGCTGAGTTTCTAACGTAGCACGTTAGGACTGAGCCATTTCTAGTCTAGGCATCGAAACACCGATACCACGTGGCGATAAATACCTTGATAGTAATAGCGATTACGTTGAGAAATGAATAGTTATGCCAAAACATCCGTTACTTGCTGGACAGCCCTTGTAGTTTTAGCTGCAAGTCACATGAGAACGTAAAAAGATATAACAATAGCTACATGGCTCCGGCCGCTGCGTCCCCCATCCCGATCCATGGTGCAAATTTGGAGGATGAGACGCGGTCAGCGACTCGAACCCCTCCCCGGCCGGTTAATGTGGTCCTCATAACCTGGAACCGCTATTTCTCCATCAAGTGGCTCCGCAATTGGCCCCCTAGAGATCTCGCGAGGCTGAGTGCATCCGGAGGTAAAAAGATGTAGTCAATTAAATTCTGTAACTAAATTAATGTAAGTTTACCTTAATCCATATATTAAGGCGAAACGTCTATAAAATTTTACAATTTTTTAAATTTGGGGGGGGGTTCAGGGGGTCTAAAAATCATATATTTCCGGTAAAATCTCAGCATAAATTTTTGGGTGCAATGCAATACCTTCTCTATACACTATGTACATAGTACGTGTAGAGTAAGTTAAAATAACCTAGGTATATCCATTTTGGATGGCAAGTGGTTCGCAGGATAATGTTTCTACACGAGGGCTCTAAAATACATACACTCACCCGACTCATCTAACCTTCTCGACGTTTCCCCTAGAGGCTATAAGGGTGCCTTTGAGCTCCGAATGTTGGTCAGTGTATGTAGAGAACCAGAGCTTGAAGCGTAACCAGCGGGAAAATGTAATAACGTAAGGCAAAGAATATTGAAAGTTTAGAAAATAGTGGCCTGCAGAGTTCAAACTTGATACGCGAAACCCTGATACCGCTCTGACCCATGGGTTTTTCGGGTTTTCTCCGGGCCACTAGGCAAATGTTGGGGAGGTTTCCTTATTCTACTCCTTGATTGTGTGTAACGTCTGCTTTTACCACATATGGCACCGCAGACGATGACACTGATAATACCTGGAATGAAGATGGAGCATCGGTGGAATGTGATGGCGGGGGAAACCGGAGAACCCGGAGGAAATCCGCCCCTGCGCCGCTTTACACCTTTTTCTTGAATTTTCTGGGAATAGCCTCTAAAGACCTCTTTACTATGGAGAATTTTTAATGCATTTTGCGTGACTGATAAACCGTAAGAGATAGACCAAAACTTACTACACAAAAAACGTAGATCGCAATAAAACACACAATTTATGTCATATACATTTTTTTCGTGGAGTTGATCGTTTTTGAGATATTCCTTGTCATTGATTTCAGCTTTAAAAAACTTACTCTTTTCTCATTCAGGAATTGGTAAACTCCTGTCCATACAAGCAAAGAAACTTCAGTCATATAGCAAACAGCTTTTGACTGTCACTTTAACTAATGGTACTCCCTTGTTTCACTTCTACTTACAAGGAAGTAATATGACTATTTCTGCTAATTTTTCTCAATTAGCATGAAGTAAATATAAGCATAAGCTTTTTAAACAATGATTTGTTGCAGAGATGTAGAGAATGTCATATGAATGGAATACATCAGGGGTTTTTTTGTATGCAGGGGGTATCAAAGCATATATATTTCCGATGAAATCTCGGTATCGAATTTTTGGGTGCAATGCAATACACTATGTATATAGTACGTGTACAGAAATTAAAAAACATAAATAAAATAAAATAATTTGTACAATGTGCCAATATGGCGAGGTAACCTCGAATTTTGTATTTGATTGCCCTTTCCTGCCCTTTTTATAATCAGGAAGATCAAGAACCAAAATACTACAACTCTTTCAGGGATCAGCTTTTGGGAAACAATATAAGCAACTCTTCCAACGGGTTGAACAATAAGCTTTTAAGCCCGACGTGCGGGAGGTCGATAAAACGCCAACAAAGCCCCTGTTATCTAACCTAATCTCTTTCCACCACGAAACGTGGATCCGGACATTGCGTCTATTAAACTTTCCGGACTCGCCGAGAAAACAATGCGGTCCAAATAACGTCGATCCTCTTCGATATTGCACGCAACATTTCAAAAGCAAAATTGAATGTTTTCAGTTTATCGTCACGTTTCAGATGTTGGAGTATGAAATTTGTTACGTATCACTTTACGAACTACTGTTCGCATACCAAGTGGCCCAACAGCGTGTCCAGATAACTGTTCTTGCGATATAAAATTGCAGAACTTTGGGTAAATACAGGCGTATGCCGGTCAGTGGCGTTATAAGTGAGAACGACCATCGTTCTTCTCCTCTTGTATATCAGCATAAACGGTGAAAGAATCATTGAGAGACGGTTCTACCAGGCTTGCACTAGAGTATGTGATGGTATAAAGACAGTGTAAATACACGGGAAATTTTACATGTTTTCCAGTTCAATTACAGAGCCTTTAACTTTAGGGAACAAAATCAGCTTTTAGATTCATAGGCAATTAAAAAGTCTGATGTGTTCCATTCACATGACTTTCTCTACATCTCTGCAACAAATTTTAGTTAAAAAGCTTATGCTTCTATTTATGTTTTTCAAAGCAGAAGCGAAAAACCTGGATATATGTGCCATATCATGAGTTACATTTTCTGTAGAGTAAGTTTTTGTCCATCTCTTAAGGTTTAGCAGTTATGCACAATTCCGTAAAGTTCATCCAGAATAAAGTAGTCTTCAGGGGCTATTCCCAGAAAATTCAAGATGTACATTTTATTTGTCAAGTAAATATCTTTAATATATGATCTTATAATCAAAATCGTTAGAGCCATTTTTAAGAAAATCAACATTTTCAAAAATTGTTCTATGTAAAGGGTAGTTTGGGGTGGGGGATTTTCTTGAAAATCTTCGTGTCGCATCCTTGGAAGATACCAAACTTAAATACCAAGTTTGGGCTTTAACGGTCTTTTCGTTTTGAACTATGCAGCCCGCAGACACATAGACACACACACACATACACATAGACAGACAGACTCACACAGGAACATTTTTATAAAAATAATTTTTTGGATACAGGGAGTCTAAAAACATGTATTTCCGGTGAAATCTCGGTATCGAATTTTTGGGTACATACAATACCTTCTCTATACACTATGTACATAGTTCGTATAGAGAAAGTAAAAATCCATTTGACATTTCAGTATCAAACAATAATTAGTTTTGTAATTGAATAATACGCTGTATTATTTAACATTAGAGACTAGACCTACTGTAGGGTTAAAATAAAACATGTAATAAAAATCTTATGTGTTACACTCACATGACTTTCTCTAGCTACTCTACAAACTTCTTACGAAAGATAATTCTTCTTTCAAAACCATGCTATCGAAATAAACATTACCAGTTTTACTACTTAGTTCCTTATAAGTAGAAGGAAACTAAGGGAATGACTGGGCTAAAATTATAGTCAAATGTTTTAAAAGCTTTGTTATGTGATTGTCATTGCAAATTGCTTAGCCAGGAGTAGAACCAAAGAAAAACGGACACTTCCATCTGAGAAAAGTAAAAGTACTTCGCAATTGAAACTAATAGCAAGGAATGCCTCGAAAACGTATGCTCCACCAAAAAAGTGTATATGACATAAATTGTGTATTTTTACAAGATATATATTCTTTGTATAGTAAACTTTTGTCTATCTCTTGTGGTTTACTAGTCATGGCAAATTAAGCAAAATTCATTCAGAATAAACAGGTCTTGAGAAGCTATTCCCAGAAAATTCAAGATGTGCATTTTATTTGTGATAGAAATGGTTTTAATATGTGGTATTTTAATTCAAATCGTTAGAGCCATTTTTAAGAAAAACAAATTTTTCGAAAAATTTTACATGTAAAGGGTAGTTAGGAGTGGGGGAATTTTCTTGAGAATCTTCGTGTTGCATCCTTGGAAGACACCAAACTTAAATACCAAGTTTGGTATTTAACCGTCTTTTCGTTTTTGAGCTAAGCTGTCCACAGGCACACACACACACAAAGACAGACAGACACACACACACACAGGGACCTGCTTCTGAAAATGCTCTTTTTGGATTCAGGGAGTCCTAAAACTTGTATTTCCGGTGAAATCTCGACATCGAATTTTTGGGTGGAATACAATACTTCTCTATCCCTATGTACGTTGTACATACGGGGCTAGAGAAAGTAATAGCCATGCATATCAGCTCGTAGTGTTTCACTGTATTACTGTTTTTATTATTATTATTATTATTATTATTATTATTTTTATTATTATTATTTTTATTATTATTATTATTATTATTTTGCTGTCGTATAGAAAAGTAGCTAATGATATGTAACATAGCAGAGTAAGTCAAAACCTGAGAACCATAACAGGCAAACACGAAAGACGTAATGTTTCAGTGTATTATTATTATTATTATTATTATTATTATTATTATTATTATTATTATTATTATTATTATTATTATTACTTTTCTGTGATATAGAAAAGTAGTTGATAATATGATACAAAGCAGAGTAAGTCAAAACCTGAAAATGATTACAGGCAAACACGAACGCACGTAGTCTTTCAGTGTATTATTATTGCTATTATTATTATTATTATTATTATTATTATTATTATTATTATTATTATATCCGCCAGCAGAGTAGATCAAAAGTTAAAGCCATCATAAAGAAGAACATTTAAACCGAGATCGAGTAATATTTTACTGTATTATCAGAAGTAATATAACGAGAGCTTCAACTTTTATCGATAAACCCGTGAGCAACTTGTTGCTAGTGTAAGTTGCAGATCGAGTTGTATTCAATAAGACTATTTCGTGAATAAAATAACAATTATTAGTCTATATGGACACGAAGAATAATATTCCTGAAATCCCATTTGTCTTGAGGAATATTTGCACCGAAATCACTGCAACTTAATGTCCACATCATAAATCATAACCTTGTTGCTTACAAATTCGTTGAAATGGTTCCACATACTTTGTTGTTTTTAATGTTCTGCGGCTTTGAGTTTTCAATTAATATGTCTATTTCAGAGATAGATCTTTCCCCAAACCGTTTTAGAACTTCCGCCATTATGTACGGGAATATTACCGCACACTCATACTATTATTATGAGACGAGCATTACTTCAGAAAGAAAACAAATACACGTGGGTGCAATAAATTTAGAAAAACAATTGCACGTGAATGTGATAAAAAACGGTTAAAATGCAGAGATGAGTTCCGAATGGTTGGATTTTACGCGTCAATATACTGGATTGGCCACTTCCTACGATCACGTGATATGAAAGAAATAGTCATCATTAATATTAGCAAGGAGTTTCCTCTTGGCAGAGTAAATCAAAAGAGGAAGGCATGTTTACGAAAATTCTGGCAAACATAGCACAGCACATATTTTTGCACTGCATTTTTCTTCTTCTTCTTCTTCTTCTTCTTCTTCTTATTATTATTATTATTATTATTATTATTATTATTATTATTATTATTATTATTATTATTATTATTATTATTATTATTATTATTATTATTATTATTATTATTATTATTATTATTATTATGCAGTTCATCCTAACAGGAAGTCATAACATCAAAGGTTGTAACGAAAATATGCCAACACGAAGGCAAGTAAAAGTTCACAGTACCATGCATCTGCTCTCATAAGAGCATATTCTTCGTTAGGAACTCTTATTTCATGTTTTATTTTTATTCCACCAAGTAAATTAATAATTATGATAATAATGACATAATATAATAATAATAATAATATAATAATAATAATAATAAATAAATAGTAATAGAGTGAAACACCACGTGCTCTCAGGTATGGTATTTGTTACAGCTCCTTAACGTTTTGATTTACCCTACAGTGGGTCTAGTTAAAATAGTCTTATAAAATAACAACAACAACGTATTACACAATTACAAAACTAGTCATTGGCGGATATTGAGAGGTAAAATAGGCTTTTTAATTACTTATAAAGTTTATAGGAGCTTTATTCTGTTAAAAAATAAAATGTCCGTAATTGAAGAGGAAATTATTTTAACCTACACTGTTCTTATATAACATCACGGACTCTAGCACAAGCCTGGGAACCGTCTCTTCTCTCAATGAGCGCGATTCATTCACCGTTTATGCTGATATGCAAAAGGAGAAGAACGTAGGTAGTTTAGACTTACAACGCCACTGACCAGCGAATGCCTGGATTTACCCAGGGAGTTCTAAAACTTTTATAACGCACAAAGTGTTATCTGCACATGCAGTGGCGCTGATGGGCCTCTCCAAATCGATTTCATGGACTTAGCAAAAATGATGCGATAACTTCATCATTTATCCCAGGACGACTTTGTCCACAACACAGCCGGTTTCTGTATCTGGCGTACGTTGAAACATGGGAATTAGAGAGAGAGATCGCTATCGCTCGCTCCGTTACAGTTAGGCCTAATCCCAAGCTGTACCCCTTCCATGCAACTTTCTGAGTAACTGATGATAATGTAGCTGTTTTTACTTTCTCTAACACGCATGTACAATGTACATAGTGGATAGAGAAGTTATTGTACTTCACCCAAAAATTCAATACCGAGATTTTGAAACCGCCTAATACAATAAAAGCATTGTTAGAAACATGTCCGGAAACGCGAGCGTGTGTATAGACAGCATAATTCAATAACAAAAATGCTTTAAATATCAAACTTGTTATTTAAGTTCAGTGCCTCCCAAGAATGCCCCACGAAGATTTTCAAGAAAATCATCCCTCCCC
Source organism: Hymenopus coronatus (assembly GCA_030762935.1). Lineage (NCBI taxonomy): Eukaryota > Metazoa > Arthropoda > Insecta > Mantodea > Hymenopodidae > Hymenopus > Hymenopus coronatus. The sequence goes on along the minus strand of CM060894.1, from coordinate 27,339,802 downwards.
AAACAATTTGGATTTTCTCAAGAAATGGCAATAGCATTTTGATTAAAATATCGTATATTAAAGATATTTACCTGAGACAAAATGTATATCTTGAATTTTGTGGAAATAGCCTCGGAAGCCCTCTTCATTCTGGATGAATTTTGCACAACTGGTAAACTGTAATAGACAAACTTTGACTTCCCATAAAAATATGTGGATCTCGTCACACAATATATGTCCTGACAATGTTGTTGTGGAAGAAACCATTCCCTCGATATTCCTTGGTATTGGGTCAATTTTAAGATTATTATCCTTTTCAGACAGGAAATAGCCCGTGTTTTTGGTGTTTTTTTAACTTCTGGCTTAACAAAGAAGCGAATTTCGATAACAATGCCATAGCATTAGTTTTTAAAATATGTAGCTGTCGCTTTAGCATTGAACATTCATTTAGCTTCCTTCTACTTATAAGGACATTCTACATAATTATGCTTATCTCGATTAGCATGGTGCAGAAAGAAGTCATATTTGATAATTATGTTATCAAGTGAATATTTGTTCTTTGTTATGTTTGCAGCAAACATAGAACATGCAAAAATAACAATTCCATAGCTGTTAAAATATTTTTGCTGTTAACCACCGAACGAGCTTACCTGACCCTATGAGAGGTGGATGGCCCCCCTCTATCTGTCCCACTGTGACGGTGCTTTGAAATCTGAAAACTCTAAGGATCCTGTCGTTGCTGTGCTTAGCTCCTAGTTCCTCCCTTCCGGTGGAAACTCTCACCTCATCCCTCCCTCCCGGGGTGCCCCCTCATGGGGCAGAGGAACAATAATATCAGGTTCAGTGCACAGTCTCTCTAACCGTATACTATCCTATCTTATGCATATATGTATAACTTTTTGAAAACTGCTAAACCGTAAGAGATGGACAAAAGCTTACCACACAAAAATGTAGAGCACGTTAAAACACACAATAAAATGTAAATGGCGTGTTATTTATGGACGCTCTTTAACTGCTGTGGTTCTCAGCATCCCATTCTAAATTGGGCCTGAAAGACCGCTTAATTTTGCTCAGAGACCTCTGTATCAGGCCTGAGGTTCTTTTACGTGCCGTAAAGTTACGTCACGGGACCAACGGCTTTACTTCCCTTCCGAGGGAAGCCATGCCCGAAAAAATCCATCGTCCTCCACCGGGTTTGAACCCGCGACCTTGGGTATGTGAAGCTAGCATAGTAACCACTACACCACGGAGGGCGACAATGTACATAATATACATTTTTTTAGTGGAGTTGATTGTTTTTTAGATATTGCTTGTTTTTAGTTTCAGCTTTGAAAAACTTGTACCTTTCTCATACAGGAATTTGTGTACTCCTGTCCATACAAACAAAGGAACTTCAGTCACATAGCAACCAGCTGTGAATATCACTTTAACCTGCAGTACTCCCTTATTTCAATTCTACTTACAAGGAAAGAAGTAATAAGACTATTTCTGCTAATTTGTTCTCGATTAGCATGAAATAAATAGAGGTATAACCTTTATAACAATAATTTGTTACAGAGGTGTACAGAAAGTCATGTGAATGGAACACATCAGATTTTTAGATAAAGGAGACCCTAAAACATATATTTCCGGTGAAATCTTGGTATCGATTTTTTGGGTGGAGTGCAATTAAAATGTATATCTTGAGTATTCTGGGAATAGCCTCTGAATACTTCTTTATTCTGGATGAATTTTGCTGAAATTTTCGTAACTGCTAAACCGTAAGAGGTAGACAAAAACCTACAGCACAAGAAATGCAGATCTCATTAAGACATAATTTATATCTTACACGTATTTTTTTAGAGCTGTCTATTACTGGTATATTACACGTTTATTTGCCTCAGCTTTACTTATATTTTTTTTCATACAGGAATTCGTTAAGTCCTGGCCATACAAAGAAAAGTACATGGTTCCAGCTTATAAATCATTTGACTATTGCTCTACCCTAAACTATTCCCATATTTAGCTTCTGCTTAAAAGGAAACAAGGAATTTCTGCTAATGTTTACTTTGAGTAGTATAAAGTAGAGACAAGAAAACTTTTTAACAACTATAATTTGCTACAGATATGTAGAAAAAGTCATGGGAATAGAACCTATATTTTCCATTAATTTTCTTCAAGACAGATTAATGTTGTAGAATTCGACTGTCAACCTCCAACACACAGTACCTCATATTTGCTTTCTCTACACGTACTATGTACACAGTGTATAGAGGTGTTTGCTCTCCTCCCAAAAATTCGATACTGAGATTTCACCGGTAATGTCTGTTTCAAGGTCCCATGTATCCACAAAAATAATTTCAGAAAAAGGTCCGTATGTCCGTGTGTTTTTCTGTAAACTCAATAACTCAAAACGAAGAGTCGGTAAAATACCAAACTTGGTATATAAGTTTAGTATCTTCCAGGGATGCTACTACCCTTTACATTGTAGTTTTGCTCAAAACTGGCTCTAAAGACTTTGATTAATATATCCTATATTAAAAGTATTTACATGACAAATAAAATGTATACATATCTTGAATTTTCTGAGAATAGCTTCTGAATGTTCCTTTATTTTGGATGAATTTTGCTAAATTTTGCATAACGGGTAAATCCTAAGAGGTACGCCAAAACTTACAACACAAAAAATATTATATAGGTTTTGATTTATTTATTTTGTAAAGCTGGCCGTTTCCGTATTCCTTGTTACTGGTTTCACTTTTAAGAAACTATACCTTTCTCATACGAAATGTCTCTACTCCTAGATATACAAAGAAACGATTCGCAACTACGCTTTTAAAAGGTTTGATTATCGCTTTAGCCTTATTTCCCTTCTGTTTATACGGCAGCAAAATTAATAATGTTTATCTTGATTAGCATAAAGTAGATAGAAGAAAACTTTTTAACAGCTATAATTTGTTACAGAGATGTAGAGAAAGTAATGTGAATGAAATGCATAAGATTCATCCATTAAGACACTTGGTTTTCTTCAAGACGTTTTCCTCCGAAACAGATTAATGTTGTAGGATTCGACTGTCAACCTCCGACACGACAGTACTTCACTTTTTGTTCCCGTGACGTGTATTTTCGTCACAAGCATTCCAGACAGCCCTAGGGATCCTGCTAATTTTGTTTCGTGTTCTCTTTTTCTTGTTCTCCAGCAGCAGGAGTTCTTGGCAAGTGAGTAGTCGAGAAGTTTTCTTTCTTTAAAACAAAAATATGTGTTCAGGCTTAACACATTACACCATTAACCGAGTATCCGAATCATGTTTTTTAGAAATATTTTCTAAACATTTTGTATTTCTAGACAATATAGAGTAGTTGATTATAAAAAATCTGATGTGTTCCATTCACATGACTTTCTCTATATCTCCGTAACAAATTATTGTTAATAAGCTTATTCTTTTGTTTAGTTCATGCCTAATCAAGACAAGTTAGCAGAAATAGTCTTATTTCTTGCTTTATTGTAAGCAGAAGCAAAATAAGGGAGTACCATAGGTTAAAGTGAAGTCAAAAGCTGGTTACTAGGTGGCTGAAGTTCCTTTTATTTGTATGGACACGAGTTGACAAATTCCTGTATGAGAAAAGTTTTTCAAAGCTGAAACCAAAAAACGAGGAATATCTAAAAAAACGATCAACTCCTCGAAAAAAATGTATATAACATAAATTGTGTGGTTTAATATGCTCCACATTTTTGTGTGGTACGTTTATGTCCATTTCTTACGGTTTAGCAGTTGTACAAAATTTCGTAAAATTCATCCAGAATAAAGTAGTCTTCAGGGGCTATTCCCAGAAAATTCAAGATATACATAGTGTATATCTTGTCAGGTAAATATCTTTAATATACGATATTTTAATTAAAATCATTAAAGCCATTTTTTGAGAGTATCAAAATTTTCGTAAAACAAGTTCCATGTAAAGGGTAGTTGGGAGTGGGTAGATTTTCTTGAAAATCTTCTTGTTGCATCCTTGGAAGATACCAATCTTAAATACCATGTTTGGTATTTAACGATCTTTTCGTTTTTGAGCTATACTGTCCACAGACACAGACACACTCAAATGCACACACACGGACTTTTTTCAAAAAATGCTTTTTTTGGATTCAGGGGGACCCAAAACCTATATTTCCGGTGGAATCTCCGTATCGAATATTTGGGTGCAATACAATGCCTTCTCTATACACTATGGACATAGTACGTGTAGAGAAATTAAAGCCTGATGTGTCCCATTCACTTGACTTTCTCTACATCTCTGTTACAGATTATTGTTACTAAACTTATTATTCTATCTACTCCATACTAATTGAGATAAACATTAACAGAAATGGTGTTATTACTTACTTCCTTATAAGTGGGAGAGAAATAAGGGATTGCACTAGGCTAAACCGACAATCAAATGTTTTATAATGTGTTTCTATGGGATTGCAATCCTGATAAGCTGAGAACAATTTTAAGTATTATAAAATTAAAATCAATAATAAGGAATATTTCAAAAACGGAAAAAATGTAATGACATAAATTGTGTGTTTTATCCAGATCTACATTTTTTGTGTATTAAGTTTTTGTCTATCTCCTACGATTTACAAATTATGCAATAGAGCAAGATTTATCACGAATGAAGAGCTCTTTGGGGACTATTCCCAGAAAATTCGAGATATACGTTTTATTTGTTCAGGATGGGGAGATTTTCATGGACATTTTCGTGTCACTTCCTTCGAAGATACCTAACTTAAATACCAAGTGTGGTATTTTTCGAATTTTCGTTTTTGAGCTAATACACAAAAATACACACACTGGACTTTTTTGAAACTGATTTTCTTCGGACCTCAAAACATTTATTTCCGGTGAAAATATTTTTGGGTGGAATGCAGTGACTTCTCCATCCCCTACGTAATTTGTACGTACTAGGTTAGAGAAAGTAAAATAAATTTGCAATATATGTCACGTTACGTCTTTGAGCTTGCTGACTTAGCAGTGACTAAAGTCTCAGATCGATCTTGTGGGCTTTAAGGTCTAAACATTTTGTTGAACGATGGTGTTTTGTCTTCCTGGCCTCTGCTGGATGTGAATGCATCAACTATTATTGCTTGGTAAACAGGTGTTTTGCGACTGGCGTCATATTTTATGACGTTCTATTCGCCTCAGCGAATGGTCTCTATATTTACTTCCAGTTGGAACCTGCTCATATATGTGAGTGTGCACAGGCGCGGCTGTTTTCTGGACTCTAGAGAATCGATACAGAATCGATTTCCTTTTCACCTTGACATAACTATGTTAACTTTGTCCTGGCGTGAAGGAACCTAGGTACATTAAAGACATTACGTTTTTTTTTCTGGGAGCACTATGCTAAGACAATTTATTTTGCTGAAAGCAAATGAATTATATAGGTACATTAGAACTACCATACGTCAAAGATTTCCCAGATTTTCAGCGACTGAAGTTTATGGCCCGGAGTTTTGGCTTGTGCCTTTCTTCGCTTTCATTATAAGTATAATATTACTTTCTCTATTTCGTACATAGTCCATATATAGAGAAGGTATTGCATTCCGCCCAAAAGTTCGATACCGAAATTTCACTGGAAGTACAAGCTTCAGGGTTCCCTGTGTCCAAAACAAACGTATTTTTGAAAACAAGTCCGTTTGTGTGTCCGTTGTGTATTTCTGAACAAGATAAATCAAAAACGAAAAGTGGGTTTAATATCAAGCTTGATATTTAAGACTAGCATGTTCCAATGATGCGATACGAAGATTTAGAGACAAATTTCCCTATCTTAACTACCCTTTGAAAAAAAAGTCTGATGTGTTCCACTCACACGACTTTCTCTACATCTCTGTAACAATTTTTTTTACTTTCTCTATACGTACTATGTACATAGTGTATAGAGAATGTATTGCATTGTACTCAAAAATTCGATACCGAGATTTCACCGGAAATATATGTTTTGAGACAATCTGAATCCAAAATAAGCATTTTTAGAAAAATGTCCGTGTGTGTGTCTGTCTGTGTATGTATATGTGTGTCTGTGTGTCTGTGAGCAGCATAGCTCAAAAACGAAAAGACCGTTAAATACCAAACCTTGTATTTAAGTTCTATATATTCCAAGGATGCGACACGAAGGGTTTCAAGAAAATCCCCCACCCCCAACTACCCTTCACATGGAAAATGTTTGGAAAATTTTGATTTTTTAAAAATGGCTCTAATGATTTTGATTAAAATATCATATATTAAAAATATATACTTGACAAATAATATGTATATCTTCAATTTTCTGGGAATAGCCTGTGAAGACTACTTTATTCTGGATGAATTTTACGGAATTTTGTGTAACTGGTAAACCGTAAGAGATAGACAAAAACTTACCTCACAGAAAATGTAGAGCACATAAAAATACACAATTTATGTTATAGTATACACTTTTTTCGTTGAGGTGATCGTTTTTAAGATGCTCCTTGTTTTTGGTTTCAGCTTTAAAACTTATAATTTTCTCATACAGGAATTTAACAATTACTGTCCATACAAACAAAGGAACTTCAGTCACATAGCAACCATCTTCTGTTATCACTTTAACCTATGTTACTCCCTTATTTCGCTTCTGCTTACAAGGAAGCAAGTAATAAGAATATTTGTGCTAATTGTTTTCTCGATTAGCATGAAGTAAATAGAAGCATAAGCTTTATAACAATAATTTGTTGCAAAGAGGTAGAGAAAGTCATGTGAATGGAACACATCAAATATTTCCCCTTGTATCTCCAAGAAGCCATGTAATTAAGCTATGTGTATCTCGATTAGCATACAGTAGATAGCAGAATAAGCATTAGCAACAATAGTTTTTTGTAGAATGGGTAGTTAAATTATGTGAATTTAACATATTATATGTTTTCTCTTGTAATGCAAAAATTATGAATTTTCAAAACCATCTTTTAAAAATCTGACTATCGCTTTATTTATTCTATTGTACTGTGAATTGTGTGTGTAGGCAAGTAGGTTATAGGGATCAACATTAAACCGGTGAGCTTAGTGTACTTACGCCCCACAAGAGGTCGCCCCGGGAGGGAGGGATGAGCTAATAATAGACACTGTAAGCCGGAGCCAGGAGCGACGCCATCGAAGTATGGTTCCACCTGGTAGTCGGATAGGCAGACCACCCTGGATTGTTCCTGTCACGCCGCACCAAAGCACCATCGCCGACACTTCTTACTCTGAAAGACAGCACAGCTGATGAATGAATATCGGGGATGAAAGAACCACAGCAGGATTCGTCAAAGGATCCTGGAAAATCCCCGAAAAAAAACGCCTGCCTCATACTGGGCGATTATCGAAGATCGAATTTGAGACCTCCGAATGCGAGTCGTATACTTTACCCCGGCGTCAATTCGTTCGGTATAAAATGTATATATTTATAATGAAAGTTTATCAGTATCAACAGGGAACTAGTGTAAGGAATGGCTAGCAAAGAATAAATAGAGAAGGTCATGCGAATGCAGTTATGCAATTATACACTTCCTTAAGTATAATAGCAGCATCTCATTTCCCGGAAGACCTGATTCGCACTGAACAGCGAAAACAACTTAGCCGTCGTTAACAGCAGCAAATAGATGCATTTGGTCTGCTACCCATTCCGTGGCCATCCAGTTCTTGAGGCTGAAGGTCTTGATTCAGCTCTCACCTCCTTTACAATCTCTATGTATTTACGAGGGTCGCACTGAAGGTCATGAGCGACAACTTTTACTTTCTCTCCATTATACATAAGTAGAGAACGTACATTAAACTCCGAGATTTCACAGGAAATATACGTTTTAGGGTCTCCAGTATAAAAAAAAAACATTTTTAGAAAAACGTCGGTGTGTGCGTGCCCGTGTGTCCCTGTGTCTTGAATACGATAACTCAAAAACGAAAAGTATGTAAAATACAAAACTTTGTACTTAAATTTAGTATCTTCCCGGGATGAGACATGAAGATTTTGGGGAAAATCTTCCAACCCAGAACTACACTTTACATGGAAAAATTTTCGAATATTTTGATTTTCTCAAAAATGGCTCAAACGATTATGATTAAAATAGCGAATGTTAACGCTGTTTACTACGCAAATAAAATAATGTATATCTTGAATTTTCTGGGAATAACCTGTAAAGACCTCTTTATTCCGAATGAATTTTGCTGAATTTTGCTGAATTTTGCGTAACAGGTAAACCGTAAGAGATAGGGAAAAGCTTACTGCACAAAAAATGTAGATATCGTTAAAACACAGAATTTATATCATGTACATTTTTTGTGGAATTGTTCGTTTTTTAGATATTCCTTGTTATTGGTTTCAGTTTTAAAATACTTAAACTTTTCTCATTCGGGAATTTGTCAACTGGCAATGAAAAGAAACGGATTTCAATCACATGGCAACTAACTTTTAAAACATTTGACTATGGCTTTAGGTTAGTGTGTTCCTTTGTTTTCCTTCTACTTACACTGAAGCAAGTAATAAGACCTTTCTGCTAATGTTTAACTCGATTAGTACATAGAAGAATAAATGTTTTAAAAATAATATTTTGCAGAGATATAGAAAAAGTCTTGTGAATAGAACACATCAGATTTTTACTTTCTCTAGCCCTTATGTAAAATGTGCATAGTGGACGAAAAGTTGTATTACACCCAAAAGTTCGATATCCAGATTACGCCGGAAACATGTTTTGAGATCCACTAAATTTAAAAAGGAAAGCATTTTTACTTTCTCTGCAGGTACTATGTACATAGTGTATAGAAAAAGCGTTGCATTGCACCCAAAAATTCAATACCAAAATTTCACAGAAATACATGTTTTCGGATCCCCTGAATCCCACCCCCCCAAAAAAAAAACATTGTTAGAAAAATTCCTGTGTGTGTATATGTGTGTGTTTGTCTGTGGATAGTAATGGCCGTTAAATATCAAACGTGAAGTTTAAGTTCAGTATTACTTATTACATGAAACATTTTTGGAAAGTTTTGATTCACTCAAAAATAGCTCTATCAGTCTTTATTAATGTGTCACATGTTTAAGATATGTTCATGAAAACAAAATGTATATCTTGAATTTTCTGGAAATAGTCTCTGAAGAACACATCATTCTGGATGACTTTTGTGTAATGTTTCTATAGCTGGTAAACTATAAGAGATAGAAACAAACATACTAATAAAGATATTGTCAATGTTTATCTCGATTTGGATGAAGTAGATAGGAAAATAAGATTTGGTGAGTATAGGTTGTTTCAGAATAGATAGAGAAAGTCATATGCAAGGTACACATCATGCCAATTGCCTGAAGCAATACCATCTGGATCTTAAATTAATTTGGGATCTCCTTGGGTTTTACCGCAAAAATCTTAGGAGTTATAATATATTCCTCATCTAATATATAGACAAATACAAATTTATTCAAAATATATTTACGTGAAATATTACTAAAAGTTAGTTATTAAAACACATAAAGCTGTCTTGGTAGCTTGGGTGGGGGAAGTATGTTCAAGAGCTCGTGAGTTCTAATCCCTCTTAGAGTCCAAAGTTTTTCACAGCAGAAACCAAAAATAAGGAATGTCACAAAAACGACAAACTCTACGAAAAAAATGTATATATTATAAATTGTGTGCTTTAACGTGCTCTACATTTTTTATGTAGTAAGTTTTTGTCCATCTCTTACGGTTTAGCAGTTATTCAAAATTCAGTAAAATTCATCCAGAATAAACTACTCTTCAGAAGCTATTCCCAGAAAATTTAAGATATACATTTTATTTGTCAGGTAAATATCTTTAATATACGAAATTTTAATCAAAATCGTTAGTGCCATTTTTTGAGAAAATCAAAATGTTCGAAAAAAGTTCCATGTAAAGGGTAGTTGGGGGTTGGGGGATTTTTCTCAAAATCTTCGTGTCGTATTTCTGGAAGATACTAAACTTAAATACCAAGTTTGGTATTTTAATTTCTTTTCGTTTTTGAGTTATCGTGTTCACAGACACACGGACACACACACACACACACACACACACACACAGACCTTTTTGCGAAAATGTTTTTTTTAGATAAAGGGGACCCTAAAACTATATTTCCGGTGAAATCTCGGTATCGAATTTTTGGGTGGAGAGCAATACCTTCTCTATACACTATGCACATAGTGCGTATAGAGAAAGTAAAAATAATTAAATCAATGGTATACTGTTTTTACATGCGGCGCGTGCAGTCGCCAGTGCAGGTCGGTCTCTACGCGGTAGGTATGCATGTGTGCCTCTATCGGTCCCCGAGATGCTATCCCTACTAATGAAGTACGAATGCATTTTCTAGAACAAGGCATGTACTGTTTTAAAGAACGGTGTGTTCAAGGCGGCCTTGTCTACTGATGTTTATAATCGATACAAGAAACGCAAGGGCTCATGTTGAGACTGACCTTGACGTTGTGTGTGCGCCAGAGACCCGTGTTTATTTCTCGGGCAGAACAAAGTTCATTGTGTCAGACTGATGGACAGAATTGGCTAGCTTGCGTTCACATCACCTTGTGTTCTAAAATAACATTTGCACATCTGCACTAAGTAAGCAACATGGTTTACATTCTCATATGACCTTCAAGGTAGCCTAGCTATTTCTGGTTCATTGTAAATCAACACTACTAAATTTAATTCAAAATACTTTGAGTTAGATAGCTTCTATCCTACCAATGAATGGCTACATGATGGTTCCAACTTACCAATTATCAGTGGTGTTGGTGCAGGTGTAATTTGCCCTCTCTTCTCTTTCTACTAAAGATAGTTTAAATACCACAAATTTTGATGGAGAGGTTTTGGCAATACCTTTTTTTTTATTTCAATGCTTTATTGATCGATCAGCGCATGTGCGCTCTACAGATCATTGATTTTAGACATTATTTACATGCATGGTACTGAATAACATTGAAATGAGGTAAGCCCCATTGGGCCCCTCATAAGTAGGTACATTTTTACTTTCTCCATACGCACTATGTAAGTATTGCACTTCACCCAAAAATTCGATACCGAGATTTCACCGGAAATATATGTTTTAGGGTCACCCATATCCAAAAACAGCATTTTCACAAAAAAAGGTCCGTGTGTGTGTGTGTGTGTGTGTGTGTGTGTGTGTGTGTGTGTCCTTGTGTCTGTGAACACGATAACTCAAAAACGAAAAGTCGGTAAAATACCTAACTTGGTATTTAAGTTTAGTATCTTCCAGGGATGCGACACGAAGATTTTGAGAAAAATCCCCCCACCCCCAACTACCCTTTACATGGAACTTTTTTCGAAAATTTTGATTTTCTCAAAAATGGCTCTAACGATTTTGATTAAAATTTCGGATATTAAAGATATTTACCTGACAAATAAAATGTATATCTTGAATTTTCTGGGAATAGCCTCTGAAGAGTAGTTTATTCTGGATGAATTTTACTAAATTTTGAATAACTGCTAAACCGTAAGAGATGGACAAAAACTTACTCCACAAAAAATGTAGAGCACATTAAAACACACAATTTATGTTATATACATTTTTTCCTGGAGTTCGTCGTTTTTGTGACATTCCTTATTTTTGGTTTCTGCTATGAAAAACGTATACTTTTCTCATACAGGAACTTGTCAACTCCTATCCATATAAACAAAGGAACTTCATTGACATAGCAACCAGCTTTTGACTATCACTTTAACCTACGGTTGTCCCTTATTTCGCTTCTACTTACAAGGAAGCGAGTAATAAGACTATATCTGCTAATTTTTTCTGATTAGCATAAATTAAATAAAAGTATAAGCTTTTTAAGAATTATTTGTTGCAGGGATATGGAGAAAGTCAAGTGAATGGTGCACATCAGAATTTTTTGTTTTTATTTTACAGAAAGTCTTGCTGTGAGAGCTGGTCCAGTGGTAGGCGACTCTTGATGCGAGTTGGATAGCTAGATTTTCTGCCAAGAGAATAGTGAATGGCTCCTGGGACGTCTTTTAGCTTGCTGTAGAACTGTTCGGCTTGAGAAGAAATTGACTGTTGAATAATGCTAATTCCAGTTTCTCTATGTAGTTGACTATTTCTGACAAACCATGGTGTATTCGTTGAGATTCGCAATATTTTGTTTTGAAATGTCTGGATACGTTTGATTTCAGAAGGACTAGTTCCTCCCCAAACTGGACAAGCGTATAGTAGCAGTGGTCTTAATAGAGTCGTCTAAAGTAGTGTGCAGTAGTTTAGTGTGAGTGAAGATCTTTTGTTGAGGAGCGGGTAGAGTTTTGCCATTCAGAGCTTACAAAATATACATCATATAAATATATTTGAAAAAGTTGTATTATTTTATGACTCTAAAGCAGCTATTATATCCATAACATCTGTTGTAACACCTAATAACCTAAATATTGCAGAATGTCGCAAAATCATAAAACAACTAATGAATTTAAATAACATATTAATACTTCAATGGACACCAGCACATTGCGGAATACAGGGTAATAAAACAGCTGACATTCTAGACAAGAAAGGTAGTAAAATTACATCAAATTCATCTGAACTAATAAGTTATCACTCTATTAAAAAAAGCATTATATCAACATATACTAAAGAAATTAAAGAAGATAATGTATTACAAACAAAAGGAAAACCATGGGAACATTTATGAAATAACACGCCCAGAATCACTTCACTATGAAGAAAATCAGGCCATGTCTGTCTCAATAAACTTTATTCTGTACACTTAAAGAAGACATGGATGAAACCAGCTACTGCGCTGCCCAACCTTTAGTCAACATGACATCAAAATACTGGAATGCAAGAGAGCGAATGACTTCACTGCCAACTGCTCAACATTAGACACCAACCAACCAACCATATGCTTACGAAAACCAGTTCTTCTGCTTCATAATTATACAGATAAATACTATTACCTTCTCTAGCAGGTATGTACAAAATACATAATAGGTAAAGAAAGTATTGGATGGAATCTTAAAATTCGTTGCTGATTTTCTCCGGAAATAAATATTTTGTGGACCCCTGAATAAAGAAAACACATTTAAAAATTTCGATGTTCCACTCACATCATCTGCACTAACTTTTCTTACAAAATATTATTCTTTTATCTACATCATTGTAATAGAGGTAATAGGGACAGAATTGTTGTTATTACTTGATTCTTTGTATTCAGAGAGGACGTAAGGTAACTATATTAGGCTAAAGTAATATTCAATTCCTTTATAAGCCGGCCGTTATGGGAAAATATTAAATTCTCTTTGCTTGCCAGGAAAGGGTAAACAAGAGAAGGACGAAAGAAAATGACCTACCGTTTGAGAAAAGTTTAAGTAGGTAAAAATTTAAACCAATAACAAAAAATATCTCGAAAACGGTCAACTCCACGAAAAAATATATATAGTATAAATTGCGTGTTTTAACAAGCATTACGTTTTTTACTATGTAAGTTTTGCCTATCTCTTACGCTTTACCAGTTATGCAAAATTCATTCAGAGTAAAGATGAAAAAGTCTTGGAAGGCTATTCCCACAAAATTCAAGATACAGGTTTTATTTGTCATGTATATATCTTTAATATACATATTTGAATCAAAATCGTTACAGCCATTTTTGAGAAAATCAATATTTTCGTAACTTTTTCCAAGTAAAGGATAGTTCTGGGTGGGGGATTTTCTTGAAAATCTTCGTGTCGCATCCTTGGACGGTACTGAACTTAAATACCAAATTTGGTGTTTAACGGACTTTTCGTTTATGAGCTATGCTGCCCACGGAAACACACACACACACACACACAATGGCATTTTTCTAAAAATATTTTTTTTGGATTCAGCGGTCTCAAAACATATTTTTCCGGTGAAATCTTGGTATCGAATATTTGGTTGCAAAACAATACCTTCTCTATGCACTATGTACACAGTAAGTGTAGAGAAAGTAAAAAATAACTTTCTTAGAAAAAATTAGCTGTGTGTAACTTTGAACAGCATAGCTCATAAACGAAAGGACTGTTAAATATAAAACTTTATGTTTCAGTTCAGTATCTTCCAAGGACATGGCACGAAGATTTTCGGGAGAAATTCCCCAACTACCATTTTTCGATTTCTTTTCTTATAAATGGCTGTAACAAATATGATTAGAATACGATATGTTTCATGACAAGTGAAATGTATATCTTGAAGTATATGGAAGTAAGCTCAAAAGACATCTGCATGCTGGATGTCTTTCGTGTAACAGTTAAACTTAAGAGATACAAAAATCTTAGAGCACTAAAAATGCAGAGCTTGATAAAATAAATAATTTTTACTTTCTCTATACGCACTATGTACATAGGGCATAGAGAAGGTATTGCACGCCAGCAAAAAATTCGATACCGAGATTTCACCGGAAATATATGTTTTAGGGTCCCCTGTATCCAAAAAAAGGATTTTCAGAAAAAGGTCCGTGTATGTGTCCGTGTCTGTGAACACGATAACTCAAAAACGAAAAGTCAGTAAAATACCAAACTTGGTATTTAAGTTTAATATCTTTCAGGGATGCGACACGAGGATTTTGAGAAAAATCCTTCCACCCCAAACTACCCTTTACATGGAACTTTTTTCGAAAATTTTGATTTTTTAAAAAATGGCTCTAACGATTTTGATTAAAATTTCGTATACTAAAGATACTTACCTTACAAATAAAATGTATATTTTGAATTTTCTGGGAATAGCCTCTGAAGACTACTTTATTCTGAGTGAATTTTACGGAATTTTCATAACTGCTAAACCGTAAGAGAGAGAGACAAAAAATTACCACACAAAAAATGTAGAGCACATTAAAACACACAATTTATGTTGTATACATTTTTTCTTGGAGTTGATTGTTTTTGAGATATTCCTTGTTTTTGGTTTAAGCTATGAAAACTTATATTTTTCTCATACAGCACTTTGTGAACTCGTGTCCATACAAACAAAGGAACTTCATTCACATTGCAACCAGCTTTTGACTATCACTTTAACCAATAGCACTCCCTTATTTCGCTTCTACTTACAAGGAAGCAAGAAATAAGACTATTTCTGCTAATTTTTTCTCGATTAGCAGTTAGTAAGTAGAAGCATAAGCTTTTTAAAAATAATTTATTGCAGAGATATAGAGAAAGTCATGTGAATGGAACACATCAGATTTTTTCATATACAGTTTGTATGCTTTATCTTTTCCCATATTTCTTGTAATGATTCCAATTTAAAAATACCTATAATTTTGTCAAACAGAAAGTCGTACGTCATGTAAAGAAATGAATTTCAATTACATATAACCGCAAAGCGACTGCATTCAAAACATTTGACAATCTAGTGTATTCCTTTAGTTCCCTTCTATTTATAAGGAATTAAGTAATACGACAATTATTCTAATCTTTACCTTGATTAAATGGAGTAGAAAGAAGAATTAACTTTTGCAGGACATTTGTTTGCATAGAAAGTCATATTTTTTTGGAGCTTACCTTTTTCAAAATATTCCTTGTTATTAGTTTTAATGTTACAGTAATTAAACCGTTTTCAAACGGAAAATTATCTTTCCTTTTATATATGTTTAGTTCTATCCCTGGCCATGCAAATAAAATAAATTTCAATTGTTTCAAAAAGCGATTAGCGTTAAAACATTTGACTGTCACTTTGTCCTAGTGCACTCCATTTCCCTTCTACTTACAAAGAAGCAAGTTATAAGATCAATTCTGCTAATGTTTATCTCGATGCGTATGACGGAGAGAAAAGGTTTATCTGTGGTAAGAATAGTTTGTACATGGAACAGATAGAGAAAGTTATGTGAAAGGTACACATCTGATCTTTTTTGGGTGGAATCCATATGTTCTCTAGTTCCTATAGAAAAGAAGTAATGAAAGTAATTTTTTTATACTTTTTTATTTTCTTGATTAGCGCATCTCATTACATGTAATTCCAATGAAACCTTGTTATTAATTTTTGAGTGAAATGCAATTCCTGCCTCGTCAAATTACTATACTTAAATAGTAGAGAAAGAGTTATTATTAAGTTATTTATTATTTACTTAATTATTTATTTAGTTAACCTGAAATCGCTTATTACCCTTAAAATCTCGACTTGAATACTTTTTGTTCCGTTAATCTGCCGCCTTATGCCGGTTGTTTCCTGGAGGGAAATTTCTGGTTCTTCTGTTTTCGTGTTTCTGTGATTCCTCTTTTGTTTAGGTCGGCTCTGAGGTCTAGCGAAAGAGAGGGAGAGAGCTGGGCGTTGGACTGGTCCGACTGGGCAGAGAAGGTGTTTTGAGTTTTCCTTATGTGTGTTAACGGTGATATTGAACGTGCAGGTATGATTTTAATTTTCTAAATGTTTCAATAGAGTGCTCACATTTAGCTTCTAGCAATACATTGTTTATTAGTCCGCCTATGCTTTATTCTATTTATTTATTGGTATAAGTGCTATGCGAATATTACATACGTTTGCCTAGTCATTCATCAGACAATACACAAACCATAACCATTGCAAAATATCATTTCAGTTCCAAAAGACTCATTCTTTAACTGTTCTATCCACTGACCACTTCTATTTGCTTCTTAGTTCCGACTGGTCCTTGAAAATTTGTCTCATTGTTAAGTCTTTATTCCAATTTAACCATTTTCTACAGAGCAGTTCTTCTCTCCAATGGTTTGCACCTGAACATTCTAATAATAAATGAATCTTATTTCCCCTACCATTACATATTGAGCACATTTCCTTCACCACGTCTTTACTTTCATTTCTGAACTTCCATCTTCCCAATCGAAATCAATCAGTCCCTTCTCTTTTGTTCTTTTCATAAAATTTAAGATATTGCTACGTATGTGATTGACGAGTATTTTTAAATTAGCTTATTGTTTGTTATAAGTCACATTATTGTAAATGTTTTAGAATTCCATTTTCTTTTAAATTTCTGTATTTCTTAACAACCGGATTCTTGGGTTGAATAAGGGGAAGCTTTATGGTTTTCTTTGTCATTATAACCGGATGTGTCTTCCTCTGATTAATGGAACATTTTACCACATTCTGCAACTTATGAGCTTGTGTGGGCTTTCAACCACTTCCCGGAACCTATGTGACATTTCGTAGACTTTAATCCCAAGTACGTCATGTAGGAACCCCTGTCTTATCTTTTAAATACTGTATTTTGATTGGTGGCTTTATTAAGAACCTGGACGTAGATTCTGAAGAACCCCCTAGAGACAATTGTCTAGTATAAAATTGTCTGGAATCTTGAATTCCGGGCGCTTTTGGTTCTCAGTACTTGATAGAGGCAGACTCGCTGCCCGAGGGACGTCCGAGACCCCACCCCGGGTCACTGGCACGCCGACACACATCTTTCTTCTCGTCGAGCTAATCAACCTAAAAGGTAAGAACCTTTTGTTGTATATTAACTATTTTACCAATTCTTGCCTTTCGTATTTGGAATTAGTTCTCGCTCGACACGAAACGGCTGACACGCTTGTCTTGTTTATTGTAATTTACCTTACTATTTTATTGTAAAGTATATTTGCCTTTCGCACGTTATTTCTCAATATATTTATATTATCTGGATTCCCTTTGCGTTGTTATCATTGCTCTACCATCTGCCTTCCTTGTACCACCCTCAAATAGCTATTCCCTCCTGTGTCCAACTTTAGTTGTGACAGTATAACTCTTCTTAATTCATTTTTTCTTTCTTTGTGTTCTTTCCACATGTATGCAACACCTTACTGTTAATAAGCTTATTCTTTTATCTCTTCATATACATATATCAGATAAACATTAGCAGAGACGCTCTTATTGATCAGTTCCTTATAAGTAAAAGGAAAATAAAGGAAATACACTAGGAAAAACGAAGAGTTCAATGTTTTAAAATGTGGTTGCTATGATACTCAAATCAGATTCTTTGCATGACCGAGAGTTGACAAGAAAAGTATTTAAAAACTGAAACAACTAAGAAGGAATATCTCAAAAATAAGTACACAAAAAACATATAAGCTACATAAATTGTGTTTTTTAGCATTTTTTGTTTAGCAAGTTTTGATCTGTCTCTTAAGTTTACCAAACATGCAAAATTCCGCAAGATTCATCCAGAATCAAGAGAACTTCAGAGGGATATTCCCAGAAAATTCAAGATATAAATTTTTAATTGTCATGTAACTATCTTTAATATACGATATTTCAATCACAATTTTCGAGCCATTTTTGAGAAAATCAAAATTTTCGAAAAATTATCCATGTTAGGGGTAGTTGTCGGATTTGAAAGATATTGAACTTATATACCAAGTTTGGTTATTAACGGACAGGCACACATGGTCATTTTTCCTAAAAAGCATGTTTTGGATTCAGAGGATTTCGAAACACCTATTTCCGGTGAAATCTCAATATCAAATTTTTGGGTGCACTGCAGTACCTTCTCTATACACCATGTACATAATACGTGCAGAGAAAGAAGCTAAATGAATTTTGACTCTTATTTGTGCATATAGCGTTTGCCCATTCTAGTCTTTCTCTTGTTATTTTCTAAACCCTTTACTAATTTTTATCCTGGAGCCCACATATACCTAACCCATTATCATAACACTTCTTTGATTTTTCCGAACCATGTTTTTATCTGCTTGAGGGTTTTTTGGAAATACAAACAAGCATTTAATAAATCACTGTTAGGTAACTCCTGGATTCTAAATAAATATTTGGTTATTATGCAGAACTTGGGCCGCTCGAAAAATGGAATGATTCATTTTGTATTTTTTGATGACTATTTCAAGGGTTTTATTTGTTGGTCAAGCTTGGTTTTTTACTTCCTCTATACGCACTATGTACATAGTGTATAGAGAAGGTATTGCACTCCACCCAAAAATTCGATACCGAGATTTCACCGGGAATATATGTCTTAGGATCCCCTATATTTAAAAAAAAAAAAAAAAAAAAAAAAAAAAAGCATTTTCGGAAAAAGATCCGTATGTGTGTCCGTGTGGCCGTGTGTCTGTGAACACGATAACTCAAAAACGAAAAGTCGGTAAAATTCTAAACTTGGTATTTATTTTTAGTATCTTCCAGGGATGCGACACGAAGATTTTGAGAAAAATTCCCCCCGCCAACTACCCTTTACATGGAACTTTTTTTCGAAAATTTCGATTTTCTCAAAAATGGCTCTAACGATTTTGATTAAAATTTCATATACTAAAGATATTTACACGACAAATAAAATTTATATCTTGAATTTTCTGGGAATAGCCTCTGAAGACTACTTTATTCTGGATGAATTTAATGGATTTTTGCATAACTGCTAAACCGTAAGAGATGGAGAAAAACTTACAACACAAAAGATGTAGGGCACCTTAAAACGCACAATTTATCTTATATACATTTTTTTCGTGAAGTTAATCGTTTTTGAGATAATCTTTGTTTTTTGAATTTCAGCTTTAAAAAAGCATACTTTTCTCTTACAGGAATTCAGCAATTCCAGTCCATACAAACAAAAGAAGTTCAGTCACATAGCAACCAACTTTTGATTATCACTTTAACCAATATTTCGCCTCTACTAACAAGGAAGCAAGTAATAGGACTATTTCTGCTGATTTTTTCTCGATTAGTATGAAGTAAATAGAAGTATAAGCTTTTTAACAATATTTTGTTGCAGAGATATAGAGAAAGTCATGTGAATGGAACACATTAAATTTTTTATTATTGGCAAATTCGTGTGCGTGCTGGAACCATTGGTACTTTGCTTGTACGAAGGAAATTTACCAAATAATTATTGTATATAAACGGGTATTACGTGAATAATAAACGGTTTTATAATGTGTATATGGTGAAATACTTGCATAAAAACTGAATTAATAATGAAAAAGCTTGGCTTTGTTGCTAGCGGAACACTTAACTATTGGCAACCATGAACTTCATATGTCACTCTTGGCAGGTTTGCCGCCTCATGCGAACCCGTAGGAATAATTCACCGGTGAATGTGACTGTAGTAGTTGTGGAGGAATATATTTCTGTGAGATTTGTTTTCATTTTTTTATTTATCTGCTCCTGTGGGCGAAATCACTGGAACCTGTGATTTTCAAATTTAAGGCGAAGTTAGGTTCGAATCCGCTAAGGTTAGTGTGTGTATTTACATTTGTTTCTATCGCTATTGTGGTAGTATTTGACGGAGAAATATATTTCTGAACATAATAAAAGCATTTATTATTCATATGATATTCGTTTATATATTTGTTAAATATCCGTCATATACACAAAATGCAACCGTATCAGTTTATGCAGGAATTTATATATGATAAACAAACAAGCTGGATCGACAAACATAACCTTTGAAATCATTTTCCTCATAATTACCAAATATTTTAATACTCTTTCAATTACTAATTCTCCATAGCTCCAATATGCTTCCTAAATTATGGTTATAATCTTGATTATGATTTATTAGTGCTGCAAACTCAGCTTAGAATTTGTTGTGTATATAACATTTGTATCTTTGAAAATGGTGGTAATATAGGCAGCATTTACTTTGTTGCGAGAAGGCTAAATTATAGACACTTATTCCTGCCGCTTTTGACGTGAAGCGTGATCTTACCTAAATGTCTGTAAAATTGTTTCGAAATACGTGCTTCACGATTTAGAACTACCGAAATTATCTTAAATCTTACTAAGAACACATTTTTACTTTCTCTACACATTCTATATACATAGTGGATTGCATTCCACCCAAAAACTCAATTCCGAGATTCCTCCGGAAATAGAGGTTTTAGAGCTCCCTTTATCCAAAAAAAGAATTTTTTATAAAAACATCCTTGTATGTGTGTGTCTGTAAACATAACTCAAAAACGAATACGGTAAAATACCAAACTAGGTATATAAATGTAGTATCTTTCAAGGAATACGACACGAGGATCTTGAAAATTTTCCCACCCCAAACTACGCTTTAAGTGTCAAAATCTTCGAAAATTTTGATTTTCTATAAAATGACTAACGATTTTGATTGAAATACCGTATATTAAAGATATGTACATCATAGATAAAATGTATATCTTTAATTTTTTTGAGAATAGCCGCTGCAGAGCTCTTCATTCTGGATGAGTTTTGCATAACTAGTAAATCGTAAGAGATAGATAAAAACGTACTACACAACAAATGTAGATCTCTTTTATACATACAATTTATGTAATATACATTTTTTCGTGCATTTAATCATTTCCGAGATACCTCTTGTTATTGTTTTCAGTTTTAAAATGCTTTATTCTTTTCACATACGGGAATTAATCAACTCCTGGTAATGCAAAGAAATGGATTTCGTCCACATGGAAAAAAGATATTAAAATATTTGACTATCGTTTGAGTTTGATGTATTCCGTTCTTTCTCTTCTACTAAGGTGTATATCGATTGGCATGAAATAGACAGAAGAATAAGCTTTTTAACAATAATTTGTTACACAGATGTAGAGAAATTCGTGTGTATGGAAAACAGCAGATTTTTTATTTGGTGGTCCATAATAGATTTTAAGAATTGTAATTTTACATAATTGGTAATTATTTACAAGTTGGGCCGCTAACTCTCTCCGCTGCGACTTATGCCAGTTTTGCACTCTAACTGTAGTTAGAGAGGGATTATGGGTGGGGACATGGTTTAAAAAACTAATGCTGTATCCATTGCACTGTTAGGCGTATTTGGAAATATCGATAATGAGGTACTACCACGATAGATATAAAATTAGAAACATAAATTTATATACACACACTAACCTAAACGGATTGGAACCTAACCTCGCGCTAAATTTGAAATCCACAGGCTTTGAAATTGTCATCATAAATAGAAAGTAAATCTATCGCACTTAGTTTCATTCGATTTTGAGTGGCCGAAGTTCTGCATAATAAAATTCACTGAACAGCTGTATCTGCGTGAAACATACTTGTCATACATCAGCACAGCGTCTAGCGACATATGCCGGTGTTGCATTCCACAACACTGTTCGCCTGCCGCCGACAATGAAACTCAGGTTTTAGACACTTTAGCGTGTAGTATTATTATATATTTACATTACAAAAGTACTACAAGATTTCTTTATTTATATTCTACTCCTTCTAGGCAGCATACTTCATAAATATTCACAAAAAAGGATCGCTACGAGCACGTAATTAATTAGCGTTTAACTTAATTACGGAGCTTTTCCGATAAAAAAAAATGGTGAAAACGTAACAAGTATAAACCAAACTTACACTCAAACCACAATTTGTTTAATTTCTAGAGGGGCCCAAGTTCTCTATAATTACCACATAATTTTCTGTGTACCCTAGGGGCGTTTAAGGGATACTATCGTATGTTTGTTAATTTTATTAAATATAATAGATTATTAAACAGTTACGTTTCTAGATGGTACTTTTCCTACTATCCTAATTTCTGATACGTTATGCTAATAATTTGGGAGTACAGAAAATAAAAATCTGATGTGTACCATTCTCATGACTTTCTCTATATCCCTGCAACAAATTATTCTTAAAAAGCCTTATGCTTCTATTTAATTTATGCTAATCAGAAAAAATTAGCAGAAATAGTCTTATTACTCGCTTCCTTGCAAGTAGAAGCGAAATAAGGAACAACCATAGATTAAAGTGATAGTCAAAAGCTGGCTGCTATATCAATGAAGTTCCTTTGTTTATATGGATAGTAATTGACAAGTTCCTGTATGAGAAAAGTATACGTTTTTTATAGTAGAAACCAAAAATAAGGAATGTCTCAAAAACGACGAACTGTACGAAAAGAATGTATATAACATAAATTGTGTGTTTTAGTGTGCTCTACATTTGTTGTGTAGTAGGTCTTTGTCCATCTCTTACGGTTTAGCAGTTATTCAAAATTCAGTAAAATCCATCCAGATTAAACTACTCTTCAGAGGCTATGCACAGAAAATTCAAGATATACATTTTATTTGTCAGGTAAATATCTTTAATGTACGAAATTTTAATTAAAATCGTTACACCCATTTTTGAGAAAATCAAAATATTCGAAAAAAGTTCCATGTAAGTAGTTGGGGGTGGAGGGATTATTCTCAAAATCATCGTGTCGCATCCCTGGAAGATATTAAACTTAAATACCAAGTTTGGTATTTTACCGACTTTTCGTTTTTGAGTTATCGTGTTCACAGACACACACACACACACACACACACACACACGGACCTTTTTGTGAAAATGTTTATTTTGGATATTGGGGACCCTGAAACATATATTTCCGGTGAAATCTCGGTATCGAATTTTTGGGTGGAGTGCAATACTTTCTCTATACACTATGTACATAGTGCGTATAGAGAAAGTAAAAATCCGATGTTTAGTGTATCCAAAAATTCTATACTGAAATTTCAGTGGATATACATCTTTTAGAGTCCCCTGTATGCTAAAACGCGCTTTAGAAAAGGGTCCGTTTGTCTATGAACAGAATAACTCAAAAGCTAAAAGTTCGTTGGTCACTGGACTTGATATTTAGCAAAGTTTTGCAGCTTCCAAGGATGCGACACGAAGATTTTCAAGCAAATTTTCCATTTAAAACTACTCTTTACATGGAAAAGTTTCGATAATTTTAATTTTCTCAAAATTTGCTAACAAGTTCCATTTAAACATATTTACATGCAAATAAAATTAATATCTTACATTTTCCGCGAAATTTCCTCTTCGTTCTGAATGACTTTTGAATAATCAGTAAACCGTAACAGAGGAAAACATACTATACAATACTGTATCTTGTTAAAACACAAAAGTTACATCTTATTATTTACATTACCTAGCACGCATGTACAATGTGTATACTAGGTAGAGAAGGCATTGCATTCCATCCAAATATTTGATTCCGAAATGTCACCAGATACACATAAAAATAATTTCTAGAAAAAGCTTCGTGTGTGGCCGTGAACACAATAACTCGAATACAATAAATCGGTAAAATACTAAAGCTGGTATTTAAGCTAGTATCTTCCAGGGATACGATGTACGTATTTTGAGGAAAGTCCCCTCATCCCAAACTAATCTTTACAGAGAAAAAAATTAGAAAATTTTGATTTTTTTTAAAATGGCTCCTACGATTTTGATTAAAATACCGTATATTAAAGATATTTACACGGAAAATAAAATATGCATTTTGAATTTTCTGAAATAGCCTCTAAAGGCCTCTTCGTTCTTGATGACTTTTGCATAATTGCTCAAACGTAAGAAATAGACAAAAATCTATAGGCGCAAACAATATACATCTCATTAAAACACACAGTTTATGTCATATACACTTTTTTCGTAGAGTTTACCACTTTTGAGATATTGCTTTGTTATTGGTTTAAGTTCTAAAATACTTGAAAGTCTTATACGGGAATGTGTCAACTTCTGGTCATGCAAATTAACGAATTTCAATCACATACCAACAGCTTTTAAAGCATTTGACCATCGCTTTAGTGTAGTGTATTCCTTTTCTTGTAGCTTAACGTCCTTTAACTTGGTTGGCCATATGGGACAATGAATTAAATTGGTGAAATGATGTTCATATGATCTTGGGGTCCATAGAGCTTAAAGTTACTCGTCATTCATCCTCTCAGGATAACAGAAAACCTCGAAGAAACCTTATCCGGAAAATTCACTCTAAGGGAGATTCGAACTCGCAACTTAACACGCTACCACCACACTACCCATGTGGGCATTCCCTTACTTTCCTTCTGCTTATACGCAAGCAATTTATAGATCATTTCTTCTGTTTATCTTGATTATCACGAAGTAGAGGGAAGGACCCACTTTTGTAAGAAAAATCTGTTGCATAATATATAGAGAAAGTCATGTGAATTTAACTCCTAATTTTTTGTGGAGTTAAAAATGTTCATAACATTCATAGTTATTAATTTCAATTTTAAAATACACATATCTTTCTGGAACAGGAATTCGTCATCAGTTTTTCTTTTGTTCTACTCTTGACCAAGAAAACGAAGAGAGTTTCAAAATCAATCGCTAAGTGGCAATTTTTAAAATGTTTTGTCTCTTTAGTCTAGTGTATTCTTTAATTTATCCCCCAATTCTAAGAAATTAAATATTAAGACATCTGCTAATGTTTATCCCAATTAGCATGAAGTAAACAGAATAAAAATATTTTTTAAGAGTAATATATTTGCAGAACAAGTAGGTAAAATTGCGTGAATGTAACATATCAGATTTTTGGGTTTACATTTCGCTTAATTTACATTGTGAATTTTGGCCTAGATATTATCGAGAAGTTCAAAATGAATATAATAGATTCTTTCCAAATAACGAAATATTCCTTGAACACTTGTTATACGTATATTCTGAATCTCGCCTGCCTCGAATTTACGCAGCAATACATTCATCTGGCCTTTCCCTTTCACTATTGCATTCTTTTGTTTTGTCGTTGAGATCATGAGCACATCAATCTTCCTACAAATATGCTGCGGTATCATATTCCAATCGATAGTTGACATATTCCAAGTTGCAAGAGTGTTTTAACCTATATTTGCGCTGTTTACCTCCGTAGTAGCATACTACATGCCAGTGCTCTTCGACGTTTATTACTCTCTCTACACGTAATGTACATATTGTAAGTAGAGAAGGAATTGTATTCCACCCAAAATTTCGATGTCCAGATTTCCCCGGAAAAAACGTTTTGAAGTGTTCTTAATCTAAAAATGCAGTTTTGGAGAAAGGTCAGCAAACGCGAGTGCATGTGTGTGTGTGTGTGTGCATAGCATAGTTCATAAACAAAAAGTGCACTAAATACCACATTTGGTATTTAAGTTTAGTATCTTCCAAGGTCAAGACATGAAAATTTTCAAGCCACACCAAACTACCCTTTACATCGTAAGTGTTTTGAAAATTTTATTCTACTCAAATTGTAATAATTTTCATTTAAATATCATTTTCTAAAGATATTTACGTGAAAAATAAAATATTATTGAACGTTTTTGAATGTCTTCCGAAGACTTCTTCATTCTGGACGAGTTTTGCATAATTGGTAGTTACTGTTAAAACACACAATGTATGTCATATACTTTGTTTTTGTACAGTTAATCGTTTCCGAGATATTCATTATTATTAATTTCATTTTTAAATCATTCAAGCTCTTCTGGAAGCCAGATTTCGTAACGAATCTCTCTTGTTTTAATCCTGACCATGCAAAGCCAACCAAATCAATTTCAATTGTTTTACATAGCCACCGACATTTTTAAACAGTTGACTATCGCCTTAGTTTAGTGCTTTGCTCTATTTCCCTTCTACTTACTAGGAATTAATACAGTCATTTCTGTTAATGTTTATCTCAATTACCACGGTGTAAATAGAGGGACCATCTATTGGAACAATAGTTTGTAGAGAAGGTCATGTGTATGCAACACGTCAACTATTAGTAGTAATTTATTCCAGATGTATCCGAAAGGAATAAAACATTTCAGAAAAAAATAACCTTCGTATGGAAGCACCCCAAAGTTGATTTTTACCCTCTCTTTACGTACTATGTACATAGTGTATAGAGAAAGGTATTCCACTCCACCCAAAAATTAGATACCGAGATTTCACCGGAAATATATGTTTTAAGGTCCTCATTTATAAAAAAAGCATTTTCAGAAAGAGATCCATGTGTGTGTGTCCGTGTGTCTGTGAACACAATAGCTCAAAAACGCAGATTCGGTAAAATACCAAAGTTGGTATTTAAGTTTAGTATCTTCCGGGAATGCGACACAAAGATTTTGAGAAAACTCCCCCACTCCAAACTACCCTTTACATGGAACTTTTTTCTAAAATTTTGATTTTCTCAAAAATGTCTAACGATTTTGATTAAAAATTTCGTATATTAAAGATGTTTACCTACAAATAAAATTAATATCTTCAATTTTCTGGGAATAGCCTCTGAAGACTACTTTATTCTGAATGAATTTTACGGAATTTTGCATAACTGCTAAACCGTAAGAGATGTACAAAAACTTACAACACAAAAACTGTAGAATATCTTAAAACACACACTTTATCTTATATACTTTTTTTTCTTGGAGTTGATCGTTTTTGAGTTAGTCCTTGTTTTTTGGTTTCAGCTTTAAAAACATATTTTTCTCTTACAGGAATTTAACATTTTAGATCCATACAAACAAAGGAACCTCAGTCACATAGCAACCAACTTTTGACCATTACTTGAACCAACAGTACTCCCGTATTTCGCTTCTACTTACTAGGAAGCAAGTAATAGGCTATTTCGGCTGACATTTTCTCGAAGATCATGAAGTAAATAGAAGCATAAGCTTTTTAACAATAATTTTTTGCAGAGATATAGAGAAAGTCATGTGAATGGAACACCTCAGTTTTTTGTTGTAGTTTACCACGGAAGTGGAAATAGAGCATTGTTTTTAGCAGAAATAAGGGGAAAGTTCTTCATAGCTATCGTATCATATGGGCAGCTGCAAGTATTTGGGCGTGTGCTTGTCATTTAATGGTGAATGGGAGAATCAGATAAATTCTACATCTAGGAAAGCGTGGAAGACATTGCACTTCGTAATTAGAACACTGAAGAAGGGGAGCGCAAAGTCCAGGGAAATTGCCTACAGGTCCTTAGTGCGGCCAGTTATGGAATTTGGAGTAGCATGCTAATCAAACTGATTCGCCGGAAAGGATACAAAGAAGGGATGTAAAGTTCATAAAGCGGGGTAAATATTTTGGGTTTAAGAAAGGTGAAGAGAATAAATGGTAGCCCTTAAAACACATAGGTTAGTTGCACTATTTAAAGCCTCTGCTGCTTCAAATGCATGAGTGGTTGTTAGAAAGAGGTTAGAAAACCCGGCATACTACGGATGATTATAACATTAAGGGTAGATGGCACAGAACCGACGTGGGAAAATAGGGTCATTGAAGAATGGAATGAGTTGTCTGTAGCAGCCTTTTAGGGCTACCCTCTGACCTTAAAGAAGTTTTAGGGTACTTTAAATACAATACATTTTAGATAATTAAAGTAAATATTTGTTAAGTAATTAAGGATCTCAAAAGCTGTTCAGTAACTGTTAATGTTGTGGCTTCATAGTTTATGAACATGCTGGTAATTGACGTAAGTATGGCTATAATGAATAATAAGTAGTTGGGTATTTCAAAAACCATGTACAATATACTGTATATTAATTATATTACTATTATTAATTTGTATTTGCTATTTTAATTTGTATTATTAACTTTAAGATTATTACTGTTCGAGAGTCGTTTTTTTTCAACCTCCGATAGGCTATAAGTAAAAGACAAGTTCATAGAAAACAATAATTTTATTACTAAAACTTCTGCACACTTACGGTTACTTTTCAACATAATCACCGAAAATATTGAGACATTTATCGTACCTTTGCGCAAGCTTTGCAATATCTGCTTCAAAAAATGTTGCCACCAATGATTTCAAATGAGTATTGAATTTATTTTGAAGATCTCAGTTCATTTGAAAATGCTGCTCTCTTAGCCACGTCTTCAGTTCAGGGAAAAGGTGAAAGTCGCTGGTGCCAGGTCAGAACTGTACGGCGGATGATCGAAAATGTCCCATTGAAATTGTTCAAGGAGCCGATGGGTTGTGCCAGCAATTTGTGGACGAGTGTTGTCATGGATCAACACAATTCCTGAAGCCAGTATTCCTCTTCGTTTGTTTTGAATGGCTCTCCTTAAACGTCGTAAAGTGCGAAGATGTTCAATAAAACATCAGTGCTCATTTGAAATCATTGGCGGCAACATTTTTGAAGCGGATATTGCAAATCTTGTTCACAGGTACCATAAATGTCTCAACCTTTTCGACGATTATGTTGAAAATTAACCATAAGTGTACAAAACGTTTAGTAATAAAATAATTGTTTTCTATGAACTTGTCGTTTATTTATAGCCTATTGGAGATTGAAAAAAAACGGCCCTCCTAAGTTAATAACTGTTATGAACATGCTGGTAATTGACATAAGTATCGTTATACTAAATAATAAGTAGTTGGGTATTTCAAAAACTATGTACAATATATTGTATGTTATATTGTTATATTACTATTATGAATTTGTGTTTACAATTTTAATTTATATTAATATTATTAACTGTAAGATTATTTTAAGTTAACTTTGAACATATAACTCTGTCACCGGGCAGTACTGAATTGCAGAGAATAAATACAATAAATTCCACGCTCTAAGCTTGTGTGAGCTGTGTTTAACCGCTCACTTTTTACCTTTACCTCGTTTTTTTAATTTTCGAGGGTAAAAATCCACCTTATGGACTAACCCGGGCAAGCCCGGACTGTCGGGGTCTCCCATGTGGGCAATCCGACTAGAAAACCCCTCCACCGGTATTAGAAGGAAGAAAGGAGAGGCGGTACCGCATGATTGCACCCGCGGATTCAAGGCGATAATTTAACTGACTGCAGGGTGCATTCAGAGGGGTGAAATGAGGACCGGAAGACAGACTTGACCGAGGCCCAGACTGCCACCGCGGAGTATTCGGGGAGAGGAATGAAGGAATTCTAGGGTGAAGGATGGAGTTAGTGCTGGTTGACTCTGTTGAGCCAGTCGTCGTATCCTGGGACGTTTTCGAGATTAAGCCCTTGGCGTCTACTTTGGATGTTGAACTTGGAAGTTTGAGGTGCCGACTTCTCCAGTAGAGCTCTTACCTCCTCCCTGAAGATGAGTCGGATATCAGTGACTGCTGTTGCTATTGCTTGGTGAAGTGGTGCTGTCCTGTTTCTGAAGCCTGTCCTCCAAGGCTTCACTTGGGCCCTGGATTTCCTGCTGCAGGGTGGTTGGTGTTGGTTGTTCAGTCTGCGGAGATGGTTGTGTAGATGATGGTGTCCAGGCTGGTTTAGGCGATGAGTGCCTGCTCTTTGGGTAGCTGGGGCACTGGGCTTGCCCGGTGAAATGTCCCGTACCACCACAGGTGGCACAGAACCGGCGACGGCGACGGCGGAGGTCGTGCCCAGTGCACTCCGAAGAGTGGCACTTCGGCGGCGAAGAGTAGTCTTCTTGGCTGTGCCCGTAGGCACAGCAGCGACGGCAGGGCCGGTGTCTTTCCTGTCTGCTTGCCTCAACGTGCAGAAGTCGCCCTAATAAGGGCAACCCTGACGCCAAGGCAGCCTCCAGGTCTGATCGGTCCTGTAGCTCCACCCTAACTAGTGCTGTCGGGCCCCGGTCACAGATAATTCTAGTGGCCCTCGAACATGAAGGCCATCTAGATTGAGCAGCGGCGAGGAGGTGCCGGGTGGAGAGATCCCGCGGGACCCCCCTAACCACGGCACTGTACCGGGGCGGCGGCGGCGATGTAGTGTTGGCTGCCGGTGAAGCAGCGGCAGCGGTCGGCGGCAGTGGTGATGGTGAGCGCGGCAAAGGTGCAGCGTTCACTGCCGGCGTAACGGCAGGTGGCGGAGATGCCTGTGAGCGCTTCCTACCAGCGGTTGCCGGAGAAGCGGTGGCTGCTGTAGGAGCTGCTGGTCTGCGTTGTTGCTTCCTCTTCGGCATCTTGAAGCGAAGTCTCCACCTCGTACAACGTAGATAGAAAAAATATTGCATTTCACCCAAAAATTCAGTACCGAGATTTCACCGAAAATTCATTATGTAAGGCCTCTGAAAACATGTATGTGTGTGTCTGTAAACAGTAAAATTCAGAAATACAAAGCCTCTGAAGTACCAAACCTGCTATTTAAGTTCAGTATCTTTAATAGTTGCGATATACTAAATACATTACACATGAGAAAGATAGTGTGTCGCATCCTTGGAAAATACTAAACTTAAATATCAAGTTTGGTAGTTAACGGTCTTTTAGTTTTTGAACTATGTTGCCATAGACACATACACACACGTACCATTTTATGTGTTTGATTTTTTCGTTTTGTTTGTTTGTTGTTTTTTTTTTTGCATTTAGGAGAGCTCAAAATATATATTTTCGGTGAAATTTCGACATTAATTTTTTGGGTGGAATAGGTACAATACCTTCTGTATACACTAGTACATGTTACGTGTTAAGAAATAAAAAAATCACTTTCAGAAAAAGGTCTGTGTGTGTGTGGTTGTGGACAACAGAGCTCAAAAACGAATAGACGGTTAACTATCAAACTTGGTATTTAGGTTTGGTATCTTTCAAGGATGCGACAGGGAGTTTTTCAAGAAAATCCACCCATCCTCAACTACCCTTTACATGGAAAACTTTTCGAAAAGTTTGATTTTCTAAAAAATGGCTAACGATTTTCATTAAGATCCCGTATATTAAAGATATTTACATCCCATATAAAATATATATCTTGAATTCTCTGGGAATAGTCTCTGAAGACAAGCTTATTCTGGATCAATTTTGCTTAACTGCTAAACCGTAAGATATAGAGAAAAACTTACTGCACATGAAATATAGATCACGTAAAAACACACAATTTGTGTCCTTTACATTTTTGTTTTGAGGGTAACCGTTTCCGAGAAATTCCTTGTTATTGGTTTCAGTTGTGAAGTACTTCTATTTTTGTCAGACACTAAGTGCCCATTTTGCTTTTGTTGTACTCCTGGCCAAGCAAAGAAGCGATTTGCATAACGACATCTTTTAAAACATTTGACTGTCACTTTAACATAGCGCATTCCTTTAGTTCCCTTCTACTTATAAGAAACTAAGTAATAAGAACATTCAGCTAATGTTTATCTCGATTATCATTGTGTAGAAAGAAGAATAGCCTTATGAAAGAAGTTTGTAGCACAGCTAGAGAAAATTATGTGAGCATAATGCATCAGATTTTTATGTGTAAATTCTTTAGTCGTCTCCCTTTGAAAAGATATAACCTAGGTGATATTGTATTTGCAATGTAGAGCTATAAAAGAAATTAAGCTTCTTTTATTTATGTATTTCTTCGGTTAAGAACAATGTGTTTTCGTCATGCAAACTTGCCATTCGAAACACCCTCTCTGTTTGCTCGCAGCCGTGACGTCATAACAGTGACGTTTCGAGCGCCGATTGGCTGCTGGCAGACGGATCGAAATCACGTCGCGGTGAGACGAGGGTTTTGCAGCAGAGTAGCGGGGACCCCGTCAGTCACATGTTGGTGAGATTGTCTAACGAGCGCGTGCGACATGGTTTGTGGACAGCGTACCTTCCAGGAGCAGCATGGTCCATACACAGTGATACGTCATGTGTTTAAGTGATGTTCCTCGCTCACATAATTTCCATACATTCTCTGTAAATATTCCTGTTTTACATCATTTTCTCTCGGAACTGCAAATTTACTATTTTCTTTTCCATATACTTACTAAAGTCAGTGAAGAGTGTTTACACACGCTTACAAATTATCTACCGGTTATTTTTTACACTATAGCACAGAAATAAACTGTTTCCGTAAACAAAAAGTAATTGAATAACGAATCATAAACCAACCTGTGCTAGCTAATATTATTATGCGTTTATAAAGAAGAAACTTTAGCTGGTTTTGGTGTGATTGTTGTGCAAAAGAAGGTCAGGCTGGAAAGAAACAAAAGGAATTAGTCGACACAGGTAGGTAACACATGTGCTGATATAATCCCTTTTAGCAAAAGGTTTCAGCAGCTGGAGGTTTGTCAACTCCTGCCAGTTATTTGTAAGGTTTTACTCTCACGACACTTCCTTACTACCTGCAAAACAATTCGCCCTCTTTTGTTTTCTTAAATTATCCTTATCAACACTTAAGAAGTCGTAAGGGAGTTTCTGACCAAATTTTATTTTAACTTTCTCAAAAAACTATATAACGTAATGAAACAAAACTTTGGCAATGAATACAGTTTCCAAACTTAGTATACATAAAATTACCAATATATTTGAACTGTTCCATCCACATTACTTTCGCAATCTGTTCTGCAAACAAACTATTCTTACAAAAAATTATTCTATTTACACTAATCAAAATAAACATCAGATATGGTCTTATTACTTAGTCCTTTATAAGCGGAAGGGAATAAGGGGGTTGGTTAAGATATTGTCAAATCTTTTAAAAGTTGTTCCAATGCAACTGACATTGAAGTTCGGTTCCCTTTCCATGCCCAGAGTAAAACAAGAGAGATATGAAACGAATGCTTACTTTCCGTTTGAGAACAATTTAAGCGTTTTAAAATTTAAACCAATAACAGAGAACATCTCAGAAATGTTTATATGACATAAATTGTGTATTTTAGCGGGATGTGCATTGTTTTTGTGGTAATCTTTGGTTTTACCAGTTATGCAGGAGTCATTCGTGTTACTTTTGTTTTACTCCTGGCCGTGCGAAAAAGTGAACCTCAATGACAATTGCATAGCGACATATTTTATAACATTGAGTACCATTTTAGACGGTTGTACTCCTTCAGTTCCCTTCTAATTTATTAGAAGCTATGTAATGAAAGCATTTTGTGAAGTTTATCTTTATTGCTATACAGTAGAGCATACTACTTTTGCTAGATTATAAGAAGTTTGTATGCAGATGTATGTTCATAGTAGAGAAGATATTCTATTCCATCAAAATATTAATGTCAAGATTTCGCCGGAACTATATGTGTTGAGTATGAAAAAAGGCAGTTTTAGGAAAAGGTCCTGTGTGTGGGGGGGGGCAGTAAGCTTAAAAATAAAGGAGCGTAATCTTCCAAACTTAGTATTTAAGTTTAGTATCTTCCAAGAATGCGACCCAAAGAAAATCTTACCTTAAGCATCTTATAGTACGCTTTACATTTAAACATTTTTGAAACTCTTATTTTTTCTCAGAAATAGCTTTAAGGTTTTTGATTAAAATACTGTATATTATAAATAATTAAATCATAAATAAAATGTATATATTGAATTTTCTGGAAATATCTTTTGAAGTGTATATTGTGGGTGAATTAAAAAAAAAAGACAAAACTTTACTACAGAAAGCTTTAAATGTTGTTAAAACATACAATTTGTCACTTTTTTTTTGTACAGTTGACCATTTCCGAAATATTCCATGTTATTGGTTTGAATTTTAAGCTACTTAAAATTTTTCTCGAATAGTAGGTGATAATCATTCGTTCGTGTCTTTGTTTACTCCCGGCAAGCAAAGAGAACGGAATGTCAATTATTTCAAATAGTGACCAGGTTTTAAAGGAATTGACTCACTTAAGCTATTGTATTCCCTTATTTCCCTTCTTACTTGAATTAAATAATAATAATAATAATAATAATAATAATAATAATAATAATAATAATAATAATAAGATAAATTCTGATAATGTTTATGTCGAATAGTATGAAATTTGTTTGCGGAACCGCTAGAAGAAGTCGCATGAAAGGAAGCAATAACATTTTTAAAGTTGTTAGACAATTAGGAACATGCAGTTCGTAATAATTAGGATTAACATAGATACTTCAGGAACAGATTGGGCCATCGTTAAAAAAAATTGGCGAATTTTTGGTCGGCGTTACAGTTAATAAAGAATTTCTTGCTCTCTACAAATACTACGCACAAAGTGTATTAAAAGTCACTGCATACCAGCCAAAATTCAATACCGAGATTTCACACGTTTTAAGGTCCCCTTTATCCAAAAAATCATTTTTAGAAAAAAGTTCCTGTGTCCATATGTCTGTGAACACGATAGCTCAGAAACGGAAGTTTGGTAAAATACGAACTTGATATTTAACATTCTCTAAGGATGTGACACAAACAGTTTTAGGAAAGTCCCTCCACCCCAAACTACTCTTTACAGGGAAAAAAAATTCGAAAATGTTGATGTTACTTAAAATGACTAACGATGTTGATTTAAATGCGGAATATTAAAGATGTTTACATGACAAATAAAATGAATATTTTGAATGTTCCGGTAATAGCCCTCTGAAGAGCTCTTCATATTGAATATATTTTGCTTTTTTGCATAACTGGTAAACCGTAACAAATGGACAAAAGTTTTATTTATATATATTTGATATAGTTATGATTAAAACACAATTATCTCCTTATAGTATTTCCGATAAATTTCTTGTTATTGGTTTCCGTATTAAAATACGTTTACTTTTCGTATACGAAAATTTGTCAACCCCTGGCCATGCAAAGAAATGGATTTTCGTCACATGCAAACCGGCTTTTAAGAGATTTGACTATCGTTTTAGTTTAGTTTATTATATTATTTCCCTTCTACTTATAATAAAGCATTTTTGCTAATGTTTATCTGAATTAATATAAAGTAGATAGAAGCATACGCTTTTAACAGTAATTTGTTACTGAGATGTAGAGAAATTCATGTGAATGAAACACATCAGAACACTTTAAATCTGAAAACAAAACCTGACCTGTTCTATTCACATGGCTTTCTCCACTATTCTGCAATGCTACTATTCTCACAAAAGATTTTTATCTTATTTAAATCATGCTAATCGAGATAAACATTAGCAGACATTCTTTTATTACTATCTATTGTATGTACAGGGGGAATAAGGAAAGACACTAGGCTAGAGCATTAGTCAAATATTTTAAAAGCTATCGCTATATGAAATAATTGAAATTCGGACCCACTTGTGTCTCCGCAATAAATTATTGTTAAAAAGCTTATGCTTCTATTTACTTCCTGCTAATGGAGAAAAAATTAGCACAAATTGTCTTATTACTTGCTTCCTTGTAAGTAGAAACCAAATAAGGGAGTACCATAGGTGAAAGTGATAGTCAAAAGCAGGTTGCTGTGTGACGAAGTTCCTTTGTTTGTATGGACACGAGTTCACAAAGTCCTGTATGAGAAAAGCATGTTTTTATAGCTGAAACCAAAAACAAGGAATATCTAAAAACAATCAACTCCACGAAAAAATGTATACAACATAAATTGTGTTTAAAGTGCTCTACATTTGCTGTGTGGTAAATTTTTGTTCATCTCTTACGGTTTAGCAATTATGCAGAACTCCGTAAAATTGACCGAGAATAAACTAGTCTTCAGAGGCTATTCCCAGAAAATTCAAAATATACATTTTATTTATCAGGTAAATATGTTTTAATATACGATATTTTAATCAAAATCGTTAGAGCTATTTTTTAGAAAATCCAAATTTTCGAAAAAATGTCCATGTAAAGGACAGTTAGGGGTGGGGGATTTTTATCAATACCTTCGTGTCGCATCCCTGGAAGATACTAAACTTAAATACCAAGTTTGGTATTTTACCGACTTTTCGTTTTTGAGTTGTCGTGTTCACAGACACACGGACACACACATGGACCTGTTTGTGAAAATGCTTTGTTTTGGATATAGGGGACCCTAAAACATATATTTCCGGTGAAATCTCGGTATCGAATTTTTGGGTGGAGTGCAATAGCTTCTCTATACACTATGTGCATGGTAAGTATAGAGAAAGTAAAAATTATATATGAGAAAATGGATAACAGCGGGATCTAAATCGCCTGCGGTGCCACAAGTAGAAAAAGTGGGCGTTAAACACTACCAAAATATAAAAAAAATGGGATCTAAATTTTTTATGTCAATTACTTGAAGTCTATGGAATGCAGTTGCTACAAAAAAAAAAAAGAGGAGCCAAATACTGAATCTGCAATAGTAAAATTAAAGGTGCTTCAATGTATTCAAATAGTTGTAGAGCTGTAAATAAATACCTCTATAAATCTGCGGTTAGCATCACAGATTTCTGAACATTGTCCATAAAATACTCAAGGAATATTAAATCACATAAACCTTTATCTGCCTCTTACGGTTTACCAGTTTTGCAAAATTGAGCAACACTCATCGAGGGAGGTTTTCAGGTAGTGTTATTAGAAAATTCAAGAAAACTTTAATTCTTATGTAAATATCTTCAACATCAGTATTTCAGCCATTTATAAGAAAATATTTTTTTTCTAAATATATTTCCATGTAAGGGTTAGATTGGAGTGGAGGGATTTTCCTGGAATTGTGTGTTTTTTGTTTCGAATCCATGGCAACACTTGTTTACGTGTGTTAACGATCTCTTTGTTTTTGAGCTATACTGTCCACAGACAGCATTAGATTTTGAGGGTTCTCAAAACATGTATTTCCGGTGAACTATTGGTATCTAAGTTTCCCATCTACTATGTGCATTGTAATACAATATCGTAATTTAGTATGTTTAAATTGTGGTTAGTAGATTTTACTTGTTTTATTTTAATATTTCTTGTTTTATATGGGTATAATTTATCTGTAAAATGCAAACAAACTTGGAATGTAATATTTTGGATAGTAAATATAAGAATTTGAAGAACACGTTCCGGCTTAAGAAATCAGGCATCGTAATGAAGTGTTTTTAGACTTCTATTTATTTATGTACATATTGCAGGAAAATTGACATATTCCAAAACATCCGCGACAATTGCAGAAAGAACAGTAGATCGTAAAACTCAAGCCGCACTATTGGCACAAAATAATTATATCGTTGTTTTCTCCCAACGTTAAATGTTATATTGATGACACTTCAAATGTTGAAGTGAATTTTTAAATACAGCATATTTGTCTCAATCTGATTGACCTCGGTGAGCACTTGGTAGGGACAGCGCATATAATAAAACATATTTTACTCTATAGACAAAGATTTAAGGACAATAATAGTTCTAAGGGTAGTTTTTGATATCATTTCAGTAAACCTAACTTTTAAATTTTTCAAAAACTCATTAACATAATGACATAACATGTATATACTAAATACAGCAGTAGTGCTTTTTCTATATTACTACGTACATAAGTGTATAGAGAAGGTATTTTTTTAACGTCCTATAACCTAGTTGGTCATATCGGAAGATGAATGAATGAAATTGGTGAAATGATGTTCTAATGATCTCGGGGTTCATTGAGCTTAAAGTTACTCCATATTCGTCTTCTTAGAATAAGGAAAACTCCCGAAAAAAACCTTATACGGTTAACTCGCCCTAAGCGAGATTCGAACTCGCGACCTGTTGAATATGAAGCGCACACGCTACCACCGCATTACCCAGGCGGGTTAGAGAAGGTATTGTATTGCACCCAAAAATTCGATAACGAGGTCTCACTGGAAATATGCTTTGAAAAGCCCTGAAGCCAAAAAGAGAAAAAGGTCCGTACGCGTGGACAGCAAAGTTCAAAAACTAAAATTCCGTTAAATACCAAACTTGGTGTTTTAGTTTATTATCTTCCAGCCATGCGATACGAAGATTTTCAAGAAAATCGCTTACATGGAAAAAAGGTCGAAATTTTTTATTTTCTCAAAAATGGCTCAAACGATTTTGATTAAAATCGTTTGTATTGAAGGTATTTACATAAAAAATAAAATGCATATCTTGAATTTTCTGGGAATAGCCTAACTCTTTATTCTAGATAATTTTTTCTGAATTTTACATAACTGTTAAATCGTAACAGATGGACATAAACTCACTACACCAAAAATATAGGTCTTGGTAAAATACACAAATTGCGTCATATGCATATTTTTCTGGAGTTGACCGTTTTAGGGATATTCCTTGTTATTGTTTTCAGTTTTAAAATTCTTTACTCATGAGAGAACTTGTAAACTTTTGGCCACGCAAAGGAACTGATTTCAATCCTATAGCAACCATATTTTAAAACACCACTGTCGGTTTAGCTTAGTGTATTCCCTTATCTCCCTTCTACTTATAAGGAACTATAATAAGACCGTTTCTGATAATATTTGTATCTATTAGCATGAAGTAGAACAATAAGCTTGTTGACAATTTGTTACAGAGATGTAGAAAATGTAATATAAAACAGAGCTTTCTTTTATCATTACTGTTCTGAGTGCATTTCTCTGTTTTGCCTATTAAAGAATTTGCTAAAATATTTACTGTTTATTTCTCAGTCAGCTATTGCAGCTAAATTATTCCTCGCATTGAAGATCATAATTTATTAAAGGAAATACAGGCACCTAGAAATTATCAAAAACTCCGTATGATAACATAAAAATCTGATGTGTTCCATTCACATGAATTTCTCTACATCTTGGTAACAAATTATTGTTAAACAGCTTATTCTATCTACTTCATGCAGAAAAACATTACCAGAAATTGTCTTATTACTTGCTTCCTTGTAAGTATAAGAGAATTAAGGCTAAAGTGATAGTCAACTGTTTTAAAAGCAGGTTGCCATGTGATAGAAATAAGTATTTTAAAACTGAAACCAAAACCAAGGAATATCACGGAAATGGTCAACTCCACGAAAAAAATGTGTATGACCTAAACAGTGTGGTTTAACAAGATCTAAATATTGTGTGCAGTACGTTTTATATCTTATACAGTTTCCAAAATTCAGCAAAATCCATCCATAATAAAGAGGTCTCCTGGGGCTAATGTCACAAAAATCAATATATACATTTCATTTGTCATGTAAATGATTATAATATACATGTTAATCAAAATCGTTGTACATAGTGTATAGAGAAGGTTCTGCACTCCACCCAAAAACTCGATACCGAGATTTCACCGGAAACATATGTTTTAGAGTCGCCTTTATCCAAAAACAGCATTTGCACCAAAAGGTCCGTGTCGGTATAATATCAAACTTGGTATTTAAGTTTAGTATTTTCCACGAAGAGTTTGAGAAATATCCCCCCATCCCAAACTACCCTTTGCATGGAACTTTTTTCGAAAATGTCAATTTTCTCAAAAATGGCTCTAACAATTTTGATTAACATTTCGTATATTAAAGATGTTTACCTGACAAATAAAATGTATATCTTGAATTTTATGGGAATAACCTCTGAAGAGTAGTTTATTCTGGATGAATTTTACTGAATTTCGAATATATCATAAGAGATGGACTTAAACTTACTACACAAACAATGTAGAACACGCTAAAACACACAATTTATGTTAAATAAATTTTTTTCATGGAGTTCGTCGTTTTTGAGACATTCCTTATTTTTGGTCTCCTATGGAAAACATACTTTTCTCATACAGGAATTTGTCAACTGCGATCCATACAAACAAAGGAACTTCAGTGACATAGCAACCAGCTTTTGATTATCACTTTAACCTATGGTACTCCCTTATTTCGCTTCTACTTATAAGGAAGCAAGTAATATGGCTATTTCTGCTATTTTTTTTTTACTGATTAGCATGAAGTAAATAGAAGTATAAGCTTTTAAGAATAATTTGTTGCAGAGATGTAGAGAAAGTCATGTGAATGGTACACATCATATTTTTTTAATTGTTTTGTCACAGAAACCATGTGTATGACAAAATTTGGATTGATAGACTGAAAAATTCAATTCCATAGCTGGGATTTGAACCACGGATTCCAATGGCGTTATAGGTCTGACTCTTATCTATCCAACACATGATTTTTGTGAGAAAACAATTAAAATGATCAGAGTTGTCCATAACAGTAGGCTACACTATGAATCCTGGGACTTAAAGTACTTGCAACATTGTAAGTCGCCATTGGAGTTGTCATTTCAAAACAATTTGAGATCACCTTGTGGCTTATCGGGAAACATGCGAGTTAGTTGAGAAATTCAAAGCTATACCAGCATTTGGCCATTGTAGCTTAGTGGTGGAGCAACCGGTAGTTCAAATCCCGGCTTTGGCATTAAATTTATCAAAATCGTTATAGCTATTTTTGAGAAAATCAAAACTTTCGAAACTTCTTCCATATAAAGGGTAGTTTAGGGTTAGATGATTTTTCTCAAAATCTTTGTTATGTATCCTTGGAAAATACTAAACTTAAATAATAATTTTGGTATTTTACTGACTTTTCGTTTTCGAGCTATGATGTTCACAGGCATACAGACACACACATGCACATGTACCTTTCTTTAAAAATGCTTGTTTTTTGTTGTCTTTTTTTTGTTATGTACCATGTACAATAAACATAAATTAATAATATGCGTGTATACAGATACCACCAAGTTGTTGTTCTCGTTTATTTCTGAAATTAAATTTAATTCGTTGTTTAATTTGCTGATCATTAACTTGTCTATGTATAAATATACACCAGCATCGAAACGACTAAATTGCGTGTATAGGTTGGCACACCTACGTCGTAATCAAGAGCATTCTGATTTAGTGTGTGATAAGATAGCTTTGCATATGAGGGTTTTACCTACTTCTGTAGTAATTGTTGCGCTAAATTAGCTTATACCCAAGTTTAATTTTGTGTTTGCATCTATTTTATTATAGCTAGCGACTGTTTTGGAGTTATACGTTTTAAGGGGAGATTAAAAGTGCTATTCAGTCACTATTTGCTAAACTCATGATATATTAACTTAAAATATCACTGACATTCTTATAGGAAATTGGTGAAAGCCATACAAATAACTTGAGATAATTTGATACAATAACTAGCAATATTGTAGATAATGGAACTTTGTTTTTTCAGGATTTAATTTTAAAACTACCTACTTGAAAAGTGGTATTGGAAAACAAAAGCTGTTGTGTTGCTTTCACTTTCTCTACCTTTTTCACAAATAATTCTTACAGTAATTTATTCTTCTACTTCATGATAATTAGCAGAAATTATCTTATTAATTAGTTCCTTATAAATATAAACTAAATAAGGGAAAATATGGCTTAAGCGATTGGCAATCTTTTAAAAGCTGGTCGATATGTGGTGCAATTAAAGTTTTATTCTCTTTGGGAGGCTAAAATTAAATCAAAAAGAGATACAAGTACAAAGTAAATGCAGCTTCCGGATTGAAAAATGTAAAAGTA
Organism: Hymenopus coronatus; assembly: GCA_030762935.1. NCBI lineage: Eukaryota > Metazoa > Arthropoda > Insecta > Mantodea > Hymenopodidae > Hymenopus > Hymenopus coronatus. Next base: position 27,298,252 of record CM060894.1, on the reverse strand, counting down.
AGTTTTTAAATTTGAAACAAATGCTAAGGAATATCCTGGGAAGCATTAGCTCTATAAAAATGTATATGATATAAATTATGCGCTTTAACGAGATCTATAGTTCAGTGTAGTAACTTTTGTATATATCTTATGGCTATGTAAACGTAATTTAGAATGATGATGACTTTGAAAGCTATTCCCAATAAATATATGTCGGGTATGCGAAACTGTAATCAAAAGTGTTAGAGCCACTTTGAGAAAATCCAAAATATTTAAAAATCTTCCATGTAAAGGATAGTTCGGGCGGAGGGATTTTCCTGAAAATCTGCGAATCGTATTCTTTAAAGATGCTGTACTTAAATATTAAGTTTAATATTTATCAGAGTTTTCGATTTTACGTTGTGTTCACTTACACATACACACAACACACGAACCTTTTTCTAAAATGCTTTTTTTTATACAGGGGAGCTGTGAAATAAAGGTATTGAATTCTTGGACGAAATGCAACACCTTCTATCTATGTACGAAGTAGAAAAAGTAAAAATGACTGAGCGAAGGTTGAAAGCTCTATCCGAAATATTTTCTCAGATAATACAATTAAAGGTCTTAATTACCGAAAAATGATAAGTGCTAAAAACTATTTACTCACTCACATTTGTCATAGAAGTATGAAAATGATATATTCTAATAATTAGTTGAAATTATTAGCTTTGGAGAAACAATTTTTTGCTTCTATGATCTTGTTGGAATTAAAATTTTCCTTGTATAAATTCCTCACTACATATTACTTTTTTTAGAAAATGAATAAAGGAATTAAAAAATTGTTCTTACATCTTTGATATCTTGAGATTATGCATGTAAATTTGCTTACAAAATTTCTAATAACAGCCGAACTGAAACCAAATGAATAAGCTTCATGCGATAAAATATAAAAGTTAAAACACTATGTACAGAAAAATAATGTTAAAGGGTAAAAGATGGCCGAGTTAATTATTTTGCTTCACTTTTAAAAATGAAGATAGTATTAAAGAATAAATATTTATACCCTAAAACTAAGCCTTAGTGTCCCTTAAAATCATACTAGAAAAGGTATTTTATTCCACCCAAAAATTATATACCGAGAATTCAAAAAACTATAAAAAAATTTGAAGTGTTTTCCATGTAAACGGTAATTGGGGTGAGTGAATTTCCTTGAAAATCCTCGTATCGCATCATTGGAAGATACTAAAATTAAATGTAAATTTGTATTCAAGGCACTTTACTTTTTGAGCTGTGCTGACCATAGAAAGACACACACACCTATACACCCACTTCTTTTTAGTACTAAAAAGTACTTCTTTTTGGTTTTGAGTGTCCCAAAACGTGTATTTTCGGTGAAATCTCGTTTCGAATTTTTTGGATGCATTTCGATGGATTCTTTATACACAAAGTACCTAGTACGTCTAGGGAAAGCAAAAGGTTCAGAATCCACGAGCGAAACTGCGAATTTAAAAGCAATATTATTATACCTGGTAATTTGCAACTCTATATGCCAACTGTCATGTATCTATTAAAACGCTTTATTTCATTCAAATGATGTAATTCGTGGTAAACATGAAAAGCAAAATCTAACAAAAGGATTATAAATGGAAATTAACTCAGGATTTAAATATTAGCCGTTCAGTTGATCGCTTGATCACTTTGACCAATTACCTGTGTACTGAATGCTTAAAAAGAACAAAACACCAAAAAGGGCAGCAAAACGCTTTTTCAATAGTTAACTTTCATTGAGATTCATTTTAATTACTGCAACAGGTCACTCTCTATTCGTCTGGACAAATTAATTTATTTTTATCCCCGGAAGAAAAAAAGTATAATGTGTTCCATTCACATAGTTTTCTGTTTCACAAACAGAGTTTTTTTTACAACAGCTTATGTTTTCTACGTCATTGCTAATGTAAATGAACATTAACAGAATTGGTTTTATTACTTGCTTCCTTGTAAGTAGGAGGGAAATAAGGCAATACATTAGGCTAAAGTGGTAGTCAAAATTTTAAAAGTAAGGTGCTATGTGAAACAATTGAGGTTCGCTTCGCATTGCATGGTCATCTTTGAGAAAAATTAATTCGTTTAAAATTGAACCCAATAGCCTTGAATATTTTGAAAATAGTCAACTCTACAAGAAAAATGTAGATGGTAGAAATTATGTGTTTTAATGAGATTTACATTTTCTGTGTATGTTTTTGCCTATCTCTTACGGTTTACCGGTTATGTAAAATTCCGCAAAATTCATCCCGAACAAAGATGCTTCAAGAGGCTGTTCCAAGGATTTGAATAAACATATTTCAGTAATATACTGCCGATCCATTCAAAGCTAAATATCTTGAGAGTGACTGCAGAAATATATATGTCTGTGGGAAAGGACGGGGAGGTCCCACATAAAATAATCGGTGTGTTTGACGGGTTTGCATTGGACCGCAGATGTATGAATTTTGATTTTGTATTAAAGCAGTGCAATAATATTTTAATAAATTAATATACTTGTGATACAAAATAACATCAAATGCGTATATTTTATTATTAAATAATTTTTCACACAAGCCGTGGGTAAGATAGGAGTTGGATAGAATCAGGCTGAAAAAATTAAATGTCATATCCGGGATTTTAACCACGAAGCTCCCGGTGTTTCGTCGGTTACTACACCACTGAGCTACCATGGTAATTAACCGGCACATCATATACCCAAGGTCGCGGGTTCAAACCCGGTGGAGGACAATGGATTTTTTCGGGGGTAAAAATTTTTAGCATGGCTTCCATCGGCAGGGAAGTAAAGCCGCTGGTCCACTGTCGTAGATTTATGATACGTAAAAGAACCTCAAGCCTGATAAAAGGGGCCTCTGAGCAAAATTAAGCGGTCTTTCACGCCCAGTATAGAATGGGACGCTGAGAACCACAGCAGTTAAAGAGTGTCCATAAATAATATGATGTGTTCCATTCACATGACTTTCTTTACATCTCTGCAACAAATTATTGTTAAAAAGCTTGTGCTTCTATTTACTTCATGCTAATTGAGGAAAAATTAGCGCACATAGTATTTCTTCTTTCTTCCATGTAAGGGAATACCATAAGTTAAGGTGATAGTAAAAGCTGTGTGACTGAAGTTTCTTTGTTTGTATGGACATGTGTTGACAAATACCGTACAGAAAAGTATTTAAAGCTGAAACCAAAAACCAAGGAATATCTCAAAAACGAGCAACTCGAAGAAAAAAATAAATATGACGTAAATGATATGTTTTATCGTGATCTACATTGTTTGTGTGGTAAGTTTTTCTCCATCTCTTACGGTTTAGCAGTTATGCAAAAGTCCGTAAAATACATACAGAATAAAGTAGTCTTCAGAGGCTATTCCCAGAAAATTCAAGATATACATTTTATTTGGCAAGTAAATAAATACCTTTAATATACGATATTTTAATCAAAATCGTTAGATCTATTTTTGAGAAAATCAAAATTTTCAAAAAGTGTTCCATGTAAAAAGTAGTAGGGGGATTTTCTTGAAAATCTTGTGTCGCATCCTTGCAAGATACGAAACTTAAATACCAACTTTGACATTTAACGGTCTTATCGTTTTTGAGTAATTATGCGCGCGCACGCGCGCGCGCGCACACGCACGCACACACATACACACACACATTCTTTCTAAAAGTGCTCTTTTTGAATTCAGGCGCCCTCAAAGCATATTTCCGGTGACAACTTTGTATCGAATTTTTGGATGCAATACAATACCTTTTCAATACACTATGTACATGGAGATTTCACCGGAAATACGTGTTTTGGGTCCGCTTGAATCCAAAAGGTCCGAGTGTGTGCGTGTGCGTGTGCGTAGGCGTGTGCGTGTGGGCGCGCACAGCATAGCTCAGAAACGAAAAGATCGTTGAGTACTATGCTATTAAACTGCTAAACTTGAAGAAAATCTCCCCACACCCAACTACCCTTTACATGGAACTTTTTTCGAAAATTTTGATTTTTCTAAAAATGTCTGTAACGATTTTTATTAAAATATCGTATATTTAAGATATTCACTTAACAAATAAAATGGATATTCTTGAATTTTCTGGGAATAACCTTTGAAGACTACTTTATTCTGGATCAAATTTACGGAGTTTTGCATAAACCGTAAGAGATGGACAAAAACTTACCACACATAGAATGTACAGCGCGTTAAGACACACAATTTATGCAATATACATTTTCTTTTGGAGTTCACCGTTTGTTAGATTTTCCTTGTTTTTGTTTTCAGCTTTGAAAAACTTATATTTTCTCATACAGGAATGTATCAATTGCTGTCCATAATAAAAAAAGGAACTTTAGTCACATAGCAACCAGCTTTTGACTTTCACTTTAACCTATGGTACTCCCTTATTTCGCTTCTACTTATAAGGAAGCAAGTAATAAGACTATTTCTACTAATTTTTTCTCTCTTACCATGAAGTGATTAGAAGGATAAGCTTTTTAACAATAATTTGTTGCAGATATGTAGAGAAAGTCATGTGAATGGAACACATCAGATTTTTTTTCGTACATGCCGTGCATAGGACAGGAGTTAGATAGATAGTGTAGTAGGATAGATTTGTTGTGAGTCAGTTGAGGAATTTAATGATATGCCGGCATGTTATCATGGTAGCTCAGTGGTAAGGCAATCGATAAAAGACCGGGTGATTCATGGTTCAAATCCCGGCTTTTAGCACTGACTTTTTCACTCTGACTCTACCTATCCAATGAACCAATCATCTTTCTTGCCAAATGGCAACAACATTCAATGGAGAGTTAAACGTTGCGTTTTCTTACTCCGTGTTTTCCAGTAACTTTATGTTGAGATCGTAATACTTTGAAAGCAGGGCAATTGAAACATTTTGCTAGTTTACAACTAAACGTGAGGTGAACTACAAAGTTAACTTAGAACTTTGAACTATATTCACGTTGCATGTTAGAGTAAAACTTTTACCTCACAGCAAGGAAACGGTTTTGTTAGCAATTTAGAGTTCTAGAAGGGAAATTAACCATGACGGTGCACGTTCAGCAGGTGTCAAATTAAACCAAAAGTTGGTCTGACGTGATCTCGCGTTTTTCGCAAACCTAGAGCGAAGTAAATGTAGTCAGACGATTCTATAATAGTATAAAATGGCATGTGTTACGTTCAAATTACTTTCTTTACTCATTCTTACACTCTTATTATTACTTTATCTGTACGTACTATGTACATAGTGTATAGAGAAGGTATTGTATTGCACCCAAAAATTCGATAACAAGATTGCACCGGAAATAAATTTTTTGAGATCCCCTGAATCAAAAAAAAATCTGATGTGTACCATTCACATGACTTTCTCTACATCTCTGCGACAAATTATCCTTAAAATGCTTAAACTTCTCTTTACTTCATTCTAATCAGAAAAAAAAATCTGCAGAAATAGTCTCATTACTTGCTTCCATGTGAGTAGTAGCGAAATAAGATAGTACCATAGGTTAAAGTAAAGTCAAAAGCTGGTTGCTACGTCACTGAAGTTCCTTTGTTTGTATGGACAGCAATTGGCAAATTCCTGTATGAGAAAAGTACAACTTTTTCACAGCAGAAACCAAAAACAAGGAATGTCTCAAAAACGATGAACTCCACGAAAAAAATGTGTATTACATAAATTGTGTGTTTTAACATGCTCTACATTTTTTGTATAGTTTGTTTTTGTCCATCTCTTACGGTTTAGCAGTTATTTAAATTTCCATAACATTCATCCAGAATAAAGTACTCTTCGGAGGCTATTCCCAGAGAATTCAAGATATACATTTTATTTGTCAGGTAAATCATTTTAATTTACAATATTTTAATCAAAATTGTTAGCCATTTTTGAGAAAATCAAAATTTTCGAAAAAAGTTTCATGTAAAGGGTGGTTGGAGGTGGGGGGATTTTTCTCAAAATCTTCGTGTCGCATCCCCGGAAGATACTAAACTTAAATACCAAGTTTGGTATTTTAGCTACTTTTCGTTTTTAAGTTATCGTGTTCATGGTCACACGGACACACACACTAACACACATACACAAGGACCTTTTTTTCAAAATGCTTTTTTTGGATAATGTATTTCCGGTGAAATCTCGGTATCGAATTTTTGGGTGGAATACAATACTCCTCTATGCCTATGTACGTTGTACATATGGGGCTAGAGAAAGTAAATATCATGTGTTACGTTCAAATTACCTCCTTTACTCATTCTGACACTCTTATTATTACTTTCTCATACGTAATATGTACGTAGTGTATAGAGAAGGTATTGTATTGCACCCAAAAGTTCGATATCAAGATTGCACCGGAAATGCATTTTTTGAGATCCCCTGAATCAAAAAAAGTTTTAGAAAAATGTCCCTGTGTGTGTCTGTGGACAGCATAGCTCAAAAGTCGCCCTCCGTGGTGTAATGGTTACCATGCTGACCTCATATACCCAAGGTCGCGGGTTCAAACCCAGCGGAGGACGATAGATTTTTTGTATAGACAAGAGTTCACAAAGTCCTGTGTGAGAAAAGTTAAGTTTTTCAAAGCTGAAACCAAAAACAAAGAATATCTCAAAAACAGCCAATTCCATGGAAAAAATGTATATAACTTAAAATGTGTGTTTTAATGTGCTCTGCATTTTATGTCTGTAAGATTTTGTCCATCTCTTAAGTTTAGCCGTTATGTCAAATTCCGTAAAATTCGTCCAGCATAAAGTAGTCTTCAGAGGTTATTCCCAGAAAATTCAAGATACACATTTTATTTGTCAGGTAAATATCTTTCATATATTATATTTTAATCAAAATTGTTAGAGCCATTTTTAAGCAAATCAAAATTTTCGAAAAAAATTCCATGTAAAGGGTGGTTTGATTTGAGGGGATTTTTCACATAATCTTCGTGTCGCATCCCTGGAACATACTAAAATTAAATACCAAGTTTGGTGTTCTAGCGACCTTTCGTTTTTGAGTTAGCATGTTCACAGACACACGGACACAATGACACACACATATACACACGGACCTTTTTGTGAAAATGCTTTTTATGGATACAGGGGATACTAAAAATTCTGATGTGTACCATTCACATGACTTTCTCCATATCCCTACAACAAATAATTCTTAAAAAGCTTATACTTCTATTTACTTTATGCTAATCAGAAAAAGTTAGCAGAAATAGTCTTATTACTCGTATCCTTGTAAATAGAAGCGAAATAAGGGACAACCATAGGTTAAAGTGATAGTCAAAAGCTTGTTGATATATCAATGAAGTTCCTTTGTTTATATGGATAGGAGTTGACAAGTTCCAGTATGAGAAAGGTATACGTTTTTCATAGCAGAAACGAAAAATAAGGAATGTCACAAAAACGACGAACTCCACGAAAAAAATGTATATAACATAAATTGTGTGTTTTAATGTGCTCTACATTTGTTGTGTAGTAAGTTTTCGTCCATCTCTTACGGTTTAGCAGTCATTCAAAATTTAGTAAAATTCATCCAGAATAAACTACTCTTCAGAGGCTATTCCCAGAAAATTCAAGATATACATTTCATTTGTCAGGTAAATATGTTTAATATCCGAAATTTTAATCAAAATAGTTAGAGCCATTTTTGAGAAAATCAAAATTTTCGAAAAAAGTTCTATTTAAAGGGTGGTTTGGGTTGGGGGGATTTTTCACATAATCTTCGTGTCGCATCCCTGGAACATACTAAACTTAAATACCAAGTTTGGTGTTCTACCGACTTTTCGTTTTTGAGTTACCGTGTTCACAGACACACGGACACAATGACACACACATATATACACGGACCTTTTTGTGAAAACGCTTTTTGTGGATACAGGGGACACTAAAAAATATATTTCCGGTGAAATCTCGGTAACGAATTTTGGGTGGATTGAAACGCCTTCTCTATACACTATGTACACAGTACGTATAGAGAAAATAAATAGCATATTTTGTAAAATAGCTTGTTTGAAGAAAAGATACTGAAAGACATGTGAATGGAAAACATTAGATTTTTAAGCGGCTATTGCCATCTACTGGAATCTTTCAATATCAACGTAGCGATTTCTGACTATCGATTGTTTTCTGTTTCCGGCTTGTAGCTACAATTAAACGTGTAATAGTCACGTGAGCGTATCAATTAGATGGAATCACGGTTACTCATTCCGGAGATACGGTTCGATCCCCATGGCTGCTCTTCTTGAACGGCTTTTTCGCCATGTGAGTCCTTACTTTCTCTGCACGTACATACTATGTACACAGTGTACAGAGCAGGTATTGTATTGTAACCGAAATTCGATACCGGGATATCACCAGAAATATATTTTGAGACCCCCAAAACAAAACAAAATCTGATGTGTTCCATTCATAAGACTTTCTCTACATTTATACAATAAATTGTTGTTAAAAATCTTACTGTATTTATATAATGCTAATCGAGAAAGAATTAGCCGAAAAGGTCTTATTACTTGCTTCTTTATAAGTAGAAAGGAAATAAGGAAGTACCATAGCTAAATCGATAGCCAAATCTTTTAAAAGCTGGTTGATATGTGATTGAATTACATTTGTTCGATGGACCGTAATTGACAAACTCCCGTATGAGAAAAGCATAAGTTTTTTAAAGCTGAAACAAATAAAAAGGAATATCTCAAAAATGTTCAGCTCTACGAAAAAAATGTATATTACATAGATTGTGTGTTTTATCGCGATTTACATTTTTGTTCACTAAGTTCATGTCTATCACTTACGGTTTACCAGTTATGCAAAATTCCATAAAATTCATCCAGAATAATCATGTCTTTTGGGGCTATTCCCAGAAAATTGAAGATATATATGTTATTTGTCATGAAAATATCTTAAATATAGGAGATTCTTTTCAAAATCATTAGAGCCTTTTGGAGAAAAATACATTTTTTTACACTTTTTTCATGTAAAGGGTAGTTGGGGAGTAGTGTCCCCTCCTTGGAAGATACCAAACTTAATTACCAAGTTTGGTATTCAACGGTCTGTTTGTTTTTGAGTTACACTGCCCATATACACACGCACACACACACACACACTTGGCGGGGACGTGGCCGAGAGGTTAGACCAGTCGCCTCTCACCTAGACGGCCCTGGTTTGATCCCAAGCGACCGTATGCGAGATTTGTGGTGGACAAAGTGGCACTGGGGTGGGTTTTATCCGGGGTCTCCGGTTTCCCCCGCCATCGCATTCCACTGGTGCTCCATCTTCATTCATGTATCATCAGTGTCACCGCCTGCGGTGCCATAAGTAGTTAAACACTACAAAAAATAAACACGGAGAGACAGAAGTACATGTAGAGAAAGTAAAAAAAGCATTTTTAGGATAAGCTCTTGTGTGTGTATTTGTATTTGTCTGTGTATGGACAGCATTGTTCAAAAACTAAAAGACCGATAAATACCAAATTTTGTATTTAAGTTTATCATCTTCGAGGATGCTCCACGAAGATTTTCAAGAAGATCCCCCACCCCAGCTACATTTTACATTGAAAAATGTTCGAAAATTTTCATTTGTTCTAAAATGGCTCTAAATATTTTATTAAAATAGAGTATATTAAAAATATTTACATAAAAATAAAATCTCTATATTGAATATTCTGGGAATAGAGTCCTTATTCTGAATGAATTTTGAGTAATTTTGCGTAACTGGTAAACCTTAAGAGATAATCAAAAACTAACCTAGGAAAAATGTAGAGCTCGTTAAATCACATGATTTGTGTTAAATACATTTTAGTGCAGTTGATTGTTATTGACATTGTAATTTGTTTCAGTTTTAAAATACTTATACTTTTTCAAATGGAAATGTATAAACTCCTAGCCATACAAACAAAGGAATTTCAATCATAGATCAACCAGCTTTTAAAAGATTTGACTACTGCTTTAGCCTGCGGTAGTCCCTTATTTCCCTTCTACCTACACTTACAAGGAAGCGAGTAATAAGACACTTCTGCTATTGATTTTAACGATAAATTTTTGCAGAGATCTAGAGAAAGTCATGTGAATGGAACACATCAGATTTTTCGTAAAAGGTCCGTGTGCCTGTGAACCAATAACTCAAAAACGAAAAGTTCGTAAAATACCAATCTTGGGATATAAGTTTAGTATCTTCCAAGGATGCGACACGAAGATTTTGACAAAAACTCCCCTACCCCAAACTATCCTTTACATTGATATATTTTCAAAAATTTAGATTTTCTTAAGAATGGCTCCAACGATTTGGATTAAAATGCCGTACATTTAAGATATTTACACGGAAAATTAAATGTATATTTTGTATTTTCTGGGAATAGCCCCTGAAGATCTCTTTATTCTGTATGAATGTTGCTGGATTTTGCATATCTAGTAAACCGTAAGAGATGGACAAAAACTTACTATACAAAATATGTTGATCTCGTTGAAACACCCATTTTATATCATATACTTTTTAGTCATGGATTTGGTGATCTTTTCCTTGTTATTGGTTTCTCTGGCAAAATACTTGGAACTTTTTAAATACGGAAATTAGTCAACTCCTGGCAATTCAAAGAAGCGGATTTCAACCACATAACAACCAGCTTTTAAAACATTTGACCATCACTTTAGTCCAGGTGCTACCTTTTTACTTTCTCTATATGCACTATATACATAGTATATAGAGAAGGTATTGCACTCCACCAAAAAATTCGATACCTAGATATGTTTTAGGGTCCCCTGTATCCAAAAAAAAGTATTTTCAGAAAAAGGTCCGTTTGTGAGTTCGTGTGTCCGTGTGTCTGTGAACACGATAACTCAAAAACGAAAGGTCCGTAAAGTACCAAACTTGGTATTTAAGTTTAGTATCTTCCAGGGATGCGACACGAAGATTTTGAGAAAAATCCCCCCACCCCAAACTACCCGTTACGTGGAACTTTTTTCGAAAATTTTGATTTTCTAAAAAATGGCTCTAACGATTTTGATTAAAATAGTTTATATCAAAGATATTTACCTGGCAAATAAACTTTATATTTTGAATTTTCTGGAAATAGCCTCTGAAGACTACTTTATTCTGGATGAATTTTGCAAACTACTAAACCGTAAGAGATGGACAAAGACTTACCACACAACAAATGTAGAACACTTTAAAACACAATTTATGTTATAGACATTTTTTCGAGGAGTTGATTGTTTTTGAGATATTCCTTGTTTTTGGTTTCAGCTATAAAAAACATACTTTTCTCATACAGGACTTTGTGAACTCGTGTCCACACAAACAAAGGAACATCAGTCACATAGCAACCAGCTTTTGGCTTTCACTTTAACCAATCGTACTCCCTTATTTCGCTTCTACTTACAATAAAGCAAGAAATAAGACTATTTTTTCTCGATTAGCATGAAATAAGTAAAAGAAAAGCTTATTAACAATATGTTGTTACAGAGATATAGAGAAAGTCATGTGAATGGAGCACATCAGATTTTTTCCCATGTATATAACAGAAACTAAGTAATGTGAGTATTTCTGTTGATGTTTATCTCAATTAGCATTAAATATATAGAAGAATAGGACTTCTAACTATAATTTGTGACAGATGTAGAGAAAGTCATGTGAATGGAACACATCGGATATTCTTTCAACACAATCTCGTTTAGCGTTTCTCCAACTGTTTTAAGCCTTCCAAAAAGTAGGATTTCGGATAGTTCTCTAAATAGACCTCTGTTTCGGAGATGACTTTGAGATTTTTATGAAAATGTGGTATTTAACTCAAGAGATTTCAAATCGTGTATTCCGGTAAATTCTCGTATAGACGTTTTGGAGGGAATGGAGTACTTCCTTATTATCGATAATTGTTAGATAAAGCATGTTAAATGTTGTATAAGGCCAAAGTATATCAAGGTTATCTCAGAAATGCTAATTAAAAGTAATAGACTGCAGAAAAGATTTCATTTGATTCTAGGAATTAAAGAAGCATTTTCTCGGAATGTTGAATCTGCGAATAAAAAGGCAATCAGGGAATTTCACGGACTGATAGCGTCATAAATCCTCTTTCACTAACTAAATATGAAATTATTATGCTCACCAGTGTTTTATAACAAGTTTTATACTGTATTATTTTTTCACATGAAGGAATTAATTATATTTTACGCTTCCTGAGTATGTTTTATTATTATTTTGATGGAAATGTTCACACAACCGTAGTTGTGAAGTCTCATGCAACAGTGGTTGTAATTATTTTTATGTCATAAACAGGGATGCAACATAATAATAAAAACAGCATGTTTCTATTTTCAGACAGAAAAGCTGAATGTGCTATTGTACATAGCCATAAAAGTTGTGATCTTTAAAGTATTACTTCCTACTTAGCTCATAGTGTTTAAGTAGCGAAGGCATTGTATTCCGCCTAAAAGGATACCTATATTTCTTCGGAAATGCATATTTTAGGGCTCCCTGTATTCAAAAAACATTTAGAGAAAGGTCCGTGTGTGTATGTGTGTGAACACGATAACTCATAAACGAAAAGTTTGTTGAAATATAAACAGTGATATTTTAAGTTCATCTTCCAAGGATGCTAAACGAAGATTTTCAAGAAAATATCCTCACCCAAAGCTACCCTTTATATCGAATTTTATCTTAGTCGCCTTACCCTCCCATATTTAGGACCGACACCCCTTCGAGAACTTAAAAGGGTGTCTAGGGGTGAGAAGTCTGTCAAAGAGCTTATGGCACGAACCACATAATGAAGAACCTCGGACGAGTGTTCGGACTGTAGCCAGGCAGCATGAGGAAATGAATGATTGGAAAGGTGGTGACGGAATGAGTGGCGGGGGAAACCGGACACGGAGAAAATCTGCACAGACGCTGTTTCGTCCACCATGGGCGGGCGCTTTTGGTCGAAGCCAGACCACTTAGGTGGGAGGCGAGCGGTCTAACCACTCGACGTCGCCCTCCGTGGTGTAATGGTTATCATGCTAACTTCATATGCCCAAGGTCGCGGGTTCAAACCCGGCGGAGGACGATGGATTTTTTCGGGCGTAAAAATCCTTAGCATGGCTTCCTTCGGAAGGGAAGTAAAGCAGTGGGTCCCATGTCGTAGATTTACGGTACGTAAAAGAACCTCAAGCCTGATAAGAGAAGCCTCTGAGCAAAATTAAGCGATCTTTCACGCCCAATATAGAATGGGACGCTGAGAACCAAAGCAGTTAAAGAGCGTCCATAAATAACACGCCATTTCCATTTTTTAACCACTCGACCACGGCGCGAATTTTTCCACATTTTTTTTTTCTCAAAACAACTTCAACTATTTTGATTAAAATACCGTACATTAAATATATTTAAATGACAATTATAATATACCTATGAACTTTCTAGGAATGACCTCTGAAAAGTTCGTTATTCTGGATGATATTTCCATAACTAAGATAGACAAAAATTATCTCTCAAAATGTAGATCTCGTTAAAACAATTCAGTTTGTCGAGTATTTTTTTTTTTTTTTTTTGTATAGTTTACGATTTTTGAGATATTCCTTGTTACTGGCTTCACTTTTAAAATACTTTAACATTTCACACACGTTAATTTGTCATTACTTCCGGTCATTCAAACAGAACCGAAGTTCAATCGTATATATTGTAAGCAGCTCTTAAAAAAAGTTTTATTATTTTTGTTTTTGTGATGTATTAACGTCCTTTTAACCTGGTTAATTGCTTGAGACTATGAAAGAAATTAATAAAATGATGCTTAAATGACCTGCGGTCCAAGGAGTTTACAGTTTTTCGATATTCCTCTACGGATAAGGGAAACTCTCGAAAAAGCTCTTATCCGGGTAATTCAATCTAAGCGAGATTCAAACTCAAGAACATTTTGATGTGAGGCAGACACGCTACCCCCATACTATCGAGGCAGGCTGGAAATGTTTAACTTTCGCTTTAGCCTAGGGTATTCCATTATTTTCTTCTAGTTATAAATAACTAAGTAATAAGAATATTTCTGTTAATGTTTATCTCCATTAACATGAAGTGGGTAGAAAAACAATACTTTATAAAAATAATTTGTTGCAGAATAAGTAAAGAAAACCATATGAATGAGTCACATGATTTTTAGATTATAAACTACAAAAGTAATCAGGGTATTGACACTGCTGGTGAAACTTGAATTAGCAAAGTAAGTATTTATCGACATCGTCCATATTGAAACGAGTTTCAGGTAAATCGTACTACGAGGTACGTCCAGAAAGTAAGTTCCGTTTCAATTTATCTCCGCTGTAGCACTGCGATCGCAGTTCCGGTAGACGCTCTGTATCAAGGAGAAGAAACGTGCGCCATTTTGAGATCGCTGTCAGCTACATGCGCTTTGTTGTGCTTGTTTACAATGTCAAAGTTGATTGAAAATCCCGCCGCTTGTGAAATCAGATCTGTGATTCGTTTTCTGAATGCTAGGAAAGTGAAACCAATTGAAATGTATTGGCAAATTTGCGAAGTTTACGGACAAAATGCGATGAGTGATTCAATGGTGAGAAGATGGGTCCGACAATTCAATGAAGGACGTAGTGAAGTGCACGATGAAGAACGAAGTGGGCGTCCATCTTTGGTTACAGAAGAACTGGTTCACGCGATTGATGACAAGATCCAGGAAACCCGCAAGTTTACAATTAGTGCTCTCGCTATGGAATTTCCCCAAAGCTCACGTTCACTAATTCATGAAATTGTTACCGAAAAACTGAAATTTCGTAAACTTTGCTCACGTTGGGTACCAAAGATTCTTACTGAGCAACACAAAACAAAACGGATGGGTAGCGCACTTCAGTTTTTAACCTGTTATGATGAAGACGGCGAAGAATTTCTGACACAGATAGTCACAGGAGATGAGACTTGGGTTTCTTACGACACCCCTGAAAGTAAGCAGCAATCAATGGAATGGAGGCACACTTCATCCTCAGCAAAGGTTAAGCCAAAACAAATCTTGACACCTCGAAAAATGATGTGCACAGTGTTCTGGGACTGGAAAGGCATCTTACTCATTGATTTCTTACCGCGTGGTCAAACAATCAAAGCAGATGTTTATTGCGAGACACTTAGGAAATTGCGCCGCACAATACAGAATAAGCGCCGAGGATTGCTGTCAAAAGGTGTTGTTTTTCTTCACTGCAAATGTGACTTCACAGGGATTTGGCTGGGACGTGTTTGACCATACTCCGCACAGCCCTGACCTCGCTCCTAGCGACTTTCATCTGTTCTTACATCTCCATTCTTTCGTTGGTGGTCAACACTTCAACAATGATGAGCTGAAAGAAAATGTTTTCAACTTGTTGAAGACACAGGCGGCAAACTTCTATGAAGAAGGTATACAAAAACTTGTGCCACGCTATGACAAATACCTGCAAAATTTCGGCAGCTGTGTGGAAAATTAGTTTGAGTTGTAGAGTTTTGTGCAATAAATAATTATTCTGTATCTGTACACAATTTAATTTTATTACCAAACGGAACTTACTTTCTGGAACGTACTTCGTATTACCTATGCATGTAACTGTTAATATACTATAACCGCTCTAGTTATTCGAAAATAACATTTTTAGACAGTTGATGCAACAAGTAGTTTTTTTTTTTTACCACAGGTTAGTAGTGTTACAAGTAGAAAATTCTGTCGCACAGTGTTATAAAATCATAACACATTAATGGTTTATACATCCAGGTCCTCATTCAAGTAGGCTATGACCGTGAAAGCTCGTATCGATCCATAAAATGGCGAATGTTTTTAATGTTATGAATCTGCTGAACCAGACGAAATTATGCAAGCAGCAGAGAGAGCAAAATTACAATGCTCAACTGTCTCTATTGTATAGAATGTTTTCTGTACGAGTAAGTCGTCATATTGTCAGCACTGATGCTAAGCAAGGCAATAACTGAATATCGCAGACCCTTAAGCGAAATAGGTAAAACACTCTATTTATGATTATAATATGTCTATAAACAGAGAAGTGTCTAAAACAATCTGATGTGTTCCATTCACATGACTTTCTTTATATCTCTGTAACACATTATTGTTAAAAAGCTTTTGCTTCTATCTAAACATGCTAAACGGGATAAGCATTAGCAGAAAATGTCCTTATTGCTAGCTTCCTTGTAAGTACAAAAGAAGTATGAAAATGCACAGGCTAAAGTGATAGTCTGGTTCTTTGAAACCCTGTGGGAAACAATTGAAATGCTATCTCTTTGCTTGCCAGGAATAAACAAACGAGAAACAAGAAGAAAGATCTCTTCCCGTTTGGGAAAAGTTAAATGGCTAAAATTGATACCAATAATGCGCAATATCTCGGAAACGGTTAAATCTACAAAAATATATATGACATAAATTGTGTGTTTTAATGAGATCTGCATTATTTGTATAGTAAGTTTTTGTATATCTCTTGGTTTGCCAGCTATACAAAAGTCATCCAGATTGAAGAGGTCCTCAGAGGCTATTCCCAGAAAATTCAAGGTATATATTTCGGTTGTCATAAAAATATTTTAAATATAAAGTATTTAACTCGAAATCGTTTCAACAATTTTTAAGAAAATCAAAATTGTCAAAAAATGTTCCATGTAAAGGGTAGTTGGTGGTGGGAGGGGATTTTTTGAAAGTGTTTGTCTCGTATCCGTAGAAGATACTTATCCTAAATACCAAGTGTGGTATTTAACGGTCTTTTCGTTCTGGAGCTATTCTGTCCACACACACACACACACACACGGATCTTTTTTCTAAAAATGCTTTTTTCGGACTCGGGGGACCCCAATACATATATTTCCGAATTATTGGGCGGAATACAATACCTTCTCTATACACTATGTACATTGTAATATGGGGCTAAAGAAAGTAATAGTGTATGACCAACACCTTCTAATATTTCATCTTGAAATTTTGGATCTCTCTTAGGATTACGTTTAGGAATTCAAATCAAAACAGGTTTATTTTTAGTAATACTTCAGCTCATATTGATCTAGCATTTTCCGGAGTAGCTCACATTTGCCGATACGTAAATTATGGTTGGCTTTCACGTACACTGGGTAAAATTATTTTATGTTTGTAGCTTCGTACTTACAATATAAAACACAATTTTTACCACTTGTATCATTGAATAACTATTGTCATATCCCTCTCGGTCAGGATCCTATAAAAGACTACACGAAGAAGAAAAAAACCCTGTTTGCTACTTTTAAGGTTTAATCAGAAAATATTTTTAGTGGTATAGATATGAAAGAACACTTGAGCAGACCTAGGCCACTAAAAGACCACCCAGCTAAACCAGGATTTAGTCTTAAAATATTCCTAAGAAGCACTCTCCAACCCATTTGGATAAAAAGGCTGAATGAACCTTTTAAACCAGAGGAAGAGAAGATATCGTGGGCTAAATGCACTGCCAGAATAAAACGCGCAAGCCAGCAAACATTTCTTTGTTCTCTAGATTCTCTTTTTAAAGGTATCGATCATCAACTCGATTCAAAATCAACAAACAAATGACAATCCTCTGCTATTCATCCAAGCAAAAGAGTATACGATCGTACTCGTTAGAGACACCCTAGGCAAGATACTTTGCTATTGTATAAAACAAATCCGCTATGTTACAACCACATGACCTTCTCTACCCTGTATCGTTTATTAGGCACATAATTTATTCTTAGAAAGTATGTTACTTTCTCTACAATGTGCCTAACATGATACTAGATAGAGAAGATATTGAACTCCACCGAAAAATTCAATACCGAGTTCTTATCGGAAATATAAGTTTTAGGATTCCCTGTGCCAAAAAATTAGAAAAAGGTCAGTGTGTGTGTCCGTGGATCCGTTATTATTTTTTTTTTTGGTAATGTTTAACGCCCGCTTTTACTACTTGTGGCACCGCAGGTGATGGCACTGGTGAAACATGGAACACCAATGGAATAAGATGGCGGAGGAAACCGCAGAACCCAGAGAAAACCCGCCCCTGCGCAGCTTTGTCCACCACAAACCTCACATGCGGTCGCTTGGGATCGAACCCACGCCATCTAGGTGAGAAGCGAGTGGTCTAACCACTCGGCCACGGCGCGGTCCGTGTGTCTATGAGCACGATAACCCAAACTTGGTATACAAGTTTTATATCTTCCAAACTACCCTTTACATGTCAAAAATTTCAAAAAATTTGATTCTCTCAAAAATAACTCGGAACGAATTTGATTAAAATACCGTATAATGATATTTACACGACAAATAATCGCTATATCTTAAATGTTCTGAAATAGCCTCTAGTGCCCTTTATTCTGGGTGAAATTTGCAAAACTGGTAAACCGTAGGAGATAGACAAAAGTTAAATCGTATGTGTTCCATTCACATGACTTTCTCTACATCTCTGTTACAAATTATTGCTCAAAAGTTTATGCTTCTATCTGCTTCATGGTAATTCGAGATAAACATTAGAAGAAATGCTTTCGTGTAAGCAGAAAGGAAAATAAAGGAATACACCAGACTAAAATGACAGTCAAATCTTTTAAAAGCTGGATGCTACGATACTCGTATGTGGATGAAATCCATTTCTATGCAGGGCCAGGAGTTGACAAATCCCGTATGTGAAAGGTTTTAAGTATTTTAAAACTGAAAAAATAACCAAAAATATTTCAAAAATGGTTAACTCTACGAAAAAGTGTATGCAACATAAATTGTGTTTTAACGAGCTCTACATCTTTGTTAAGTAAGTTTTTCTCTCTCTTACGGTTTACCAGTTACGCAAAATGCCACAAAATTCGTCCAGAATAAAGATGTCTTCAGAGGCTATTCCCAGAAAATTCAAGTTATACATTCTATTTGTCATATAAATATCATTAATATACAGTATTTAAATCAAAATCGTTTGAGCCATTTTTGAGAAAATTTTCGAGATCTACAACTTGCGTGTAGCAGGTTTTTTAATATCTTTTACAGTACAACATTTATTCAAAAGTCATTAGAATGGTAAGGACTTCAAAGGCTATTTCCAAAAAATACACGTCATACATTTTATTTCTTATAAATTATCTTTTTATACGCTATTTAAATCAAAATCATTAGGCCACTATTTTGAGAAAATCAAAATGTCTGAAAATTTGTTCCATGTAAAGAGTGATTTGAGGAGCGGGGATATTTTTCAAAATATTTGTGTCGAATATATATGAGATACTAAACTTATACAAAGATTGGTATTTAATAGACTTTTCGTTTTTGAGTTATGACGTCCACACACACATACACACATGCTGACCTTTTTCTAAAAATCTGATGTGTTCCATTCATATGACTTTCTCTATATCACTTCAACAAACAAAGTATTCCATTTACTTCATCTAATGGAGCAAAAATTAGCAGAAATAGTCTTATTACTTGCTTCCTTGTTAGTAGACGCGAAATAAGGGGGTACCATAGGTTAAAAGTGATAGTTAAAAGGTGGTTGCTCTGCGACTGAAGTTCCTTTGTTTGTATGGACACGAGTTCACAAAGTCCTGTATGAGGAAAGTATAGGTTTTTATAGCTGAAACTAAAAACAAGGAATATCTCAAAAATAAGCAACTCCACGAAAAAATGTATTGTATATAAATTGGGTGTTTTAAGGTGCTCTACATTTGTTGTGTGAAGTTTTTGTCTATCTGTTACGCTTTAGCAGTTATGCAAAATTCCGTAAAATTTACCCGGAATAAGGTAGTCTTCAGAGGTTATTCCCAGAAAATTCAAAATATTTATTATATTTGTCAGGTAAATATCTTTAATATAAGATATTTTAATCAAAATCGTTAGAGCCATTTTTTAGAAAATCAAATTTTTTGAAAAGAGCTCCATGTAAAGGGTAGTTGTGGGTGGGGGATTTTTCTCAAAATCTTTGTGTCGCATCCCTGGAAGATTCTAAACCAACTTTGGTATTTTACCGACTTTACGTTTTTGAGTTATCGTGTTCGCAGACACACGAAACCACACACGGACCTTTTTCTGAAAATACTTTTTTTGGATACAGGGGACCCTAAAACATACATTTATGTGAAATCTCGCTATCGAATATTTTGGTGGAGTGCAATACCTTCTCTATACACTATGTACATAGCACGTATAGAGAAAGTAAAAATGCATTATTTGGATTCAGGGAGATTTCCACTAAAATCTGACTATCGAAAACCTTCTCTACATTGATGTACATGGTAGAGAAATTAATAATGTACTTTGTGAGTATCCCACGCATTTCGTGTACACTGTAACAAGCTAAGTTCTGTTGATTGTATTATTCTGGTTCCGGTAAAGCTGCACAAATACAGTATCCATTGCTTTGTTTCTAAGCGTTAACTCCGGTAGAACTTAACAATATGTTATAGGTCTGTCATTTGCAAGGTTCTCATTATTGTTGGCTGTTCACAAACTCTCATGCCACACAGATATAATGGAACTAGTAATTAAAACTTTTGGCAAATGTTGGTGTTTTCAAGGGATGAGAAATTCCACCAAAGTTAGACACCAAACAAATGCCTTGTTATTTGAAAAGCTTGTACCTTGGGCTCTCTTTGTTCCCAATATAACTTGCAGGCATATGACGGACGATATTGACCATAACCTCATTAACTCTATATGTTAATGGAATGCCAGGTTGACTGAAAAGTGAAGGGAAAATATGGTTGATAGCTTCATATATCAATTTAAATGGTTGCTACTAGGTTAAGCAATTTGAGTGTGTGCTTAGAAACATTGCTCGAGATCGCAATGTGCGTAAGGAAATACCAAAAATACGTATCCAATAGAAGTTAATAAAATACTAATAAGAGGCCACTGTCATATTAATATTAAGGATATGTATGTCTGAAAGTTTCAAATTTCAAACTAAAGTTACCATCTTTTTTAAATGTAAAAAAAAAAACAAATTTGAAGTGTTCCATTCACAAGACTTTTTCTACATCTCTGTAACAAATTGTTAATAAAAAACTTAATCTTCTGTCTACTCACCCTTCACCCGGGTTCGATCCCAAGCGATGTGAGATTTATGGTGTACAAAGCGTCGCAGGGACGGGTTTTCTCCGCTTTCCCCTGCCATCGCATTCCACCAATGCTCCATCTTCATTCATGTCCCAACAATATCATCTCCCGAGGTGCCACAAGTAGTTAAGTGGTCGTTAAACACTATAAATATAAACATTAGCAGAAATTGTCATTATTTAGTACCTTTTAAGTAGAAAAAAATCTAACCTGTTCCATGCACAAAATGCCCTCTATCCTGGCAAACAAACCTTTTATTCAAAAGATTATTCCTGTATTTACATAATGCTAATCAAGATAGACATAAACAGAATTAGCCTTGTTACTAGATTTCTTGTAAGCAGAATGGAAATAGGAAAATGTGCAAACTAAAGTGATGGTCTCATTACTTTAAAAGCCGGTCGCTATGTGAATCAATTTAAATTCCAATCTCTTTGCTTGTCGGGAGTAAACAAAACGAGAAACGAGAGGAAATGTGTCTTTCTGTTCGAGAAAAGTTTCTGTAGCTTAAAATTGAAGCTAATAATCCGGAATATCTCAAACGGTTAACTGTACAAAAAAAAAGTGTATGACAAATTCTCTATTTTAATAAATCTACATTTTTTTGTATAGTAAGTTTAGTATATCTCTTACGGTTTGCCAGTTATATAAAAGTCATCCAGAATGAAGAGGTCTTCAGAGGCTATTCCCAGAAAATTTAAGATATACGTTTCGTTTGTCATTAATATATCGTAAACATAAGGTCAAAATATTTAGAGCCATTTTTGAAAAAAACAAAATTTCCGAAACATGTTCCATGTAAAGTGTAGTTTGGCATCTAACCGACTTTGCGTTTTTTGAGCTATGCTGTCCACAGACACAAAGACACACATGGACCTTTCTCTAAAACTGTTGTTTTTTTTTTTTTGTTTTTTTTTACTGAGGGGGTCCCAAAACATGTGTTTCCGGTGAAATTTCGGTATAAAATTTTTGGGTGCAATACAATAACACCTCTATATCTACACTATGTATTTAGTACGTGAAGAGAAAGTAAAGAAGGGAAATTTATCCCTTTAGTGTTTATTTTATTTCGTAGAGCTACCCATCCCCAGAAAAAATGTGTCTGTATTCCTTTTACATGATTTTCTCTACACATTTTACAAGAAGTTATTCATAAAAAAAGCTTATCCTTCTCTTTACTTCATGTTAATCGAGATAAACATTAGCAAAACAGGTCCTATTGTCTTGCACCTCCAAGTAGAGGCAGAATAAGGAAATGCACTAGGCTACAGCGATAGTTAAATCTTTTAAAACCTGCAATTGAAAGTACCTTCTCTTCACATAACCGGGCATCCTCCGTAATCTCAGGATAACATACTAGCCTCTGTTTCCCAACGTCACGGTTTTAATCCGATGGAGGCCAAAAGATTCTTTTCGGGTGTAAAATATTTAGCATTACTTCCAATTTAGTAGATTTACGCCTCGTAACATTGCATCAATCCTGATAAAAGGGCCTCTGAGTAAAATTTATGGAACTTTCACGCCCAATTTAGCATAGGATGCTGAGAACCACGACAGTTAAAGAGCGTCCATAAATAACACCGAATTTATATTTTCACTTTCTCTACACGTACTATGTACATAATATATAGAGGAGGTATTGCATTGCACCCGAACATTTGATATCGAGAGTTTACCGGAAATACATGTTTTGGGTCCCCTGAATAAAAAAAAGCATTTTTAGAAAAAGGTGCGTGTGTGTCTGCGCACAGCTTAGCTCAGAAATGAAAAGACCGTTGAGTACCAAACTTGGTATATAAGTTTGGTGTCTTCCAAGCATGCGACACGAAGATTTTCAGACAATCCCCCTATCCCCAACTACCCTTTACATGGAACTTTTTTCGAAAATTTTTATTTTCTCAAAAATGACTCTTACAGTTTTGATAAAAATGTCGTATATTAAAGATAATTACTTGAAAAATAATTTTCTGAGAATAACCTCTGAAGACTACTCTGGATGAATTTTACGGAATGTTTCACATCTGCTAAACCATAAGCGATGGACAAAAATTTACCACACATAAAATGTAGATCACGTTAAAACACACAATTTATTTTATATACTTTTTTCGTGGAATATGTCAACTCCTGTCCACACAAACAAAGGAACTTCAGTCTCATAGCAAGCAGCTTTTGACTATCACTTTAACCTATGGTACTCCCTCATTTCGCTTCTACTTGCAAGGATCCAAGTAATAAGACTATTTCTGCTAAGTTTTTTTTTTTTTTTTTTTTCCACAACCAGGATGACAAAAGTGAATGAGGAGTTCCTATTTTTTAAAAAAAATCTAAGTATTGTAACATTTTAAACCAATAAAAATATCTCGAAAAGGTTGGATTTACAAAAACGTTTGACATCATTTGCGTATTTTAATGAGACCTAAGTGCAGCAAGGGTTTGTGTATCTCTTAGGGTTTACCAGCTATGCAGAAGTAATTCAGAATGAACAGAGCTTCAGAGACTATTCCCAATAAATTCAAGATATACATGTTATTGCGTTAGCATCTTCAATATATGGTATTTTAATCAAAATCGTGAAGAGTATTTTTTAATAAAATCGAAAGTTTCGAAATATCTTCCCTGTAATGGGTAGTTTGTGTTTGGGGGTGGTCTTAAATAACATGATTTTTATTATTGCAGTTTTTGGGTTTGAGTTATGCTGTCCACACACACACACACACACACACACACACACACACACACACGCACGCACGCACGCGCGCGGACTTTTGTCAAACATGTTTTTCAATTCAAACATCCTCAAAGCATGTAATTAAGGTGAAATTACGGTATCAATTATTTCTCTACCTACTATGTAGATATATAATATTGATAAAGTAAACGTGAAAATAATTTCAGCCAACTTTCTGTTCCCTTGGTTGTAAATTACGTTTAGCACGGTCTTGCACACAGGTACTGCTAACTACATTGCGGAAATATAATTTACGATACAAATATCGTATCGTATCATATTACAATATGAGATTGGAAATTTGATGAACGAGGCCGCAGGGTGAGTTTGGTAATAATCAATCGAGAATTCTAATATGTAGTAGCGATGTCGTATCGTACGTTTTTTACTTTCTCTACACGTACTATGTACATAGTGTATAGAAAAGGTATTGCACCCCACCCAAAAATTCGATACCGAGATTTCGCCGGAAATATATTTTTAGGGTCCCCGATATCTAAAAAAAGCATTTTCACAAAAAGGTCCGTGTCCGTCCGTGTGCCTGTGAACGCGATAACTCAAAAACGAAAAGTCAGTAAAATACCAAACTTGGTATTTAAGTTTAGTATCTTCCAGGGACGCAACACGAAGATATTGAGAAAAATCCTCAAACTCCAAACTACCCTTTACATGGAACTTTTTTCGAAAATTTCGATTTTCTCAAAAATGGCTCTACGACTTTGATTAAAATGTCGTATATTTAAGACATTTACCTGACAAATAAAATGCATATTTTGAATTTTCTGGGAATAGCTTCTGAAGAGTAGTTTATTCTGGATGAATTTTACGGAATTTTGAATAACTGCGAAACTTTAAGAGATAGACAAAAAGTTACAACACAAAAAATGTAGAGCACCTTAAAACACACAATTTATGCTGTATACATTTTTTCGTGGAGTTCATCGTTTTTGAGAAGCTCCTTGTTTTTGGTTTCTGATATGAAAAACTTATACCTTTTTCATACTGGAATTTATCAACTACTGTCCATACATACAAACAAAGGAACTTCAGTAGTATAATTTATGGTACTCCCTTATTTCGCTTCTACCTACAAGGAAGCAATTAATAAGACTATTTCTGTTAAATGTTTCTGATTAGCATGAAGTTATTAGAAATATAAGCTTTTTAACAATAATTTGTTCCAGAGATGTAGTGAAGGTCAAGTGAATGGTACACATCAGATTTTATACTTTAGTTACGTAATATGGATTGTTTTATATATGCTCTTAAATTACTTTTATTACGCTCTCTGGAACGTATGGTCAATGTACCTAGTAAATAGAAAAGATATTGTATTCCACTCAAGATAAAAATATTTTCAACAAAATCCCCACACCACAACTAATCTTTATGTGGAACAAATTTCAAAAGTTTTTGATTTTTTAAAACATGACTCTAATGATTTTGATTAAAATGCCGTAAATTAAAAATATTTTCATCCCAAATAAAATATATATCTTGAATTTTCTGGGAATAGCCTCTGATGACCGCTTTATTCTGGATGCAATTTGCCTAATTTTGTTTAACTGCTAAACCGTAAGAGATAGACAAAAACTTACTAAACAAACAATGTAGATCACGTCAAAACATACAATTTATGTCCTTTACATTTTTGTAGTGAAAGTAACTGTTTCCGAGATATTCCTTGTTATTAGTTTCAGTTGTGAAGTACTTATACTTTTCTCAGACAGGAAAATGTTTCTTTTGTTCTACTACTGATCAAGCAAAGAAGTGATTTCCAATGACAATCACATAGCTTTTAATACATTTGACTGTCACTTTAGCATAGCGAATTCTTTTAGTTAATTTCTACTTACAAGGAACTGGGTCATAAGAACATTCGGCTAATGTTCATTTCGATTAGCATTGTGTCTAAAGAAGAATAATCTTTTGTAAGAGGTTTGTAGAGCAGCTAGAGAAAGTCATGTGAGTGTATCACATCAGATTTTTACTTTCTCCACACATAACTATGTACACAGTGTATAGAGAAGGTATTGTAATGCAACCAAAATATCGATACTGAGATTTCACCTGAAAACATGTTTTAAGGTCCCCTGTATAAAAAAATTATTTTCAGAAAAAGATCTGTGTGTGTCCGAGTGTCTGTTAACGCAATAACTCAAAAACGAAAAGTTGCTAATATACCAAATTTCGTATTAAAGTTTAGTATCTTCCAGGGATACGACACGAAGATTTTTAGAAAAATCCCCCCACCCCAAATTACCCTTTACATGGAACTTTTTTTGAAAATTTTGATTTTCTCAAAACTGTCTAACAATTTTGATTAAAATATCGTTTATTAAAGATATTTAACTGAAAAATAAAATTTATATCTTGAATTTTCTGGGAATAGGCACTGGAGACTATTTTATTCTGGATGAATGTTACGGAACTTTGCATAACTGCTAAGAGATAACAAAACCTTAGCACACAAAAAAATGTAGAGCACTTTAAAGCACACAATTTGTTATATAAATTTTTTTCGTGGAGTTAATCGTTGTTGAGATATTCCTTGTAATTAGTTTCAGCTTTAAGTAACACACTTTTCTCATACAGGAATTTGTCAACTGGTGTCCATACAAAGAAACTTCAGTCACATAGCAACCAGCTTTCGACTATCACTTTAACCTATGGCACTCCGTTATTTCGCTTCTACTTACAAGGAAGCAAGTAATACGACTATTTCTGCTAGTTTTCTAGACTATCAAGAATAAACTTTTAAACAATAATTTGTTGCAGAGATGTAGAGAAAGTGATGTGAATGGAACAAATCAATTTTTTTTCATTCTTCTCTGAGCCGGAACTCTGCTACAAAGGAGAGAAAGTAAAGCCAGTTATGTATGGTAATTAATACTGCACAAGGTGTTCTGCACGCAGTTGAATGTCGATGCACGCAATATTGCTTGCAATCGTTTCCGTCGCCCACGTGTAATATGTCCTCCCTTTCTATCAACTCTATAGCTTTCCAGAACCCAGCAATGTCAAGTATATGATCGAAGAAATTAATGCAGACAAACAAAAAAATCTTTTGCAATTCATATTCATTTCTCTACTCACTCTTCTAAAAACTATTCTTATAAAAGTGAATTCTTACATTTATTTATTTATTTATTGTAACCTGATTCATTTAACTTAGTTTGTCCTATCAGTGAATGAAATTGGTGAAATAAAACTTAATTGATCTAGGGGTGCAAGGAGCTTAAAATGACTCTTAAGTTCGTCTTCTCAGGATAAGGGAAAACCACAAAAAGCGTTATCTGGGTAACTTGACATAAGCGAGATTCGAACTCTTTGGAATGTGAGGCATACACGCTACCACCACACCACCCAGGCGCGCTATGTGCTTCTTGTTAGTACGATTAATGATTGATAATAATTGATATGGACTAGATTAAGCGTACCAATCTGTGAAAATTGACCAAAGTTCTTGAAAATGATGATTTTAGGATTTAAACACTTAATATGCTCTGGTCCTTGTAGATTAATATATCGAAGTTACTTTCAACCACTTGTAATTTAAACACTTGTCACGTGATCTTATAAAGGGAATTTTAATGGTAACAAATTACTCTTCAAATGTTAACAGGCGTGTTTTTCAAAATACATTTTCCCACGTGTGTAAATCTTCACAAGTTTTAAGCAATCAGTTTATTTTTGTACTACAGAACAATAATATCTTAATAAGTACAAATCTGATATATTCCATTCACATGACTTTTTATGCATCTCTGCAACAAATTATTGTTAAAAAGCGTATGCCTCTATTTACTTCAATTTAGTCGAGAAAAAAATAGCAGAAATAGTCTTATTACTTGCCTCCTTTTAAGTAGAATAGAAATACGGGTGTACCATAGGTTAAAGTGATAAACAAAAGCTGGTTGCTATGTGACGGAAGTTCCTCTGTTTGTATGCACAGGAGTTGACAAATTCCGCATGAGAAAAGTATAAGTTTTTCAAAGGTGAAACCCAAAATGCAGAATACCTTAAAAACGATCAACTCGACGGAAAAATGAGATTACATAAATTGTGTGTTTTAACGTGCTCTATATTTTTGTGTCGTAAGTTTTTGTCCATTTTTTACGGTTAAGCAGTTATGCAAAATTCCGTAAAATTCATCCAGAATAAAGTACTCTGTGGAGGTTATTTCCAGAAAACTCAAGCTATACATCTTATTTATCAGGTAAATATCTTTAATATACGATATTTTAATAGAAATACTTAGAGCCATTTCTGAAAAAATCAAAATTTTCGAAAAGAGTTCCATGTAAGGGTAGTTTGGGGTGGGGAAGGTTTTTCTCAAAATCTTCCTGTCGTATACTTGGAAGATACTAAACTTAAATACAAATTTTGGTATTTTACCAACTTTTCGTTTTTGAGATATAGCGTTCACAGACACACACAAATACGAACGGACACAAATACACAAACACATTGACCTTTTTCTGAAAATGCTTTTTTTGGATACAGGGGACCCTAAAACATACATTTCCGGTGAAATCTCGGTATCGAAGTTTTGGGTGGAGTGCAATATTTTCTCTATACACTATATACATAGTACGTATAGAGAAAGTAACATTTATTAAATTAACTTTTAGATAGGTAAAATTAAACATGTGTATTAGCAATCTTAACTAATGCACCAATATAAGGAAACAATAATTTATCATACTTACCTATTCCTGCAGTATTAGTTATTTGTTTTCTTCTCGGGATATGTCATTCACTTACTTGTTTGAGGTCTCGAGAAGAAATCTTTGATAACAAGCGCTGGGAAACTTCCAGGTTGTTAATATTTATCTAATTTAAAGCTCACACGATAAATCTTTAAAGTGTTATTCTTGCAATGTAAATATGAACTTGTATTACAAAAAGTTAAAGACTGAAACTGTAGGGAATAATTTTTTTCTACACGTATTATGTACATAGTGTACAGAGAAGGTATTGTAATGCACCCAAAAATTTGATACTGAGATTTCAAAAGAAATACATGTTTTGAGACTCCCTGAATCCAAAAAAAAAATAAATAATTTCTAAAAAAATGTCCGTGTGTGTGTCTGTGTGTCATTGAGCAGCATAGCTCAAAAAAAAAAAAGTCCGTTAGAAACTAAACTTAGTATTTAGGTTTGGTATCTTTCAGGGATACGACACAAAGATTTTAAGAAAAAGCCCCCGCCCAAAATTACCCTTTACATGGAACTTCTTTCAAAAATTTTAATTTTTTTCAAAAATGGCTAACGATTTTAATTCACATAGGTATCGTATATTAAAGATATTTACCTGACAAATAAATGCATATCTTCAATTTTCTGGGAATAGCCCCTAAAAACTATATTATTCTGGATGAATTTTACGGAATTTTGCATAACTGCTAAACCGTAAGAGATGGACAAAAATTTACTACACAAAACATTTAAAGCCCGTTAAAACACACAAGTTATGTTACATAATAGAATTGATCGTTTTAAAGATATTTCTTGTTGTTGGTTTCAGCTTTAAAAAACATAATTTTCTCATACAGGAATTTGTCAACTCCTGTCCATACAAACAAAGGAACTTCAATTACATAGCAACCAGTTTTTGACTATGACTTTAACCTATGGTACTCCCTTATTTCGCTTCTACTTACAAGGAAGCAAGTAATAAGACTATTTCTGCTAATTTTTTTCTCGATTAGCATGAAGTAAACAGAAGCAAAACCTTTTTAATAATATCTTTTGCAGAGATGTTGAAAGCCATGTGAATGGAACACATCAGATTTTAGATTCTAGTGTGTTGCCATTGTCTTGCAGCTTGCTAAATGACTAATTTATTCATCGCACTCAAGATTGAGGATGAGGACAAAAAGAGGTTCAACTTTGAAGCCCAGTGGTAGCAACATATATACATCCTGATTATGTTTCTGATACTGTAAATAGAATGCTTGGTTGCATGCACACGTATACCGGGAATGAAGAAAGTTAGAAATAAATTATGGCTTATCTTGATCTAAGTCTGTGCTAACGGCAAATGGAGCAACATAACAAGCTAGTGAAAAACTAGATATGTCACAGGAGAAGAGAATTTATTGTGTACAGACTTGGATAAATAAAACTGGTCTGCCAAACTTTCTTTAAGTAACTAGATCCGTGAAAGATTTAACAACTTCGTCAGTTTTCCAGTAGAATATTCAAACGATCAATTTAAACATTGTTAAAATAAATAGTATTATAATCCAAACAATATGATGTGTTCGATTTAAATGACTTTATCTAGCTGTTCTACAAAAACTTTCCTTACAAAATATTATTTTATCTAAATTATGCTAATCAAAATAAACATTAGCAAAAATGGATAGCCAAATTTTTTAAATTGTATTGCTATGTGCAAAAATTGAAATACGGGTCTCTCTTGTATTCCCGAAAATAAAGCAAAAGAAATGAAAGGAAAGCTGACTTTCTGTTTGAGAATTTTTTTAATTATTTTGAAATTGAAAACAATAATAGGGGTTATTTCTGAAATAGTTAGCTCTTCAAAAAACGTATATAAATAAATTGTGTCTTATAATGAGATCTAATTTTTTTTGTGCTAAGTTTTTGTCTACCTCTTACGGTTTATCAGTTACTCAAAAGTCATTCACAATGAATAGGATTTCATTGGATACAACCAAAAATGTTGTACATGCATTTTATTTGCCATGTGAACACCTTTAATATGCGGCATTTTAATCAGTCATTAGAGCAATGCTTCAAAAACTTCCAAATTAAAAATTACTTGTAATATTTAGGAGATATTCCCGGTTGATGGTTTCCGTTTTAATAATCGGGAAGTCATGAAGCGTTTCAACTCTCTTTTGTTTTACTACTGGCAATGCATAAACTTATATAAACTGTTATTTCTCTACACGTGCTATATACATGGTGTATAGAGAAGGTATTGCATTCCACCCAAAAATTCGATACCGAGATTTCACCGGAAATACATGTCCCAAAAAAGCATTTTCAGAAAAAGCCCTTCCGCGTGTGTGTGTGTGTGTGTGTGTGTGTGTGTGTGTGTGTGTGTGGACAGCATAGCTCAAAAACGAAAAGACCATTGAATACCAAACTTGGTATTTAAGTTTGGTATCTTCCAGGGATGCGACACGAAGATTTTCAAGAAAATCCCCCCCACTCCCAAATATCCTTTATATGTAACTTTTTTCGAAAAGTTTGATTTTCTTAATAATAGTCCTATTGATTTTGATTACGATATCGTATATTAAAGATATTTATCTGACAAGTAAAATCTGTATCTTTAATTTTCTGAAAATCGTCTCTGAAGATTACTTTATTCTGGATCAATTTTACGGAATTTGGTATAATTGATAAACCTTAAGAAATGGACAAAAACTTACCCCACACAAATTTAGAGCACGTTAAAACACACAATTTATGTAATATACATTTTTTCGTGGAGTCGATCGTTTTTTAGATATTCCTTGTTTTTGGTTTCAGCTTTTTGAAATACATACTTTTCTCATTCAGGAATTTGTCAACTTCTGTCCATACATACAAACAAAGGAACTTCAGTCACATAGCAACCAGCTTTTGACCATCACTTTAACCTATGGTACTCCCTTATTTCGCTTCTACTTACAAGGAAGCAAGTAATAAGACTATTTCTACTGATCTTTCTCGATTAGCATGAAGTAAATAGGAGCATAAGCTTTTAACAATAATTTGTTATAGAGATGTAGAGAAAGTCATGTGAATGGAACACATCAGATTTTTTCATATAGCGACCAGCTTTTAAAACATTTTACTTTGGTTTTCGCCTATGGTATTCCCCTATTTTCCTTCTACTTACAAGGAAGCAGGTAATAAGACCAGTTTTGCTAACGTTTATTTTGATAAGCATGATGTAGATAAAAGAATAATCCTCTGTAAGAATAGTTTTCTTGCAGAACAGGTAGAAAGTCATGTGTATGAAACAGGTCAGATTTTACTTTCTCTACACGTACTATGTACATAGTGTATAGAGAAGGTATTACACTCCACCCAAAAATTCGATACCGAGATTTCACCGGAAATATATGTTTTAGGGTCCCCTGTATCCAGAAAAAGCATTTTCACAAAATCGTCCATGTGTGTGTCCCTGCGTCTCTGTCTGTGAACACGATAACACGAAAACGAGAAGTCAGTAAATACCAAACTTGGTATTTAAGTTTAGTATCCTCCAAGGAGGTGACACGAAGATTTTGAGAAACATCCCCCCACATCAAACTACCCTTTACATGGAACTTTTTTCGAAAATTTTGATTTTACTTAGAAATGGCTTTAACGATTTTGATTAAAATATGCAGATGTGTATATCTTTTCTGGGAATAGCTTCTGAAGACTACTTTATTCTGGATCAATTTTACGGAATTTTGCGTAACTGCCAAACCGTAAGAGATGTATAAAACTTACCACACAAAAAATATGGAGTACGTTAAAACACACAATTTATATTACATACATTTTTTCATGGAGTTTATCGTTTTTTAGATATTCCTTGTTTTTGGTTTGAGCTTTAAAAAACATTCTTTTCTCATATTGGGGTTTGTCAACTCCTGTCCATACAAACAAAGGAACTTCAGTCACGTAGCAACCAGCTTTTGACAATCACTTTAACCTATAGTACTCCCTTATTTCGCTTCTACTTACAAGTAAGTGTGTTATAAGACTATTTCTGCTAATTTTTTCTCGATTTGCATGAAGTAAATGGAAGTATTAGCTTTTTAAGAATAATTTGTTACAGAGATGTAGAGAAAGTCATGTGAATGGAGCACATCAGATTTTTTAAACTGTAACAATTAGCTCAGCGTTACACTCTATTACGTATACAGTTGATTGCTTTCCGTTTTACTGTTTGCTCAAACCACATCTGCGGTCTGGAAGAAGTATGCCTGTCTCACATCAAACGTGTCCGGAGTTTGAATCTCGGTTACCCTGATAACGAGTTTGGCTACTTTTCCCTACTCTGTAAAGATGAATATAGAATAACTTGACTTCCTGTTGATCCCGGGATCATTTGAGCATTATTTTACCTACGTAGTTTATATCACCTGATATAACTTTAACGGTTAAAGGATGAATTATAACTAGAAGAATTTTCCTGGCTGAGAATCCGTGGTCTGCTTGAGTTTTGAGGTCCAGACGGTTTTTTTTATATGTATATATAAAAATACAGTTCTGGAGGCTTGTCGGAACTCCGCCGCTGTGTTCCTTTTTCCTCTGTTTTTTTCCAGTTTCCTATATTTCCTTAGTTGACCTTTTAGTGTTCAACGTTTTCCTTTTACATATACACGCACATTTACAAACACAGAAGCACCCATGCCCAAGGCGGGACTTGAACCCACTACCAATGCCTTCGTAATGTACCGGCCATACTGTTGCTTTCGTGACGTCATACAGAGTCTGATCGGTCAGGACGCATGTCATTTGTATTGAAAGAATCGTGCATATAACACACTTTTCTATAACGATAAGATAACTTCCCTATTTTATATCACCGTGATAAGAGTTAGACATTCTGAGGTTATAAAAAAAGAAGGATTTTAAACACATTTAATATCAGTATGAAACAATGTCATGAAAATAAAGTATAGCTGAAAACACTATTTTATTTTTAAAACAAGTGAAAAACACATTTTATTGTGCCAAAAGTTATTGAAATACATCCAATTTTCGATATTTTTTTTGCAGAATTTCCTGTATAGCCTTTCGACTCACCCTTTTTCTTGAGACACTGGCTTTTCTCAGTACATTCGTTGTTCTTCATTTTCGATAGGTTTACTTGTTTATGTAATGTTGCTAAACTAGAGGCACAGATATAACATAAATCAGAGAAATAGTATGACTGGAAAGTTATTTTCGTGTGCATAAAAGCATGAAAGGAAGCATATTTGTATTCTAAATTAAATTTAAAATAATTGTAGTATGCATCTGCATTCTAATTTGTATTCACACTCCAAAAAGATCCATAATATCAGACAAAAGAAACCAGCTTTCAGTATATAAGATATGGGACATTATTTGTCACCAAACAAATTTCTTCTTACGAAAGGGAAGCCACGCTAAGAGTGATGCTATTTTAAGAGAGTGTAAATTATAACATACGCTATTTCAAATTACATCACAAACGATTATTTAACTATTAAATTGCATTTCAATAAGAAGCAAAGATCACAATCGTGTAATATATTCACGTAATTAAGTGTGAGAGCGAGAAATACGCTGAAGGTAAAAAAATCTGATGTGTTCCATTCACATGACTTTCTCTACATTGCTGGAGTAAATTATTGTTAAAAAGCATATTCTTGTATCTAATTTTTGTTAATCGAGATAAAAATTAGTAGATAGTTTCTTAATTACTTCTTTTCTTGTAAGTAGAAGGGAAATAAGAGAATACAATAATCAAATCTTTTAAAAGCTGGTTATCAAGTGGTTGAAATCCGTTTCTATACAGGGTTAAGAGTTTACAACTTTCCGTGTGAGAAAGGTATAAGTATTTTAAATCTGAAAACAATAACAAGGAATATCAAAAAACCTATATGGCATGAAATGTGTTTTTTTATCGTGATCTACATTTTGTGTAGTAAGTTTGTCTTATCTCTTACGGTTTGCCAGTTATACAAAATTTCGTGAAATTCATTCAGGATAAAGGTGTCTTTAGGGGCTATTCCCAGAAAATTCAATATTTAGTTTTATTTGTCATTTAAATATCTTTAATATTCGGTATTTTAATAAAAATCGTTAGAGCCATTTTT
The DNA here is from genome assembly GCA_030762935.1 of Hymenopus coronatus. Taxonomy (NCBI): domain Eukaryota; kingdom Metazoa; phylum Arthropoda; class Insecta; order Mantodea; family Hymenopodidae; genus Hymenopus; species Hymenopus coronatus. The sequence goes on along the minus strand of CM060894.1, from coordinate 27,263,757 downwards.
GAGAAAATCAAAAATCTCGACATTTTTTCCATGTAAAAGGGTGGGAGGACTTTTCTCAAAATCTTCGTTTCGCATCCCTGGAAGATTCTTAACTTAAATACCAAGTTAGGTATTTTAACGACTTTTCATTATTGAGTTATCGTGTTCACGACACACACACATACACACGCTGACCGTTTCAAAAAATCCTTTTTTGGATACAGGGGAGCCTAAAACTGTATTTCCGTGAAATCTCAGTATCGAATTTTTAGCTTCTTTATACATTATGTACATAGTACGTGTAGAGGAAGTAAAAGTTGCGTTTAAAACCATTCGCATTAGCAACATATTTTACCGCAAATAAATATTACAGAAAATAAATATTTCCCCATAATTTCAGTAGATTTGGTTTTCCTACCATTCCAAGACCTAACGCTTACAAAAATAAACATCAGTTAAAACCAGTAATTCTTCAGCTAGCCGAGGTAATATCGCACCTGAATCCATTATCTCAATAATAGCAGAATAGCTGTACTATGAATCAGAAAATGATTCGATTTTCTTTGGCATTGTTGCAGCTGGTATTGGGTTACTCTAGGCAAGCAACGCTGTGAATGATGTATAGCCCGTTCCAGTTCAGCCTACCGCTGACGGCGGTGTCGCTAGTGTTACTGTTGTCAAACTGAAGGACCGCGGGGAGTTGCGCGGATCGAACGCATGGCACAGTCCGACACGTAATGCTATAAACAGTGGGCATATTTGTTGACGTTTCGTTTATCTCATTAACACTAGACAATAGGCCACAGTCATCGGATTTATTAACTTCTCTACACGTACTGTGCACATAGTATATAGAGAAGGTATTGTAATGGACCCAAATATTCGATACCGATATTTCACCGGAAACATTAGAGTCCCGCTGAATCCAAAACAAAAGCATTTTTAGAAAAAATGTTCGTGTCTGTGTATGTCTGTCTGTGGGTAGCATAGTACAAAAACAAAAGGAGCGTTAAATACTAACTTGGTATCGAGGTTCATAATCTTCCAAGGACCAGTTAGTTACCTTTTACTTGAAAAGATTTTCGAAAGTTTTTTATATTCTAAAAAATGCCTCAAATAATTTCAATGAAATATCGTATATTTAAGATATTTATATGACAAATAAAACGTATATCTTGCATTTCCTGGGAATAACTTCTAAAGCCATCTTTATTCTGGGTGAATTTTACGTAATTTTGCAAAACTCGTAAACTGTAAAATATAGACAAAAACTTACTTTACAAAAAATGGAGAGTCCTTACAACGCACAATTTATGCTATAAACATTTTTTCGTGGAGTTAACGGTTTTTGTTAGATATTCTTTCTTATTGGTTTCAGTTTTAAAATATTTTTCTCACACGGGAATTTGTCAACTCCTGGACATACACATGAAGGAACATAAATCACATAGCAACCAGTTTTTAAAAAGATTTTACTATTGCTCTAGCTTATGGTATTCCTAAATTTCCCTTCTATTTACAATAAAGCAAGTAATAAGAAACTTCTATCTTTTTTCTCGATTAGCATAAAATAAATAAGAATAAGCTTTTGACAATAATTTATTGCAGAGATGTAGAGAAAGTCATTCGAATGGAACACATCAGATTTTTATAACTCATCTACTGTTGTTTTAAAACTTAAAAGTTCCTGGCTGTTTTGCCGTGTTCTGTAGGTTAAAATATGTTTGTTTAAAATATTTCTTACTAACATTTCGTCCTTTTCTGTGAGGGACATCTTCAGAGGCAATGTGCTCACATCACTAACTTGGAAAGAATTATAACAGTGCGAGCTAGAGCCGGTATATATACTCCGGCATGGTGGGCTGGGTCAAGGGGACGGGTTCTAGTTTTGTTTGTATTTAGCCGGGGGGGATTCGGAGTTGGGGAAAGTATAGGGAACCAGGTGTGGTTCAATTTGAATCCTTCGTCCCATCAGTGCCCGAGTGTGTATATATACCCTGTCAGCGAGGGACATCTTCAGAGGCAATGTGCTCACGTCACTAACTCGGAAAAAATTATAACAGTGCGATATATAAAATTTCCGGCCTGTTTTGCCGTGGTCTGTTGGTTAAAATAGGTTTGTTTAAAATATTTATTCCTAATGTTTCGTTCCTGTCAGTGAGGGACATCTTCAGGGGCAATGTGCTCACGTCACTAACTCGGAAAAAATTATAACAGTGAGAGTTGGAGCCGATATGTATATATTTATTTATTTATTTATTTATTTATTTATTTATTTATTTATTTATTTTTTAACCAATAGACTACGGCAAAACAGGCCACAAATTTCAGAACTATGGATATTGGCCGTGAAAGCTTACGCGTATCATCTACTGTAATTTCAGCAGTGTTGCAATGACTACGTTCGTTTAACACACCGCTATACCCGAACACTCGTTTAGTGCACACTGATTTTCCGCAGTATGACGTAACAATTAGTACGAGCGTTCACCACCGGTTTCTTGATGTGCGACGAGTAGTATGAATACCGCGCAAAGCGTTGTGTTTGGGTTGCACCACATGCTTGGAAATTACTTCCAGAGATCGGAAGCGAGAAAGGACTTCCGTATTTCATGAATATCTTTTCAGCAGAATCCAATAAAGGTGATATCGTTTAGCGTAGCGTATCGTGCGGTAGCAGTATTTTAATCTCGTGATGTCTTTGTAAGCCGGTAGCGCTCAGGCGAGTTCCTTTTGGTGGACACTGCTCTTTATTCAAAGGTTCCGGATTATTTCACATCCTCTTTGTGCTAAACGTTCCACACATACCGTGTTACTCTACCTCTTTTAAAAATATTCCGTAACCACACAGGAGGTTCATTATACAGGATTTTTCGAAACGACACCGAGTGAATTTAACAAACTAGTCCGAAGTTTGATGTCACGGCTTCAAAACCCGTTTAGGTATATTACTTCCTCTAGTTCGTATGTACAATGTATATAGTAGATAGTGAAGGTATTATATTGGACCCAAAAATTCGACTTCTAGATCTCACCGGAAAAAAATATTTTGAGATTGCTGTATCCAAAAATAGCATTTTTAGAAACATAACCATGTGTCTGTCTGTGTGCTACATAGCTCAAAAACAGTCTATTACCACCAAACTTCTGTATCTTCCAAGGATGCAACACGAAGATTTTCAAGAAAATCGCCTCACCCTCAACTACCCTTCACAGGGATCATTTTTCGAAAATTTTGATTTTCCCAAAATGGCTCTAACCACTTTGATTAAAATGTCATCTGTTCAAAATAGTTTATATGGCAAATGAAAAGTGTATCTTGAATTTTTTGGGAATAGCCTCTGAAGACCTTTTCATTCTGGAGCACACAATGTAAGTCATATCAATTGTTTCTCATAGAAACCTGGTTTTAGAAGATTTGACTATCGCTTTAGTCTATGCATTCTCCTATTTACCCTCTACTTACAAAGAAGCAATATGATAATGTTTATCTTGATTAGCATGATGTAGATAAAAGAATATTTTTATAGGAAAATGTTGGTTTACTCTTATGAAACCTATTATGGCAAACGCCAAGATATAAGTTCAATATAAAATCAATCAGAATTAAAATAATAGCTAGAATGACACACAAAATCCAGTGCAAAAACCATATACAAAAAAGGGAAATATATAGATCTATAAAACCAATTCAAGTAATGGGGCTAAAAAGGGATATAAAGTAGCTAAAATAAAATCCTCAGTATAAAAAACAAATGCGATACAATTTAAAAGATAAAATAAAATATGAGTCCGTTGTGAGAAAGTTACATTTGCTAAAAAGCTAAAAACGTTATCCACCGCTCTATCATCGTCCGTCTAACCTCTGATATACAAAGCCACATTTGCAGAGAACGCGGTAATGTAGTCGCACATGCTGCTGTTATAAACAATCCAGTACAAACGAAAGAGGTAACCTCACTGATATTTTAGAATAATAATTTACAGATGTATCAATGTTTGAAAGGAAGTGATTTAACTGAAGTTCCCTGAATGCAGAAAATACATGTTTACTTTCTCTATACGTACTATTTACATAGTGTACAGAGAAGGTATTGTATTGCATCCAAAAATTCGATACAGATTTTACTGGAGAAATACGTATTTTGGATCTCACTAAGTCAAAAAAAATTTTTTTTGGTAAAAGGTCAGTTTGTGTATGTCTGTGGACAGCATAGCTCAAAAACAAAAAGACTGCTAAATATCAAACTTTGTATTTCAGTTTAATATCTTCCGAAGATTTTCAAGAAAATCCCCTCACCCCCAACTACCCTTTACATGGAAAAAATGTCCACAATTTTGCTTTTCTCAAAATGGTTCCAACGATTTTGATTAAAATATAGATGATTAAAGATATTTACCTGACAAATAAAATGTATATCATGCTTTTCTGGAAATAGGCACTGAAGACTACTTTATTCTCAACAAATTTACTGCTAAACCGTAAGAGATGGACAAAAACTTACCACACAAAAAATATATATCACGTCAAAGCACACAATTTATGTTATATACATTTTTTCATGGAGTTTGCCGTTTTGAAATATTCCTTGTTATTGGTTTCAGCTTAAAAAACAAGTTTGTCAACTTCTATCCATACAAACAAAGGAACTTCAGTCATATAGCATCCAGCTTTTGACTATCACTTTAACCTATGGTTCGCTTCTGTTTACAAGGAAACAAGAAATAAGATATTTCTGCTAAGTTTTTCTCAATAAGCATGAAGTAATTATAAGCATCATTTTTTTAAGAATAATATGTTACAGAGATGTTGAGAAAGTCATGTGAATAGAACACAGATTTTTACTTTCTCTAGCCCCGTATGCAACATGTACATAGTGGATAGAGAAGGTATTGTATTCCGCCCAAAAAAATTAGATACCGAGATTTCACCGAAAATACATGTTTTAGGACCCTCTAAATCCAAAGACCATCTAGTCTTATTACTTACGAATTAAGGGAGTACCTTAGGTTAAAGTGATAGTCAAAAGCTGATTGCTATGTGACTGAAGTTCCTTTGCAGTATGAATAGGAGGTGACAAGTCCCTGTATGAGAAAAGTTTTTTAAAGCTGAAACCAATAACAAGGAATACCTAAAAAGAAAATATCAACTCCACGAAAAAAATATGTATCACATATATTTTTTATTTATTTATTTTTTTTTTTTGTAGTAAGTTTTTGTCTGTCTCTTAGATTTACCAGTTATACAAACTTTAATAAAAGTCACCCAGAATAAAGAGGTCTTTAGAGGCTAATCCCAGAAAATTTAAGATATACATTTTATTTGGCATGTAAATATGTTACATATAAGAAAGTTTAATAAACATTGTTATGGCCATTTTTGAGAAAATAAAAATTTTCGGAATTTCTTCCATGTAAAGGTAGTTTGAGGTGGGGGGATTTCCTTGAAAAGCTTCACACACTCACACAGACGCACACACACACGGACCTTTCTCCAAAAATGCTCTTTTTGGTTTCAGGGGGACCGAAAACATGTATTTCCGTTGAAATCTCTGTATCGAAGTTTTGGGTGGAATAAAATATCTTCTCTATACACTATGTACTTTTGTAAAGAAAGTAAAAAGTATGTGATGCCCACATACACTTCTTAGGGTGTACTTGGCAGGACGTGTTATACAAGCAAACTGGATTCTTGTTGTTCGTTATCAGTAGGGATAGGATCTAGTGGACCGATAGCGGGACAGCATCGAAGTCAGAGCAGCAGTGTATATAGTTGTGTTGTATTGACAATTCAATACGTAGGTAGTGGTTCTAATAGACGGAAAATGGGGCAGTGGTTGCGTGGTAGACTGTGATTGCACTAGCAGTGGAAGGCGATTGAAGTTAGGTGGTTCGTAAACATAAATACCACTGATTTACGGAACTAACAATTTTACATATATTCAATCGCTATTGTGCAACAAGTTATCAGCATCATTATCCGTTTAATATTCTCTCAAGATTACAATACACACCAACATACATTCGTAACATCTCAAATGTGAATCCTCTTCGATTGGCACGTAAACAGGTTTTATATGTTGTGAATAACTTCGCTCCACATCACAAGATATGATTGGAGCAAAACGGAAATAAAACACATCATCAACTATTGGGTAAGGTACACCAGCAATTACGGGTATTTCCGTAGCAACACCTGGTAGCACATTTCGTATTTTAAGCATTATTGAAAATCCGACTTTTCCCCCCCCCCCCCCCCCCCAAACAGTGTCTTCACTTTCTTTTTCGCACGGCATAAAACAGCTGTAATGAGTCTCGGATTAAAATTGCTTGCACAAGTTCATCAACAGCTTGGAGAGCTCGAGACATTTCAATGTACGATATTTCCAAATGTGTGTTATTGTGTCGTAGGTATATCTGCAAAGAGAAATGAATTGCAAATCTTCATGCAATCCGTTTACGATTTTGTTTGAAGAGTTTATTTACCATCAAAGGCATTAATTACCTGTAAAACACTATTGTAATATACAGCATAGTATATTCTGCGTTGAGACTAAGACATTAATATATGGAAGCCAGGCATTTTCATATCAAGTGTTAATTTTATGTTAATGGAAGGAAATTGATGCCATATTGGTTTATTGATTATGTGTTAAAGAAAAAAGTAACTACTGAAAGAAATTAGCTTGCAAGTGTTCTGTGAATATCAGAATATTGAATTTAATGTGTATTTTAAGTATAGTTTAATTTATGATCAAAAATAATTATTTGAAAAAATTCAACAATGATAATTGCATTGCTACGTGCATGAAAAAGGAAGTTGTTCTTTCTAGTATAAGTATTACAGACTTCCTTAAGGAATGTTTAATAAGGAGAAAAATGTAAAATAAGTTTCAAGCCTATATAAGAGCTGAATAGACACTCAACCTTTACCATTCCTTATTTGTCAGTCTTCCTGTGTGCGGCACAAGGGTAGCGTCCTATGCATTGGGCGGGAACGCGTGCCGTAGAATGCAATCTTAGTTTATCTGTGCCATTCAACAGTGTTAATAATTATTGTATCCAGTGATATTGAAGAATATACAAGAGCATCTTACCAGTGTATTATTTACAAGTATTATATTACCTGCAATGCATTATCTCCCTCTCGGCCATGATCCTGAGATGTAATAATAATAATATTAAAATAAGAACTGAAGCTTTCCTGGCGACGTATCAATTCAAAACCTTCTCGGGCTTCTAACCAGGTAAAAACTTGACACCAACGTTTCGAAGAAGTGCATCCTCCTCGTCTTCAGGGTGAGATTACTTTCAGTTCACCCTGAAGACGAGGAAGATGCACTTCTTCGAAACGTTGGTGTCAAGCCAAGTTTTTATCTGGTTAGAAGCCCGAGAAGATTTTGAATTATTATTATTATAATTATTATTATAATAATTATTATTATTATTATTATCATTATTACATTGAGATGTCAATTAGCTCGCGTATTCACCGGTTTATTAATAATTTGTAATAAGGCACATCCCCCAACGCGTTACTAAGGTTGTTTACTTGCGGCGCGTGCAGCCACCAATGCAGGCCGGTCTCTACTCAGTAGATATTGTGGCAGTTTTATTTTGGCTTTGCACGCGGAAGAGGAATTTGGGTTGCTGGCTAGCTTAGGAAATAGTTTTTAGGATCTCAGGTTGGATTTTTTGCGAGGTGGAACCTTAATGAAACTCTATCACACGTTTGCATCTGTTCCTGAATGCCCTTTATTACCCCTCACTCGATACTTCACATGTCCCCTTGACCGTTCAATTTCCAAGAATTTGTTTCAGGCCCGAGCCTCGCCAAAACCGTTCACAAATAAAGTTAACTATTTCACCTTTCCGTCACGCTAATCTCCCTCTTAATTTCCTTCCCACGTGAGTCAAATTCTTCACATCGCGGACTTGTAAATTGTCGTTATGCCCCGAGCTATAACGTGACGGGTGTTCACACGTTCAAGTGGCAATGTGAACACCGTCTTTTTCGGAACTCCGTCCGCTAGACAAGAGTCTATTTGGCGCCCATTCTATTTGTACCTAGACTTTTGCAATCTTGGTTACTTTCACCGATTTTATTTGCTGAGAATGTGTTGCATTTTCATTGGACCTCACAATTTTAGGCACTACGCTATGTTCTTACGGCTATAGGTTATCTTATTTATTTGTCGGGTTGTGGTGGTCACCTCCTTAGCGCGGTGGTAGCGAGAGACCTGTGCTCTATTCCCAGTACCGGCGTGGGGATTTTTCCCCCGCTGGGAGACCTGGACCAGGGTGCACTCAGGCTCGTGAGGTCCCTGGGGGGCCAATTGAGGAGCTACTTGATGGAGAAATAGCGACTCCAGATCATGAGGACCGCATTAACCAGCCTGAAGGAGGGGGGGCTCGAGGCGCTGACCAAGTCTCGTTCCCCAATACTACATACCATTCATGTTGTCTGTCATAGCCCTAAAGGGGGACGCAGCGGCCGGGCGGTGGTCTAGGGTTCCTTGTGAGCTGTCGTGCCATGGAGTTATGTTATCATGGAACTGGTATACGCATTTGTTCCATTATCGGTCCCCAAGATGCTATGCCTAGTTTTTAGATAAAGGGAAATGGGCAGTTACCTACTCAAACTTCTTATGACTTGAAAAGTCCCGAGGTTGTGCTTGAATTCGTAATTTTGCTCTATTTTTGTGTAGTCATCCTGATAGTAAACTTCACCTAGACGGCCGGGGTTCGATCCCAAGCGACCGCATGTGAGATTTGTGGTGGACAAAGCGGCGCTGGGGCGGGTTTTCTCCGGGTACTCCGGTTTCCCCCGCCATCGCATTCCACCGGTGCTCCATCATCATTCATGTATCATCAGTGTCACCGCCTGCGATGCCATTAGTAGTTAAAGCGGGCGTTAAACACTACCAAAAAAAAAATGATAGTAAACTCCCAACTGACTGTAAATACGAGTATAAACAAGAGCTTGCTACCAAATGTACAAAGTTACGAGTTAGTAACAAATCCTCTTGTTTGCCTCTGTGTTTATCAATTCCTTCCTCCACCCTCAAGATCAACAATGCCAAAATGCCTTTTTTATAGCTTAACGTCCTTTAACCTGGTTGGTCATATCGGACGATGTATGCCATTGGTGAAATGATGCTCAAATGTTCTCGGGTCCATGAAGCTTAAAGTTACTCGACATTCGTCTTCTCAGGATAAGGAAAACCCCGAAAAGTACCTTATCCGGGCAACTCACCCTAAGCGAGATTCGAACTCACGACCTTTTGAATGTGAAGCAGACGCGTGGTGGGCCGAAATGCCTTTAAAAGATATTATTGGCGGTATAGGCATCTCAGCTTATTTTATCAGCAACTCCCTTTCATTGAATGTCCATTTGGATGAAATTGTAGGTTGGAAGGACGAATAAATAACTTGAGGTATAGATTCTTTAGCGGGGTCTCGTAAAACAAGAATTCTTTAAGGTTAGCTTACTACAAATGTGCAGCATGTCAGTATGTTTACGAAAACACACGACTTAGAACTTCCAGCTACCTCCATCACTAGCACTAAGTAGCACTAAAACTCAGACAGGCACTTTACACGTTCCTTCCATTACGGTTCATATGAGCCGCGCTCGTTCCTTCAACCCAATTAGTTCTAAAATCTATCGAATATACCGAACTACGGTCCAGTTTCTGGTTCATAAGCCATCTCCTGCAAAATGAGCATTTACTCGTTTGAGAGCTCATATCGCATACAACGTTTCCATGGAGAATTGAAATTGATTCGAATGCTAATTCCGTCTTGAATACTACAAATTCGTATTGAATTTTGAATCCGATCCTCTTAGAAAGTGGGATCGTTACGGGATGGATTGAAATATTTTGCTTGGAAACGTTGCGTACTCATATCATATTGAATACACCAAAGAATCTTTGAAACACGCTTTACACTCATCAGTTTGTTTTCCCCATTAAACTTCCCACAAACTGGTGTAATAGAACATGCAAGAGCTATTACTTTCTCTACACTACCGTATTACATACGTAGTGTAAGGAGAAGGTGCCTATTGCATTCCACCAAAAAAATTCGATACCGAGATTTCACCGGAAATACTCGTTTTAGGGTTCTCTGTATCAAAAAAAAAAAAAAAGAAAAAGAAAAAAAAAAGCATTTTCTGTGTGTGTCTGAACACGATAACTCAAAAACGAAAAGTCGGTAAAATACCAAATTTGGTATTTAGATTTAGTACTATCCAGAGATGCGACACGCAGATTTTGAGAAAATTTGCCGCACCCTAAACTACCCTTTACATGTAAAGAACTTCGAAAATTTTGATTTTCTCAAAAATCGCTGTAATGATTTTGATTAAAATACCGTATATTATATATATTTATATGGAATTAAAATGTATATCTTAAATTTTCTGGTAATAGCCTCTAAAGACCTCTTTATTCTGAATGATGTTTGCTGAATTTTGCGTGACTGGTAAACCATATGAGATAGACAGAAACTTACTACACAAAAAATGTAGATCAAGTAAAAAAAACAAACAAACAGCAACAAAAACAAAAACACACAGAATTTGTCGCATACGTTTTTTTTTTAGTGGAATTGGCCATTTCTGAGATATTCTTTATTTGTTTCAGATTTAAAATATTTAAACTTTTCTCACATGATAAGTTGTAAACGCGTAGAAACGGATATCAACCACATGACAACATTTTTTAAGAGATTCGACATTTGTTTTAGCCCTGTGTACTCATATTTTCCTTCTACTTACAAGGAAGCAAGTAATTAGCAAACGTTCTACTAATATTTATCTAAATTATCATAAAGTAGATAGAAGAATATGATTTTGATCAATAATTTGTTACAGCGATGTAGAGAAAGTCTTGTAATAAAACACGTCAATTTTTTTTTATCGTTTCGATATTCTCGCAATTTATTCTTCCTCAAAAATTCAGTGCCCTCAAAACCTGCTTATAATATACAACTATGTTTAATGCTGGAATTACGATGAACTTAACGTAACGTAGCGTAGCGAGACTTCAGTTAACGTAAAGTCAACCCTAAATCTCAATTTAATACAGGTAATGTATTAGAATTAAAGCAACGGCCAGTGTCAAATGTTTCCTTCCCTTTAGGCTTGGTGATGTCACATGGTAATTAGAACCAATTGGCGTGAAGAGAGGCCTGGAGTTTTAAATTACTAATCAAGCGTAATATCTGTAACATTAAGTTAAAGTGCATCATTTTAGTAGCATTTCTTAACTTCAGCTTATGTTCCCGTCACGTTAAGTAAAGGTCATTGTAATCCCTGCTTAATATTTTCTCTAGCGCAAATCCAAGTCGATCAAATAAAAACCTGATATATTTATTTCTGAAACTTGCGTATTCAAAAGGATCTTCTTTCCTGCTGAATTTAATGCTACATTTACAACGAAATGCAAGCGCAGACGCAACGTAAGCGCAAGAGTTTGGACGCATTTAATTTAAGCATTCACATAAAAACACGCAAGACGCAACGCAAGAGTTTGCAAACTCCAAACTTTATCCTTGCGTTGTATGCAAAGAGGAAGAATTCTGTTTCTTTTCTCTATGCATTGTCTAGAATTCAATAACAAACGATCGCACTGCAAGATTTTACAGAGCCTGCTGTACATGCATGCTCTTCTATTTGGCCGTGCAGTGCCGCGCCATTTCTAATTTCCCTCAAGAAGTTATGACAGTATCCATGTGAATTCTTCTTTAAATAAATGGATGCAGCTATAATATGTGTCTAAATTGTTTGGTTCTCACAAATCGAAGATGCAGAGAGATAATTATTAGTTCATTAAAGGTGCAGTTTTATCACTTTCTGAAGTCTCTATGCCCAGATATTTTCAATAATTTTGAATGAGCAATTATTGTGACGTCACTGCCGCGAGCGTCAGTTGTTAGTATGTAATGTTATAACGTATTTATTTGTAAAAGATATAGTGAATTTTCCTATGTGGTATTGTTGGTTATCTTATTCAGTTTGTAACTTGCGGAGCGCTTGGAAGATATTTGCATGTAACTTGCAGATCTAGAAACCCGTGCCAAGTTCTTGCGTTGCGCTTACGATTGCATTGTGAATGGTGTCTCCTTGCGTCTGCGCTTATGCTACGTTACGTCTGCGCTTGCATTTCGTTGTGAATGTAGCATAACGCGTGAAACGTAGATGTTATTCAGATAGGTTTAACATCCCCAAGGAAATGTGATAATGTCGTTGTCAAATACGCTGCTTAGAGCAAATGAATGACAATACGAATATCATATGCCATGTATTGTTGTTGTTGTTGGTGGTGGTGGCGGTGATGGTGGTATGCCGTTTTTGGACAATAATCTTGAAGTCCTTCTACACTCACTTCTTCCAAATGTATAACTTTTTATTTAAAATCGCTTTAACTTGCTTCATATCCCTACGATTCTGTTCGTAATACTCGATTACTTTGTATGGTGTACAGTAGCCTTCATAGTCTTTTCCTCGTACCTACACCACTTTTGCTTCGGGCCAAGTAAAAGGTGCAAAGCTGCCATCCACTCTGGCTGCTTTTTCACCATCTGTAACCAGCTTTCTAGATCTCGTGCCTTGTACACATACTATGTTGCTCCGCGACAAGCAGACGGCACTGGGGGTACCTTCTGGCCTAGCTGCTTTGACTGGTTGTGGATAGATGGCAGCTTAACCACAATTACCATATATTTTTCAGTTTTACTATTGCTTTAGACTGAAGGTGGAAGTGTCCAAACCGATATTCACCAAAACTCTCATTCAGATTGACCCACAACTACCCTTTTAAGCGCGAACCTGCTCCTGTCTGTCAGTTCGTGTGTTGCTTGATTTCTCTTGCCGAGGTCCTGGCAGATGATCCAAGAGCAGTGGACAGGCTTTTATTAAATCTTTGACACAAGTTTCTTTTACCTTAAGGTTTTAGAATGATAACTGTGCTGTAGACTTGGGTCGAGCAATTCATTTTCAGTAATCGATTCATACGATTCGTTCGTGCAATATGAATCGATTCATATGATTCGTTCATATTGTAAGTTTTAACGCCTACTTTCACGTGTACAATAACTCATCCCTAAACAACATAAAGACGCTCGTGATTACTTCGGCAATGATCGGCAGTATTCGTTTTCTTATGTATATTACATTATATAATAAAGGGTTACTACAAAAGAAATAGACAACTTCAACTGCCCGTAAAACAAGAACTATTAGAGATAGCAACCTAATTATTTTGGAGGTGTGTTGAGAAACTCTCAAAGTTTTGTTTGTTACTATTGGTAACGCTGTAGGTTTGGTTTGTTGTTGCAGAAGCTGAAATGGCGGAAAATCCTGTGGAAAAGGCATATTGCGTGTTGGAATTTGCTAGAACGCAATCAGCAACTGTTGTCCAACAACATTTTAGAACACGTTACCACAAAACGCCACCGACTAGACAGTCAATCTACGACTGGTATAGAAAATTCGAGACAACGGGATGTTTGTGCAAAGGGAAGAGCTCGGGAAGACCAAGAGTTTCGGAAGAAAACGTTGAACGTCCTGCCTACATAAGAAGCTCACAGAAATCGACATCTAGGGCAAGCATGCAATTAAAATTTCCACAGCAAACTGTATGGAAAATCTTGCGGAAGCGACTGCACATGGTGTCTTACAGATTACAGATGTTGCAGTTTCTGAGTGAAGAAGATAAGGTCATACGGCGTGACTTTTGCATCGACATGTTGCGACATGATGAAGACGATGCTGGTTTTTGTGAGCGCATCATTTCATTTTTGTAGTAACGTGTTCTAAAATGTCGTTGGACAACAGTTGCTGATTGCGTTCTAGCAAATTCCAACACGCAATATGCCTTTTCCACAGGATTTTCCGCCATTTCAGCTTCTGCAACAAAAAACAAAACACTACAGCGTTACCAATAGTAACAAACGAATCTCTGAGAGTTTCTCAAAATACCTCCAAAATAATTAGGTTGCTATCTCTAATAGCTTTTGTTTTACAGGCAGTTGAAGTTGTCTATTTCTTTTGTAGTAACCCTGTATATATTTTATATTACATATATAATGTCTATAATTTGTTTTATATATACATATATAATTTATATTTTTTATTTTATATTTTTATACATTCTTATATTTAGCCTCATGGCCTCAGCACTATTTATTTTCTCACAATAAAATAAATGGTTATAAATCCTACACATCATCGTATACACTCGGCAGTTTTCGTCGAAGCTCGGCTTGATTCTTAGAAAGGTGGAAGCAAAAGAAAAACAAACCCCAATATCTGATCTCGATTCTTCAAATCTGCGATTCTTTTTGAACGACGATACCTGCTATGGTTGGCACGATTCATACGATTCTTTTCGATTCATGCAATTCTTTTTGAACAACGATTCATGTTGAGACTAGCACAATTCTGGCGATTCTTTTTGAACGACGATTCATATTGAGACTAGCACAATTCTCGCGATTCTTTTTGAACGACGATTCATATTGAGACTAGCACAATTCTCGCGATTCTTTTTGAACGCCGATTCATGTTGAGACTAGCACGATTCTCGCGATTCTTTTTGAACGACGACTCATGCCAAAATTGACACGATTCAAACAATTCTTTCCTTGTAGTCGTTCATATGAACAATTCGTTCATGAATCGCCCCATGTCTACTGTGCTGTATGCCGTGACAATGAAGTGGATTTTTATTTTTTAAATAATTGGTTTTTTATATTTCAATTTTAATGTCTCAGTTTTGGCCATGGTTGTATCGCCAGCTGTGACTTAGGGCTGGACAGTTATTTTACTTTGGTTTTTACTCCTTTAGATCTACTTCTACTTGTGTTTTAGTTTTAAATGGTGTTTTATTACTGATCATTGCCTGATTTTATCATAAGAGAGCTAAAGACCTCAGCAGTTGAGTGCTCTTAAAACATCATCATCACCCAGATTGGTCATTTGCGGAATTTAATCCGAGGTCCTTCCGACAGATGCTAACGTTTGAGTTATCTCCCACGGTTAATTATTATTATTAATAATAATAATATTAATATCTTGGCACTTACCGCATATATGTTCACATGTTCGGTATTCTTAAACACCAAACTTCTCTATCCTCCCATAGGTTCTCAGGAATATTATTTTCCTTCGTGTCTTCTTGGGTCTACTTATCTTCTTTCTGCTACGAAAATGCCATCTGAAACAAAAAAATCAAAGGACTGTTAGTGATAAATTGGTTAGAGGACATACGGACCCCAGGATACAAATTAATGAGGAGAGATTGGAAAATAATAAGACAAACTTTTATAAGTTGTGCCGGGCAAAACTTATATACATGTATAGGGACAAAAAGTATCTTTAGTTATCACAAAGGATGAACATCTGAGTTAGGGAGAGAATTATAAATGTAAGGGTTGTGAAAAGAATATAAGGAAAGGATTGCTTTGTGTCGTTTGAGAATATGGGATTTGAGGATATTAAATTCTCTTATTATAATGGTCAGGTTTAGTCATAGGAGAAAACAATTAATTTGTATTGATATTTGGTTAAATAGAAATAGAATTGAAAATTAGAAACATTTTTAAAGACCAGTCAGATCTAAGAAATGCTAGAAATATTTATTGAATCTCTAAAACTAATAGAAGTGTTCAGTATTTACGAAAGTTAAAAAAGAAACTTTTTATCTAAAATGTAGATTTTTAAAACCGTAATATGTTTGTGTATTGTTTGGTGAATTGCTAACATACAAATACGTAACAAATAACTGAAGACCTTCTTTGGTAATTTCTCCTCCGCCTTCTTTTCAAATAACTATAAAACAGAAATTCTATTTCCTCTTCTGCAAAAGTATATTCTGTTGCGCCACGCCGTGGCTCAGTGATTAGATAATTCGCCTCTCACCTAGGCGGCCCGGGTATGGTTCTAAGCAACCGCATGTGGTATTTGTGACAGACAAAGCGGCGCATGGGCGGGTTTTCTCCGGGTTCTCCGGTTTTCCCGCCATCACATTCCACTGGTGCTCAATCTTTATTCCATGAATCATCAGTGTCATCGCCTGCTGTGCCATAGTAGTAAACGTGGGCGTTAAACACCATCAAAAATATTTATTTTTTTAATAATTTCTTGTGTTTTCTTCAGTACATTCTGACCCGTGTATTATTTTCTTAATTATTGATTCAGAAATGTAATGCTTTTTTTTTTTTTTTTTTTTCGTAATGTATAATTTCATTGAGTAGAGATACATATTTTTTAGTTCTGAGGCGCACACAGTTACGAACACATAGAGTAGTTAGAGGTGTAGTGAGGGTAGTGGTGAGGGATTTGTAGCGTAAATATGCTCACGGGGAGGTACACTCTGTTCAAAAAGTCGGTGATAACATTTAACTAAATAATACAATTATTTCGTAATATGATTAGTGAATGAAAACGGCTTGTATTTTTGACAAATTAAGTATAAAACTTCAATAAAATATTCAGGATAATAATGCACAGAACTTTAAAAAGACAATGTATATAAATCAACCAAACTCGCTGAGTTTCATTACAGTGAATTCGTGTAAGTTATTATACTTTATATAAATAAAGGTGTTAATTTATACGAAGAATATCAAATAAATCTTACTTGATAAGATCTTAATATAAATGTATACTATTAAGCTGTTATTCTGCATCAAAAGGAAATGCTCTTCTCCTGTTACTCAAAATATGTTTGAATCATCGACAACTTTGTTCAGTGTCGAAAGTATGCGCTTTCGTTTTTTCGACATTTTTTTCAACCTGCGCTCTCTTCCACTGATCACTAGTTTATGTACTAGCAGAAACTGAATGAGGCCATGCAGTGAGCAATGCTAATAGTGTAGACACCACTCTATCACGTACAGTTAAACTCTGTGTGCACCGAATCGCGATTCGGGAACTTTGTGACGCCAGACAGGGCTTTAATTATTAATATTGCTTTCTGTACACGTACTATATACATAGTGTATAGAGAGGGTACTGTATTGCACCCAAAAATTCGATACCGAGATTTCACCAGAAATATGTTTTGAGACTCCCTGAATCCAAAAAACAGCATTTTTAAAACAATTATCCACGCGTGTGTGTGTCTATGGGCAATATAGCTCCAAAACTAAAAGTCCGTTAAACATCAATCTTGGTATTTAAGTTCAGTATCTTCCAAGGATGCGATATGAAGATTTTCAATAAAATCGCTCCTCCCCAACTATCCTTTTCATGGAAAAATGTTCAAAAATACAGATTTTTTTCAAAAATAGCTCTAACGATTTTGATTAAAATATCGTAATTTAAACTCTTTTACATTTGAAGTAAAACCTATATGTTGAATTTTCTGGAAATAGCCACTGAATTTTTATTCTGAATGAATTTTGTGGAATTTTGCATAACTGGCAAACCGCAGGAGGTAGATAAAAACTTACTTCACACATAATATAGAGCTCGTTAAAACACACAATTTATATTGTATACAATTTTTTCGTGAAGTTGACCGTATTTCAGAAATTGCTCATTATTGGTTTCAGTTTTAAAATACACTTTTTTCATACGAGAATGTTTCAACTTCTGGCCATATAAAAAAGGGAACTTCAATCACATGGAAATCAGCTTTTAAAAATTTTGACTATCGCTTTAGTTTATGGTATTCCCTTATTTCCCTTCTATTTGCAAGGAAGCAAGTAATAAGAAAAGTTTTGCTAATTTTTTCTCGATTAGAATAAAGTAAAAAGAGGAATAAGCTGTTTAGCAATAATTTGTTGCAGAGATGTAGAGAAAGTCATGTGACTGGAACACATGAGATTTTTATTATTTCGCAAAGCACTCTGCCTTTGATATGAAGAGACTGGGTTCAATTGCCTGTACCATCATGAACATTTTTCCCCCTACCGGGATATATAAGTCAAAAGCTCAGGTCTTTGGCATTTATTGATAAACCACTTTATAGAAATAGTGACAACTGACGTCCTGGAATTCACATGTATGCTTGAATTAATGTTACTTCCGAACAGGGTTGCCAGATTCATTTCACAAAATATCGTCAAAATTATTTTAAAACTCGCAAAATCCATATTGGAATCGCCCAATTTCATATACACATTTTCTTAAGGCGAAGGAGTCGAAAAATGTCTCTAAGATCTGGCACAGATTTTGTTTTGAGTTTTTATTGCATGTTTCTTACGGGAAGACAATTGGCTTCTTAGTTGCAAACTTTGCAATAAAAAAACAAACCAAAACAGATATCACAAGGAAACTACGTCATTTATTTATTTCAGGATCACAACTGCAAAGTCATATCTGCGACATTTCTCTTTGGAACAAATTGCTTATCGGCAATGGTGTTAACTCGCGTAGTGATATAGTTGGTTTCTGTTTCTCTTTGGGCTTCATTCATTAGATTACACAAACTCTCATCAATATTTCCTGACTTTGGGGAACATAGGCTATAATATCGGCTAGAGAAAATTTCCCACCCCTAGTCGGAAATCGAAACCAGGATCATTCACAAAGCAGCAAGGAAACCCTTGTTAAAGATTTATCACATTTTCCCCACTTACAAATTATTACTAATACTTTATTTACTCAAATTACTGTACACACACACATATATATATATATATATATATTAGTACTTAAACTGCAGATATAGCATCAATGTATTATTCAAAAATCTAATGTGTTCCATTTACATGACTTTCTCTACACCTCTACAACAAATTATTCTTAGAAAGATTGTGCATCTATTTACTTCATGCTAACTGAGAAAAAATTAGCAGAAATAGTCTAATTACTTGCTTCCTTGTAAGTAGAAGCGCAATAAGAGAGTATCATAGGTTAAAGTGGTAGTCAAAAGCAGGTTGCTATGTGACTGAAGTTCTTTTGTTTGTATGGGCAGGAGTTGATAGATTCCTGTATGAGAAAAGTATGTTTTTCAAAGCTGAAACCAAAAATAAGGAATATCTAAAAAATGATCAACTCCATAAAAAAAATATATATAATATATAAATTGGTGTTTTAACGTGCTCTATATGTTTTGTATGGTAAGTTTTTGTAAAATTCATCCAGAATAAAGTAGTCTTCAGAGGCTATTCCTAGAAAATTCAAGATATACATTTTATTTGTCAGGTAAATATCTTTAATATACGATATTAATCAAAATCGTTAGAGGCATATTTAAGAAAATAAACAAATTTCGAAAAAAGTTCCATGTAAAGGGTAGTTCGGGGTGGGGGGATTTTTTTGAAAATCTTCGTGTCGTATCCTCGGAAGATACCAAACTTAAATTACCAAGTTTGCTATTCAACGGTCTTTTCGTTTTCGAGTTATGCTGCCCACAGTATCACACACACAGACGTTTTTCTAAAAATGCTTCTTTTGGAGTCAGGGAGTCTCAAAACATGTATTTCCGTTGCAATCTCGGCATCGAATTTTTGGGGTCATTACAATACCTTCTCTATATGCTATGTACATAGTTTTTACTTTCTCTATACACACTAATATCCTGCATATAATGTTAAAATATATTTGCATTCAACTGGTGCATTTGATACAAACAGTTCTCTTGAACTCGGTTCGACTACATTAATAGCGACGTTACAAAGAAAAGGGAATAAGGAAAATAGTATAGCAGCTAATTTCTCTTCTGTGAATGCTTATTGAAGGTATATTACTCTGTTTTTATAGCAGTTGTGACTTAACGAAAATGCCATCATTCTATACATTAATATATTACTTAATTTGTGAGAAATATACAATGTACTTTACAAGGAATACATTTAAACTATTTTCATGACTTCAGAAGTATCCCAGAAATTCGCAAATTGCCTAAAATAAAAATCAACCGAAAAATCCACCTTTCAGCAGCCCAAAACGCGACCTTTCGCCCAATCTGGCAACCCTGCATCCGTTTTTATGACACTGGCAAAACATGCAGTTTTATTTGGCAAGTCAACCGAGCGCAAGAGGGAAGGTAAACAAAGACAAAACTTTGTGCTCCTTACCTAAACAAAGAATAACTATTAAGAGATTAAAACTCTGCTTTGAAGATGAAGTAATGAAGTAATTAGTTTCTTTATATGGTTCATGGTACGTAGGAAGCGAAGGTAAGTGTTGTACTCCAACCAAAAATGCAGTTCCGATTTTTCACCGGATATACAGGTTTAGGAACCCCTGCACCCAAAATAACAAATTATTGTTAATAAGCTTATTATTTTATCTATTTAATGCTAAAATTTTAACAAAAAAGGTTTTATTAGTTAATGCCATTATAAGTAAATGGGAAATAAGGGAATACTCTAGGATAAACCAAGAGTCAAATGTTTTAAATGCGTGGCCTACCGTTGACAAGTTCCCATATGAGAAATGTTTTAAGTATTTCAAAACTGAAATCAATAAAAAGGAATATATCGAAAACGGCCAACTTAATTTTATATATATATATATATATATATATATATAAAGAATAATATAACAATGACATAAATTGTGTATTTTATCGTGATCTATATTTTTTGTGTAGTAAGTTTAGTCTGTCTTCCGGTTTACCAGCTATGCAAAATTAAAAACAAATCATCCAGAATAAAGAGGTCTTTAGAGGCTATTCCCAGAAAATTCAATATATACATTTTGTTTGTTATGTATATATCTTAAATATAGGAGATTTTAATCAAAATGCTTATAGCCTTTTTGAGAAAATCAAAATTTTCGAATTTTTTCCATGTAAAGGGTAGTTTGGGGAAGGGGGATTGCCTTGAAAATCTTCGTGTCGTATCTTTGGAAGATACCAAACTTAAATACCAAATTTGGTATTTAACGATATTTTCGTTTTTGAGCTATGCTGTCCACACATAAAAATGGACCTTTTTCCAAAAGTGCTTCTTTTGGAATCAGGGGGACCAAAACATGTATTTCCGGTGAAATCTCGGTATCGAATTTTTGAGTGCAATACAATACCTTATCTGAACACTATGTACATAGTATATGTAGAGAAAGTATAAATCGGTAAAATACCAAAATTTGGTACTTTAAGTTTAATAAATTCCAGGAATGGGATACGAAAATTTTAAGAAAAATTCCCCTTTACATGGAAAAAATCTCAAATTTTGATTTTCTCAAAAGTGACTCTTACAGTTGTGATTAAAACAACATATATTAAAAATATGTACCTAAAAATAAAATGGTGTCTGAATTTTTCTGGGAATAACTTCTGAACACCTCTTCATTCTGGATGAATTCTGTTGAATTTTGCACATCTGGTAAACTATAAGAGCTGAACAAAAACTTAATACACAAAAAAATTAGATCTCGTTAAAACCAAAATTTATGTGCTATACATTTTTGCTGTTGAGTCTACCGTTGAACTGACTATTGTTTTCAGAATCTATGACGTAGATTTTGAAATTCTGATATTTATAAAACAAGTATATCAAAATACGGATATGTTACTACCCAAATTTTTTACTCTTTTGTTCAATAATTTAAATATATATGGACAAATTGATTTGCTATTTTATTATCTCTCTTAAAAGGTTTGTGTTAAAAAATTGGTTTAAAATTTTAACCCTACTTTCAGAATGCATGCAGTTTTTAAAATAGTATAGTACTGTTTCTCGATAAATCAAGAAATACACATCTTTTAAAACCAAAAAGAGCTGAGTGTAGATATCCTTACAGATTACTCTATTGCTGTCATATTCTTGTACCTTCAACGAAATCATTTTGTAAAAGAATTGTTTTATTAGACATATGTAAATCATGTGAGTGTAACTCGTTAGATAATTTGGGATGGGGAAAATTAGTTTTTCTTCGTTCATGCTATGTGTTTCCAAAATAGGGGCTATTGAGATTCGCCATTATCTTCATTGTAAGGAGAAACTTTCTTGCCGCTTTATTTCACTTGATAGGTCGTGGTTAGATAAATTAAAGACATAGTGGCCCTCTAGGAGATGACTAGCTTGAGAATGGGGAGGAATCTTAAAAGGTAGCAGTAAATCCAGTGTCTGGAATAGAAAACCCTGATTGAAGAACTCTTAAATTCGATTAAGGGTCAGAGATGTTGGGTTATCGGCGGGAAATCTCCTTTAACCTCTACAGCTGTAATAGCAATGAGACGAAATTGGATCGTCTGAAGAGATCGTCTTCTTCTCAAATCACCGCCCAAAAACAATGTAACTGACCATCCCCAAAGGGAAGCGAAGAGAAAAAGTCTTGATATTTTACAGCCACGTGACTTTTCGCCACCCATTGTTCTACAAACTATTCTTACGAAAGCTCATTCTTCTATTACTTTCTCTACATAAGTAGAGAAGGAATTGCACTCCACCCAAAAATTCTATACCGAGATTTTATCGGAAATAAACGTTTTTGGATCTCCTGTATCCAAAACAGCATTTTTATAAAAAAACGTGTTTGTGTGTATTCATGTTCTGTAAACAGAGACCAAACTTTGTATTTAAATTTACTATATTCCAAGGATGCAACACGAAGATTTTAAAGAAAATCTCCTCTCCGCCAACTACCCTTTACTCGGAAACTTTTTTGAAAATATGTTTTTTCTAAAATAATTTTATTAATATATCGTATATTAAAGGAATTTAAATCACAAATGTAATGTATATCTTAAATCTCTCTTTATTCTGGGTGAATTTTGCAGAATTTTGCATAACAGTTTATTCGTAACTGATAGATAAACTTACTACATAAAACATGTACATCTTGTTAAAATACGCAATTTATGTCATATGTTTTTCTCGTAGAGTTGACCGTTTTACAGATACTCCTTGTTATTTGTTCCCATTTTAAGAACTTGAAATGAAATATAATTCACTTATACGAATTATACAATATAAAAAAGTATAATTTCAGCATAATTTTTCATTTAATAAGTTAACCTGCTTTAAAATTAGAAATACTAAACATTTACATAAGTAAAAATAATTTATGTTCCCCGAATTAAATTCATCTAGGACTGAAGTTTTGAAATTCTAAACTATGCAAGTCAACTGATATTTATACAAGTATATTAAACTTCAAATATATCGCAACCTAGATTTCCTCCTTTTGCTTCAATAATTTAAAATTTATTGATAAATTGGTTTCTTAATGTATTACGTGTTTTAAAAACTCGTATTTAACCCTAGTTTGAGAATACGTGTAGTTTCTAAACTAGTATAATACTATTTTATGAAAAAGAAAGAAATGTACATTTTTAAAACCAAAAATAATGGCAACTTAAACCCCATAATTCTTAAAAATCTGATGTGTACCATTCACATGACTTTCTCTACATCTCTGCAACAAATTATTCTTAAAAAGTTCACACTTTTATTTATTTCAAGCTAATCAGAAAAAAATAGCAGAAAAGGTATTTTTTACTTGGTTGTTGTAAGTACAAGCGAAATAAGGGAGTACCAAGGTTAAAGTAATAATTTAAAGCTGGTTCCTATGTCACTGATGTTGCTTTATTTGTATGGAGAGCAGTTGACAAAATTCTGATTGAGATAAGTATACATCTTTCAAAGCGGGAACCAAAACCAAGGAATGTCTCAGAAACGATGAACTCCACGATGAAAAAAGTATAAATTGTGTGTTTTTTACGTGGTCTACATTTTTCGTGTAGTACGTTTTTATCCATCTCTTACGGTTCAGCAATTATTCAAAATTCCGTAAAATTAATCCAGAATAAAGTACTCTTCAAAGACTGTTCCCAGAAAATTCAAGATATACATTTTATATATATTTTTATACATAAAATATATACATATATTTTTTAATATACGACATTTTAATCAAATTCGTTAGAGGATAGTTTGGGCGTGGGGACTTTTCTCAAAATCTTCGTGTCGCATCCCTGGAAAATACTAAACTTAAACACCAAGTTTGGTATTTTACCAAATTTTCGTTTTTGAGTTATCGTTTTCACAGACACACACACATACACACACGGACATTTTTCTGAAAATACATTTTTTTTTAGATAAAGGAGATCCTAAAACATATATTTCCGGTGAAATCTCGGTATCAAATTTTTAGGTGGAGTGCAATACCTTCTCTATACACTATGGACATAGTACGTATAGATAAAGTAAAAATCTGATGCGTACCATTCACATGACTTTCTCTATATCCCTGCAACAAATTATTGTTAAAAATCTTATACTTATATTTACTTCATGCTAATCAGTAAAGCATTAGCAGAAATAGCCATATTACTTGCTTCCTTGTAAGTACGGGTGAAATAAGGGAGTACCATAGGCTAAAGTGATAATCAAAAGCTGGTTGCTATGTCACTAAAATTCCTTTTTTGTATGGACAGCAGTTGACAAATTCCTGCATGAGAAAAATATGTTCTTCATAGCAGAAACCAAAAATTAGGAATGCCTCAAAAACGACCAACTTCACGAAAAAACGTATATAACAAAAATTGTGTGTTTTAACGTGCTCTACATTTTTTGTGGTAAGTGTTTGGCCATCTCTTATGGTTTAGCAGTTATTCAAAATTCCGTAAAATTCATCCAGAATAAACTACTCTTCAGAGGCTATTCCCAGAAAATTCAAGATATTCATTCTATTTCTCAGGTAAATGTCTTTAATATATGATATTTTAATCAAAATCGTTAGCCATTTTTGAGAAAATCGAAATTTTAGAAAAACGTTCCATGTAAATGGTAGTTTGGGGTGGGGGATTTTTCTCAAAACCTTCGTGTCGCATCCCTGGAAGATACTAAACTTAAATACCAAGTTTGGTATTTTACCACTCACGCACACGGACCTTTTTCTGAAAATACTTTTTTTTTGATACAGGGGACTCTAAAACATATATTTCCGGTGAAATATCGGTATCGAATTTTTTGGTGGAGTGCAATACATTCTCTATACACTATGTACATAGTGCCTATAGAGAAAGTAAAAATTGAAACTTACACATCCCTACTGATTACGCTTCCGCTTGCTCATGCTCTTACCATCAAGGAAATGTAAAATGAATTAATTTTGTAAGAGAATTGTTTATTAAACATATGTAAATCATGTGACTTCAACACATGAGATACCTTGGGAGGGAGAAAATTAGCTTTTACTTTCTCTACACGTGCTATGTACAAAGTATATAGAGAAGGTATTGTAATGCACCCAAAAATTCGATACCGAGATTTCCCAAGATATAAATGTTTTGGGTTCATGTGCGCGCGTGTGTGTATGTGTGTGTGTCTGTCTGTCTGTGCGCGCGGACAGCATAGCTCAAAAACGAAAAGACCGTTGAATACCAAACTTGGTATTTATGTTTGGTATCTTGCAAGGATGCGACACGAAGATTTCCAAGAAAATCCCCTCACCCCCAATTATAGTTTACATGGAACTTTTTTCGAAAAGTTTTGTTTTCTCAAAAAGATTTGTAACGATTTTGATTAAAATATCGTATATTAACGATATTTACCTGACAAATAATATGTATAACTTGAATTTTCTAGGAATAGCCTCTGAAGACTACTTCATTCTAAATGAATTTTCCGGCATTTTGCATATCTGCTAAACCGGAAAAGATAGACAAAGCTTACCTCACAGAAATGTAGAGCACACTAAAACACACAATTTATGATATTTACATTTTTTCGTGGAGTTGATTGTTTTTAAGATATTCCTTGATTTGTGTTTCAGCTTTGAAAATCTTCTTTTCTCATATAGGAATTTGTCAACTCGTGTCCATACAAACAAAAGAACTTCAGTTACATAGCAACCAGCTTTTGACTGTCACTCTAACCTATGGTATTTCCTTGCTTCTACTTACAAGGAAGCAAGTAATAAGACTTTTTCTGCTATTTTTTTCTAGATTAGCGTGAAGTAAATAGAAGCATACGCTTTTTAGCATACGCTTTTTAACAATAATTTGTTGCAGAGATCTAGAGAAAATAATGTGAATGGAACACATTAGATTTTTTATTTTCTCTGCGCGTATTATGTACATAGTGTATACAGAAGGTATTGTATTCCTCCCAAAAATTCAATACCGAGATTTCACTAGAAATATATGCTTTAGGATCCACTGCATCCAAAAATCAATTTTTAGAAAAAGTCCGTTTGTATGTGTCCGTGTGTCTGAACTGCGATAGATCAAAAACGAAAATTTGGTAAATTACCACACTTGGAATTTATGTTTAGTATGTTCCAGAGATACGACACGAAGATTTTGAGAAACATCTCCCCACCCTAAACTACCTTACAGGGAAACATTTTTGAAATTCTAGCGTTTCTCAAAAATGTCTCAAACGATATTTATTAATATACCTTATATTAAAGATATTTACATCGCAATCAAAATGCATATTTTGAATTTTCTAGGAATAGCCTCTTTATTCTGAATGAATTTTGTAGAATTTGACACAATGGTTAAACCGTAAGGCATAGATAAAATTTACTAGACTAAGCATGTAGATGTTCTTAAAACACACACCTTTTGCCATATAGGTACGTTTTTCTTGTAGCGTTGACCGTTTTGGAGATATCTATTCCTTGTTATTCGTTTCAATTTTAAACTAGGTACCTATATTGTTCAAACAGGACCATACAAAGCCATACAAACCTCAATCGTTTCACATAGCGACCAGCTTTTAAAAGATTTGCTATTGCTTCAGCCTAATGTATTCCCTTATGTCCATTCTACTAAAAAGAATCAAGTATTAAAATAAATTCTGGATTAGCATGACGTATATAAAAGAATCCTTTTTAAGAATAGTTTGTGCATGGAACAGCCAGAGAAAGTCACGTGAACGGAGCACATCAGATTTTTTTTCTTCGTACCAGGGGCTTCGCTTCAGGGACGGTAGTACGCGAGCGTTCCCCTTATTTTGTGTGTGGGTGTGTGTGTGTAATTTATTTATATTTATTTTGTTCTCTAACAGCTTTAAAGGAGGACAATTATTATAGTATACAATCACTTAGTAGCGTTTTTTTTTTTTTTTTTTTCCCGCAGATCATACTGTTGAGTAGCTGTAATAAGCTTAACTAGCAAACACAAGAGTTAATAGTCAATCCGTTCCATTTGAAAACAGCAACGTACGCTATGAGTCAACGTTTCACTGCCTGTATCTGACATGGTAGCAGAACCTCCCCGCAAACACCTCACATTACACTCGTGCATACGCTAGCGTTCAGTCGTGTACCCTAGTGTGTTTCTGTATCCGGAGTGCTGTTGAGTTAATGTCAATTGTGTTTCTTTGTGAATAAAATTGTAGCACGTGTTCTGTAGTCACTGGTTAATATAAATGTTTGCCATAATGAGATACAGCTCGCCTTTGCAAATATACAAAACCTAAAATTGCGAGGCTGTTATTGAAAAGTATGTGCAAAATAGTATCTAGTTGAATAGATATGTAAGTTGCAATGACTCTCAAAAGGCTAGATTGAAAATGCTGACATATAAAATCATTGACTGCCAAGTTCATCAAATGAAATCCAGATTTGAAGATTTTCCAGAACTCGAGTTTGTAGAATTGCTGAATAAAAAAATCATGGAATATAAGAAAGAATTTCCTCAGACGAAACTTTCCAAACTAATAAAGCAGTATCCTGGTTATTTTAATTCAGACCAGCTTGAAATGAGCTTTTCAATATTTATGCAGCTCATCAAAAGCATCTATCACCACAAAATGTACTGAAGTATTTGGTTATAAATTGCTTAACTCGGTGTATGAGGAGGTGACTAAGCTATTGCGTTTAGTTGTAACATATCCTGCTACAAGTAGTGAGATATCAAAGAGCACACTCATGAGAACTAAAACATACTTGAGAAACCAGTCACCGTTTGTGCAACGTAAGCATTTTAGCTGTAGAAAAAAAGTTGTTGGGAGAACTATTCTGATGTCGCCTTTATGGAGAAGGTAACTGACACGTTCGCAACAAAGAAGAACCGATTGATATATTTGGTGTATAAGTTAAGTGAGTGTTATTGTTTTCATTATAACCACCATATTTTTATTTGTTGTGTTTATTGCCAAACTCAAATCTAATTTACAGTCGCAATAATTCAATAAAATGTGCAACTACAAACCTTCACCTTTTATTTCCAGTGTTTTTTCCATTGTAGGAGCTATTTTGATTAGACATTATCTTCATTGTAAGGAGAAACTTTATAAAAGCTTATTTCAACTTATAGTTTGCGGGTAGATAAATTAAAGAGATAGTGGCCCTCTAGCTTGAGGATGGGGGGGGGATCTTAAAATGTAGCAGTAAATCCAGTGTCTGGAATAGAAAACCCTGATTGAAGAACAGCTCTCAAATTCGATTAAGGGTCAAGAGATGTTGGATTAACGTCGGAAAATCTTCTTTATACATTACAGCTGTAATAGCAATGAGACGAAATTGGATCGTCTGAAGAGAACTAGCTGTAAACGTTTTTTCTCAGATCCCCATCTAAAAACAAAGTAACTGACCATCCTCAAAGGGAAGTGAGGAGAAAAAATCTGATGTGTACCATTCATATGACTTTCTCCATATCCCTGCAACAAATAATTCTTAAAAAGCTTATACTTCTATTTACTTTATGCTAATCAGAAAAAATTAGCAGAAATAGTCATTACTCGCATCCTTGTAAGTAGAAGCGAAATAAGGGACAACCATAGGTTAAAGTGATAGTCAAAAGCTGGTTGCTATGTCAATGAAGTTCCTTTGTCTATATGGATAGGAGTTGACAAGTATGAGAAAAGTATACGTTTTTCATAGCAGAAACCAAAAATGAGGAATGTCACAAAAACGACGAAATCCACGAAAAAATGTATATAACATAAATTGTGTGCTTTAACGTGCTCTACATTTTTTGTGTAGTAACTTTTTGTCCATCGCTTACGGTTTAGCAGTTATTCAAAATTTAGTAAAATTCATTCAGAATAAACTACTCTTCAGAGGCTATTCCCAGAAAATTCAAGATATACATTTTATTAGTCAGGTAAATATGTTTAGTATACGAAATTTTAATCAACATCGTTAGAGCCATTTTTTGAAAAAATCAAAATTTTCGAAAAAAGTTCCATGTAAAGGGTAGTTGGTGGTGGGGGGATTTTTCTCAAAATCTTCGTGTCGCATCCCTGGAAGATACTAAACTTAAATACCAAGTTTGGTATTTTACCGACTTTTCGTTTTTGAGTTATTGTGTTCACAGTCACACGGACACATACACGGACACACACACACACATACACACACACGCGCGGACCTTTTTGTGAAAATGCTTTTTTTGGATATTGGGGACCTTAAAACATATATTTCCGGTGAAATCTCGGTATCGAATTTTTTGGTGGAGTGCAATACTTTCTCTATACGCTATGTACATGGTGCGTATGGAGAAAGTAAAAAGTCTGATGTTTTGCAGCCACGTGACATTCTTCCACAAACTATTGTTATCAAAGCTTATGTCTCTATTACTTTCCCCACAAACTGAGAACTCAATATAAAAGTTTGATGCGTTCCATTCACATGACTTTCTCTACATCTCTGTAACAAATTAGTGTTAGAAAACTTATGCTTTTATCTACATTATGTTAATCGAGATAAACATTAGCAGAAACTGTTCTTATTACTTGATTCCTTGTAAGTAGAAGGAAGCAAGTCTAATGTGTTCTATTCACATGTAGTCCTCTAGCCGTTTTATTCTAAAGCTTATACTTTTATCTTCATATGTTAATCAAGATAAACATTAGCAGAATTATCTTATTACTAGCTTCCTTGTAAGTAGACGGGATGTGGGCGGATATTTCTCAAAATCTTGGTGTCACATTCCTGATAGATATTAAACTTGAACACCAAGTGTAGTATTTTACACACGGACCTTTTTCTACAAATACATTTCTTTTTGGATTCAGAGGGACCCAAAACATGAATGCCCAGTTAAATCTCAGTATCGAATTTTTGGGTCCATTACAATACCTGCTCTAGAAACTCTGTACATAGTACGTGTAAGGAAAGTAAAAATCTTATGTGTTCCATTCACATGATGTCCGGCAAATAAACTTTTTATTCAAAAAATTAATCTGTTATCATCATTATGCCTATCAAGACAAACGAGCAGAATTGTAAACAGAAGGAAAATAAGAAAATGCGTAAGCTAAAACGATAATCTCGTCCTTTAATAGCCAGTCGCTATGTGAAACAATTGAAGTTTCAAAACATTTTCTTGCCAGAAGTATATAACCGAGAAACGAGAAACAAAAATGCATTTCCGTTTGAGAAAGTTTAAGTGGCTTAAAAGTGAAACCAGTAATACGGAATATCTCGAAAGCGGTTAATACTACAAAACTAATGTATATGACATAAATTGTATGTTTTAATGAGATCTACATTTTCTGTGCAGTAAGTTTTGTATATCTCTTACGGTTTGCCAGTTATATAAAATACATCCACCATGAAGAGGTCTTCAGAGGCTATTCCCAGAAAATTCAAGATATATATTTCGTTTGTCAGAAACATATCTGATACACAATAGCCATTTTTTAGAAAATCAACATTTTTGAAAAATGTTCGATGTAAGGGGTAGTTGATGTTGGGGGAATTTTCTTGAAAATCTTTGTGTCACATCCTTGAAATACAAACTTAATTACCAAACCATCTTTTCGTTTTTGAACTATACTGTCCAGACACACACGAACGTTTAATTTTTTTGGACTCATGGGCCCTCAAAACACATATTTCCACTGAAATCTCAACATCGAAATTTTTGGGTGGAATAAATTAGGTAATATCTTCTCTACACAGTATGACCATAGTACGTTTAGAGAAAGTAAAAAATAATGTTGTCTTATTTTTACTTTCTCTCTCGTTAAAACACTTGTAATAGCATAAACCCGTATCGCACAACACTTCGCAGTCAGCTGTGTATTCTCGAAACGTAATCATAAGGGAGCAGAGTTGTTTGTTATTGTAACATAAACTATTTGCTGACCCGTTTATTAAGGGCTAACACAATACACCTTCATTAAAAGTCATTCGTTTAGAAGGAACGAGCAGTCTGAAACAATGAGCACCACCGTAGCCCTGATCATCAGGCTGGTGTCAGCAACATTAATTCGCATCAAATAAAATGAAGAGTTAGCTAGTTAAGAATCCGCAGGATGAGAAGACCCACCCGGTGTATGTTACTAACACTCGTGAGTAAGTGACGCGGGAGTTCCGGAACGGAAAATCCCGCAGTGTTCGGACATTCCGCAGCTATCGCTTAAAACGAAGGCATTGTGCACCCGTATTACTTTCTCCTCACGTACTATGTACTTAAGAGTATAGAGAAGGTATTGTAATTCGCCCAAAAATTCAATACCGAGATTTTACCGGAAATACATATTTTGGGTCCCCCTGAGTCCAAAAAAAAAAAAAATCTAGAAAAACGTCCGTGTGTATCTGGACAGCATAGCTCAAGAACAAAAAGACCGTTAAATACCTAACTTGGTATTTAAGTTTGGTATCTTTCAAGGATGCGACACGAAGGTTTTCAAGAAAATCTCCCCACAACCAGCTACTCTTTACATAGAAGTTTTTTTTTTTTTCGAAAAATTGGATGTAACGATTTTGATTAAAATATCGTATATTAAAGATATTTATCTGAAAAATAATATGTATATCTTGAATTTTCTATGAATACCTTATTTTGGATGAATTCTATGGAATTTTGTATAACTGCTAAACCGAAAGAGATACATAAAAACGTACCACACAGAAAATGTTGAGTACATTAAAATACACAATTCATTTTATATACATTGTTTTCGTCAAGTTGGCCGGATTTTTTTTTTAGATATTCCTTATTTCTGCTTTCAGCTTTGAAAAACATATTTTCATCATACAGGAATTTGTCAATTCGTGTCCATATAAACAAAGGAACTTCAGTCGCATAGTAACCGGCTTTTGACTATCACTTTAACCTATGATACACCCTGTTTCGCTTCTACTTGCAAGGAAGCAAGTAAGAAGACCATTTCTGCTATTTTTTTTCTCGATTAACATGAAGCAAATATAAGCATTAGCTTTTTAACAATGCTTGTTGCAGAGATGTAGAAAAAGTCATGTGAATGGAACACATCATATTTTTTTTGTATTGTTACGGTCACCACTTCCTAGAGGGCACTTAACATAAGATTAGAAGGATGTGAGAATACGTCAACAAATGATTATTCCCTTTATATTTATACAGGATTTGTATTAATTTAGTTTGATATATTGCGAGGTCTGTATTTTGGGGATGGCCAAAGAGCGTGTGAGGGTAGAACAACTGGCCATAGTTACTTAATCAACAAAACTATTGATTTAATACAATATTAATAATGATAATGATAATAATACTTATAGTAATGAGCAATTTAGTCAGCGTAACTGTTGATGTAAGCAACAGAGATTACCAAATTATAAACTAAAATGATTATTACCTGGAGAAGAGTAATCTGTACAAGCCATAGTGTCAGTGAGTGTGGTAAGTTCCTTGTCTTCGACAGCACATGTCAACTAAACATCACACATTCCTAATGGCCCAAGTTGCATGGTGTTTATATACACCTACCCTCAGAAAATAAGCAAATATGGTTCGAAGGCTTGATTCATCTTCAACCCGTGACATACTTCTCACGCATGAGATGAGTTAACAGGAAAGAAGTGATTCATGACGCAGCTAGAGCCCGGAGGAGGACGATGGATTTTTTCGCGAGTAAAATATTTAGTATGGCTACCTTTGGAAGGGAATTAAAGCCGTTGGTCCCGTGTAGTACATTTACGGCAAGTAAAAGATCTTAAAGCTTGATAAAGAGGCCTCCGAGCAAAATTAAACGTCTTTAATTCCAAGTATACAATGAGATGCTGAGAACCACAGCAGTTAAAGAGCGTTCATAAATAGAGCTCCATTTTCATTTCCGCAGCTAGATGATGACATTACTTATTGCACCATATGAATTTAGGGACTTTTTGCTAGATCATTGTATGCACCAGGCCCCCAAAAGCTTTAGCGTACTTCACTCAGAAATACCTATATTCATTCTAAAAGAAATAAACAACTCAATAATGAATTACTTTTTGAACAAATACAACCACATATGAGTATGTGATAAATGTAATTATTTTAAAATACTTCTCACTTAATAATCTTTTATTTCCCATACAGCAGCTTCGCAGGATTCATTTGAGCGGATAATTAAATGCAAGCATGTTGAAAACCATTTTTTTTTTTTTCATAAAATTCATTCGTTAAATTGGTTTCCAGAAAATAGCTATGCAATTCTTGAGCAGGAGAAAATTAAACGTAACACATGCGTTTTGCATTCGCCTGTTTATCTAGCAAGTAATGTTTATTTGATTTTTCAAGCTACTCTTAAAGCTTACAGTACATTTCTGTTTGTTTTGGTTTTTCTAAGAAATTTTACAGAAATATTTTCAAGTTTACATTTTTGCATATAACTCCAAAGGGCACAGAGAAAATTGAATCGATAGTCGGATTTTCCAAAACGGTATCAATGTACTATTGACCTTAAAGTTCTAAAGTCTCCATGGCATCACGAAGCACATATAAATGGTAACAGGACTTTAAAATATAACATTATTGAAACATTAACATCAATAACTGGCATAATTGAAATAGTGGATACCATAAAAATATTTGAAATAAAGTGCGTGTTTTTAAGTTCTTATTATATACAATATAGCAACTATTTATACAAAATTCCTTCGGAATGAAGATTACTTCAAATAGTATTTCCACACAAATACATATACGTTGTTACTATAAATGATTTTTCCTATTACAAACGTAAATAACAATCGTTAGAAGTCATTTTGCTACATGATGTTGCTATCAATGGAAACAGAAACTCAAATATTGTTGCTACATTGGTTCTATATGTATTACTTTTGTTGCTAAGGGACGATATAAGAAAATTGCCGCAAATGAAGGCAGGAGGGCATTTTGGGTGCTAGATATTGGCATATTCCATCTGTTAGTGTACAAAGCAATTTTAGAAGAAAATTTCGTGTTAATACACACAGTGGGCCCAGTAACCGTAAGTGGTACGCTGACTTCAAAACGAGGGGATGCATCTGTAAGAGGAAGTCGTTCCTCAATAAGTGAGGTAAATGTGGAGAATGCGAAAGAGAGATTTGCATGAAGTCTAAAAACATCCAGCATAAAAGCCAGTAGAATATTAACCATTTCCAACAAACTATGTAGAGGGTTTTAGTGAAGAATTTGAAGTTCCTTTCATACCATCTGCAGGTTCTGAAACCAGACGGCAAAGCCAAGATTTCATCGAGTCATTGGAATTTAGTGTTGAAACCACTTACCATGTGTCAGGAATCGTGCACAAACACAATATCAGGATATGGGTTTTGGAAAATTCTAACATTTATGTAGAACATATACGTGAATTCCCATTAACGAAATTAAAAAATGTGTGTTCCATTCATATGACTTTATCTACATCTCTACAACAAATTATTGTTAAAAAAAGCTTATTCTTCTATTTACTTCA
Organism: Hymenopus coronatus; assembly: GCA_030762935.1. Taxonomy (NCBI): domain Eukaryota; kingdom Metazoa; phylum Arthropoda; class Insecta; order Mantodea; family Hymenopodidae; genus Hymenopus; species Hymenopus coronatus. Next base: position 27,229,257 of record CM060894.1, on the reverse strand, counting down.
CGCTAATCAAGATAATAATATTAGAAATAGTCTCATTACTTGCTTCCTTGTAAGTAGAAGCGAAATAAGGTAGTACTAAAGGTGAAGGTGATAGTCAAAAGCTGGTTGCTATGTCACTGAAGTTCCTTTGTATAGACAGGAGTTGACAAGTTTCCGCATGATAAAAGTAAGTATTTTAAAACTGTATCTAAAAAAAACAAACAAAAAAAACACACATTTTGTATTTTAACGAGCCCTAAATTCTGTTAATTTAGCTTTTGTCTGTCTCCTGCGATTCTCGCTTATTTCTGCTTACATGGAAGCAAGTAATAATACTACTTCTGCTATTTTTTTTTTTCGATTAGCATGAACTAAATTGAAGCACAAGCTTTTTAAGAATAATTTGTTGCAGAGCTGTATAGAAAGTCATTTGAGTGTAACACATCAGATTTTTTTTACTGATTTTTCACAGAAGCCTCAACTGAAACCACACTAAATACATTTTATATTCATTTTGCAAATGCTTACCAATAGTTGCTGATCCTCCTGTATGGATATAGCGTCCTGTTCTTCACAAAGAGACAGAGCTTTCCATCAAGGTTCATAAAGCGAGAGTGTTTACTGTTCTTGTTAATGCGTTTTGAAGAGGAATAAAATTCTTATGCTGATGACCCGCCCAGTTCTGTCTGTCTGTTTATTTTCCACCATAAATGTGCTTTGTAATGTGACACGTTCCTATATTTGGAAAAATAATGTCATTAAGAAGCTTTTACTGTATTTGCAAACAGCTGACTGCCTTTCAGTCTTCCTCTTTGATGTACATTAAGTCATTAGTATATTATTTCTGTGGAGATATACTACACAAATTACTCGTTGTTTCAGCCACAAAATATTCCAGGAAATCTCGAACTACTAAGAGCGCATTTGGAGTATGTAAACAATGAAGTTCGTTGCACATTTATTTGTAGCGTAAGCTGCTCTACGAACGCTTTTTACTTTCTCTTCATGTACTACGTACATAGTGTATAGAGAAGGTATTGTATGCACTTAGAAACTTCGATATCGAGATTTCAACGGAAACGTAGGTTTTAGGATCCCTAGTCTCCAAAAAAACAACTATTTTTAGAGTGCGTCTATGGGCAGCATAGCTCAAAAACGAAAATACCATTAAGTACCAAACTTGGCACTTACATTTAGAATCTTCCAAGGATGCAACACAAAGCTTTTTAAGAAAATGCCCCCACTACAAGCTACGCTTTACGTAAAAAAACTTTTGAAAATGTGTTTTTCTCAAAAATGGTTCTAATGAGTTTGATTAAAATCTCTTATATTTAAGAAATTTATATAACAAATAAAATGCATATAATGTTTTCTGGGAATAGCCTCTGAAGACCTCTTTATTGTGGATGAATTTTGTTGAATTTTGCATAACAGGTAAACCTACCGTAAAAAAAATAGAGGTGGTTAAAACACATGCTTTGTCATAAACGCCTTTTTATGTAGAACTGGCCGTTTCTGAGCTATTAGTTTTTATTGGTTTCAGCTTTAAAAATCTGGTGTGTACCATTCACACGAATTTCTCTATATCCCTGCAACAAATTATTCTTAAAAAGGTTATACTTTTATTTACTTTATGCTAATTTGAAAAAATTATCAGAAATAGTCTTATACTTGCTTCCTTGTAAGTAGAAGCGAAATAACGGACTACCATAGGTTAAACTGATAGTCAAAAGCTGGTTGCTATGTCAATGAAGTTCCTTTGTTTATATGGTTCGGAGTTGACAAGTTCCTTTATGAGAAAAATATAAGTTTTTCATAGCAGAAACAAAAAATAAGGAATGTCTCAAAAACGACGAACTCCACGAAAAAAATTTATATAACATAAATTGTGTGTTTTAACGTGCTCTACATTTTTTGTGCAGTAAGTTTTTGTCCATCTCTTACGGTTTAGCAGTTATTTAAATTCATTAATATTCATCCAGAATAAACTACACTTTAGAGGCTATTCCCAGAAAATTCAAGATATACATTTTATTTGTCAGGTAAATATATGTAATATACGAAATTTTAATCAAAATCGTTAGAGCCATTTCTGAGATAATCAAAGTTTTTGAAAAAAGTTCCATGTAAAGGGTAGTTGGGGGTGGGGGTATTTTTCTCAAAATCTTCGTGTCGCATCCCTGGAAGACACTAATCTTAAATACAAAGTTTGGTACTTTACATATTTTTCGTTTTTGAGTTATCGTGTTCACAGCCATAGGGACTCACACACTCAAACACACACGGACCTTTTTCCGAAAATGCTTTTTTTTAGTTAAAGGCGACCCTAAAACATATGTTTCCGGTGAAATCTCGGTATCGAATTTTTTGGTGGAGTGCAATACTTTCTCTATACACTATGTACATAGTGCCTATAGAGAAAGAAAAAACTTATACCTTTCTCAAACGGGATCATACAAAGCGAACCAAACCTCGACTGTTTCACATAGCAACGAGCTTTTAAAGGATTTGACTATCGCTTTAGGCTAATGCATTTCCTTGTTTGACTTCTACTTCTAAGAACGCAAGTAAAAAGACTAATTATGCTAATATTTAACTCGATGTGTATAAAAGAATAACCTTTTGTACGAATATTATGTATTTTAAACGGCTAGAGAAAGTTGTAGGAATGCAACACATCAGCGTTTTATAGAGATTCTGGTTTTTCAGTGGATGTAATTAATTTGATTTCTCCGGGAATATATGTTTTGAGGTCCCCTGAATAAAAAAACATTTTTGGAAAAAGGTCTATTGTGTGTGTGTGATTTTCAAGAAAATCCCCTACCCCTAACTACCCCTTACATGGAAAAAATTTCGAAATTTTTGATTTTCTCAAAAATGGTTCTAACGATTTTGATAAAAATAGTTTTATGTTTAAGAAATTTATGACACATGAAATGTATATCTTGATTTTATGGGAATAGACTGAAGAAATCTTTATTTTGGATTACTTTTTCTGAATTTTGGTGGAGTTGAGTTTCTTTTTTTAAAATACTAAAACTTTTCTCATACAGGAACTTTCCACTCCTGGCTACGCAAAAATCAGATTTTAATCCGATAACATCCACATTTTAAACATTTGATTGTTTATAAGGAACTAAGTAATAAGAAAAAAAAAAGATTCGGCAAATAAACATGGTTGAATGTTGCTGGTCCCCATGGCCGCGCTCGCCAAGGCGTCTCGCTTTGGTGCTTCGTAGCGCTGGGGATCGTGGGTTCGGGTCCCGCCTTGGGCATGGGTGTTATATGTTTGTGTATATGTGTGTGTTGTAGCAGTAAGAAAACAGCAATCCAAAAATAATACAGAAAAACAAGGTAAAAAAAAGGTAAATAAAAGTCGTTCCGCTCCGGTCGTGAATTATCGACAAGATGAAAGCACTCGTAATATTACTTAGGAAAATCTCATAGCAATGGCTTTTAGAACATATGACTGTCGCTTACTCTTGTTTATTCCCTTATTTCCCTTCAACTTATAAGGAACTAAGAGTTATAAGGGCAGTCTTGGTAAGTTTATTTAGATTAGCATGATGTAGTTAAAAGAACAATCTTTTGTTTGGACCGATAGAAAAAGTTATGCAAATGGAACACACATTTTTACTTTCTCTACACGTACTATATACATAATGTATTGAGAAGGTATTGTATTGCACCCAAAAATTTGATACCGAGATTTCTGCAGAAGTAAATGTTTTGAGATCTCCTGAATCTAAAAAAAAACATTTTAAGAAAAATGTCCTTGTATGTGTGTGGGCAGCATAGCTCAAAAAAGAAAATTCCGTTAATTACCAAACTGGGTATTTAGGTTTGGTATCTTTCAAGGATGCAACACGAAGATTTCCAAGAAAATTCCCACACCCCCAACATTCTTTACATGGAATTTTTTTCGAAAATCTTGATATTCTCAAAAATGGCTCTAACGATTTTGATTAAAATATCGTATATTAGATATTTACCCGATAAATAAAATGTATATTTTGAATTTTATGGGAATAACCTCTGAACACTTCTTTATTCTGGATGAATTTTACGGAATTTTGTATTACTGCTAAACTGTAAGAGGTGAACAAAAACTTGCCACACAAAAAGTTTAGAGCACGCTAAAACACACAATTTATGTAAAATACTTTTATTCGTGGAGTTGATCATTTTGAGATATTCCTTGTTATTGGTTTTAGATTTGAAAAACTTATACTCTTCTCATACAGGAATTTGTCAAAGGAACTTCAGTCACATAGAGACCAGCTTTTTACTATTACTTTAACCTATGATACTCCCTTATCTATTTTCTACTTACAAGGAAGCAAGTAATAAGACTATTTATGCTAATTTTTTCTCGATTAACATGAGGTAAATAGAAGCATAAGCTTTTAACCAATAATTTGTAGCAGAGATGTAGAGAAATTCATGTGAATGGAACACATCGATTTTTACTTTCTCTTGCCCCGTATGTACAATGTACATAGGGATAGAGAAGTATTGCATTCCACCCAAAAATTCGATGTCGAGATTTCACCGAAAATATATGTTTTAGGACCCCCTGAATCCAAAAAAAGCATTTCCAGAAAAAGGTCCGTGTGTGTGTGTGCGTGTCCGTGTGTCTGAACACAATAACTCAAAAACGAAAAGTAGCTAAAATATTAAACTTGGTATTTAAGTTCAGTATTTTCCATGGATGCGACACTAAGATTTTGAGAGAAATCGCCCCACCCCAAACTACCCTTTACATGGAACTTTTTTCGAAAATTTTGATTTTGTTAAAAATAGCTCAAACGATTTTTATTAAAATATCGTATATTAAAGATATTTACCTGACAAATAAAATGTATATCTTGAATTTTCTGGGTATAGCTTCTAAAGACCTGTTTATTCTGGATACATTTTGCTTAGTTTGGCATAACTAATAAACCGTAAGAGATAGACAAAAACTTACTATACACAAAAGTAGACCTTGTTAAAATACACAATTAACGTCATATACATTTTTTTCGTGGAGCTTACCATTTTCGAGGTATTTATTGTTATTAGTTTCAGCTGTGAAGTACTTTTACTTTTCTCAGACGGGAGTGTCCGTTTTTCTTTTGTTCTACTCCTGGCCAAGAAAAGAAGCCATTTTTAATGACAATCGCATAACGACAGCTTTTAAAACATTTGTCTATCGATTAAGCCTAGTGTATTCCCTTATTTTCTTCCTACTTATAAGGATCTAAGTAATAAGAACATTATGCTGGATACCTCTATTAACAAGGTGCAGAAAGAAGAATAATCTTATGTAATAAGTTTGTAGAATGGCTAGAAAAAGTCATGTGAGTGTAACACATCAGCTTTTTTTTTAATGTTGTCACGAACAGACTGCAGATACAGTAAGTTGTCACTAGAGCTGACAAATCTGGGACGCTCTTAAAGCTGGCACTATATTTCTGTGAAGAGCTTTGCTCGAAACACAAAGACTTATATTCATTACTGCGAGCATTTGTCTACTAGTTTTACTTTCCAACGCTCGAATTCGCTTTTCCTTTCTTTGTCAGAAACATCTGCATTTCCGGCGAGTGCTGCAAAAAGAAACCTCATTCTAAACAATATGTCCCTTTTATATTAAACATAAAACGTAAAGAATAAAAGCTGAAAAGGCCTCAATTACTCTTAGAGTTAAAACCCTATATAACTTCTTTTATGCTTGTGCTTTTGTAAATAGAAAAAAAAATCTGATGCGTTCCATTCATATGACTTTCTGTACATCTCTGCAACAAATTATTGTTAAAGGCTAATGCTAATATTTGCTTCATGCTAATCGAGAAAAAAAAAATAGCAGAAACATTCTTTCTACATTCTTCCTTGTAAGTAGAAACTAAATAAGGGAGTACCATAGGTTAAAGGAATAGTCAAAAGCTTTTTGCTATGTGACTGACGTTCCTTGTTTCTATGGACAGGAGTTGACAAATTCCTGTATGAGAAAAGTATACATTTTTCAAAGCTGAAACCAAAAACAAGGCATATCTCAAAAACGATCAACTCCACGAAAAAAATGTATATCACATAAATTGTGTCCTTTAATGTGCTCCACATTTTTTGGGTGGTAAGTTTTTGTCCATCTCTTACGGTTTAGCAGTTGTGCAAATTTCCGTAAAATTCATCTAGCTAAAGTAATCTTCAAAGGCTGTTCCCAGAAAATTCAAGATATACATTTTATTTGTCAGGTAAATATTTTTGATGTACGATATTTTAATAAAAATCGTTAGAGCAATGTTTGAGAAAGTAAAAATTTTCGAAAAACCTTCCATGTAAAGGGTATTTGGGTCGCATCCTTAGAAGCCACTAAACTTAAATACCAGGTTTGGTATTTAACGGTCTTTTAGTTTTTAAGATATGCTGTCCAGACACAAACACACACACACACAGGCGGACCTTTTTCCAGAAATGCATTTTTGGTTTCAGGAAGACCCAAAACATGTACTTCCGGTGAAATCTGGGTATCCAATTTTCGGGTGGAATACAATATCTTCTTAGACACTATGTACTCATAGAGAAAGTAAATATAAGTTGATACCCATAGAGTGGAATCGCTGAGGGGGTAACGTCTGTGACCTGCCTCTCGGGAGGTCTGGCTTCGATTCCCGGGCGACTGTGCGCTTTGACCCTTGAATTTATTATGATTACCCGAGTTGGCAGTCGAATGATGTAGTGGTTTATCTTCTACTACGAATTTCCCATACATTTCCTATGCCCCCATTTCCTTATCTATTTTAAGGTTGAAGGAATAGTTGACGGTGTTCGGCGTGTTGCGGGTGGGCGGGCCTTCCGCTTCGCAAAAATGTTTTCCTAAACTCATTACGGGGGGTCTTCCGACCAGGACCTGCCTACAGGAGGAGTGCTCTCGCAGTGCCAGCAGGAGTTCAGGGGCTTGTAGGAGCTACCGGGCGACATAGGAGGCGGTCTATCTTGAAACGTTAGATGTCCCATTCATCCTTGCCTCGTCATCCGGATAATTGTAAGCTCCATCCACGGTATTTTAATAGTGCCTTCTCAATAGGCATATCTAGCAGGGTGTGATGAGGATCCATTAGCTGATGTGTGTATTTTTGCGAATCTTGCGCTTTCATTGTTATGTGTTATTTTAAAAATAATTCTGAGTCTCAAAATTTGATCATTGTATACTTTGAAGGAAAACCACAAAGTTACTTGGATGCACATCGATATCTGATTTGTGAACATAACAGTAACAAAAGCTATTGTGACACTTATCATATTACTTTCTCTACTTCGTATAGAAGTATACTTCATAGGTACAGAAGGTATACCATTCTACCTAAAACTTTGACACCGAAATTACAATGAAATACATGGTGTATGGTTTATGGTTCACTGTAACAAAAAGAAAAGTTTTTTTGAAAAAAAATGTGATGTGATCCATTCACATGACTTTCTCTACATCTCTGCAACAATTATTGTTAAAAAGCTTATGCTTCTATGCACTTTATTCTAATTGAGAAAAAATAGCAGAAACAGACTTATTAATTGCTTCCTTGTAAGTAGAAGCGAAATAAGAGAGTACCATAGGTTAAAGTGATAGTCAAAAGCTGTCTGCTATTGATTAAAGTTTTTTGTTTGTATGGACAGGAGTTGAAAAATAAGTAGTTTAAAGCTGAAATCAATAACAAAGAATATCTCAAAAATGATAAACTCTACGAAAAAATGTATTTAACATAAATTGTGTGTTTTAACGAACTCTAAATGTTTTTCGAAGTAAGTCTTTGTTTATCTCTTACGGTTTAGCAGTTATGCCAAATTCCGCAAAATGTATCCAGAATAAAGATGTCTTCGGAGGCTATTCCCAGAAAATTCAAGATCCATATTTTGTCATGGAAATATCTTTAATATATGATATTGTAATTAAAATCGTTAAGAGCCATTTTGAGAAAATAAAAATTTTTTCTAAATGTTCCAAGTAAAGGGTAGTTTGTGGTGGGAGGATTTTTTGAAAATCTTCGTGTCGCACCCTTAGAAGTTGCTGAACTTAAGTAATAAGTATGGCATTTAAGGGATTTTTTGTTTTTGAGCTATGCTATCTAAAGACACACACACAGACAGGGACATTTTTTTAAAAATGTTTTTTTTATTCAGGGGGTCTGAAAACATTTTTCCGGTGAAATCACGGTATCAAATTTTTGGAAGCAATACAATAGCTTCTCTATACACTATGTACACAGTACTTAGTAGTGTAGCTATTATAAAACGGTTTATCTCAATTAAAGTAAGCGTATATGAAAATAGCTGTCGTAAGATAACTTTTACAGCACATTAATAAACGATATAGGGTAGAGAAACTCATGTGATGAGTTAACTTTTATTTTGTGGCCGTATTCGAAGTGCTGAAGAGCTATTAGTGAGAAAGGTAAATAGGAGTCCCTGGAAAGCTATTTTAGCTTGTCCCCGGGCCACTACCGTTCACGGTTAAATGGATTCGATGGCAGGCAAACAAATGCAATTAGGATTGCGGTGTACTGCTCTCAAACCCTCTCTGTTTCATGACCTTGCTCTCAAATTCATGATCAGAGTCCTTCAACTGCTTCACGGGGATGTAAAACATGTTCAAAGTGGACATGTAGACGTGCTAAAAGGGAGTATCAGAACTGTTCCGTCTAATATGAGTAGTGTTGAGAAGTGTGTGCAAATGCATGCTTTTTACCTTCGCTAGTGCATTTAGTCCCAATATTGATCAAGATTATGTCCCAAATAGAAGTAATTGCATTATACATTTCATTGTACATACAAGAGGAATAGAGGAATCCGAAGTGAATCCATGTTGGCCACGTAATTTCACACTTATTACTTTCTCTATGCGTACTACATACATAGTATATAGAGAAGATATTGTAATCCGCCCAAAAATTCGACACCGAAATTTCACCATAAATATATGTTTTAGGGCTCCCTTTATTCAAAAAAAGCATTTTGAGAAAAAGTTGCCTGTGTGTGTGTGTGTGTGTGTGTGTGTGGTTTTTTTTTTTTCTTTTCGTAGTGCTTAACGGCCACTTTTATTGCTCTGGCACCGCAGGCGATGACACTGATGACACATGAAGATGGAGCCACGGTGGAATGAGATGGCGGTAGAAACCACAAAACCCGGAGAAAACCCGCCCCTATGCCGCTTTGTCCTCCACAAATCTCACATCTTGGGATCGAACCCGGGCCGTCTAGATGAGAGGCGAATGGTCTGATAACTTGGCCACGGCGCGGCCCGTGTGTGTGTGTGGGTGTGTGGTGTGTGTCGGTTAAATACCAAAGTTGGTATTTAAGTTTAATATCCTCAGGACTTCGACACCAAGATGTTCAAGAAAATTTCCCCTACCCCCAACTACCCTTTACATGGATTTTTTTCGAAATTTTGATTTTCTTAAAAATGGCTCCAACAATTTTGATTAAAACCTCTTATATTTAAGATAGTTATGCGACAAATAAAAGTATATCTTGAATTTTCTGGGAATAGCCCCTGAAGACTGTTCTAGATGATTTTTACGGAATTTTGCATAACTTCAAAACGTAAGAAAGGACAAAAATTTACCGCACAAAAAATATAGAGCACATTAAAACACACAATTTATGTTATATACATTTTTTGTTTATACATTACGTTGATCGTTTTTGAGATATTCCTTATTTTTAGTTTCAGCTTTGAAAAACTTATACTTTTCTCAAACAGTAATTTGTCAACTCCTGTCCATACAAAGAAACTTCAGTCGCATAGCAACCAGCTTTTGAGTATCACTTTAACCTATGTTACTCCCTTATTTCGCTTCTACATACAAGGAAGCAGGTAATAAGACTATTTCTGCTAATTTTTTCTCGATTAGCATGAAGTAAATAGAAGCCTAAACTTTGTAACAATAACTTGTTTCAGAGATGTGAGAAAGTCATGTGAATGGAACACATTAGATATTTTTTGTCGTGGTCAATCAGAGTATGGAATTTCAAAGTCATCGAATAGCAACGCTCTCTTTAGTGTCGAATGACGAAATGTGTAATTTGTATTGATCTACAATAAGTAGATTGAACAAGGCTTTTGAAGGAAAAGGTTGTAGCTGTGTAAATAATATGATATGTTCCACACCTAGACGGCCCGGGTTTGATCCGAAGTGACCGCATGTGAGATTTGTGGTGGACAAAGCGCGCAGGGGCGGGTTTTCTCCGGTTTCCCCCGCCATCACATTCCACCGGGGCTCCATCTTCATGTATCATCAGTGTCATCACCTGTGGTGCCAGGGCAGTAAAGCGGACGTGAAACACTACCAAAAAATGTTTCATTCACGTAACTTTCTCTAGCTGTGCCATGATGAACTGTTTTTGCCAAAAATTACCTTTATCTGCATCATGATATTCAAGATAAACGTTATCAGAATTAGTCTTATTGCTTGCTTTCTCGTAAGTAGGAGGGAAATAAGGGAATATTTTAGATTACAGTGACAGTCAAATGTTTTAGAAGCTGGTTGCTGTGTGAAACAATTAAGTTCGGTTCGATTTGCATGGTCCGGTTTGAGAAAAGTTAAGTATCTAAAATTGAAACAACTAACAAGGAATATCTTGAGAATACGCACCTCTACAAGAAAAACGTATTTGTCATACATTATGAATTTAAATCAGATTTCCATTTTTTTGTAGTATTTTGTCTATCTCTTACGTTTAACGTTAATGCCAAATTCTGCGAAACTTGTTCAAATAATGGCTATTCTCAAAAAAATTAAAATAAACAATTTGTGTGGGATGTAATTATCTTTAATACACGGTATTTTAATCAAAATCTTTAGAACCGTTTAAAGAGAAAACAAAACTTTCAAACATGTTTCCATCTAAAAGGCAGTGGTGGTAGGATTTTCTTAAACAACTTTGTGTCACATCTTTGGAAGATACTATACCTAAATACCAAGTTTTGTACTAAACGGTCGTTTTTGAGCTATGTAGTCCAAAGATACGCACACACATTTTTTCTAAAATGTTTTTTTCTGACTCAGGGTGCCTCAAAACACATATTTCCGGTGAAATTTCGACATCGAATATTTGGGTGGAATACAATACCTTTCCTGGCTGTTATGTACATTGTATACATGCTGGAGAAAGTAATTAATGTTAGTGAGCATATAAAATAAGGGGGTAACACATCAAATATTTTGGGTTCAGTTCTCAATATATGAGTTTTGGCTGAGATTTATAGTGGGGAAATGCTGTACCTCGTTAACTTTATAGAAAACACGAAACAATTAAACTTAAATTAATTAACTTATATTAATTCCAACTTCAATAATACTTATACCTTCACGAAGAACAATTCTATGAAATTCCTAATTTCTATTCGTAAAATTCTATCCTTTTCACCAATTAATCACACTGGATGAATATTTGTGGAGGATCAAATTTATGGTTCAGGTTAAGAGCAGCAATTTTTTTTCTAAAAAAAATCCATATATCTCTACAGCTATTAAAGTGCTAAATTAAACCGAAACAAAATCTACAGAGGAGTGCAGAAAAAAGACGCAGAGAAAGCAAATTTTAATTACAGGGAGAGAGGAGAATGAAATATGAGTTCTTAAATGGCGGAGAAGAACTTTATACTAAACGTGAGAATGTATTAACGGATACCTTAGTGCAGTATTTAATAGCTAAGCACTCGTATCTAAATATTTTACAACAAAACTAAATATTATAATACTATTTGGAGATAATGTTAAAGAAATAAGACAATACAGCAAATCACATAGCAATAGTTTTACCTGAAACTCAGTTTTTCCAGTATGTAGAGCAAACCGTGAAGTGCCATAGCTTGACAGAGATGGCATATGGCAAATGCTATCAATAGGACAGCATGTACCAGCTTGGGAGCGCGTATGAAAACAGCGAGATACTCGCAATTTACAGTAATATGTGTGCAGTATGCAATACACCCCAGTATTGAGGGAAAGCTGTTGTCACGGCTAATAAGATGTTGGAATGAACTGGTATGAAGCGCAGGCTCTTGTGGCATGACCTTCACGCAGTTTTGTATTGACTGTCACGCTCTCCCTCCAGACGGGCTCCCAAGACTAAGTGCACCCGTGTAGTTTAACTTTGTCGAATAAAATTAGATATACAACAGTTGGGTACTCACTGACCATCGGGAGAAATAATCCGGTTAATACCCTCGGGAGCAAAGGATGAAGTGAAGGAATCGCAGGAGGCAGAGGGGCAACAGAGACGTGCGGAAGTCCCTAACTGTTTCTGCTCAAATACGCGTTCTACTATCTGAGCTGTATAAAAGGCAAATATCTGCGCTTTCTATCCCACATCGCTATAACTAGGACATCTAGAAGCACACGTGAACCTTACTTCCTTACTTATTTGATTGACAGCTGACTTATTTACTTACTCACCTACTTGCTTGTTTAGCTACCCCTCTACTTATTTACCTACTTAACTACTTGCTTACTTATCTACTTACTTTCCTACCTACCTAGTTACCTACATACCTACCTTCCTGCTTGTTTATCTACTTACTCATCTACTTCCTATATACTTATTTAATTTCCTACTTGACTAAATTCCTACTTTCTTACGTGCTTACATACTTGTCTACTTTCCTACTTACTTGCCTAATTACCTACTTATTTATCTACTTTATTACTTACCAACCTACTTTGTTACCTAAATATTTACTGTCCTACTTACATGCTTGCTTATTCACTTACCTACGCTCCTATTCACCTATACACCTATTTACTTTCCTATTAACATAGTTACCTACCTGTTTATCTACCTACTTACATAGCTACCTATTTACATACTTAACCACTTATATATTTATCTATATTCCTACTTACCTAGTTACATACTTACAAATTTATTTACCTATAATCCTACTAGCTTATCTATTCAATTACTACTCAGTTATTTTCTGATATAACTACTTACATATCTACTTTCCTAACGACTTTTTTACCAAGTCACTTATCTACCTATTAATACTTAGCTATCTTGTTATTTATCTACCTACTTATTTATCTACGTATGTACTTATCTACGCACTTACTTAGTACTTATTTAACTGCTTACCTACTACGTTCCTACATACATAGTTACCTACTTAAAACCTTCTTGCTTATATAGTTAGGTACCTACTTCCCTACTTGCGGGTACTTATCTACTTTCCTACTTATTGATGTACCTACTTACCTATTTACTTATATATTCATTTACCTACTTAATTACTTGACTTATCTACTCGTACCTACTTATTTATATACCTTCTTACCTACACACCAATTTATTTATCTAAGTTTCCACTTACTTACCTTCTTATACACTTACTTATCCACTTATTTACTTACCTACCTGTTTACTTAGTTTACCCTCCTCTTATGTAAGGTTTTCTCGTGAATGGCTATGGTCAGAGTTCTGTCGAGAAGACGAACAGTGAAGCAGAGTAAAGAACCCAGAACGGGAAATCAACCCGTAAACAGGCATGAGACTGAGGAATGCGATATGAAACAAAGGGAAAAGGATGAACGGAAATGTAATACTGAGCAATTGGCGGGACGGATGCGAGGGAAACCTTAGAATCCGGAGAAAACCCACCCAGTCGCCGCTTTGTCCACCATAAATCCCACATACGGTCCCCTGGGATTCACCTCGAGCCGCCTTGGGCGTAGACGAGCGACACACCTGAAACATGAGTAGTAAATTAAAAAAAAACTGATGTGCTCCATTCACATGACTTTCTCTACCTCTCTGTAACAAATTATTATCAATCAGCTTATTCTTCTAATTCATACTAATTAAGATAAAAATTAGCAGAAACGGTTTTATTACTTAGTTCCTTATAAATAGAAGGAAAATAAGGGAATACAGTAGACTAAATCGATAGTCGAATGTTTTAAAATGTGGTTGCTATGGGATAGAACTCCGTTTCTTTGCGTGGATAGGAATTGGTAAGTTCCCGTATGAGAAAAATGTTTTAAGGGTTTTAAAACTGAAATTAATTCCAAGGAATATCTCGAAAATGGCCAAATCAATGAAAAACTGTGTGTTATATCGACATTAGTATATTAAGTTTTTGTCTATTTCTTACGATTTACCAGTTATGTTAAATTCCACAAACTTCATTCAGAATAAAGATATCTTCAGAGGCTATTCATAGAAATTGAAGACATCATTTTATTTTTCATGTAAATGCCTTTAATGTACGATATTTTAATCAAAATCGTTAAAGCCATTTTTCAGAAAATCAAAATTTTTGAAAAATTTTCCATGAAAAGCGTAGTTGGCGTTGGGGGGATTTTCTTGAAAATGTTCGTGTTCTATCATTAGAAGATTCTGAGCTTAAATACCGAGTTTGGTAGATATTTAACGTACTTTTCGTTTTTGACCTCTGTGTCCACAAACACACACATACACACACGGGACATTTTTCTAAATTTTTTCCTTTATAATTCAGGAGGTTCCACATGTATTTGCGGTGAAATCTGGGTATCGAATTTTAGGGTGTAATACAATACCTTCTCTGTACTCCATGTACATAGTACGTATAGAGAAAGTAAAAATAGTTACGGGAATTGAACCTGAGACCTCCAAAATTCGAACCCCACACGTTACTCGAGAGTCAACTGAGGTAAACTGTGTGCGCAAAATATGAAAAAGTTTCAGAACCACTGGTGTAACTTTTAATGACTCTGTTGTGCATTATTGAAGTACGCCTGTCGTTCCAAAAGTTCTCTGCTTGGAGTAGAGATGTGAAGATAGCCAAATTACTATGACAGTTGTCAAGTATCAACCTTTAAATTGCACTCTCTAAAGTTTCAGACACGTAGGTGTAGTCACTTGTTTGTGATGGCCGTGTAAACAAACTACAGTTAACGTTTTCAACAAGCCGGTCCCCATGGCCACGCTCGCTAAAGCGTCTCGCTTTGGTGCTTCGTGGGCAGGGGATCGTGGGTTCGAGTCCCGCCTTGGGCATGGATGTTATATGTTTGTGCAATGTGTACATGTTTGTAAAAGAAACAGTAAAACCAGTAAACCAGTAATCAGTAAAACCTACGGGGGGAATTGTAAATAGGGATACAGTACCGGAGTCCTGATCAGACTCGGTTACTGTTTAAAAAAAAGAAAAAAAAAAAAAAACAAAGTGGATAAAACCGTATTGCACTCCACCCAAAACATTTATACCGAGATTTCACAGGTAATGTATGTTTTACGGTTCTCTTTATCTAAAAAAAGCACTTTCGGAAAAAAGTCCGCGAGTGCGCGCGCTGTGTGTGTGTGTGTGTGTGTGTGTGTGTGTGAACACGATGACTCGAAAACGAAAAGTCGGTAAAATACCAAAGTTGGTATTTAAGTTTAGTATCTTCCAGGGATGCGACACGCAGATTTTGAGACTACCCTTTACATGGAACTTTTTTCGAAAATTTTGATTTTCCATAAAATGGCTCTAATGATTTTATAAAAATATCGTTTATTAAAGATATCTACGTGACAAATAAAATGTATATCTTGAATTTTCTGGGAGTAGCCTCTGAAGGGTACTTTATTCTGGAAGAATTTTACGAAATTTTGAATAACTGCTAAACCGTAAGAGATGGAAAAAACTTACTACACGAAAAATGTAGACCACGTTAAAATTCACACAATTTATTTTATATGCATTTTTTTCGTGGAGTTCATCGTTTTTGAGACATTCCCTGTTTTTGGTTTCTGCTTTGAAAAAGTTATACCTTTCTCATACAGGAAATTGTCTACTGCTGTCCATACAAAGAACTTTAGTGACCTAGCAACCAGCTGTTGACTATCATTTTAACCTTATTTCTCTTCTACTTACAAGGAAGCAAGTAATAAGAGAATTTCTGCTAATTTTTTTTCCTGAATAGTATGAAGTAAATAGAAGTATAAGCTTTTTAAGAATATTTGTTGCAGAGATGTAGAGAAAGTCATGTGAATGGTACACATCAGATTTTTATGTATTCTAGTGTGTATGCATTGTGTATGTACCATAGTAGAGAAGCTATTGTATTCCTCCCAAAAATCCGATACAGAGAATTCAGCGCAAATACATGTTTTAAACCACTTGAATCCAAAAAAAAAAAAAGCAACCAACAAATAGAACAAAAACACATTTTTGAAAAAAAGGGGGATTTGTGTGTGTGTGTGTGTGTGTGTCTCTCTCTCTCTCTCTCTCTCTGTTTTTATAAGTATCTGTGAACAGCATAGCTAAAAACTAAAAGCTGGTTAAACACCAAACTTGGTATCGAAGTTCAGAATTTTCCAAGGACGCGACAAGAGTATCTTAAAGACAATTCCTCAGCCCCAAGCTAGTTACTCTTTTCATGGAATATTTTCGGAAAATTTTGATTGAAATAACATATTTTTAATGCATTTTCTGGGAATAGTCTCTGAAGATCTCTTCATTCTGAGTAACTTTTGTATAACTAGTAAACCGTAAGAGATACACAAAAACGTACTAAAATATCGTTAAAATTCACAAATTAGTGAACACATTTTTTTGTAGATTTCAGAGATATTTCTTGTTATTGGTTTCAATTTTACACTATTTAATCTTTTAAGGAAGTCATATTCCGTTTCATTCCTCTTTTGTTTTACCCTTAACCACGCAAATATAACCGAATTTGGCACATAGTGGCAGCTTTTATAATATTTGACTGTGACATTAGTCTAGCGTATATCTTTATTTATCTTTTAGTTATAAAAAACCTCAAGAATAATAAAGAGGTCTCTGAACAAAATTAAGCGGTCTTTCACGCCCAATATAGAATGGGATGCTGAGAACCACAGCAGCTAAAGAGCGTCCATAAATAAAATTATATTTCCATTTCTAGCAGCTTAATTGCCATTACAATTTTGTACATTACACTTCTGGGGTAGTATGGCTTTAACAGTAGTAAAATATTTAAAAACCACTTATATTAAAATATTCCCTACTAAAAAGAATCAGTCCTTTCTGTATTGGGTGTGGTCCTTACGTCATGTGCTAATTATTAATGCAAGGGTTTTTGTCCCTTGGTTGCTGTTAAAATTAGTCAAAATACCATGTTTTAATAACATTTAAAAGAGAGTACACAAAGCTGGAGAAGAGGAGAAATAACTATTATTCGCTTAGTATATATAGGTAGAACACATAACAAAGAGGTACGGGAATTATTTTGATGCTTGAACCCTCCTGGCCCGCACTTCGCTTTTCATATATTCCTTTGTTGTTTTTTTTTTATTCTATTTCGAATCCAGTCCTATTGTTTGAATGCTATCTCACTTTATTCCACATTTGAAGCAGCTTCACAGCTGGAACTGATTTCATTTCTATAGCATCTTCTTCATAATGAGCATTTGTGCCTATCTGCTTCACCAACCGTGTTAGCCCGATAACAGAAAACTGGTAAAGTGTATAAAATTGCTTTCCGAGAATTCATTGATACGTTGAGATGATTCACATAAAACCCTAATAGGATTGCAGATAATAAATAAAGAAAGTAGAACAATGAACAGCTAAAGTAAACTTTCCAAGAAAAATTACTTTATATGTGAAAAAAAAATCTGATGTGTCCCAGTCACATGACATTCTCTACATCTCTGTAACACATTAGTGTTAATAAGCTTATTCTTTATTTCATGCTAAAACATTAACATAAGCGTTCCCATTATTTAGTTCCTTGTAAGTATAAGGGAAATAAGGGAATAGAATAGGCTAAACGATAGTCAAATGTTCTAAAATGTGGTTGCTATGGGATTGAAATCCGTTTCTTTGCGTGGCCAGGAGTTGCCAAGTTCCCGCATGAGAAAAATCTATCTCTTACGGTTTACCAGTTATGCAAAATTCAATAAAAACCATCCAGAATAAAAATGTCTTCAGAGGCTATTCCCAGAAAATTCAAGATATAGAGCCATTTTTGAGAAAATCAAATTTTCGAAATTTTTTCCAAGTAAAGAGTAGCTGGGATGGGGGGATATTCTTGAAAATATTCGTATCGCATCCTTGGAAGATACTAAACTTCAATACCAAGTTTGATGTCAACGGTCTTTTCGTTTTTGAGCTATGCTGTCCACAGACACACACAGACACATGGACCTTTTCTATTTTTTTTTTGTTTTTTGTTTTTTGATTCCGGCGGACCTAAGAATGTATTTCCGGTGAAATATCTTTATCGAATTTTTGGGTGCATTATAATACCTTCTCTATACACTATATACGTAGTACGTGTATGGAAATGAATAAAAAGGCAGTGCTTTTATTTAAACCTTATAAATTTATTGCAAATTATAAACTGTGGTCCATGGATTATTTCAAAAAGTAAAAAATGCTGAAAACATTGAGAAAATTTTATTTTGAAATTAAATGTAGTGCTTTACTTAATTGATACGTAAAAACTAGAAAATATCGTACGTGTTCCGCTCACATAACTTTCTCTACTTGTTCCATATACAAATTATTCTAACAAAAGATTGTTCTTTAATCTACATCATATTAATCGAGATAAACATTATCAGAATTGAACTTATTACTTGCTTCCTTGTAATTAGAAAGGAAATAAGGAAAATCATTGTGCTAAAACTATATTTAAGTCGTCGCTAGGTGAAAAAATCTTATGTGTTTCATTCACATGACTTTCTCTACATCTCTTCAACACATTATTATTAAAAAGCTTATGCTTCTATTTACTTCATTTTAATCGAGAAAAATAACAGAAATAGCCTTATTACCTGCTTCGTTGTAAGTAGAAGGGAAATAAGGGTACACTATAGGCTAAACAAGTTGGTTGTTATGTCACTGAAGTTCGCTTGTTTGTATGAACAGGAGTTGACAAATTCTCCTGTATGAGAAAAGTAAGTTTTTCAAAGCTGAAACCAAAAACAAAGAATATCTCAAAAACAATCAACATCACCAAAAAAATGTATATGATATAAATTGTGTGTTTTAAAGCGCTCTACATTTTTTGTCCTTCTCTTACTGTTTAGCAGTTACACAAAATTCCGTAAAAGTCATCCAATATAAAGTAATCTTCAGAGGCTATTCCCAGAAAATTCAAGATATACATTTTATTTTTCAGGTAAATATCTTTGACATTTTAATCAAAATCGTTAGACATTTTTTTAAAACATCAAAATTTTCGAAAAAAGTTAATGTAAAGTTTAGTTGGGGGTGGGGAGATTTTCTTGAAAATCTTCGTGTCGCATCCTTGGAAGATACCAAACTTAAATACCAAATTTGGTATTTAACGATCTTTTCGTTTTTGTGTTTGCTGCCCAAAGACACAAACACACACACACACACGGACCTGTTTGTAAACATGTTTTTTTTGGATTCAAGGGGACCCATAACATTTATTTCCGGTGAAATCTCGGTATCAATACCTTCTCTATAAACTATGTACATAGTGTAGAGAAAGTAAAAATTGAGGTTCGCTTTACATGGTTTCCATTTGAGAAAAGTAGACTCTAAATTTAAACCAATAACAAGGAATATTTCAAAAACGGTCAACTCTGCAAGAAAACCGTTTATGACATAGGTTATATGCTTTAACGAGATCTACAATTTTTGTGTAGTACAGTTTTGTCTATCTGTTACAGTTAAACCGTTATGAAAATTTTCGCAAAAATCATTGAGTATAAGAGGTCTTAAGAGACTACTCCCAGAAAATTCAAAATATACATTTTAGTGTGATATAAGTATCTTTAATATACGGTTAGAGCCAATTTTGAGAAAAACAAAAGTTTTAAAAATGTTTTCCATGTAAAGGGTAGTGTCTAGTGGGGGTATTTTCTTGAAAATCTTCGTATCGCATCCTTAGAAGATTCCAAACATAACTGTTAAGTTTATTAAACGGTCTTTAGTTTTTGAAGTATGCTGACCACCGAAACATACACACACGTTTTTTTTAAATGGTTTTATGATTCAGGGGACCTCAAAACACACATTTACGGTGAATTTTCGACATAGAATGTTGGATGAAATACAATACCCTTTCTAGCTATTATATACATTGTATGTACATACGTGCTAGAGAAAGTAAAACGAGTTCCTGTTTTGAAATTGTTGTTCTTGAAAATCAAATAACATAGAAATACAGATTAAAATACACCAAAGATACAAAAGCAAAAAAATCGAAATGTTCACATTTTTAACTTTAGTCAGTATTATGCATGCACGTAATAAGCATAGTACGTTTTTTATTCCACCCAAAAATTTGATATCGAAATTTCAATAGAAATATATGTTTTGAGGACACGTGACTCCAAAAGATCATGTTTAGAAAAATGTATGTGTGTGCCATCTTAGTATTTACCTTTACAAGGATGGTATACAAAAAACTTCTGGAAAATCCCGCTAGCTAAAATACCCTCATATGACCGAACCAGGTGGCTGAGATGTTTTGGCATTCGGGAGTTTCGGATTCGAAGTCCGTTGACCGCGCACACTGCGTGGTTTTTCTGGGGCCACTTAGGCGAATTCTGGGGTGGTGTTATCTACCACGGTTCCTTTCCCCTCATCTCTCAGGTCAGCGCAGATGTGGCTTGAGGCTTTGCAGGCAGATGGCACGGTTGCTTGCTCCGAGGAAAATTCTCTTCGCCGTGGGTGCGCTGGTTGAGGCTAGGTGCCATTGTAGAATCCTCCCTTTCGGCCTCCCGGCGCCTGTATAGCTTCCATGGCGCGCCAGAGCCGCCATCCTGTGACCTGTTAGGGACTTATGTGTGTCTCTGCGCTTAGCTCCGTCGTTTCCTGTGTGCTGGCCTGTGATTTCTCCTCCTCCGAGAGGGTAGTAGGCCGCAATACTTAGTCGCAATTGCTGTGGTGTCCCTTAACATCTCTCACCTCACATGGAAGATTGTTTTAAAATAGCTGTTTGATTAAAAGTTGTATATTAAAGCTATTTACATGACAAAATAAAATAGAACTCATTTCATTCATTCAATTATGGAACGTTCAACTCAGAGAAATTACCCGATCGGAAGTAAATTGAACCGGAATGTCTAGAATTGAATCTCACATGATTGGTAATGTCAGAGACATTAAATTTCTCTCTTTGAAGATTCAATGGCAGGAAGAGAATGAAATGACATGCCAAGACAGTTCAGATAAACAGTATCATTTGTTTTATCAGAGGCAAGAAACCAAAAAGCTAACAGTAAAGATATTATCACAAAAGCAAAACTTTGAACGGATTACTTTCTTTACTGTAGCAATGAAACCAAGATAATTAATCACATCCGTTCATTCTAGAGACAGCGCGCTGACTTTTGTGCCACACGGAACAAAGACTTGCCATTCGTCACCGTCGCTAAGGTTGCATTATCGATCATGTCCGTACAGACGTGTACTTGTGGTTAGGATCTGAAAACACGCTCGTGTAAGCCTTTCCACAGAGAATTTAAACTAAAGATTATTATTCTAGTACTCTATGTTAATAGATATAGCGCCGTTAGTTGACACCTAACGCTAGTGAACTTATATCTTTAGTGCATTAAACCTAATAAGGTCAAATAAATTCTTAACACCCGTAAACTTTGGGTTTCAATATGCCATTTTCGTCAAAAAATACTTTTTTTTTTATTTTTTTGCAAAAACAAATCTATAAATCTTGTTTTACGTCTTCCCAAGCTTTGATACCTACATCGTTTGCAACATAATAAATACATTATTTGTAAAAGCCAACACAGTTTAAATACCAATTAATATATAAACTTCATATTTAATTTTCCCCCATTCATTTATTTAGCATTTCTCTGCAATCAAAACGTCTCCTCTTTCAACTTTTTCTCTTTCTCTCCCTCCACGTACTATGTACATAGTGTATAGAGAAGGTATTACATTTCACCCAATTCGATGCCGAGATTTCACAAAAAAATACATATTTTGGGGCTCCCTGAATAAAAAAAACATTTTTAGAAACATGTCCGTGTGTGTATCTGTGTAGCATGCATAAACAAAAACGAAACGTCGCTTAAACACCAAACTTGGTATTAAAGTTCAGCATCTTCCAAGGATGCGACACGAAGATTATAAAGCAAATCCCGGTACCCTCAAATATCATTTACATGGAATATTTTTCGAACATTTTGATTTTCTCAGTAATACCTCTTAAGGTTTTTACTAAAATGTTAAATGTTTAAGATAATTTTATGACAAACTAAATTTATATCTTGAATTTTCTGTGAATAGCCTTCAAAGATCTCTTCATTCTGAATAGCTTTTGTATAGCTTTTATGCAAATGGTAAACCGTAAGAGATAGACAAAAACTTATTGCACAAAAAATGTAGGTATTCTTAAAGCTCACAGTTTATATCATGTAAGTGTTTTTTTTTTTGTTTTTTTTTTTGTTTTTTTTTTTGTTTTTTTTTTGTAGAGTTAACCGTTTTAGAGATTTTCCAAGATATTGTTTTCAGTTTTAAGATACATAAAGTTTTCTCGAATTGGAGACATCTTTCTTTTCGGCTCTGTTTTGTTTATTCCAAGAACCTAATTTCAATTGTTTCACTTGGCGACCGACTTTTATAAGAGCTATCGTTTTAGATTAGTGTATTCCCTTATTTTACTTCTACTTATAAGGCAGCATTCTGCTAATGTTTATCTTGATTATCATAAAGTAGATAGAAGAATATGTTTTTAAACAATAATTTTGTTGCAGTGATGTAAAGAAAATCGTGTGAATGGAATACATCAGATTTTTGTTACTCAAAAGTTTAATTTGATTACTTCTTGAGTTCTTTTGGTTTTGCTTTAGAGATAGAATTTCGTTGCGTTTTTGTTCTCGTCATTCGGTTTTTACTTTCTCTATACATACTATATACACAATGTATAGATAAGGTATTGCATTCCACCCAAAAATCCGATACCGAGATTTCACCGGGAATAAACGTTTCAGTATCCCCTGCATCAAAAAAAAAAAAAAAATAGCAAAAAGGTCCATGTGTCAGTGTGTCCGTGTGTCTGTGAACACTATAACTCAAAAATGAGAAGTCGATAAAATACGAAACTTGGTATTTAAGTTTAGCACCTTCCAGAGATGCAACACGATTTTGAGGAAAATTCCCCCCTCACAAAACTAAGCTTTTCAGGAAAAATTTTCGAAATTTTTGAGTTTCTCAAAAATGGCTAACAGTTTTGATTAAAATACCATACATTATGGATATTTACTGACAAAAGATATGCATATTCTGAATTTCCTGGGATTAGCCTCCGAAGGGCTCTTCATTCTGGATGAATTTTGCATAACTGGTCAACAGTAAGAAACTTCCTACATAGAAATGTAGATTTCGTTAAAACATACAATTAGGGTGATAACCATGTTTTGTAGATTTAACCATTTTTGTGATATTTCTTTTTATTGGTTTAAATTTTAAAATACTTAATTTTTTTTCAGACAGGAAGTGTCTGTTTATCTTTTGTTCAACTCCTGACTAAGCAGAGAAGCCAATTTCAATGACAATCGCATAACGATAGCTATTAAAACATTTGACTATCATTTTAGCATAGAGCATTCCTTTAGTTCCCTGCTATTTACATGTTTTAAAACTGACAATAGTAAGGAATATCTGAAATGATAAAATCCACGAATAAAATGTAAATAACACAAATTGTGTGTTTTAACGAGATCTACATTTTCTTTTGAGTAAGTTTTTGTCTATCACTTACGGTTTACCAGTTATGCAAAATGCCGCAAAATTCATCCAGAATAAATGTCCTCTGAGGCTATTCCTAGAATATTCAAGAAATACTTTTGATTTTTCATATAAATATCTTTAAAATACAATATTTTAATCAAAATGCCTAGAGCCGTTATAGAGAAAATCAACATTTTCGAAACCGAATTATTAAGTTTGAGACGTTCTCTCTCTCTCTCTCTCTCTCTCTCTCTCTCTCTCTCTCTCTCTCTCTCTCTCTCTCTCGCGTGCGCGCACTACGTACATAGAGTATAGAGAAGGTATTGTAATCCACCCAAAATTCGATAGCGAGATTTCACCGGAAATACATGTTTTGGGCCCCCCTGAATCCAAAAAAATATTTCTGGAAAAAGGTCCCTGTGTCCGTATGTGTGTGTGTATGTTGGTGTGTGTGTGTCTGTTGACAGCATAGCTGAAAAATAAAAAGACCGTTAAATACCAAGGTATCTTGCAATTGTGTGCTTTAACCTTCTCTACTTTTTTGTGTGGTAAGTTTTTGTCTATCTCATACGGTTTAGCAGTTATGCAAAATTCCGTAAAATTCATCCAGAATACAGTAGTCTTCAGAGGCTATTCTCAGAAAAATCAAGATATACATTTCATTTGTGAGGTAAATATCCTTAATATACGATATTTTAATAAAACCAAAATTGTCGAAACTTTGTCAATGTAAAGGGTAGTTACATGATTCTATCGCAGCATGGAATATGCTGAGCTAAATTATTAAAGTTGGTGTATAACCGACTTTTAAATTTTGAGTTACGTTGTTCACAAACACTTCTAGAGATACTTTTTTGATACAGGTACCCTAAAACGTGTGTTTCCTGGCCACACCTCTCGCCTAGACGGCCCGTGTTCGATTCCGCATATAAGATTTGTGGTGGACAAAACGGCGATGGGGTTGTTTTTTTTGTTTTTTTTTTCGGACTATCCGGTTTCCCCAACTATCACATTCCACCGGTGCTTCTTCTTCATTCCACGTACATCAATGTCATCCCTGCGATGCAATAGCAGTAAAAGTGGGCGTTAAAACAGCATACAAATGTGTGTCTCCATTGAAATCCTGGTATGTAATTTTGGGTGGAATACTGTCGCGAACATAATTCTTCTTCGTGAGGGATAGGTATTTGAGGGTGCTAAAAGAAGGTAGATGGTAGAGCAATGATAACAACGCAAAGGGAATCCTGATAATATAAATATATTGACAAATAGCGAAAGGCAAATACTTTACAATAAAATAGTAAGATAAATTACAATGAACAAGACAAGCGTTTCAGGCGTTTCGTGTCGAGCGAGAACTAATTCCAAATATGAAAGGCAAGAATTGGTAAAATAGTTAATATACAACAAACGGTTCTTACCTTTTAGGTTGATTAGCTCGACGAGAAGAAAGATGTGTGTCGGTATGGTAGCCAGTGACCCGGGGTGGGGCTTCGGACGTCCCTCGGGCAGCGAGTCTGTCTCTGTCAATCAAAAGCGCCCGGAATTCAAGATTCCAGACAATTTTATACTAGACAATTGTCTCTAGGGGATTCTTCAGAATCTACGCCCAGGCTGTTAATACATCCACCAATCAAAATACAGTATTTAAAAGATAAGACAGGGCTTCCTACATGACGTGCTTGGGATTAAAGTCTGTCCTAGCCTACGAAATGTCACGTGGGTTCCGGGAAGTGGTTGCAATAACAAATAACAATTATAATAACAAAGAAAACCATAAAGCTTCCTCTTATTCAACCCAAGAATCTGGTTGTTAAGAAATACAGAAAGTTATAAGAAAATGGAATTCTAACACATTTACAATAATGTGACTTAAAACAAACAATAAGCTAATTTAAAAATACTCGTCAATCACATGCGTGACAATACAGTACCCTCTCTTCCTATGTAGTATGTAGAGAAAGCAAAAATTCTGTTCTCAAACACAGGCATAGAAAAGGTCTGAAAACTTGCATTTCCGGTGAAAGCTAGACATTAAATTGTTGGATGTGTTACAATACTTCCTCTAATTAATATAAATGAGTAGTAGAAGTAAAAATCGTCGCTTAAGGAAGCAGAATGAATTCTCGACTGTTGTACTTGGGAAGTTTAGCATCTTCTACCTGCATTGCGGCTGATGGCTATCAAACGCAAACTAAGTGCGCTTTAACATGCAAAACACCCTGAAATTTAAATAAAATGAAACGGGACTTGAATATTTGATTGCAGCTGCGATTTAATTTTAGCGGCGTGCTGCTTGAGCTATGATCGACCACGCCGACTCTTGCAAAAACCACTAAGTCACGGAATGAATCTTGCGGAAGTCGTTAATTATAAGTCAATAACAATTATTCATACTCATTTAAAACATCGTGATACGCTTTCTGAATTTGTAAACTTATACTAAGGCCTTAAAATGCTCTAAAATAATCACTTCTGTAATATAAACGGGCAACAGATGCTGCCTAAGTTTCCAAACGAAAACATCAATGGGAATGGTTTCATAACTTAGTTTTAAACATCAATTATGCCTCTATAAGTTGTGATTTAGATGTGATACTGATAAGAATTAATGTTTCTTTGTCATGAACTAAGATCATTATGAAGAATGGAAGTAAAATAGGTTGTATTTGTGCAGTAGAGATAATTATATTCCGTGTTTGCCGCACCAACATCTGGTGTGTTCCATTCACATATTTTTCTCTACATCTCTGTAACAAATTATTGTTAAAACGGATATCCTTCTATCTCCTTCATGATAGTCGAAAAAACATTAACAGCAATGGCTTTTAAAAGCTAGTTGTCATGTGGTTGAAATCCATTTCTTTAGATTTCCAGGAGTTTACAAATTCCCCCATTAAAAAGTATTTTAAACGTGAAATAAGTTTTAACAAGGGATATCTAAAAATCGTCTCTAAGAAAAAAAAATTATATGATATAAATTATGTACTTCAGTGCGATCTACTTTTCTGTGCAGTAAGTTTTTGTCCATCTCTTACGGTTTGCTTTCCACAGGCTATTCCTAGAATATTCAAAATATATATATATATATATATATATATATATATTATTTTTTCATGTAAATATCTTTAAATATCTAAGGTACTTTAAACAAAATCGTTAGTCATTTTTGAGAAAATCAACATTTTCGAAAATGTTTCCACGTATTCCACGTTTCCGTTAAATACCAAGTTCGGTATTTAACGGCCTTTTCGGTTTAGAGTTTTGCCGCCCCTCCCTCACATAC
Source organism: Hymenopus coronatus (assembly GCA_030762935.1). Classification (NCBI taxonomy): domain Eukaryota; kingdom Metazoa; phylum Arthropoda; class Insecta; order Mantodea; family Hymenopodidae; genus Hymenopus; species Hymenopus coronatus. Next base: position 27,202,330 of record CM060894.1, on the reverse strand, counting down.
ACACACGGACATTTTTCTAAAAATGCTTTTTTTGGGTTCATGAGGACCCAAAACACGTATTTCCGGTGGATTCTCGGTATTGAATTTTTGGGTGGAATACAATACGTTCTCACTATGTGCGTAGTACGTGTAGAGAAAGTAAAAAGAGACTTTTTAAAAATCTGTCTGTCTATATCTATGGGCAGCATACCTCAAAAACGAAAAGTCCACTAAATATCAATCTTCATATTTAAGTTCAGCGTCTTCCAAGGACGCGATATAAAGATTTTCTAGAAAATTGCCCAAACTTGGCTACTCTTTACATGGAATACTTTTTGAGAGTTTTGATGTCCCAAAAATGACAGTAATGATTTTGATTAAAATACCATTTGTTAGCATATTTTCATTACAAATAATTTAAATGTATAAGTTGAACTTTCTGGGAAGTTATTTTCACTGTGGATGATACTTGTTTAAAAATGGAAACCATAACAGACAGATAAAATCTTACTACATAACGATATAGATTTAGTTAATACACATAATTTATATTATATACAGAATTTTTAGAACTAAACATTTTTAATTTCTTGTTACTAGTTTCAGTTTTAAAATACTCTGTTTTCTCAAACGGAATGTAGTCATTCGTTCATCTCTCTTTTTACTTTCTCTACACATACTTTGTATATAGTGTATAGAGAAGGTGTTGTAATGCCCCCAATAATTAGATACCGAGATTTCACCGGATATACATATTTTGAGACCTCCTGAATCCAAAAAAAAAAAAAAAAAATAGAAAATGTCCGTGTGTGTGTGTGTGTGTGTGTGTGTGTGTGGTGTGGAGGGGGGGCAGCATAGCTCAAAAACGAAAAGACCGTTAAAAATCAACCTTAGTACTTAGGTTTGCTATATTCCAAGGATGCGACAAGAAGATTTGCAAGAAAATGCCCCCACCCTCTACTTCTCTTTACATGAAATTTTTTTCGAAAATTTTGATTTTCTCAAAAAGGGCTCTAACGATTTTGATTAAAATTTCATACACTAAAGCTATTTACACGACAAATAGAATGTATATCTTGAATTTTCTGGGAATAGCATCTGAAGACTACTTTATTCTGGCTGAATTTTACGAAATTTTGCTAAACCGTAAGAGATAGACAAAAATCACACAAAAATGTAGAGTTCATTAAAACATACAATTAATGTTACATACATTTGTTTCGTGGAGTTGATCGTTATGTAGGTATTCCTTGGTTTCAGCTATGAAAAACATTACTTTTCTCATATAGGAATTTGTCAACTCCTGTCCATACAAACAAAGGAGCTTCAGTCAGAGAGCAACCAGCTTTTGACTGTCACTTTAACCTACGTTACTCCCTTATTTCGGTTCTACTTATAAGGAAGCAAGTAATAAGACTATTTCTGCCTTCTTTTTTTTCGATTAGCATGAAGTAAATGGAAGCATAAGCTTTTTAACAATAATTTTGCAGAGATCAAGAATAATTCATGTGAATGGAACACATCAGACTTTTTTTTTATAGTGTTTAGCGCCAGGTCTTACTATTTGTGGACCGCAGGCGATGCCACTAGTGGCATATGGAAAGAATATGGAACGAGGAAAACCGGAGAATCCGGAGGTAACACCCCTGCACAACTTTTTCCACCACAAATCTCATATGCGGTCACTTGGGATAGAACCCGGGTCTCTAGGTGAGACGCGAATGGTCTAACCACTTGGCCACGGCGCGGCCATTCAAACAGGGAGAAAGCCGTCGTGGAGGGTCCCTAAAAATTCACATGTAAATCTTCATCTCAACGCGGGGAACGCCAGGAACCACTAGCACCATCCCACCGCTGAGAGCTGTATTTCCAGTCACCTGCAATCACCTCCACGAAATGGCGCCTTTGCCGCAGTTCTCGAAGACACTTACATCTCTGAAAGAGGCCGGTTGGAATGAAATGAAGATGAAATGCACAGGAAGTTCGGAGGAGTAAAGAATCCTCGCCAGCATTCGCCTAGTAACCAGGAAAACCTCCGAAAGAAACCCATAAGACCCAGATGAAACACCTGGTATAGTACCTCGGTATAGTGCGGGTAGCATGCGTTCCTCACATTTAAGAGGTCACGGACTCGAATCTCGCTTAGAGTGAGTTACCGGGATAATTTTTTTCGGGGTTTCCCTTAACAGAGAAGACGAATGTCAAATAACTTAAGCTCCATGGACAGATATTTCATTCATCGTCCGTTATGATGTCCAATGAGGATAAAGAAGGACGTTAAGAGGACAAAATTAGCAGAAATAGTATTATTACTTGCTTCCTGTAAGTAGAAGCGAAATAAAGAAGTGCCATAGGTTAAGGTGATAGTCAAAAATGATAGCAATTATGCAAAATCCGTAAAACTCAAGTCAAAACTCAAACAAGTAGTCTTCAAAGGCTATTGCCAGAAAATTCAATATATATATATATATATATATATATATATATATATATATATATATATATATACATACATATATGTATTTTAATTGTCTGGTAATTATCTTTAATATACCATATTTTAATAAAATTGTTAGTCATTTTTGAGAAAATAAAAGTGTTCGAAAATAGTTCCATGTAAAGGGTTGTTGTGGGTGGGCGGGCGGATTTTCTTGAAAATCTTCGTGTCGCATCCTTGGAACATATCACACTTAAGTACCAAGTTTGGAATTGAACAGTCTTTTCGATATTAAGCTATGCTGTCCACAGACACACACACACACACACACATACACACAACACACGGACCTTTTTCCTAAAACGCTTCTTTTTTTTTTTATTCATGAGGACCCAAAAAATGTTTTTCCGGTGAAATCTCGGTATCGAATTTTTGGGTGCACTACAATACCTTCTGTATACACTTATGTGCATAGTACGTGTAGAGAAAGTAAACAGAAAAAAATCTGCTGATGTTTATCTGCATTGGCATGATTGGTTTTTGTTTGCAGAACACTTAAAGAAAGGAATATGATTTGGAACACATGAGATTTTTCTCTTGGTCACGCAAGGGGCAAAGTTTCTCATGAACGACAAGAAATAGAGTAGTAAGCTTTTCTAAGCGTAATAGAAAAGTGAGCACAGAAAGTAATACGAATATAGTACATCAATTTTTACTTTCTCTACGCGTACTATGCACATAGTGTATAAAGAAGGTATTGTAACGCACCCAAAAATTCGATACCGTGATTTCACAGGAAATATGTTTTGGGACCCCTTAAATCCAAAAAACGCATTTTAGAAAAAAAAAAAAAAAAAAAAAGCACGGTTAAATACCAAACTTGGTATTTAAGTTTAGTATTTCTAAGGATGCAACACGAAGATTTTCAAGAGGATCCTCCAACACAAACTACCCTTTACATGGCAAAATTGTTGACAATTTTAAATATCTAAGAAATGGCTCTAACGATTTTGATAAAAATATCTTATATTTAAGATATTTGCATGATAATTAGAATGTATATCTTGAATTTTCTGAGAATAGCTTCTGAAGACTTCTTAATTCTGAATGAATTTTACTGAATTTTTCATAACATAACAGATGGACAAAAACATACCACACAAAACTGTAGAGCACGTTAAAACTGTTAAAACACACAGTTTATGTTATATACTTTTTTTCCTGGAGTTGATCGTTTTTTAAATATTCCTCGTTTTTAGTTTCAGTTTTGAAAAACTTCACTTTAACCTATGGCACTCCCTTATTTCGCTTCTACTTACAAGGAAGCAAGTAATAAGACTATTTCTGCTATTTTTTTCTCGATAATATGAAGTAAATAGAAGGATAAGCTTTTTAACAATAATTTATTGCAAAGATGTACAGAAAATCATTTGAATAGAAAACATAATTTTTTTTATTATGAAAACTGTACAAGTATGGCCATTCTTGTGTCTTGTGTTTTCGTTCGTCTTGTGTGTTTGTCTCCGAAAGACTGATGCATGGCTGTCCACATAGCGTAGGAGTTTAATAAATAATTCGCCCTTTTCAAGGTCTTGCTATCGATCTCTTTGAGCCCATCCTCTGTCCTAGCTCGTTAACGAATTACCGACCTTCCCGTCTTTCGATAGCTGTCAAGCTGGCGGGCTGAGTATGAATAAGTAACATATGCCCCAATTCGCGATTCCATGCCTTGCACAATTGCATTCTCATTGATTTTTAATCAGATGTTCCAGTATCGCATTAAATTTGCATCGAAAACCCATTATAAGGATTCATAATAGTTATTTATTATACAAGTGGATAAACAGAGGGTTTAATGTAGGACAAATATTCAGTTAATGATTTTACAACAGATAGTAATAAATTAAATAAAGAGTAAGGTATTGGATTGTGGCGTTCTTACAGTTATAAAATATGGTAGGCAATGTAAGAATACTAATTTTGTTTTTATTGCTGCTAGATTCAAATTGACAAAGTTTACGATGCACGTTAAGGACGCTAATATATCGGTTCCAAATTATAAATTAAATTAAGCAAATGAAGCAGTTGAAATGTTTATTATACACCAACTATTCATGTATAATAAAATTTATATGAGCCGTAGTATATTCCTCGTCCAATTACTATCGATTTCACGGAAATTATACGAATAAGAGTTAAAAGGTAATAGTAAATTTGTAGTTATGGACCATTTATATATTTACTTTATCCCACTCGTTTCCGGAGTAACGAGTGAATTTTGTTTACTTTATCCCACCCGTTGGGATAACTGTCACTTTGATTTAAAGTCCAAGTTTTCTTATGTCGTTTCTGCATAGCAACGGTGTCTGTTAATCTGTAGGATAAAAGAAATTAAATTAATAAGATATATTGCTGTCACTGAAATGCCTGTAAACATAATTTTCATTTGGAGTAAACACACACTCTTTCTCTCTTCTCTCTCTACATAAATAAGGTTGTTCGGAATTCAACCCACAAATTGACAGTATTGTTCAGGAGTCCTAGATAAATAGTTTGAGACAGGAAAACTTTTGTTCCTTTTGCCAAATGTCAAATTTATTTTCTGGATCACACAACAATGGCTGTTAATAGGCTGTGGATGTGTGTGCCCAATGTTCATTCAGAATGTCTCATTTTTATGCCTGTAGTCGAAGAAGTGCAGTACTGGTTCACAATTAATACGATATTTAAAATTATTAGACTCGCATCATTCGTTGAGAGTGTGCACGCCATTGATAACAGTTTGGTTGATTTGAGCTCATATATACACATACTGTTGGGTGAGTGGGTATAGCGCTGACAACGAATTCTGAAGTTTCGTTTTTCAGTTTTTTAATTTTCTTGTTTTTCTCAAAAAGGCACACAATTTGAGCAGCACTAATACGCTTATTTTACAATTCTGAATCAAGATAATAAGTCCAGCAGTACAAATTGCTTCCAAAAGACTGTGAATGATATCTACCTAGTGCAGTAATTGTCAAAGAACCTGTGTAGAGTAATGCAATAAAACAATTGGGTTTGTTGAAAATATTTATGTAATGTGTGCTTAGAATCTCCTTTTAGGAATATTCGCCCTCCGTGGTGTAATGGCTACCATGATAACGTCATACACCCAAGGTCATGGGTTCAAACACGGCGGAGGACGATGGATTTTTTCGGGCATAAAAATCCTTAGCATGGTTTCCTTCGGAAGGGAAGTAAAGCCATTGGTCCCATATCGTAGATTTACGACACGTAAAAGAACCTCAAGACTAATAGAGAGGCCTCTGAGCAAAATTCTTCACGCCCAGTATAGAATGTGACGCTGAGAACCGCAGCAGTTAAAGATCGTCCATAAATAAAACTCCATTTCATTTCTTCGAGGAATATGGAGAAATATACCCCTTTAGGTGTTAGGTACAATTGTTATTGAAACTTTCTCCGTTGCACCCATGCTAATTGTACGTTACATTTAGTTTATTTGTCAGTACGAAAAAATCATATTAAGTAACGTATCAAAATAGGAACGGCTCATTATAAAATTGAAACAGAAAACTCAAAATAAAAATAAAAATATCTATGGGAGCTTGAACCTTAAACTTCTCCTAACATCTTGACTCGTTGCCCAAATGCTAAGCATAGCGCTAAATAATACCACTATATTTACCATACTATCCTGTCCGAAATCCGGGTGTTCACGTTACGGTCCACTGCAGTTAGATCAGTGGCGTGCTAACCCTTAATACATTTTATGCTGTACCAAAGAATTTGGAACCCGTAGCTCATAGGTTTCCTATCTAAAATATTTATCTTGGTCCCCTCTGCATTCTTGCCAATTTGTGCGGCCAAATTCTGGGACACCCACGCTCTCTATCTCTGTCTCTTGTCTATGTCCCCGGTTCGATTCCCGGCTGGGGTGGGGAATTTTTCTTTAACTAAAATTATTCCCTAACCCTCACAGAGTCTGGAAGTATATAGGTATGGGAGAGTTAATGTGCGTGTGTTTGGTAATATAAAATTGATTAACCTAATGTTCTAAACCTACAGTAAGTCAAGACCATTGAAGTTGAAGGGAGCTATATAAATGAAACAATAAAAAAAAAAATAATAAAAAAAATAATCCTTCGTGGGATAAAGAAAATCTGAATTCAGTGAGGCAATTGTTTACCCACCATGCAATTCGTCAGTGGCAGGTGAACAAATAGCCCAAGCGCTCCCCGAGATTTCACCGGAAATACATGTTTTGAAACCACCTGAGTCCAAAAAAAGCAGTTTTAGAAAGATGTTCGTGTGTGTGTGTCAGTCTGTCTGTCTGTGTGAATGTGTGTGTCTGTGTGCATGTATGTGTCAGTGGGCAGCATAGCTCAAAAACGAAAAGACCGTTAAATACCAAGCTTTGTATTTAAATTCCATATCTTCCAAGGATGCAACACGAAGATTTTCAAGAAAATCCCCCACCCCCAACTACCCTTCACATGGAAAAAATTTTGAAAACGTCGATTTTCTAAAAAAAAAAAAAAAAAAAAAAAAAAACTAATGATTTTGATTAAAATATTACATATTTAAGATATATGCTTGACAAATAAGATGTATATCTTGAATTTTCTGGGATTAGTCTCTGAAGACTACTTTATTCTGGATGAATTTTAGGGAATGTTGTGCAACTGGTAAACCGTAAGAGATAGACAAAAACTTACCACACAAAAAATGTAGAGCACATTAAAACACAGCACAAAACACAAAAACTTACCACAAAAACTGTAGATCATGGTAAAACACATATTTTGTTATATACATTTTGAGGTATTTCTTGTTTTTACTTGCAGCTTTGAAAAACACTTTTGTCATACAGGAATTTGTCAACTCCTGTCCATAAAAAGGAACCTTAGTCACATATCAACCAGCTTTTGACTATAATTTTAACTTATTGTACTCCCTTATTTCGCTCCTACTTACAAGGAAGCAAGTAATAAGACTGCTTCTGTTGATTTTTTCTCGATTAGCATGAAAACAAAAGCTTTTTAACAATAATCTGTTGTGGATATATTGATAGTCATGTGAATGCAATACATCAGATTTGTATCTATCCTTATACCGCTAGCTGCTCAGGCTCTATTGAAATTTGTTGAAATATTTTTTACTTTTCTGTAAAATGTTGTTAAACTGAAGTATAAAGCTTTTTATCCCATTACAATATCCGGGACTGTAATCGATACCATTAGTGTGTATTTTAAGACAACTTAACCTGTGCTAATGAAGTTATTTCTAATGCAAATTATTTTTCGTATTATATCCTTCCTTTGGTAGGTACGTCATAAAAGCGTCAGTTTGTTTTCCTTTGAGCCCGGAAAGCGAAATAACAGCAGAGCGCGCTCGTTTCCAGAATGTTCTCCCTCTGTATATCTAATTAGCTCGTACGAGTGCTTTAAAGAGCTTATTCTGGTGAATATTCTGTGATTTTAAGCCAGTGCTACCTCAAGCACACGAATACGCACCAGAGAAGAGCAATTGCTCAGTTTTTACGACGTATCATCGCTAAAAACACTGAAAGGACCTCTTCAGTAAATCGCATTTATTTTCATTGTTAATGAACATAAATAATTGCATAAACAAAGTAATCAATGTCACCCTCTGTGGTGTAATGACTACCTTACTAACTTCATATACCCAAGGTTCAAACCCAGTGGAAGAATACTTGTAGCTTCTTTCGGAAGGGAAGTAAAGAGGTTGAGATGCTGAGAACCATAGCAGTTAAAGAACGTCCATTTACATTTTTACTTTCTCTACACGTACTATGTATAGAGAAGGTATTATAATGCACCCAAAATGTGTTACTGAGATTTCACTGGAAACACATGTTTTGAAACTCACTGAATACGAAAGAAGAATTTTTAGAAAAAATGTCCGTGTATGTGCCTGTAGTATTATAAGTTCAATAATTTCCAAGTTTGCAACACGAAGATTTTCAAAAAAATCCCCCCACCCACAAGAATGGCTCTTAACGATTTTGTTGAAAATACCTAGTATTAAAGATATCTATATGACAATTCAGCTGCATATCTTCAATGTTCTGAGAATAGCCTCTGAAGATTCTTTTATCCTGAATGAATTTGCCATAACAGGTAAACCGTAAGAGATAGGCAAAAACTTGCTATTAAAATATAAAATGTAGATCTCGTTAAAACGCATAATTTAGGTAATGTTCATTTTTTCGTGGAGTTGACCATTTCTGATATATTCCTTGTTATTTGTTTCAGATTTAAAATACTTGAAACCTTTCTCACACGGAAATTTGTAAACTCCTAATCATGCAAAGAAACGGATCTCAACCACATAACAACCAGCTTTTAAAAGATTTGATTGTCGTTTTTATATAGCTAAATAATAAAATTGTTTTTACTAATATTTATCTCGATTAGCTTGAAGTAAATAGAAAAATAAGCTTATTAACAATAATTTGTTGCAGAGACGTAGAGAAAATCATGTGAATGGAAGGCATCAGATTTTTACTTTCTCTACACGTATTATGTACATAGTGTATAGGGAAAGTATTGTAATGCACCGATTTTTTTCGATACCGTAGTTTTACCGGAAATACATATTTTGAGACCCCCTGTATTCGAAAATGACACATTTAGAAAAATTCCCATATGTGTGTGTGTATGTGTGTGTCATAGCTCAAGTATATTAAATACCAAACTTAGTATATGAGTTCAGTACCTTCCAATAATGCAACACGAAGATTTCCAAGAAAACCCCTCCATTCCCAACTATCCTTTACATGGGAAATGTTTTGATTTTTTTTTATTTTCTCAAAAAAGGCTAACGATTGCGATTAAAGATATTGACATGACATTTCAACTGTATATCTTCATTTTTCTGGGAATAGTCTCTGAAGAACTTTTTATTCTGCATGAATTTTTATGAATTTGTCTTAACTGGAAACCGTAAGAGATAGACAAAAACTAACTTACTACATGTAAAATGTAGGTCTCGTTAAAATAAATTTATATTATATACATTTTTAAAAATATTTCTAGTTGTGGGTTTCAGTTTTAAAATACCTAAAACTTTTCACATACAGGAATTTATTACCTTCTAGCCATGCAAAGAAATGGATTTTAATTCCATAGCAAGCACATTTTAAAACATTTAACTGCCATTTTGCCTAGGGTATTCCCTTATTACCCTTCTTGTAAGACCAAGTAATAAGACTGTTTCTGCTAATGTTTATCTGGATTAGTATGAAGTAGATAGAACAATATGCTGATGAACTATAAATTGTTAGAAAAAGTCATGTGATTCTGATAATATTTATCTTGATTAACAAGATGTATATAAAACAATAATATTTTGTAAGAATAGTTTGTGTGAACAACTAGAGAAACTCATGTGAATGGAATACATAAGATTTTTTACAAAGTAATTAAGTTGAATATTAATTGCATCATATCGTTAATTTATTTTTAAAACAATTAGTTTTGCATCGCTTCACAACAAATTTCTTACTCAGTCTTCTACAAACTAATCATAGAAAAGCTTGTATCTTATTCTTGATAATAAATGTAAATCCTCATTATTCATTTACACATTTTTTACATTTTTCGGTGATAGATTTTAAATTTTGTTCTTGTGCGCGAACAAAAAAAAAGTATACACTTCCCTACCATTCAATTGTTCACAGATTTTCCTGTTCAACGAGAACAAAGAAACAGCAGGCTAAAGCAATATTCAAATCCTTAGAAGTCCATGATGAAAAATCATGTCTGTTCCATTCACATGACTTTCTCTAGCTGTTGGATATATAAAGTATTCTTAAAAAAATGTTTATTTTATCTTAACCATATTAATCAAGATAAACTGTACCGGAATTGGTCTTAATACTTGCTTCCATGTAAGGAGAAGGGAAATAAGGGAATATATTAGGCTGAAGCGGTCGCTATGTGAGACAATAGAATTTCAGTTCGCTTTGCATGTCCTGCATTTAAACAAAATAGAATAAGGTATGTTCTGTCATTTGAAATTCAGACCAATAATGACAAATATCTCAAAAATGGTCAACTCTACAAGAAAAACGTATGTGACATACATTATGTGTTTTAACGAGATCTATATTTTTGTGGAGAAAGTTTTTTTTTGTAGTGTTTTACGCCCACTTTTACTACTCTGGCACCGCAGGTGATGACACTGATGATACATGAAGATGGAGCACCGGTGGAATGAGATGGTGGGAGAAACCGAAGAACCCGGAGAAAACCCGCCCCTGCGCCTCTTTGTCCACCACAAATCTCACATGCGGTCACTTGGGATCGAACCCGGGCCATCTAGGTGAGAGGCGAATGATCTGACCACTCGGCCACGGCGCGGCCGCTATTCCTTACGGTTTACCTGCTTTCCAAAATTAAGCAAAATTTATCCTGAATAAATAGACCTTCAGAGGTTATTCCCAGAATAACTTATTTGCGATGTAAATGTTCTTAGTATATCGTATTTTAATCAAAATCATTACAGCCATTTTTGAGGAAAACAAAATTATCAAAAATGTCTCTATGTAAAGGGTAATTTGGAATGGGTATGCTGCACATACACATACAACGGACCTTTTTCAATAAAGTATTTTTTGGACTCAGGGGACCTCAAAACATATATTTTCAGTAAAATCTGGAAATCTAGTTTTTGTGTGTAAGACAATACCTTCTACAGCCACTCTGTAGATTGTTCATACGTGCTAGAAAAAGTAAAAATGTCAATCAACTTTTCATTTGAGTAAATACTGGTTATTGAGATTTATTCTACCTTTACTGCTAGTGAAATTCATGATTCGTTACTACTTCAGCGAGCCACTTGTCTCAAAGGGGAATGGGGAATTGAACCTTGGACTCTATTTATTGCCGATTTCGAAAACAGATTGATGCACTGGGCGGTGAAGAACTGTTTTTTTCACCAGGACATTTTGTGCGTTTTGTGTAAACAGTTTTCATTTACTGCTGTAAAGAGTATGAAAAGCGTTTATTGTAATAGAGAAATTGTACCATTAAAGCCTTCTACGTTAACACAATCGTAATGCGATTATTTTAGTTATCTACCAGCGTAAATGCAGCGATAGCGAGGTATAGACGCAAGTAAATGTTCCAAATGTGAACATTGGAAGTCCTATTTCATTAAATTGAACTCGAAACTGTTGACATCCACCCCTTCTACTCATTGACTGCAGGAGGCAATGCGTGATAACCTGCTTCTAGTATTGACGTCAGCTTGGACAAACGACTGAGGACAAACGCACAAATTGAATCTAAGTATTGAAATTTTCAAACATAACAAACAATATCTCGAACATGGTCAACTCCAGAATGAAAATGTGTTTGTCATAAATTGTATGTTTTTGACGAGGTATGTATTATCGTTTAGGTTTAGCATCTTCCGAATATTCGTTAGTGAGATCTCAGTATTGCATTTTTACTTTCTCTACACTTATTATGTATATTGTGTATAGAGAAGGTATTATAGTCCACCCAAAAGTTCGATACTGAGATTTCACCGGAAATACATGTTTTGGGACACACTGAATCTAAAAAGCATTTTTAGAAAAAATGTCTTAAGTGGTTGCGTGTCTGTGGGCAGCATAGCTCAAAAACGAAAGCTACCTTAAATACCAAACTTGATATTTAAGTTCAGTATCTCTCAAGGATACCATGCAAAACTTTTCAAGTTAATCACCTAACCGCAAACTGCCCTTTTCATGGAGACATTTTTGAAAATTTTGTTTTTCTCAAAAATAGTTCCTACGATTTTGATTAAAATGCCGTATATTATAGATATTTACCTGACAAATAAAATATATATCTTAAATTTGCTGGGAATATCCTCTGAAGACTTTTATTCTGGATGAATTTTACGGAATCTTCCATAACTGCTCAACCGTAAGAAATGGGAAAAAAACTTACAGCACAAAAAATGTAGAGCATGTTAAAACAAACCGTTTATGTTATATACATTTTTTGTGGAGTGGAACGTTTTTGAGATATTCCTTTTATTGTTTTCAGTTTTAAAGTACACTTTTTCTTTTGTTCTCCTCCTGATCAAACAACTAAGGGAATTGCAATGTCGCATAACGACAGCTTTCAAAGCATTTACCTATCGCTTTAATCTAGTGCATTCCTTTAGTTTCCTTCTACTTATAAAAGGAACTAGATAATAAGTACATTCTGCTAAGGCAGAAAGAGGAATACTCTTTCGTAAGATGTTTGCAGAACAGCTAGAAAGTCATGTGAGTGTAACAGATTTTTACTTTCTCTACACGTACTATGTACATAGTGTATAGCGTAGGTATAGTATTGTACCCAAAAATTCGATACCGAGATTTCACCGGAAATACATGTTTTGGGTGCCCCTGAATCCAGAAAAAGTATTTTTGGAAAAAGGTCCGTGTGTGTCTCTGTGTGTGTGTGTGTGTGTGTGTCTGTGGACTGCATAGCTCAAAAACCGTTAATTACCATACTTTGTATTTAAGTTTGGTATCTTCCAAGGATGTGATACGAAGATTTCAAGAAAGTTCCCACACCCCAAACTACCCTTTACATGAAACTTTTTTCCAAAACTTTGATTTTCTCAAAAATGGTTCTAACGATTTTGATTAAAATATCGTGTATTAAAGATATTTACCTGACAAATAAATTTATATCTTGAATTTTCTGGGAATAGCCTCTAAAGACTACTTTATTCTTGATGAATTTTACGAAATTTTGCATAACTGCTAAACCATAAGAAATGGACAAAAACTTACCACACAAAAAATGTAGAGCACGTTAAAACACACAATGTATGTTATAATTTTTTTCGAGGAGTTGAATGCTTTTTTTAGATATTCCTTGTTTTTGGATTCAGTTTTGAAAAACTTATACTTTTCTCATACAGGAATTTGTCAACTCGTGTCCACACAAAAGAACTTCAGTCACCTACTAACCAGCTTTTGACTTCACTTTAACCTACGATACTTCCTTATTTCGCTTCTGCTTACATAGAAGCAAGTAATAAGGCTATTTCTGCTAATTTTTTCTCGATTAGCATGAAGAAGTAGAACAATAAACTTACTAAGAATAATTTGTTACAGAGAAGTAGAGAAAGTCATGTGAATGGAACACATCAGGTTTTTTAATATGCAATACTTCCTCTTCTTAGTATAGAAAAGTAATAAAAAGCGGAAGGCGCCACTCGTAAAATAATGCGTGAGAGAAATGGCAAGAGGCGTTGATAACGTTCTCATAAGAAAAGAAAGGATTCAAAATGATGTTGTGGTGCTTCGTTTGTGCTCGTAACCCTTGACACTCTTCAGCTTTTTCCCTCCCAGCAAGTGAAGAGCGTCGAGAAGAGACCCCTGGAATGTACAGTACTGCGCACAGTTTACATTCATTTGTTTCAAGCTTGGTACCTCTCCCAGCTCCTCACGATATTATATCGGCGCAGATTAAAATGATACACGTCCATTAGTTTATTTATTCAACAGGATTACACGTAAATCACATCTTCCTGTATCCAAAGAGATTAAACTCTTTAATACTACACGTACTGTGTACATAGTATATAGCGAAGCTATTGTATTCCACCCCAAAAATTCGATACCAAGATTTCACTGGAAATACATGTTTTGGGTCCCCCTGAATAAAAAAATCTCATGTTTTCCATTCATATGACTTTCTCTAAATCTATGCAACCAATTATTGTTAAAAAACTTATGCTTCTATTTACTTTATTCTAATCGACAAAAAATTACCAGAAATAGTCTTATTACTTGCTTCCTTGTAAGTAGAAGCGAAATAAGGGGGTACCATAGGTTAAAGTGACAGTCAAAGGCTGGTTGCTATGTGACTGACGTTCTTCTATTTGTATGGACACGAGTTGACAAATTCCTGTATCAGAAAAGTATGTTTTTCAAAGCTGAAACTAAAATCAAGGAATATCTTAAAAACGATCAAATCCACAAAAAATGTATATAACATAAATCTGTGTTTTTATGTGCTTTACATTTTCTGTGTTACATTTGGATATTGCTGTCTGCCTTTTTCAATTCTATATTTAATGTCCTATTCTTAACTACATTTTGAATCTATCTTCATTCCTAAGTACATACTCTCCTCACTTCTTTTGATGCATACCTTATCCTCTTCTAAAACTATTCTTTTTCTTTATCTCCAAATGACAGATTGCTTTCTTCAAAATAATGTTTAATTCCCATTTATTATATCCTTCAATAACGTTTCTACTCATACATTTTAGTTCTCAGCTATAACTATTTGGTCATCTGTGTAATTTATAATATAAATTGTAGAATTATCTATGTGAATTCCCATATATCTGCATTTGGCTTTCCAATATTGTAAAGCTTGTTTTACAAATATGTTGAAAAGGGTTGGTGATAAACTATAACCCTGAGATTCAAAATCTTCTCGGGCTTCTAGCCAAGTTTTTACCTGGCTAGAAGCCCGAGAAGATTTTGAATTAACACGTCGCCAGGAAAGCTTCAGTTCTTATTATAACCCTGAGTTTTATAACTGAGAATTTCTCAAATACATTTTTCCAAATACTAATTCTAAATGATTCATTTACATATAGTCTAAATATTGTATGTAAAATAACTATTTTACGTGGGTTGTTCTAAAACCTCCCATAATTTATTCAAAGAGATAAAATAATAAAATTATTAACTGCTCAGTGTGTTCAGTGAGTACTTCTTATTCACGAACGTGATAGATTATTAAACTTTTATAAATGTTGGCTTCAGGATAAATTTTACATGAAAAATCATTTACAAAATAACTACATATACTTTATTGTTAGAATCAGCTGGAAAAATATAATGCCAGAACGGGATTGAAACGGTTCTCCCACTCTCCGTTGTGATTGCTCTTGCCATTGAGCTTTTTGACAATATGCCTGTATGACACTAAAGTCTGCAAGTAATTCCAACTGTGTTCAAATCCTAGTAGCAGTTAATTTTTCAGTTGGTTCTGACAATTAAACACAAAAACCTTTAATAATATTACCAATATAATAAAATTACGCAATAGTTAATATTAGCGGGATACTAAGCACTGTGACTACGCCCTTTGGCCGTAATCGGCGGACATGTATGTATGGCAACTGATTGTTACACGCGCGTAGACATCTGTGCCGGCGGTAAATGCTTTTGATATCGCAGATGTCAATGCTACACCTGTGCGAGTGGAAACATGTCCTGTGGGAAGGTTCTTTAAGGTATACATGGCGATAATGTTATGCTACAATTACAGAATGTTCCACTTGTTTCCCTTCTATGTCCATACAAAGTGACAGGTGCTCCAACCAATTTCGATGAGCATCTGTCAATGTTGCGGTCGTTATTTGTTTGCACGCTGCAGTGATTCTCTTTTTAAAATGATCCAAATCTCGAAATTTCTTCTGATACACAATCAATTTCAGGTGGCTCACGGGTAAAAAAGCCATGGGAGTGAGATCTGGTGACCTGGTTAGCCATTCCACTGGACCACGTTGACCAATCCAATGCCCAGGAAACTGCTGATCAATGGTGGTGCTCCGTCTTGCTGAAAGAATGCAGGGATGTCCCCACTCTCCTCCAAGATTGACATGATTGAAGTTTGTAGTCCGACATCCAATATGGATTGGTGTCACTCCAGTACTTCACATTTTGCCGGTTCACTTCACCATTAGCATAAAAATCTGTGTACCATTCAAATGACTTTCTCCATATCCCTGCAAAAAATTATTCTTAAAAAGCTTACACTTTTATTTACTTTCTGCTAATCAGAAAAAAATAGCAGAAATAGTCTAATTACTCGCTTCCTTATAAGTGGAAGCGAAATAAGGGACAACTGTAGGTTAAAGTGATAGTCAAAAGCTGGTTGCTATGTCAATGAAGTTCCTTTGTCTATATGAATAGCAGTTGACAAGTTCCTGTATGAGAAAGGTATACGTTTTTCATAGCAGAAACCAAAAATAAGGAATGTCACAAAAACGACGAACTCCACGAAAAAAATGTATGTAACATAAATTGTGTGTTTTAATGTTCTCTACATTTTTTTGTGTAGTAAGTTTTTGTCCATCTCATATTAGCAGTTATTCAAAATTTAGTAAAATTCATCCAGAATAAACTAATCTTCAGAGGCTATTCCCAGAAAATTCAAGATATACATTTTATTTGTCAGGTAAATATGTTTAATATACGAAATTTTAATCAAAATCGTTAGAGCCATTTTTGAGAAAATCAAAATTTTCGAAAAAAGTTCCATGTAAAGGGTAGTTGGCGGTGGGGGAGATTTTTCTCAAAATCTTCGTGTCGCATCCCTGGAAGATACTAAACTTAAATATCAAGTTTGGTATTTTACCGACTTTTCGTTTTTTAGTTATCGTGTTCACAGACACACGGACACACACACACACACACACACACACGGACCTTATTGTGAAAATGCATTTTTTGGATATTGGGGACCCTAAAACATATATTTCCGGTGAAATCTCGGTATCGAATTTTTTGGTGGAGTGCAACACTTTCTCTATACACTATGTACATAGTGCGTATGGAGAAAGTAAAAAATTGCCTCATCTAAAAAATGTATGGAACTAACAAGTTCAGGAACATTGTGGTGCATGTTTAGGGCCCATTCACAGGAGCATCTTGTATGTATGCCACTTCTTGGTACGCAAGATACGCATGGCACTGCTTTGGCTGATACCAAGTTCTGCAGAGGCGTCGGGTTCCCTTTTTCGAGCTCTTGACCAGCGCTGCTAGCACCACCGTTGACGCAACTTCATCTGCAGCTGTCCTTCGTCTTTCAGATCTGGCTGCATCGGCGACGGAACCTGTCCTCTTGAATTTCAGGATGAGTTTGGCCAACTTGTCATGGGTTGCATTGGACGTACGCGTGGTACCACTTCCAGCCAACAGAATATCAATCCTCTCATCCTACGTTAGTGGCATGCCTTTAGAGTTGGTTCACCTACCTGAAAAGCAAAATGAACATTAGTCAACCGTATCCCCATTTGTGTGGAGACTTTTGACTCATCCTGTAAATCCTCATTGCTACACCGGAGTGAGTTTGTGAAAACCTGAGATGTGTTTCATGTGCGACGGTTCTGGAAATTTTCAGTCGGGTGGCCAAAATATATAAAAAAGGCAACAATGCCCTGCCCAAGACCTCTGTGTCGTTTGTTAAGACTCCTTTAAGTGGACATTTGATATGCAGGCTATATACTTGAGGACTAATAACTTTGTTCAGTTTGGTGAAGCGAGATGTTTCATATACTGTTTATTGAAAAGATTTTAAGTTCGTGATGGAGCGGTACATTCCATACAAACCATTCTGTATTTGTATCTCTGCGGAGAAATTTATTTTGTACGACTGTCACTTACGATGATAGCAGGAAAATAGCTTCCACTTTGACTTGTGACTTGTCCGAAATTTGATGTCGCAAATTTCAAACTCTTCTATTTAAAGTTTTTTTGTATGTTTAAAAATCGCACACTTTTGGGATTGGGCAGCAAAGGAACAACGGCTGGCATACGCCACACTCACATGCTACGTTTTCCATTACTATGGTGGCGTGTCTATCAAACCACGCCGACACCACGCGACTTTTTTTTTTTTTTACCTCTTTTTTCTTGTTTCTAAATTTTCTTAGTTGACCTATTCGTTTTTCCTTTTAACATATATATACACAAACACATACACATTTACAAACACAGAAACACCCATGCCCAAGGCGGGACTCAAACCCAAGATCCTGTGCACCACGAAGCGCCAAAGCGAGACGCTTTAGCGAGCGCGGCCATCAGCATCGGCATACTGGGACCTTCGCTACCAACCGGCATCTATCTTGGAGTGGGCCAGGTACGTGCCATCTGGTTATGTACGATTGTGTAATCCATGGTGATTTTATGGCGGTTTTTGTATGTGCCGAATTTAGAGCTGAAATTATATTCATTTATCACGTACATTATGACCAATATGGTCCACATCTTCGTTTGGTGTCTTTTTGAAACAGCCTGTGTGTGTGTTTTTATATATATATATATATATATATATATATATAAGTTTTATTTGTTGTGGACCATATAGGAGGTACACAAGTGAGAAGAGGTCGAATTAAAGATCAGTAAAGAGGAATGGGACAGTCGAATCCAATCTTGGGGCGTTTGTTAATTAATTGCTATAGTTTGGCGAGCCTTGAGTTAACAAGTGTTGTGATGCGTGTAATATGATCATTCCATGTCAGTTTTGTGCCCGGTGGAACGTCAAGATATATAATTGGGGTTTTAGATGGCAACTGTTTATTCTGGAAATGTATATAACCAAAGTTTTTGCTCCTGTCTGTTAATGTTAACAGAAATACACCAAAAGTACATCATTCAGCTAGTAGTGAAAGAGATGCTTGTAGACATCTAATTGCTGTATTTAGTTTGGACTGTTCTAAATTTAATGAATATTTTCTGTTTCAGGTAACTGCCAATTTTATCTTTGTGCGCTGCGGAATTTGGGACTATTCCAGCCCAGTAAGTAACCTTTTACCACATAGAAGTTTGATTGAACGCAAGAACTACAACTCCTGGAAACTTTAAGCTATTGGCGATGTTACAGAATATTTATGTCAATGCTTATTAACAGAAATCACTTGGGTGCTTAGATTGCCCAAATCTGTGGTAGATCGAATGTAACAACCGGGTTTGACTCCTGGTGCAGGATGGAAATTTTTTTAAGGAAAATCCTCAATTTGCAAACCATTTTAATGAACTTCATACATTGTAATATATAACAAAACTGATATTTTTGCCATGTATCAACATTTTAGCTAGCATGATTATTTAAATATTAATGCTTCATTGCCTAAATGTATTATTGTAATAAAAATTAGCACCTTTATGCATTTTAAAAATATTGACAAAACTTAAGTTTGATAGGAAATATGCTTACAAATAAATGTCATTATATTTATTTTATATTAACCCTAATTAGTGTAGAAAGGTTATTACTTTTTGTATTCTTCAAAACTTTTGATTTTCAAAATTTAGTAATTTATTTTTCAAAATTGCATCATTATTGTGAAAAAGTATATAACCATTTTCTTTAATACACTTTTGAGAGACAGTGTAAATATTTGTAACAAATTATTGCAAAATTTCGTCCTGTGGAACATTTTGAGTATGAAAAATTGTTAGAAAACAGTATGCGAGAAAATAAGGTTTAAAGCTGGGAGTACTTATTAATAAGCATGCGGCTACCCATTTAAAGTTTTTTTTTTTTTTTTTTTTTTTTTTGGTAATCAAAATCCACAAGATGGAAAAACTATAATTTTTAATTTCTATACACGTACTATGTGCATAGCGACGGTATTGTAATGTACCCAGAATTTACCCGAAATAGATATTCTGGGTCCCCTGCATCCAGAAAAAAGAATTTTGGAATAAGGTTCGTATGTGCGCGTGCGAGTGTGCGTGCGTGCGTGCGTCTGTGTCTGTCTGTGGACAACATAGCTCAAAAATGAAAACACCGTTAAATATCAAAATACCAAGTTTGGTATCTCCCAAGGATGCGACAGGAAGATTTCCAAGAAAATCCCCCCACCCCGAACTACCCTTTACATAGAACTTTTTGCGAAAATGTTTATTTCCTTAAAAATAGCTCTAATGATTTTGATTAAAATATGGTACATTAAATATATTTACATGACAAATGAAATCTATATCTTGAATTTTCTGGGAATAGCCTCTGAAGTCTACTTTGCTCGGAATGAGTTTTACAAAATTGTGCATAACTGCTAAACCATAAGAGATGGACAAAAACTTTACCACACAAAAAATGTAGAGCATGTTAAAACACACAATTTATGTTATATACTTTTTTGTGTAGTTGATCGTTTTTGAGATATTCCTTGTTTTTAATTTCAGCTTTGAAAAACTTACTCTTTTCTCATATAGGAATTTGTCAACTCCTGTCCATACATACAAACAAAGGAACTTCAGTCATATAACAATCAACTTTTGACTATCACTTTAACTTATAGTGCTCCCTTATTTCGTTTCTACTTACAAGGAAGCAAGTAATAAGACTATTTCTGATAATTTTTCCTCGATTAAAATGAAATAAATAGAAGCATACACTCTTTAACAATGATTTGTTGCAGAAATGTAGTGAAAGTCATTTGAATGGAACACATCAAATTTCCCAGATGGATCACTTTAACAGGATTATTCAGCATCCTCCGTAAGTCCTGAAAATTTGAATTAGGATGTTAAAGGAGCATCTTCCCACTTCCACTACCCCTGTTCGGGACCGAGGTAGGTGGTTTCGTCTGAAACTGGCATTTATGAGATCCGGGTTCACTTCCCGTCGACCGCGCACTGTATATCTCTGGGTATTTCCGTGGGTTTCCTGGGGCCACATAGGCGAATGCTGAGGTGCTATATGTCTACCTGCATTCCTTCATTTCTTTTCCCTTCTTCATCCTTCAAGTCGGCGGCTCGAGACTTGTCACTTGTTACGAGTATAACTCTCTTCCCCCTGGTTGCACTGGTGGCATTCTTCCGACGGCCTCCCGGCGCTTGTATAGCCTCCTGACGGCAAGCCTCCTGTGCGCTGGCCTATGGTTTCCTATGGTATTTCGCAATAGTTCAATACTTGGTCGCCGTTGCCGAGATGTCCCCCACCCCTAAGATATACCTCGCACCGCTGTTCAGACCCATGCATATCCCTCCCTCATACGAGGTACGTCCAGAAAGTAAGTTCCGTTTCAATTTATCTAAGCTGCAGCGCTGCTATCGCAGTTCCGCACATGCGCGGTAAACGCTCTGTATCAAGGAGAAGAAACTTGCGCCATTTTGAGATCGCTGTCAGCCACATAGGCTTTGTTGTGCTTGTTTACAATGTCGGCGTTGATTGAAAATCCCGCCGCTTGTGAAACCAGATCTGTGATTCGTTTTCTGAATGCTAGGAAAGTGAATCCAATTGAAATTTATCGGCCAATTTGCGAAGTTTACGGACAAAATGCGATGAGTGATTCAATGGTGAGAAGATGGGTCCGGCAGTTCAATGAAGGACGTAGTGAAGTGCACGATGAAGAACGGAGTGGGCGTCCATCTTTGGTTACAGATGAACTGGTTCACGTGATTGATGACAAGATCCAGGAAAACCGCAAGTTTACAATTAGTGCTCTCGCTATTGAATTTCCTCAAAGCTCACGATCACTAATTCATGAAATTGTTACCAAAATACTGAAATTTCGTAAACTTTGCTCACGTTGGGTACCAAAGATTCTTACTGAGCAACACAAAACAAAACGGATGGGTAGTGCACTTCAGTTTTTAACCCTTTATGATGAAGACGGCGAAGAATTTCTGACACAGATAGTCACAAGAGATGAGACTTGGGTTTCTTACGACACCCCTGAAAGTGAGCGGCAATCAATGGAATGGAGGCACACTTCATCCCCAGCAAAGGTTAAGCCGAAACAAATCTTGATACCACGAAAAATGATGTGCACAGTGTTCTGGGACTGGAAAGGCATTGATTTCTTGCCGCGTGGTCAATCAATCAAAGCAGATGTTTATTGCGAGACACTTAGGAAATTGCGCCGCGCAATACAGAATAAGCGCCGAGGATTGCTGTCAAAAGGTGTTGTTTTTCTTCACGACAACGCACGACCACACACTGCAAATGTGACGAAAAACCTCCTACAGGGATTTGGCTGGGACGTGTTTGACCATCCTCCGTACAGCCCTGACCTCGCTCCTAGCGAGTTTCATCTGTTCTTACATCTCAAGTCTTTCCTTGGTGGTCAACACTTCGACAATGACGAAGAGCTGAAAGAAAATGTTTCCAACTTTTTGAAGACAGGCGGGAAACTTCTATGAAGAAGGTATACAAAAACTTGTGCCACGCTATGACAAATGCCTGCAAAATTTTGGCTGTTATGTGGAAAAGTAGTTTAAGAGTTGTAGAATTTTGTGCAATAAATATTTATTCTGTATCTGTACACAATTTAATTGTATTACCAAACGGAACTTACTTTCTGGACGTACCTCGTAAATTGACACCTTTACCTGCATAATTCTTTCTATCCTATATTTTCATTAGCTCCCCGTACACTCATGAAATTTTTGTTGTAGAAACTAATATCTCCTGAGTTTTTATGCCATCAATTCTGTTTTAACTTCTTTCCAAAAGCCACTTTTCTTGCTCCGTCTATCACGCCACAACATTCCCAAGCCGATTTTTTCACGGTCTTATTAACTGTATTAACCCAAGTATTTCTTCCACTCACTTTCTCTTGTATCATAGACAATGTTTCAAGGGCTCTTATTATTTGTCTACACATATGTATAATGTACCTATATAGTAAACTGAGAAGGTATTGTTTTCCACCTAAAAATCGATACCGAGATTTCGATTAAAATAGGTACATACATTTTTGTGACTCCCTGGATCCAAAATAAAGCAGTGTATGTGTGTTTGTGGTCAGCGTAGCTCAAAAACTAAGTCGGTTAAATGCCAAACTTGGTATTTTAAGTCTATTATCCTTCAAGGATGCGACACGAAGATTTTCCATAAGTTCTCCCCACCCCCAAACACCCTTTACATGGAACATGTTTAGAAAATGTTGTTTTTCTCAAAAATGGCTCTTAACAGTTCTGATTAAAGTGTCGTGTGTTTAAGGTATTTTCATGAGAAACGAAACGTATATCTTTAATTTTCTGGGAATGAAGACCTCGTATTCTGAATGTGTTTTGTATAACATTTGTACTACTAAAGTGCACAAAAAATGTACATCTCATTAAATGAAAATTAATTTCATATAATTTGTTTGTAGAGTTAACTGTTTTCGAGATATTCCGAGTTATTGGATTTTTTTAATGCAAAGCGTTTCTCAAACGGGAGACTTCTTTCTATCCTTCTCTCGTTTGTTCACTCCCAGCAAGCAAAAAGAACCGAGTTTCACTTAGTGAACGGCTTTCAAAGGTTTGACTTTTGCTTTATCTCGGTGTATTCTATTATTTCCCTTCTATTTACAAATAATGCAAGTAATAAGAGTAATTCTGACAATCCTTATCTTGGTTAACATGACGTGTATAAAAATAAACTATTATAAGGACATGACGTGTATAAAAATAAACTATTATAAGGATATTTTTATAGAACAGCTAGAGAAAGTCATGGTAATGGAATACATCACAGTTTTGCTTTCTCTACATTTCCAATCCACTGTTTTGATTGTTCCTTCGTCTCAGGTGTGAAGTGATGGACCCAGGTTTCATCCATTGTTATGAATCGACGCGAAACATTGTCAAACACTCGACTGAAAACTCCTCATGACGCTGTTTCTGTTCTATTGGAAGCAAACGCGGCACACAACCTTCTCATATTCAAAGTTTCATATTAGTTGGACTAAGACCTTTCAAATGAAATTATTGTAGTACATTGCGATGACCAGTTTTATCAATGTTTATAAATTCGCTAAGGCCATTCACTAATGATGACTGCCAAACAAATGCTAAACAATGTAAAATCGTCAAAATTCGAACTTGAGCTTTCTAAGGTTGGTACTTTTTACCATTATTTGAAACAACAGCTATCTATGCATATATAAGTTTTAAGGTTGTAATAAACTATTAGTATCCGAGGCTTAACATAGTAATTAATAAACGAGATGTGAAAGGTTCTGATTAGGCGACGATGCACGCCTGTGATTCGCTACAGCGCTGCAACCGTTGAAGGTCATATGCAGGAAGTTTAACGCCAATTAGACCTACTATATTCATGCATTTAAAAGTTATTCCCATATCACATGCAACACTAAACTCATATCCTTCCAGATTATAGAGTAGCCCTGCCGTAGGTCTGAAGTGTATTCTTCACCAATCTGATGTGTTCCAGTCACATGACTTTCTCTATGTCTCTGCAACAAATTATTGTTAAAAACACTATGCCTCTATTTACTTTATGTTAAACGAGAAAAATTAGCAGCAATACTCTTAATTACTTGCTTATCATAGGCTAAAGTATTATATGTGACAGAAGTTCCTTTATTTCTATGTCCACAAATGTCCGTATTTACTTTCTCTACACGTAATATTTACACAGTGTATATAGAAGGTATTGCTTTCCACCGAAATTTCAGCGGAAATACACGTTTTGGGTCCCCCAGAATCCAAGAAAAGCATTTTAGGAAAAAGGTCCGTGTATGTGTGTGTGTGTGTGTGCCTGTGGACAGCATAGCTAAAAAAACGAAAATACCGTTGAATACTAAACCTGGTATTTAAGTTTGGTATCTTTGAAAGATGCGACACCAAGATTTTTAAGAAAATTCCCCCACCCACACTACCCTTTACATGGAACCTTTTTCGAAAATTTTGATTTTCTCAAAAATGGCTCTAACGACTTTGATTAAAATATCGTATATTAAAAATATTTACCTGATAAATAAAATGTATATCTTGTATTCTGGGAATAGCTTCTGAAGACGACTTTATTCTGGATGAATTTTGCGGAAATTTGCATAACTGCTAAACCGTAAGAGATGGACAAAAATACATTAAAAACACAATTTATTTTATATAAAGTTTTTTCGTGGAGTTGGTCGTTTTTAAGATATTCCTTGTTTTTGGTTTCAGCCTTGAAAAACTTATACTTTTCTCGTACAGGAATTTATCAACTCCTGTCCATACAAAGGAACGCCACTCACATTGTAACCAGATTTTGACTATCACTTTGACCTAAGGCACTCCCTAATTCATTTCCCCACAAGGAAGCGAGTAATAAGGCTATTTCTGCTATTTTTTCTTGATTAGCATGAAGTAAATAAAAGCATAAGTTTTTCAATAATTTGTTGCAGAGATGTAGAGAAAGTCATATGAATGGAACACATCAGATATTTAAAGCTGAAACCAATAACAAGGAATATCTCCAAAACTACCCACTCCACAAAAAATGTATATAACATTGTGTTTTTTAACGAGCTCCATATTTTCTGTTAAGTAAGGTTTTTTTTTTATTCCTTACGCTTTGCTAGTTATAACAAATTCAGTAAAACTCGTCCAGAATAAAGTAATCTTCAGAAGCTATTCCCAGAAATGATATACATTTTATTTGTCCGGAAAGTATCTAATATACAATATTTTAATAAAAATTTTTAGTCATTTTTCAGAAAATCTAAATTTTCGAAAATTGTACCAAGTAAAGCGTAGCTGGGGGAGGGGGATTTTCTTGAAAATCTTCGTGCCGCATCCTTGGAAGATGTTGAACTTTGATTCCAAGTTTGATATTTAACGACTTTTCGTTTTTGAGTTATTCTGCCCCCCCCTACACACAGGGAACTTTTTGCAAAAATACCTTTTTTGAATTCAGGGAGACCCAAAACATGTATTTCCGGTGTAATCTCGGTATCCAATTGCAATACCTTCTCGATAAACTATATACATAGTACGTGTACAGAAAGTAAAAATTAAAAGGTATAAATCATATAGAACCTGAAAAAAAGTTAATTCATAATATTTAAATAAATCAAAATAATTACTTAAGCTACATTTAAATATAATTCTTCCCAAACATAGCTCTTACTAGAACATGTATTATTTTTATAATAAATGGGAAACAAATAAAATAAGGAGCTAAAACTTATTTAATTTAATAAGCTTCCTTCAAAATCTTCAAAAATAATTAATCCTAGCATTCCATAAATTATTATTCATCTTTCTTCTCTTAACTTATTGCAAGTGATTGTGTTTGTGAAAGAAGAGAACCAAAATATGTTTTATGTAGTCAAGTAGTGACGATAAGCCCCTGTCCATCCCTCTTGAACGTTAATTTCTATTGTCATTTGTTTAGTTTTACTAAATAGCCAAATTTTACTTAGAAGTTCACTCTAGAGTACCACTAAGTAGCTTTTGGTAACACCCTGCGCTGCATGCTACTATACCCCCGCTGTGGAATTCTTGCACTTAACAGTTCGGTTGGTTCCGCGTAAGGTTGGTTGCGCTGACTTTGCGGCGTTGCCAGATTAACCAGTAAACAGCAGCTAATCACAAATGGCTCCATCGTGTATAAAGACGAATATAAAGTTTACATAGTAAATGAATGACGATGAATAATGAAACTAATTCGCTATTATCCACGTTAATTGAAAATAAGTGATACTATAACGTATGTAGGAGACATTACATGTTTACGACAATATAGAACTACTAATAATGCAAAATTGCATGTTACAATGAGAGAAAGATATAACAAAAATATAACAAATCACCAGTTTAGAATTTAAAACTCAATCCCAATCAAAGTAGCCGTCGTCAATATTCTCGGAATCATCATCAACATCGTCGTCGTCACCAAGACATATCATTAGTGGTTCACCTTCACTGATGATTCCGTTTAATTTCTGTGCTTTTAGTATTATTTTGTGCAAATGATTCATTTTCTTCCTCCATGCAGCCGCGTCCACCTTCCCGCAAAAGTCTATCCACCTCTATAATTAGGAAAGTCTTATGTTCCCTCACGTACAAACGCCAATAACACTATCAAAAAACATAATGTGTTCCATTCACACGATTTCTCTACATCTCTGTAACAAATTATTGTTAATAAGCTTATTCTTCTATTTACTTAATGCAGTTCTTGGAAGAAGATTATTAAATTGAATAATTTTTAACTCCTTATTTTATCTGTTTACCATTATGAGATAATACTTATTCTAGTAAGAATTTTAGGATTATGATTGGGAAGAATTATATTTAAATATAAATTAAATTATTATTTTAATTTATTTGAATATGAATTAACTACTTTTTCATGTTCTATATGATTTATAACTTTAATTACTTTCTCTATACGTACTATCTACATAGTGTATAAAGAAGGAATTGCACTCCACCAAAAAATTCGATACCGAGTTTTTATTGGAAATATGTTTTAGGGTCCCCTGTATCCAAAAAAAGTATTTTCAGAAAAAGGTCCCGATGTGTGTGTGTGTGTCTGTGATAAATCAAAAACGAAAAGTCGATAAAATACCAAACTTGGTATTTAAGTTTAGCATTTTCAGGAATGCGACACGAAGATTTTGAGAAAAATCCCCTCATACAAAACTACCCATTATGTGGAACTTTTTTCGGAAATGTTGATTTTGTAAAAAATGGCTCTAACGGTTTTGATTAAAATATCGTATATTAAAGATATTTACCTGACAAATAAAATGTATATTTTGAATTTTCTGGGAATAGCATCTGAAGACTACTTTATTCTGGGTCAATTTTACGGTATTTAGCATGACTGCTAAACCATAAGAGATGGACAAAAACTTACCACACAACAAATGTAGGGCCCTTTAAAACACACAATATATGTTATATACATTTTTTCGTGGAGTTGATTGTTTTTGAGATATTCCTTGTTTTTGATTCAACTATGAAAAACTTATACTTTTCTCATACAGGACTTTGTGAACTCGTGTCCATACAAAGGAACTTCAGTCACATAGCAACCAGATTTTGACTATCGGCTTAACCTATGGTACCCCTTTATTTCGCTTCTGCTAACAAGGAAGCAAGTAATAAGACTAATTCTGCTAATTTTTTCTAGATTAGATGAAGTAAATAGAATAATTTGTTGCAAAGATGTAGAGAAAGTTATGTGAATGGAACACATCAGATTTTTTTTTATTAAAACAGATATCACTCTCTTGCATATTTTCACGATATGGCTATGTTGTAGCGCGTTTCTATTGGCTACTACCAATTGCAGCAGATTTGACGTGAACTCTATTTTGGTTTCTCTGTATTCTGAAACATTAAACATGGTATTTGTTTCACATTCAGACTGCCTCGCCTGCTAAATGCGATTTTGAATCTGACTTGAGCATATGGTTTGGTCGCCTAGGAGAACGGCGTATGTGAACTTCTTGCCGACCTGATCGCCTACAGCACAGCTTCTGAAACTATGTGAGAGTTGCTTTAAGCACTGTGTGAAACAAGAGTAGTCAGTTTAACAAGTGCAATAATTCTCCAAGAAGAAATGATGATAATAAAAAGCAGAACACACAGGGAAATGTCGTGGGTCACGAGAGAGAGCTTTAAGCTCTGTACCTTCAGAAATATCTCTTTAGGCGCGTTTTATAACCACAAAGATGGTTTTTCATTACCAAAAGCTTATATCGGATATGAATATTTAAAATTAATATCAAAGAATAATTATGAAATGATTAACGATATAAGAAGTTGATAGGTAGAGTCAGATTGAAAAATTCAATGCCAACGGATCTCTTGGTCTCTAGCCGGTTGCTCTACCACTGAGCTGCCATGTCAACATGCATTGAATTCCTCAACTGACTCGCATGTTTCCCGGCAAACCCCTGGGTCAAGTTCAATTCTAATAAAAGTTTGTATTCGTATCTACTAAAGATACACTGCTTGCTAAAATAGAAAATTACACATTTCCTTAGAGAATGCCGATGTTCAAGTTTTTAACCCTGAACGCTATATTTGACCTAGATATTCCAAACCCTTTCCATGTAAGACCGAGAATTAACTGAATATCTAAGGACTTTGATATAAAAGACAAATATTGAAGTATGCAAAAAACCAATAGCGGATACCTCGGAAGTGGATCTATTCCAGAAAATTGAAGATATACATTTTATTTGTCAGTAAATATCTTTAGTATATGTTATTTTATTCAAAATCGCATATTAAAGATATT
This sequence comes from Hymenopus coronatus, assembly GCA_030762935.1. NCBI lineage: Eukaryota > Metazoa > Arthropoda > Insecta > Mantodea > Hymenopodidae > Hymenopus > Hymenopus coronatus. The sequence goes on along the minus strand of CM060894.1, from coordinate 27,173,164 downwards.
TACCTGACAAATAAAATTTATATTTTGAATTTTCTAGGAATAACCTCTGAAGACGACTGTATTCTGAGTGAATTTTACGAAATTTTGCTTAACTGCTAAACTGTAAGAAAAGGAGAAAAATTTACTGCACAAAAATGTAGAGCACATTAAAACACACAATTTAGGTTGTATAAATTTTTTTCGAGGAGCTGATCGTTTTTGACATATTCCTTGTTTTTGGTTTCAGTTCTGAAAAGCTTAGCTTTTCCCATACAGGAATTTGTCAACTCCTGTCTATACATACAAGCAAAGGAACTTCATTCACATAGCAACCAGCTTTTGACTATCACTTAACCTATGGTACTCCCTTATTTCGCTTCAACTTACAAGGAAGCAAGTAATAAGGCTATTTCTGTTAATTTTTTCTTGATTAGCATGAGGTAAATAGAAGCATAAGCTTTTTAAAAATAATTTGTTGCAGAGATTTAGAGAAAGTCATGTGAACGGGACACAACAGAATAGTTTGTGTGTGGAACAGATAGAGAAAGTTATGTGAATGGAACACATGAATTTTTATCTAGTTTATTTTTGGCTGCCTCAATATATTGCGACGGTACTGATAGATGAGAATAGATTAGGATAGATGAGAATAGATGAATTAGTCTAGATAGGTTAGGATAGACAGACAGATAGTGTATTAGTCTATTGATGCAATTATTCATGACTTCGTCATTAAACTACATGTCTAATCATACAATCTATCGTCAGATAGTCATATTACAAATCTGTCAACAGTATATAGAGAATTAACCAATCAATATTGATCTGACCCTCCTATTGAAGCTTTAAAACGAAAGATGTCTTATATGTATTGGTAAGGAGCTAAAAAGTTTTAATGAAATGTAACAAAATATTTACACTTACACTACATTTACTTTTAGGTAAATGAAGGATATCTCGTTGACGGTATGTCACTTTCTCCATGGTGCCAGGTAGATATTAGAGTGCCACACCCTGACTCTCTAGTCGAATCGTTTCCGTAGTTGGATGATTGAGTTCAGCCAGTTCTTCGTGGCCCATCCAAACGCTACTTTGCTTCCCGACAGATAACGCTAGGCTGCCACTTGAGTCTAGCTGCTTTACCCGTCTGTGGATAGATGCCAGAGCAAGTGTCCTTCTCAGCTATTTTTAGTTTTTGCTGTTATGTTAGACGTTAGGTGGAATAACCACAATTAAAAACGTGTATATCCGGTGAAATCTTTATAGCCAACTTTTAGATGGAGTGCAACGTCTTCTCTACCTATGTGCTAAGTAGAGAAAGTAAAAATTGTATGTATACAAATAATCCTTACAGAAAAGTATTCGTTTTTAATTCCGGCGTTGTCAACTGAAATATAGAATAGTAGTTTGAACTTATGAATCTAAGTATGCTAAACTCAAGCCAAAAATAATTTCAAAGAGAATACCGATATTCAAATTTTTAACTCTGAACTGAAGGCTACATCTGACCTAGACCTTCCAAACTCTTACCATGAAAACTTGAGAAGCAATTGAACATCGTAGGTCTTTGATACAGAAGACAAGTTTAGTATTGAAGAATTCAAAACCAATAGCGGATATCTTGGAAGTAGCTAATGACAAAAAATCTGTATGAAATAATGTGAGTGAGATCCTCACTCGTTGTGTAATAACATTTTGCCTAAGTTTTAGAGTTTATAAGTTCTACAAGGAAAATTTAGAGTGAATGTATTTTGTTGTCATAAAAATGTGTTAAAACATATTGGATTTTATTAAAAATGTTTCCGGTCTGAAGTTACGGGCTGGATTTATTTACTTCTTATCCTCTACTGCCTTCTTTACAGTTATTGTTAAGAATTTATGTACGTTTACAGCATTTTATATTATGTAGTTTATTTGGATGTTATATCTTGATACAATTTTAGCATGTTTAATTAAAATGGCATTTACTTTATGCAAAGCAGAAATTAATGCAATGTTTCCATGTAAGGGGTCGCTTTGGGGCGGAGAATTTACTTGAAAATCTTGAAAGTGGGTCGCCTCCAAGCTAATAATTAATGTATACATAGCTCAGTTTTTAAGTTCAGCTCTTCCAAGGATGCCACAGGAATATTTTAAATAAAATAGCATCTTCATGAAAGGACTTGTAGCGTTTGATTTTCTCAAAAATGGCCGTAAAGTTTTTGATTAACATTTCAGATATTTACATTAAAAGCAAAATCCTTACAGACAAAATTTACCTAACAGAAAATTTGGATCAGGATAAAACACACAATTTGGTATGTCATATACATTTTTTTCGTTGAGTTGATCGTTTTTGAGTTATTCTTTGTTATTGATTTCAGCTTTATAAAACATACTATTCTCATACAGGGATTTGTCAACTCCTGTACATACAAACAATGGAACTTCAGTCACAGAGCAACCAACTTTTGACTATCACTTTAACCTATGGTACTCCCTTATTTCACTTGTACTCGCAAGGAAACAAGTAATAAAACTACGTCTGCTATTTTCTTTCCCAATTAGTGTAAAGTAAATAGAACCATAAGTTTTTTAACAATAATTTGTTGCAGAGTTGTAGAGGAAGTCATATAAATGGAACAGAGCCGCCTTTTTTTTTTTTTTTTTTTTTTTTTTTTTGGTACAGCCGACAGTTTCTGAGATACTGCTTCTTACCAGTTCCAGATTTAAAATACTTATACTTTTCTCATACGGGAATTAATCAACTCCTGGATTATAAACAAAGAAATTTCAATCACATAGAAGCCAACGTTTAAAAGATTTGACTATCGCTTTAGTCCAGTGTTTTCCCTTATTTCCTTCTGCTTACAAGGAAGCAAATAAAATAATTTCTGCTATTGGTTATCTCGATTGGCATGGAGTAGATATAATAATCTTTTTAATAATTTGTTACATAAATGTAGAGAAAGTCGTGTAAATTTAATACCGGCTTTTTACTTTTTCTAGCCCCATATGTACAATGTACATCGGGATAGAGAAGGTATTGCAATGCACCCAAAAATTCGATACCGAGATTTCACAAGAAATATATGTTTTGGAGTACCCTGAGTCCGAAAAAAGCATTTTACTTTCTCTACACGTACTATATGCATAGTGTGTAGAGAAGGTATTGTATTCCACCCAAAAATTCGATACCGAGATTTCACCGGAAATACACGCTTTGGGTCCTCCTGAATCCAAAAGAGGTATTCATGGAAAAAGGTCCGTGTGTGTGCCTGTGTGTGTATGTGTGTCTGTGTGCGCGCCTGTAGACAGCATACCTCAAAAACGAAAAGACCGTTAAATACCGAATATGGTATTTATGTTTGGTATCTTCCAAGGATGCGACACGAAGATTTGCAAGAAAATCCCCCCAACCCTAACTACCCTTTACATGGAGCTTTTTTCGAAAATTTTGATTTTCTCAAAATGGCTTTAACGATTTTGATTAAAATATCGTATATTAAAGATATTTACCTGACAAATAATTGTATATCTTGAATTTTCTGGGAATAGCCTCAGAAGACTTTATTTTGGAGGAATTTTGCATAACTGCTAAACCGTAAGAAATGGACAAAAACTTACCGCACAAAAAATGTAGAGCACATTAAAACACACAATTTGTGTTATATGATTTTTTTTCGAGGAGTTGATCGTATTTGAGATATTCCTTGTTTTTTGGTTTCAGCTTTGAAAAACATACTTTTCTCATACAGGAATTTGTCAATTCGTGTCCATACAAACAAATGAAATTCAGTCACCTAGTAATCAGCTTTTGACTTCACTTTAACCTATGATACTCCCATATTTCGCTTCTACTTACAAGGAAGCAAGCAGTAAGACCATTTCTGCTAATTTTTTCTCGATTAGCTACAAATAAATAGAAGAATAAGCTTACTAACAATAATTTGTTACACAGAAGTAGAGAAAGTCATGTGAATGGAACACTTCAGATTTTTAAAAAAAGATCCGTGTGTCTGTGGACAGCATAGCCCCAAAACAAAAAGACCGTTAAATATCAAATTTGGTATTTTGTTTTGGTATCTTCAAAGGATGCGACACGGGGATTTTCAAAAAAAAAAAACCCCACCACAAACTACCCTTTACATGTAAAAAATTTCGAAAATTTTGATTTTCTTAAAAATGGCTCTAACGATTTTGATTAAAATCCCGTATATAAAAACTATTTATGTCCGAAATAAAATGTATATCTGGAATTTTTTGGGAATAGCCTCTGAAGACCTCTTTATTCTGGATGAATTTTGCTGAATTTCGCTTAACTGCTAAACCGTAAGGGATTGAAAAAAACGTACTACACAAAAAATGTCTCTCATGACAAAACACACAATCTTGGTCCTTAACGTTTTTGTTGTGGAGGTAACCGTTTTCGAGATATTTCTTATTATTGGTTTGAGTTGTGAAGTACTTAAACTTTTCTCACACAGGAAGTGTCTGTTTTTCTTTTGTTCTACTCCTGGCTAAGCAAAGAAGTGATTTGCAATGACAATCGCATAACGATAGCTTTTAAAACATTTGACAATCACTTTAGCATAGTGCATTCCCTTATTCCGTTCTACTTATAAGGAGCTAAGTAATAACATTCTGCTAACATTTATCTCGATTAGCATTGTGTAAAAAGAAGAATAATCTTTTGTAGGAGTTTTGTAGAGCAGCTAGAGAAAGTCATGTGAGTATAACACATCAGATTTTTTGTTTAGTGTTTTCACTGTTGATGGATTCAACACTTTATGAGATGTCTGTACTAGAGGATGCTGTGACGTAGAATCAGTCTGTCTCCTCTGTTATAAAGCACCCCCCCCCCCGCCGGTTCCTGACATTCAACTTGCAAACCTCATTAAGGCAAGAGTAGAGGCGCGCTTTCTTCCTCAGTCAGTCTTGTTTAACATTAACTGCATTTGATAGGAAATTTGATATGTGTAACCTCATTATATCTTCTTAGAATATTCACTTCGAATATAGGCATGTAGCTATTTATTTCACCGTGCGAGGAGGCGCAACGGCGTGCGACTATCATTCGCAAGAACCTGATATCAAACCCTCCGGGACGACCAATCTGACCAAAGGTTCTTTCGGGGTTTCCTCGGTCACTAAGCAAGCAAGCTTACATTTTCTTTCTTTCTTATTCACCGCTATACCAGGTACTAGGTACAGCAAATTTACTGCATTCTTATCATAGAAGCCAGCAGCACCTGTTCTTTGAATCTCTTTTTTAATAGAGAATTACCTGTTTACTTTCTCTAGCCCCATATGTACAATGTTCATGGGGATGGAGAAGGTATTGTAATGTACCCAAAAATCGATGTCGGGATTTCATCGGAAATACATGTTTTGGGGTCCCCTGAGTCCGAAAAAAGCTTTTTAAAGAAAAGCTCCGCGAGTATTTCTGTCTGTTTGTGTGTCTGTGGACAGTAAAGCACCAAAACTGAAAGACCGTTAAATACCAAACTTGGTATTTAGATTTAATATCTTCCAAGGATGCTACACGATGTTTTTCAAAAAAATCCACACACCACAAACTACCCTTTACATGGAAAAAATGTCGAAAATGTTTATTTTCTTAAAAATGGATCTAACGCTTTTGACTAAAATTCCGTATAATAAAGTTATTTATGTCCGAAATGAAATGCTTATCTCGAGTTACCTTGATAAGGTTTATTTTCGGAGTTTTCCCTTATCCTGAGAAGACAAATGTCGAGTAACTTAAAGCTCCATGGACCCCGAGATCATTTGAGCATCATTTCACCAATTTCATTCATTATCCGATATGACCAACCAGGTTAAAGGACGTTAAAATATGCTACTCTCAATGTTTTAAATAAAATATAGATTTTGTTTTAACCTACTGTAAAATGTGAAAATATGCAATAAAAATCTGATTTGAGCCATTCACATGACTTTCTCTATATCGCTGCAACAAATTATTCTTAAAAAGCTTATACTCCTATTTACTTTATGCTAATCAGAAAAAATTAGTAGAAATAGTCTTATTACTTGCTTTCTTGCAAGTAGAAGCTAAATAAGGGACTACCATAGGTTAAAGTGATAGCCAAAAGCTGGTTGCTATGTCAATGAAGTTCATTTTTTGATATGGATAGGAGTTGACAAGTTCCTGTATGAGAAAAGTATACGTTTTTTATAGCAGAAACAAAAATAAGGAATGTCTAAAAACGACGTACTCCACGAAAAAAATGTATATAACATAAATTGTGTGTTTTAATGTGCTGTACATTTTTTGTGTAGTAAGTTTTTGTCTATCTCTTACGGTTTAGCAGTTATTCAAAATTTAGTAAACTATTCTTCAGGGGCTATTCACAGAAAATTCAGGATATAAATTTTATTTGTCAGGTAAATATCCTTAATATACGAAGTTTTAATCAAAATCGTTAGTCATTTTTGAGAAAATCAAAATTTTTGAAAAAAAATCCATGTAAAGGATAGTTGGGTGTGGGGGGATTTTTCTCAAAATCTTCGTGTCGCATCCCTGGAAGATACTAAACTTAAATGCCAAGTTTGGTATTTTACCAACTTTTCGTTTTTGAGTTATCGTGTTTACGGACACACACACACACGGACCTTTTTGTGTAAATGCTTTTTTTGTATATTGGGGACCCTAAAACATATATTTCCGGTGAAATCTCGGTATCGAATTTTTGGGTGGAGTGCAATACCTTCTCTATACACTATGTACATAGTAAGTGTAGAGAAAATTAAAATGTATGTTTATTTACAAGAAGTAGACAAAGCTTTCTGAATGAAACACCTCAAATTCCTTCTGGTATGGTAGTTGGTTATGTTGGTAAATGGACGAATATAATAGATAGACGGCCAAAGAGGAGCTCTTATTACAAAGGTCAAGTTGAATGTATATTGTATTAGAGGAACTATTTCATATTCATAAAAGAGAAACCACATTTATACAACATACAATGCCAGTAATGTTTCGTCTGTTTACACTGAAGTCACAGTACAATAGACCATCCTGCAGTTCAAAGCCAGCCTCTGGTATTTGTAAAGTTAGAGAGCATCGGTCCGGAATCAGCTGAATAGAGAATCAAAATCTATTTCAATGAGATTCGTATACACAAGATTATTCTGAACCTCAGAGTGTAAATTTTCGTCTCCTCCCCAAATTCGTTCCGCTATTATCTACATTCCTTTGTTTCGGAGATCTACATAATGCAGGCCTCTGTTTCTAATGGCGAATGGAAAATTCTCATCATACACATAAATTTACTAACAGGTATACTTTAAAAAAATCGTACGTGTTATATTCACATAACTTTCTTTGCAGTACTCTGTCTACTTCATTGTAATCCAGATAGCATTAACACAAAATTGTTTTATTACTTAGTTTCTTATAAGTAGAAGAGAAATAAGACATACACTAGGCCAAACCAACTGTCAAATGTTTTAAAATGTGGTTGCTATATGATTGAAATCCGTTTCTTTGCGTGGCCAGGAGTTGACAAGTTCCCGTATGAGAAAAGGTTAAGTATTTTAAAACGAAACTAATAACTATCTCTAAAACAGTCAACTTCACGAAAAAAATGTATATGACATGAATTGTGTGTTTTATCGCCATCTACATTTCTTGTGCAGCAAGTTTTTGTCTATCTCTTACGGTTTACCAGTTATGCAAAATTCAAAAAAGTCATCCATAATAAATAGAGGTTTTTAGAGGTTATTGCCAGGAAATTCAAGTATACATTTTTTTGGCATGTAAATATCTTAAATATAAAACGTTTTAATCAAAATCGTTAGACCCTTTTTAGAGAAAATCAAATTTTTCAAAATATTTTCCATGTGAAGCGCATTTTGGGATGCGCACATTTTGTTGAAAATCTTCGTGTCGCATCCTTGTAAGATACCAAACTTAAATACCAGGTTTGGTTTTTAAGGGTCTTCTCGTTTTTGAGCTATGCTGTCCACAGACACACACACACACATACAGACCCTTTTCCAAAAATGTTCCAATATGTACATAGTACGTGTAGAGAAAGTAAAAATTAAGTAAAAAGTATTTACGTCAGTAGCTTACCTAAACTGGCGACACCGTGGTCGAGCGATTAGACCGCTCGCTTCCTACCTGGGCGTCTTGGGTTCGATCCCATGCGCCCGCATGAGGGATTTGCGGTTGACGAAGCAGCGTTTTTTTTTCCCTTTTTTTTGGAGGGGGTCCTCCAGTTTCACCCGCCAGTCATTCCACCAATTGCTCCATCGTCACTTTTCCTATCATGCATGTCATATCACTCAATTGGCAACCGCTTATAAGTCCTATGGAATGTCAGTGCTAAATCCGGGGAGAGTAAGCCAACTACGAGAAAGATACGTGAACTGTATTTATTGCGAGATTAAAATCCTATTTCATCCATTCCTATACGGTACGTCACTAAGGAAGGGATTATCATAATTAATATAACGAGCGCTTCAACTTTTATCGATAAATTTGCGAGCAATTTGTTGCGAGAGAAAAGTTGTAGCTCGAGTTGTATTTAATAATACTATTTCGTAACATAACTAATAAATATTCTCTTACTCTTCTATAAATCCCAGAATAATAAGAATATAAATATAAAGTGTAAGCAGCTCTAAAAAGTGAAAATATTATTAAAAACAATATAACTTATGACATCCTACCAATTATTCTATTTAATAAACCAATTTCTCCTAATAAGTTTAAAGAAGGAGGAGCTATACGGACATGAAAAATAATATTCCTAAAACCCATTTGTCTTGACGTATATTTGCAGCAACGTCACGGCAAATTGATATCCATATCATAAATATAAGATCCCTTTGTATTGCTACATTATATTACTGTGGCATAAAATAAACCAGTTTAGGGATAGACCTGTCCCCAAAACGTTATGGAACTTCCCTCATTATGCACAGAAATATAACTGACACTCATACTATTATTATTAGACGAACATTTGTTCAGACTAAAAAACAATTGCACGTGGGTGCGACAAATTTAGAAAAACAATTACATGTGGGTGTGATATAAAACTTTAAACGCAGAAATAATGAGCTCCGATTGGTAGGAACTTTACGCGCGAATGTAATGGATTGGCCATTTCCTACGATCACGTGTCATGAACAAAATAGTCAGCAAAATAATTATATGAACACATTTCGCGTTTATCACATTCGTAGATAACCCCTCGTATGACAAAAAAATATCATGTGTTCCATTCACATGACTTTCTCTACATATCTGTAACAAATTATTGTTAATAAGATTATGCTTTATTTACTTCATTCTAATCGAGAAAAAATTAGCAGAAATAGTCTTATTACTTGCTTCCTTGTAAGTAGAAGCGAAATAAGGGAGTACCATAGATTAAAGTAACAGTAAAAATCTGGTTGCTATGTGACTGAAGTTCCTTTGTTTGAATGGACCGGAGTTGACAAGTATGCTTTTCAAAGCTGAAACAAAAACAAGGAATATCTAAAAAAAAAAAAAAAAAAAAAGATCAACTCAACGAAAAAAATGGATATTATATAAATTGTGTGTTTTAACTAGCTCTACATTTTTGTGTGATAAGTTTTTGTTCGTCTCTTACGGTTTAGCAATTATGCAAAATTGATCTAGAATAAAGTAGTCTTCGGAGGCTATTCCCAGAAAATTCAAGATATCCATTTTATTTGTCAGGTAATATACGATATTTTAATCAAAATCGTTAAGAGACATTTTTAAGAAAATCAAAATTTTCGAAAAACAGTTCCATGTAAAGGGTAGTTGGGGTTTGGCATTTTCTTGAAAATCTTCGTGTCGCATCCTTGGAAGATTCATTTTTGAGCTATGCTGTCTACAAACGCACAGACGCACACACACGGACATTTTTCTGAAAATGCTTTTTTTGGATTCAGGGGGACCCAAAACATGTATTTCCGGTAAAATCTCGGTATTGAAGTTTTAGGTGGAATGCAATACCTTCTCTATTCACTATGTACATAGTACGTGTAGAGAAAGTAAAAATGTTGCAGAATTCAACGCGGTAATTGGAAGCAAACACCGGTTAGTGATGCGTTAGCAAATAGCGCGAGCATACCTCTTGCATACTTGCGAAAACGGTGCGGAAGTCGCGCTCATCGAGGGGCAGCATTACACTTGTAGTAGAGTCCGTGAAGATATGCAAGAAACGTTATAATACTTTTTTTATCAATTTTTGTAAACTTTCGGACAGAATAAATTCACCTATCAGTATTTATCCATAGCCACTTTTGTAACTGTATATACGCTGTTCTTATTTAACTTTAGAGACTATATATATTATTGGATAAATCATAAAAAGCTATGCATGATTATATATTCTTGTATAATGAAAATATTCCTGTCACATCCTTGGAGAAATCGGAATTTAGATATACAGTTCACACATATATTCACATACACCAGGACATTTTTCTTTAGTGTTATCTTTTATTTATTTCGTTTAATTTTTTTCAGGGTATCTGAAAACATACAGGGTGTTAATAAACTACACCGAAATATTTTCACAGAATATATAGATTAAATAAGTAATTTAAGATAAGGGACTTATTGCCTGTTTTTTGAAATGTCAAAGTAACGGCTATAAGTTTCTAAAGTGCTAGTACGCCACTGGCTAATTTATCAACCAAACGAAGGAAAATATTACAGCGTACCTCTCGAGCGTAATGGTTATGATACTGGCTTTCAAGAGAATGATAGTTTCCGAGTTCGGGTAACGTATCCATTCGTCTGGAATGAAAAAATTAATAATAAAAACATTTACTCTATGACAGGAATTGTAAAACATTTACTCATGACCTTTGCGATAGCAGCTTCCCACGTTACGATTAAGCAACCAAAGCAGTTGCAGAGTAGGCTACCTCAAGAACGTTGTCAATGAATGCTCAGTGTCGTTCTGTCAAGTGATTAGTTAGAGATTTTACACATTTTTGCGACATTAAATCTTGAGAACGCTAGTAACGAGCTGCTAAAAATCGATATTTCTATACTCGGGCAGCAGTTTTCAAGACATTCTAAGTAATTTTTCCAACCTTCTTTGCTTTAACGCCGACTTATTAGCACCTGATACCCACACGTTTAACGCTATTTAGCTGCATTATGTTTATCCGGGGACCATGCATCGTTGATAATATAATACTTATATCAGTCACATGCACAATCTCCCAAATTATTTCGGTGTAGTTCATTAACACCCTGTATATTTGCGATGAAATCATGTCATCGAATTTTTTAATCGACTACAATACTTAATATATGCAGTAGAGAAAGTAAAGTGGCAAAAGAAGATTTTTTTCTCCGTTTCATCTTTTGTTTATATATGCTGTATAGTTATCGGATTATATTTACTTTCTCTAAACGTACAATATACATAGTCTATAGAGAAGTATTGTATTGCACCCAAAAAGTCGATACGAGATATCACCGGAAATATATGTTTTGGGACCCCCTGAATCCAAAAAGAAAACATTTTATAAAAAAATGTCTGTGAGTGCGTGGAATGGGGCGGCAGCTTAGGTCAAAAACTCAAAATTAAACACCAAACTTGATATTTAAGTTCGGTATTTTCCAAGGATGCAACTCGAAGATTTTCCTAGCTACCCTTCACATAAAAAATCGATAATTTTGATTTGCTTAAAAATGGTTCTAACGATTTTGATTAACTCTTGTATTTAAGATACTACATGACACATATAATTTATATTTTGAGTTTATGGGAACAGCCTCTGCAGACATTTTTATTCTGGATGACTTTTTTGAGCTTGTATAACTGGCAAATCATAAAATATAGACAAGACTGCTATATAGACTCTATTTACTAAAAATTTAGATCTCACACAGTTTATTTTTTGTATATTTTTTTCGTGGAGTTGGCCATTTTCGAGATATTCTTTGTTGTTAGTGGTGTGATGCAAAGCGAACCGAACCTCAGTTGTTTTACATAGCGGCTGCATTTTAAAATACATAAATATCGCTTTGTGCTAGTGTATTCCCACATTTCCTTTCTACTTACAAAGAAGCAATAATAAGTCAATTTCTGTTAATATTTATCTCGATTAGCATGATGTACATAAAAAAGTAGTCTTTGGTTAGAATAGTTTTTGTTTACGGATCAGACACGAATATTTATGTGAATGGAATGCATCAGATTGTTTTTGTTTTTTTATTTTGGTACATAAGCGTACATTTGAAATGAAATTACGTCATCGAATTTTTGAGTGGGCTACAATACTTCTCATATTTACTGTACCAGTAGAGAAAGCAAAAACAAAAAAAGGGATCCTTCTCTGTTTATATCTGCTGTATACTTATCGGATAATTTTGTGCTTTGATTCCAGAAATGGTAGAGAAATAATATTTCTCTTTCAAACGCAATCTTGCTATTTTAGTCTTGTAATGAGGTTTTCTGGGAAGCGTTGCCTGATGCCCACGCAAATGAGAGGAAATGGAAACTAAAGTTTTGGCAATAAAGAGAAAGAGAACTTATTTAACTTTCTCAAAATACTGAGGGTAGTTACTCTCTCGTAGCATTAATTACAGGGACGTCCATCTATCCGGATTACAAGAGAACTTTGATTAACCACGTATCTTAAGGCACAAGTCAAAGATCGAAAGGCAATATCGTGGTTTATTTGCACCTGTCAGTCGCTCTTCCATCGCATTGAAGTGCAAAATAGCATTTCAGATAACTTTTGCAAAACTTAAGCTAGCTGCATTAGAGGACGTTGCATTGGTAGCTTTTTACTTTCTCTACACGTGCTATGCACATATTGTATAGAGAAGGTATTGTATTGCACTAAAAAAATCGATACTGAGATTTCACGGAAATAAATGCTTTGAGACCCCCTGAATCCAAAAAAAAAAAAAAAAAAAAAAAAAAAGCAATTTTATAACATTTCTGTGTGTATGTCTGTCTGTTTGTGAGTGTGTGTGTGGGGGGGGGGGCCAGCATAGGTCAAAAACGAAATTCCGTTAAGTACCAGGCTTGATATTTCATTTCAGTATCTCCCAAGGCTGTGACACGAAGATGTTCAACAAAATCCCCCGCCTCAACTACCCTTTACATGGAGAAATGTCTTACATTTTGTTTTTCCCTAAAATGGCTGTAAGGATTTTGTTTAAAATCTTTAATAGTTAAGATATTTACATGGCAAATAAAATGTATATCTTGAATTTTCTGGGAATAGCCTCTAAAGACTTCTATTCTGGATGAACTAGTAAACCGTAAGGGAAGGATAAAACCTTGCTACACAAAAAATGTTCAGCTCCTTAAAACACAATTTTTCATATACATTTTTCCCTTAGAGTTGGCCGTTTTCAAGATATTCCTTGTTTTTGGTTTCAGTTTTATAATACTTAAACTTTTCTCATATTGGAACTTGAAAACTTCTGGCCACGCAAAAAAAGCGGATTTCAATCTCATAGAATCACATTTTAAAACATTTGACTGTCGGTTTAGCTTAGTGTATTCACTTATTTCCCTTCGCGTGTCTGCTAATGTTTATTTCGATTAGCAAGAAGTAGATAGAAGAATAAGCTTATTTACAGTAATTTACTACAGAGATGTAGAAAAAGTTATGTGAATATAAGACATTAATTAAATAACTAATTAGTTTATTTATTTAGTTCAGGGTATCCTGGGACCCTAAAACGTGTATTTACGGTTAGATCTCGGTACCGTATTTTTGGGTGGAATGCAATTCCTTCTTTGTATATTATGTCAATTGTACTAATAGGAAGTAGAAATGTCAGATCTCGTTAGACTACATAATTGTGTGAGATGCATTGTTTTCTGGCGTTTCCTAGACTACTTTCAACATGTATGTTTAATGACTTCCATATTTTCTGAAATGAGGTCGTCAGGTTCAAGATCAATATTTGATGTACTACATAGAAACCATTAGTGGGAAGGCACGGTCAATTAACAATCACATCCTACCAGTTACCTGATATTACATTTTTTTTTTTAATTGATGATGGGGGAAAAGGCAACTAACGCCCTAACCCCAGGCAAGCCTGGGAGTGTGAGACTCCCCACTCTGGACTCGAACCAGGGTGGCACTACTCACAAAAAAAAAAACCCACCGGAAGTAGGAGGCCCATGCCTCTCTGTTGCAGTACCGCATTAAGCACCTGCGCATTTCTGGTGATAGTGAATGCTGCCTGCAGGTGGCAGTAACAGCGAGTGATGTGATATTAGCCAGTGGACACGCATGACTTGCGCCCCCCTGAGTGCCCCGCTGGAGAAGTAATTGGTGTAAGTTAATGGTGATGTTTGTGGAAGTTAATGGCGATGCTTCCTGGCGCTCTTTTGTTCTGAGTGGTATTCTCTGAACAATTGCTGCGCTGTCTTAGGCTGATGTGGGAATGGTGCTTCAGCAACCTGAACCAGAGGTTCAGGGTCGCTGTGGTGGTTTGGTGGCCATCCTGGCGTCGTCTTCGGGGCCTTCATCTCCTCCCTGATGATGATGTCACTGAGGAGTCGGTGGTTCTTGTGTAGAGACGAATGTTGGCCCTGCTGTAGCTGCGTTTGGACGCTGGCTATCCGGTTGGACAGCTCAGCGGTGGAGGCCTGTAGAGTGGAGATGGCGGCGGTGGTGGCAGTTTGTATGTCCAGCAGCTTCCTGGTGATGACGCTGGTGAAGGCCTCTTCTAACTCAGCTAAGCGAGCACCGATATTCAGGTTCTCCGTATGAAGATCCTGAATGGCATCCCGCGTCGCTGTGTCAATAGAAACTGGAGGTGGTGTGGCGTCTGTGTGTAGGGTCTGCGGTGATCGTACTGGCTGCGGAGTGGCGTGCCCGTCCCTCGGGTAAAGGGGACACTGGGCCTGGCCAGTGAAGTGTCCGGTGCCACAGCAGATGACACAGAACCGGCGACGGCGGCGGAGATCATGCCCAGTGCACTTCGTCGTCAAGACGCTGGTCCCACAGTAATGGCACCGCGGCGCTGAAGTGCAGGCATCTTGGCTGTGCCTGAAGGCGCAGCAGCGGCGGCAGGGCCGATGGCGTTCCTGTCTGCTAGCCTCGACGACCAGAAGTCGCCCTAATAAGGGCAACCCTGATGCCAAGGCAGCTTCCAGGTCAGCCTGGTCCTGAAACTCCAAACGAACGAGCGGCGTTGGCCCCCGGTCGCAGTAAATGCGGGTGGCCCTCAAGCAAGAAGGCCACCGCGACTGCACGGCGGTGAGCAGATGCCGGGTGGTAAGGTCCCTAGGGACCCCCCGTACCACGGCACTGAACCGGGGCGGCGTCGTAGAGCTGGGTGGAGGCGTCGGTGGCGGCGGCGTTGGCGGCAACTGCGGCTGCAGTTGCGGCGAGACTGCGGTGGAGATCGGCGGAGAAGCAGGGCTTGCCGCGACCGGTGGCTTCGGAGATGCTACCTACTCGGCGGCTGCCGGGGAAGAGGCATCGGGTGCTGCCTTAGCAGCGGCAAGTCTGCGTTGTCTCTTCTTAGCCATCCTTAAGAGTCAAAGAAGAAGCTCCGAATCTCTATTACAGGATGAAGCATGACATTTTATACCATTTAGTTACCTTGTTAAAGTCATGCTAATGAAATGGCCACTATGAGGGAATACTGGGAAACTGCCTAAATGTGGGGCAAATAGGCCACCTGAGAGAGCGCCTGCAACAAAGGATGGTGAATGAAAATTGATAATAGTGCACTTCTCAGAAATAGCTGAGACATAGAAAAAGGACCTAATTGCTTTGGAAACGTCGATTCCCTAAAAACATTCAACAACAGATGGATCAACATTAGTGCGAAAAGTGCATTAGTGCACTATCCAAGATAACCATTGCTAATCAGTAGAGATAAAAAATAATGTCTAAAGACCCCAGTATTTAAACCATGCACTAAACCAAAAGATGTGCTAAATTAACTCTTAAAATTTATAATACGAAATACCATCTTAGAACAAATTACCTGAGCGGTTAAGTTTAAAAGGAGGATCCTTCCTGGAGTGGTTAGAAAGGACTGCCAAACGAAGTCACCTCTCCAAGGAGAGTAGCCTGTGCCCCCACGGGACGCTATAGGCTAATATTAATAGTAATTGCTTTTAAAACCCTTATTTTCAGTTCTGGTAAATCAATTAGGAATCTATTCAATGGATTTTACCTTCTCTATCACGTATATAATAAAAGATGAGGAAGCATCATATTCCATCGTAAAATTCGATACCAAGATTTCATCGCAAGCGTTCGGAGACTCCCCAGAAATGCAATTTTAAGAATGGCTCGTTTGTGTACAGTATGTTTCAGTACATGATAACCATCTGCGAAAGGTTTTTAAATTTGGGTTTAGGTGATTTTCGGTTGGGCACTTAGCTTCACAGTTGCCAAGTCTATCACTTAGCGGTCCCTTAACTGAGGCGGAATCTCAACTTGCAAGAGTCTGTAGAGTCTCCAGGAAACAGATTACTAGTTGCCTCATACAGGGTCGTCTTTTGTATGCTAATGATTATTGTCCAGTGGCAGGGAGGAGCAATCCCGATTAAAGGCTATCATGTTTTGGAACAAACGCCATAACTCTAAAGCGAAAAGTCAGCTTAATAGCAAATCGGGCATTTAAGTTGAGCATCTTCCAAGGTTACGACACAAAGCTTTTTAGGAATATTCCCCCACACCCAATTACCCTTAACATTTTGACAATTTTAATTTTCTTAAGAATGGCTCAAACGATTTTGATTACAATTAACACATGCTTAATAAAAGCTCATCACGAATGAAATGCATATGTAGAATGTCCTCATAAGACCGCTGCATTATGGATGATTTTTTAACTGGTAAACCGTAAGAGATAGATAAAAACTTAACACCCCTTGGGTTATCGTGTCTGTCTCACATTCAACAGACCCGAATTGGAATCTGAGTCACTCGATAAGGTTTTTATCCGCCTTTCCACTTATCCTGAAAAAACGAATGTTGAGTAACTTAAAGTTCCATGGACTCCGAGATTATTTGAGTTCGATAAGTACGTTAAGCTACAAAAATAAATAAACAAAATTATGAGATATTCGTTGTTTTTGGCTTCAGCTTTAAAAAAACACACATTTTTTTCATATAGGAATATGTCAACTTCTGCCCATACATACAAACAAAGGAACTTCACTCACATAGCAACCAGCTTTTGACTTATCATTTTAACCTATGGTACTCCCTTATTTCACTTTTACTTACAAGGAAGGAAGTAATAAGACCATTTCTGCTATTTTGCTCGATTATCATGAGGTAAATAGAAGCATGAGTTTCTTAACAATAATTTGTTGCACAGATGTAGAGAAAGTCATGTGAATGGAACACTTTAGATTTTCTTTGTTTCATTTGTCTGTGATTGTATTATTGTGAAACAGCTCCGCTGATCACAATAGGTTATTGTCATTAGATTTATCATTTTATGTCATTAAACACACGCACATTCACTCTCACATACATACTTTGAAACTCTGTGAGGGATAGGGAATAATTCTGGTTAAAGTAAAAATTCCCCACCCCAGCCAAAATCGAACTCGGTACTCCTGGGTGTGAAGTCAGCTTGCTGACCACTTGACCACGGAGTCAGTCCGTGGACCTCTGTTGTAAAGAGAGAGAGCGGTTGTATATACGAGTACATAGTAGTCGCGTATTGCTGGATGGTACGAGAGGTGTTCAATTAATACTTAGAAAAAGATAGAAAACAAACTATTTTTGGTAGAAAATTTTAGTTTACCCTTCAATATGATCCTTTTGGTTCGATAGTTTGATACACTTTTCCCAGGTTTCCCCAACTATTTTAAGCCTTCCAAAAAGCAGGATTTTGGAAGGTCCTAAAAATAGGTATTTGTTTGAGAGGTGATTTCTTCATTAGACGTGAATGGTTTTCCATCGTGCCCACTTTTTCAAGTTTGGAAATAAAAAAAGTCACTGTGGGCCAAATCCGGTGAATAAGTTGAAAGTTGCAGAGTCGAACCTTAATTCTACACTTTTGGAATTCGGAAATTGCGCAGGTGCATTGTCTCAGATGAGTTCGGTTTTTTTTTCTTGATTCATCCATTCAATCGGTGCAATATAATCAATGCATAATATTCTCCATGTGTCGTTCCTCCTTTCTGTGTAGATTCCGCCTGCACCCCAAAAAAACCGAGGCCACGACCTTGTCTTAGATTCCGCGTGCATCCCAAAAAAACCGAGGCCATGACCTTGTCTGCATATTTCACCGTCTCTGCCTTCTTCGGAGCCCGCTTGTCTTTAAAAACCCACTGTAATTTTGCCTCTGGTGTATACTAGTGTATCCATGTTTCACCCACAGATGTGTCGACGCAGAAACTTCACAAGGTTGCGACGAAAAAGTGCCAAACCAGTTTCGGAAACCATCACATTCTCCATTGAGAGCAAACGTGGTACCCATCTTGCCTGGACCTTTGTGAGATCTAATTTTTGGTGTGAAATTGAGAACACTGCATCTTGTGGTATGTCTGTGGCCTCCACTATTTCGCGAACTTTGATTTGTTGGTCCTCAAAATCATATCCTGAATTTTGTCAATCATTTGGGAGGAAGTCACTTCTACTGGACGTCCGGAACGATGTTAATCATTTGTGGATGTACGACCACGTTTAAATTCATTTATTCAATTTTAAAGTGTTGCAAATGTAGGAGTAGATGTGCAAAGAACTTCATCCAACTTGGCTTGTATCTCTTTCGGTGTTAAGCCTTTTAAATAAAAGTGTTTATTCAACGCATGAGACTTGTTTTTCTTCCATATTTTTAAATAAGGTTAACTCAATCATCTATGTGAATATAGATGAAACTGCAACTGTCATCTAGTAAGAGGCACGGTTACAAAATACAAACTTTTTGTTTTCGATGCTAGAAGCGTAATTTCTTGGATTTTCTAAGATTTATTGAACACTTATATGTTTGTTGGAGTTTTTGTTATAAGGTAAGCTATATTACTTGCAGCGAATATTGTTGTAGACATTTTGTTTACCATACGCCAAAATGTCGGATAGATGTAGACAACAGTTCGCGTTCTGAATGCACGCTTAGCTAGCCATGTGTATATAAATCGTTGCAATTAATGGATGATACTTAACAACTATCATAGTAATTTGGACATTTTCACCACATCTCTAAATCAGGCCGAGAAAGTTTAGGTCTTAAACCACATTGACACTGCTAAAGGGACATTCAAGTGAGAGCAGAAGCTTGAATGTGACGAGAGTGTTTAATGAGAAGCCCAGGTGTGAGAAGGAAGGAGATGTAGACGTGCAGTTATTCATTCCCTTGAGAATCGTCCTATTTTAATAAAGCACCGTTAAACCCCACCTGTTGCACGCATTTCATTCCAGCCTGGTTTGTTTTTACACTCACGTGAGTAGATAATGGCATAACTTGGAATAGAAAGAAAGGTACATATTGTCAAAAACACCTCGAGTGGATAACTTAGAAACAAAACACTTTTGTGTATTAAACTCTGAGCTGATTGTGTCTATGTATCAAAATATATATCTCAATTAAATAAATCACCTTAAGTGTTTCTGAACAAGTTTTTGGAAAAATGGTATTTGTTTCGTCTTAATGATAATGAAAATATGAAGATATTTTCCGAAAAAACAAAGTATGAGCATCTCAAAAGAACCAATAAGGTGCAAGCTGGAAATAGTTAAGAAAATGGTCGAACAGGTGATGAACTTAAGATATTTTAGAGTGGACATAACGAGCGATTATCAAATAACAAATGAAGTGAGAAATCAAACACAAAAATCTCTACATTTCAGATACAAATTATTGTTAAAAATCTTATTCTTCTATCTACTTCATGCTAATCAATTAAGATTAGCAGAAATGCTTTAATTGTAAGTAGAAGGGAAATCATGGAATACATTAAGCTAAAACGATAGTCAACTCTTTGAAAAGCCGGTTGCCATGTAGATGAAATTCGTTTCTGTGCATTGCCAGGAATTGACAAACTTGCATATATGAAAAAAATTAAAGCGTTTTAAAGCTGAAACCATTAACAAAATATCCAAAAATGGTCAATTCCGCGACAAAATGTCTGACATAAATTGCGTGTTTCAACAAGATCTACATTTTTGTGTAGTAAGTTTTTGTCTATCTCTTACGGTTTACTAGTTATGCAAAATCAAGAATTCATCCAGATTAAAGAGGTCTTCAGAGGCTATTTCAAGAAAGTTTAAGATATAAATTTTATTTGTCATATAAATATATTTAATATACGGTATTTTAATAAAAATGGTTAGAGCCATTTTTAAGAAAATCAAAATTTTCGACAATGTTTCCAGGTAAAGTGTTATTTGGAGCCGGAGAATTTTCTTCAAAATCATCGTGTCGTATCCTTGTATTTTACCAATTTTTCGTTTTTGAGTTGTGTTCACACACACATGGAACCTTCTCTAAAAAAAATATTTTTTTATACTGGGAGCCTAAAACGTCTATTTCTGGTGAAATATCCGTTTTTAATCTTTGGGTGGAATTCAATACCTTCTCTATACAATATTTACATAGCACGTGTAGAGAAAGTAAAAAGCAGCTAGAATTTCAGGATACCTACGTGACATGATCGGAAAAATAAATACCTCGCAACAGAAAGTAAATTAAAATGTATAAAACACAGTTAGACCAATATTACCTACGGCACAGAAACTAGTAAAACCTAACAATTTATGAGAACAACGGAGCAATATTAGGGAAAACCAGACAATTCGACAAGAATACGACATAATGGATTTGGTTAAATTCACAAAGTAAGAACCGGAGAATGGAACTCACACGTAGAACGATTGATAAGAGCAGGCAGAGATCTTGAACCATATAGGAAGAGAACAAGAGGTCGTCCAAAAAAAGAGATGGAAAGAAAAATGTCTTTCATCACCGTCAGATGAAGCGTGAAGACAAACATGCGAAATCTTTAACAAAAGAAGAAGATACTCATTTACATCTATATGCTTTATATCATAAATGACCAACCGCTTTTTTTTTTTTTTTTGGATAAAATACTGTTCCGGAGTCTCTTTCCTCCCCTTTTTTTCTATGCCCTATGTTGTTTTTTTTTTAAGTATTTTTCCACCGTTTTATTTTACTCACAAAGACACATATTATACATATACACATGTACAAACACACAAAGGACCATGACCAAGGCGCAGCTCGAACCAACAGTCCCCCACGCCACGAAGTACCAAAGCTGCAGCTAGCGGCCACCCCGTAGCCCGGATTCGATCCCAAGCGAACGCATGTGGATTTGTGGACAAAGTGGCACAGGGGCGGGTTTGCTCCGGGTTCTACGGCTATCGCATTCCACCGGTTTGTTTTCACCTGCGGTGCCGTATATAGTAAAAGCGAGCATTAAAAAAAAAGGGAACCGGCACCTAACCGTTTTTTTTTTTTGTAACAGTACCGGAGTCTGGCGCTATTTACATTTTCCCTCCTAAATTTTACTCTATGATCACTGGTTTTACACAAACATATACACAGTGCACAAACATATATATATATATATATATATATTTTTTTTTTTGGTAGTGTTTAACGCCCGCTTCAACTACGTATGGCACCGCAGGCGGTGACACTGATGATACATGAATGATGATGGAGCACCGGTGGAATGTGATGGCGGGGGGAAACCGGATTACCCAGAGAAAACCCGCCCCAACGCCGCTTTGTTCACCACAAATCTCACATGCGGTCGCTTGGGATCGAACCCCGGCCGTCTAGGTGAGAGGCAAGTGGTCTAACCACTCGGCCGACACAAACATATAACATATAACACCCATGCCCACGATCCCCTGCCCACGAAGCACCAAAGCGAGACGCCTTAGCGAGCGTGGCCATGGGGACCGACACATTCGGAAGAGGGGAGAGTGAGTGAACCTCTGTCCGCCCGCTCAGTCGACTTCCGTGGTCATGGGGTAACATAGTTTCCAAGGTGGCGAGTTCAAACCCGGCAGAGAGCATAAAAATCCTTAGCATGGCTTCCTTCGGTAGGGAAGTAAAGCCGTTGGTCCCTTGCCGTGTATTTATGGCGCGGCCTGATAGAGACCAATGAGCAATATTAAGCGGTCCGATATAAAATAGCGACTCCAAGAACAGCAGAAATTAAAGAGCCTTTATAAATAAAATAAATTTCAACTCCATTTGTCCACCCGCTTCGACATGTAAGCATAATTTACGTTGCCAAAGTGGGCTGGGTTTGTTGAGTTTCAGGAAGCTTGATTCTACTGTGATATTCTTTAAATATATTTAATGCAATACACCATTGATATCGTACCATTTGTACGTCACATTCCTCTTTGTTACTGTTCTGGCAAATCTAATTACTTTCTCTTGCACCTATTACATAGCAGAAGAGAAGTTATTGCATCCCATTTGAGGTTCCCTAAATCAAATAAAAAGTTTTAGAAAAAGACCCACTCGTCCCCAAACTACCCTTCACTTTCATGGACTAAATTTGGAAATTTTATATTTCTCTCAAAAAAGGCTCAAACGATTATAATTAAAATTCTATAAGTAAAATATATGTTTAATGCAAACTAAATGTATGTCTTGAATTTTCTGGGAATGGCATCTGGAGACCTCTTCATTCTGAATGGATTTTGTATAACTGGTAAATCATAGAAGATATGTTGCATCCTCACCAAAACCCCCCAAATATATATTTTTTTTTGCCAAAATCACTAAAATAAGCATTTTGTGACCCTTAAAATATAGCTTAGAATAGATATTAAAGATATAGTTGGAGAAACAGAGAATCTGAAAAAAGTTTTTCTAGGTATGGTGGAACTTGGACAAAAATAAAAGATAAAAGCCAGACAAGAACACTGTTTCTCCAACCTATAGTGACTGTATACAAATCAAGAGGATCTTAACGATGTCTATTTAACTTCCCTTAATAGAGATATCTTCCTACAACATATCACAGATGTTAGCTCCATTAGATTCATCTGAGTGCAAGGGAACCAATTAATCTAAACCGCTTCATTTAAGTACTATTGATCGTAAAAGACCTCTAGTGAACATAAATGGCTTTCTCGGCAAATTACAGAGCCATTTAAAGTAGGGCATCTGCTAGTCGTTATGACGATACTGTAACTGCGGCGCGGGAGCCTGAGCGACCGATGAAGGTATCGTTGCCTGGACAGCTGAACGATACTCTGCAAACTTCTCGGACCTTCTTTATCCTAGGCACAGAACATTCTTCTTCCAGAAGTAATCTCTTTCTAAATGGACAAAACGTAATGGTTCCCGTAATTTCTGAGACTGGAATTTTCGAGGCCGGCTACGGACTATAATAAGGGGCCGACAAGTGCCGGTGGAGTGAAGTGTGAAAATTGGCAATCTTATGAGTGACGCTTACTAAGAAAGTGACGTGAACATCCTGACCCAATTGCTTGTGTACCAAAAGTGAAAGTTTTGTAGTACGTATAGTAATAAAGTGAATTAGATAAACTAATGTTCTAATTTGTTACAATACAAAATCAAATTTACGACCGTCAATTCAAAAGTATTTCAACTTTGATGTCTCTATCACCTGCTAAAAGCCTTTTTCTTTCAATTTACTTTCTCTACTGCTTAGTTACAATAAGTAGAGGAAGTACTGTATTCAAACCAAACTGGAAATGCACGTTTTGAGGTTTATTTTTAGATGTGAGTATGTGTTTCTTTTGGAGGGGATTCGATTTTGCAGTCACCGTGGGCTTATTGTGCGTTATATCCCAGGAAGATAGACTGATATGAGAGTATTATTGATGGGAGACCGAACTGCAAGAAAGCGCCATCGTTGAGGGTCCTTAACATACTCTAAGCATTTCTTCATCTTAGTGCTAGGAACCCGCGTTCCAAGTTTGACCAAACCCCCTGGGTCCTACAGATAACTCAAACACCACTCTGCCGCTGAGAGCTGTATGTCCAAAGCGCATTTATCACCACGGAAAGGCGCCGCCACCGCTGTCCTTGCCGATTCTTAAAGCCCTGAAAGAGACCAGTTTCATGATGTGGAGATAAAATGAATTGACAAGAAGTTCGGTAGATTTCAGCAACCTCCCCAACATTCGCCTAGTGACCCCGGAATCATAGGTCCGCTGCAAGATTCGAGCCCACGACCCACCAAATGCCAGTACCCGACCTGAGTCACTTGATTCGGTATGAGGTTCCCTAAAATATAACATGAAAATTATTTTATAAATATTTCCGTTAGTCTCTTTATGCATCTGTAAGCAGCATAGCTTAAAAACGAGCACTTTTAGAAACGTGTGTGTGTGTGTGGGGGGGGGGCAGTATATCTCAAAAACGCAAAGTCAGTTAAACACCAACCTTGACATTTAAGTTCATTATCTTACAAGGATGCTACACAAAGATTTTTCAAGGAAACCCCTCCACCACAAACTACCCTTTATATAAAGCATTTTTAGACAATTTTGATTTTCTCAAAAATGTCATATGTTTAAGATATTTTCATGAAAGATGAATGTATATCTTGAATGTTATGGGAATAGCCTCTGAAGACATCTTCATTCTGGATGATTCTATATAAGGTTTGTATAGCTGGCAAACCGTAAGAGATAGACAAAACCTTACCACACAAATACTTAGAGTTCGTTAAAACACACAATTTACGATATATGCATTTTTGTAGAGTTGGCAGTTTTAGAGATATTCCAAGTTTTTGGTTTCAGTTTAATGCTTAATCTTTTCTCAAACGGGAAGTCATCCTAGTAGGAGATCCGAAATAGAACAGATTTTCCATTGTTTCACATAATGACTGGCTTTTAAAAGATTTGACTATCACTTTAACGTACGCAATTTATTTCCCTTATACTTACAAAGAAGTAATTAGATTAATTCTGATAATGTTTATCTTGATTAGCATAATGTAGATATAAATAAATATTTTGTAAGAAAAGTTTTGTTTGAGGAAGAGTCAGAGAAAGTCATGTGAATGTAACAAATACATATTTTTCATGTTTAAAGTTGCACCGATTATTAAGCTAGTCATACTTAAGTGTTTTACAAAATTGTTTTAACTGATCTTCCTGAGTTTTAAAGGTTTATCTTCTATCTTCACTTCAATTTTAAGTATGTACCTACTAAAGCATTCTCTATTAAATTCACTTATAATTTACATTCTTCTATGTTTTTGGCACCGAATTTTGATAATTAATGTTTGACTTAAATATAGATTCTCATTAATTCGTCACCTTTTTGATGGTTTCACGTACGAAATATACTACTTTCCTTATTAATGTATACCTCATGTTCATACTATATTTGGATATGTATGGCTTCGGTATAGTGCATCCTTACTGACGCAGGACAAAAGAAATAGCTATTGGGCGAGGCATTTGTGTTTTGGAACGCATGTGCTAATATTAACGACCACGTAAGATCATTCTTCCCTAAGTTGTATCTGACAGTGGTTGGAATCTTGGCGCTTGAGACGGGACAGCCTGAGCCTTGCTGCATACGCAACCAGCATCACGTATGAGTGGAGCGTGTAATCTAGAATGCCAGAGTACCCTCAAAATCATTCGAAGGAACATGTTTGAAGCGATATTTGCTGACTGGAATTGATGGGCTTTCTTGGTTTATGACGTTACAAACGATGTGGTTCACTCCGAGACGAGTAAGTCTTTGTTTACAAATAGCAAAAAGAATTTTATGAATTCCATTCACATGACTTTCTCTACATTTCTAAGAAATTATTGTTAATAAGCTTATTCTTCTATGTACTTCATGCTAATCGAAATAAGCATTAATTTTTTCTTTCCATTGGAATAACTTGAGATTTTTGTATTTCTTTTTTATTAAATTAAGCAGATTTAGATAAAAAGTGCACTCATAGTACAATAATTTAATTAAATATAATTATTTTACGTATAACAAGATATTGTTAAGTAAGATTTATTTAAATTATTAGTATAAATTAACCTCATTATATATACAATGTATAATAATCTATACGAGAAATAGCAATTACTACTAATTACTTAGTTCCCTATAAGTAGAAGGGTAATAAGGAAATACACTAGGCTAAAGCAACAGTCAAATGTTTTAAAATGTGGATGCTATGGGGTTGAACTCCGTTTCTTTGCGTACCTGTGAGTTGACAGGTTTGTGTGTCAGAAAGATTAGTATTATAAAACTGAAACAAAAACGGTTCGAATATCTCGAAAACGGTCAAGTCCACGAAAAACAGTGAAATCCACATAAAGTGTGTGTTAGTGTATTTTAAAGAGATCTTACGGTATGGAAAATTCAACAAAATTCATCCAGAATGAACATATATTCAGAACCTATTCCCATAGAATTCAAGGTATACATATTATGGTTGATGTAAAACGATTTAATATCGGTATTTTAGTCAAAATCGTTAGAAGCATTTTGAGAAAAACTGAATTTTCAAAAAATGTTCCAGGTAAAGGTAGTTTGTGGTGAGGGGATTTTCTTGAAAATCCTTGGAATATTCCCAACTTTAATACCAAGTTTGCTATTTAACGGTCTTTTAATTTTTGAGCTATTCTATCCACAGTTACGAACTTTTTTTTAATTTTTTTTACTTAGGGGACTTCAAAACATATTTTCGGTGAAATCCCGGGAACACATTTTTGGATCGAATGCAATACTTCCTCTATACACCATATACATAGTATGTGTAGAGAGAAAGTAAAATATTAGCGATTATTTTTAAAAGAATGGGGATTCTAAAAATTAACATTTTTGAATTGTGGATAAAAGTACTGACATGCCTCAAGTATTCTAATTGTGTACTATATTTATTTTTGGCCTGTTATTTTCTTTTATTTCATTCTTTGTTAAGCCATATATTAATAGTCTGAGTAATTTAATAACACGGATTCAGCTCCATATGAAGATTCTCTTTATCGTTTGCTGCTGTACACTTAGAAGTCTTCCTTCAAAAAAGTCATAACTGAAGTTAAATATAAATATATTTCCAATTTCACAGTGTACAAACGTTTTCCGGCAACCAAGACAACAGTGTATAGCTTCTTCTTATAGCTTTTCTTCATCCTTGCGTATTGGGCCACAAATTATCTCTGCCCCTCTAATTCTTTGAGTCCACATGCAATGCAGTTTTTTTTTTCTGGTTCCTACTAACATCCACTCCATTATCATTTTTAATAATATTTCATCTTCAATTCTTTTAGCTTGACTATACCATTCGAATTGTTTCTCTTGAATAAAATGTAAAATTAAATTTTGAACTTTAATATTTCCTTTTATAATCTCATTTTAAATTTTTACTGATTTGTAGTGATTTTTGTAATTTCGATGTGAAGGTATCGCCGGAAATATATGTTTTGAGGTTTCCTGAGTCCTAAAATACATTTTTAGAAAAAGATCCGCGTATGCGTTTGTCTTTAAAAAGTATAAAACCGTTAAATACCAAACTTTATATTTATGTTTAGGATTTTCCAAGGATTTGACACGAATATATTTAAAAAAAAAAACCTACTCCAACGCAAACTGGTCTTTATATGGAAAGAGTTCTGAAGATTTTACTTTTCTCAAAAATGGCTATAAGAATTTTGATTAAAATACTATACATTAAAGATAAATAAAAAATAAAACTATATCTTTAATTTGTTGGTAATATCCGCTTTAAATCTCTTTATTATGGATGATTTTGGTTAACTTTGTAAAACCGTAAAGAAACTTACTACAAAAACTGTAGATCTCATTTAAACATATTATTTATGTCATAAAGGCTTTTTGTGTAGAGTTGGCTGTTTCTGGATTCAGTTTTATAATACATCTTTTTTCATGTGGAAATTTGTCAACTCCCGGCCATGCAAAGAACGAGTATCAATCAGAAAGCAACAGTTTTTAGAACATCTGACTATCACTTTAGTCTAACGTATTCATGTATTCCCCTTCCACCTATAAGGAAGTAATTAATAGGGCCATTTGTGCTATCATCCATTTATCTTGATTGGTAGGAAGTAGGAATAATCTATTGCAGAATAATCTATTACAGAATAACTAGAGAAAGTGAATTAAATACGTCAGATTTTCGTCTTATTGATATCCTAGCACAGGGCCAGTAATACAGACACCCACAGCCTTAAATTGGTCCCTTCCATTTTCCTTCCAGGAGAGGTTACGTACGAATGGCGGCTGATAAGCCCCGGGCCTCTCATGTAAAACAAAAGTTATTTTGCTTTATTTCTCAACATAATCTCCAGAAAGGCATTTGCCTATGCCATGTCGGTGTTCAAATTTAAATAAACTATCTCTGTAGTGCGATTTATCAAGGTCCTCAAAATAGCTATTTACTGTATCAATGACCACCTCGTTGCTGGGAAACCTTCGTCCTCACAGATTTTTTTTGAGATTTGGGAACAGGTGGTAGTCACTGGGTGTTATATCTGACGAATATCTTCCAAGTTTAATTCCTACATTTTTACTTTCTCCATACGCACTATGTACATATGTATAGAGAAAGTATTGCACTCCACCAAAAAATTCGACACCGAGATTTCACCGGAAATATATGTTTTAGGGTCCCCAATATCCAAAAAAAGCATTTTCACAAAAAGGTCCGTGTGTGTGTGTGTGTGTGTGTGTGTGTGTGTGTGTGTGTGTGTGTGTGTGTGTGTGTGTGTGTCCGTGTGTCCGTGTGTCTGTGAACACGATAACTCAAAAACGAAAGGTCGGTAAAATACAAAACTTGGTATTTAAGTTTAGTATCTTCCAGGGATGCGACACGAAGATTTTGAGACAAATCCCCCCACCCCAAACTACCCTTTACATGGAACTTTTTTCGAAAATTTCGATTTTATAAAAAATGGCTGTAACGATTTTGATTAAAGTATCGTATATTAAAGTTATTTACCTGACAAATAAAATGCATATTCTGAATTATCTGGGAATAGCCTCTGAAGACTTACTTTATTCTGGACGAATTTTTCATAGCTACTAAACCGTAAGAGATGGACAAAAACTTAACCCACAAAAAATGTAGAGCACATTAAAACACACAATTCATGTTATACACATTTTTTTCGTGGAGTTGATCGTTTTTGAGGCATTCCTTTTTCTTGGTTTCAGCTTTGAAAAACTTTAAATTTCTCATACAGGAATTTGTCAACTCCTATCCATACAAACAAAGGAACATCAGTCACATAGAAACCAGCTTTTGACTTTCACTTTAACCTATGGTATTCCCTTATTTCGTTTCTACTTACAATAAAGCAAGAAATAAGACTATTTCTGCTAATTTTACAGTAAATAGAAGTATAAGCTTTTTAAGAATAATTTGTTGCAGGGATATAGAGAAAGTCGTGTGAATGGTACACATCAGATTTTTCACATTGCAATGATAGAACGATGGACCGGAGCATTGTCGTGCTGAAACAGGATTCTTTTTTTTTTTTTTTTTTGTGAAATGAGGTCTTTTCTTTTCCCCTCATCACTCAAATATTGCAGTAAGCCTGCGTAGTAGTCATCAGTGATACTTTTATCTTTTTCCAAGTAATCAATAAAATAATTCCCTGTGCATCCCAGAAAACACTCGCCATAACCTTGTTAGCTGACAAAACTGACTTTGCCTTCCTTGGAGTTGCTTCACCTGGCGCAATCCACAATTTTAACTGTGATTTACTTTCTGGAGTCTAGTGATGTATCCAAGATTCATTCATGGTAATAAGCCGGCTCAAAAATTCACTGGGATTTTTACGGAAGAGCTCCACATTCTGAACAGAAACAGTTTTTCTTTGCAACTTTTGGTCAGGTGTCAACAAACGCGGCACTCATCTTGCACAGATCTTGTGAAAGCCCAAAATATTACTTAAAATATTACCTTACGTTCTTTTTATACTTTTTCAGCCTCTGCTAACTCAACTTTAATGTGAGGTCTTCCAGTACTAAACGATGAACTTTTGCAATGATCTCGGGAGTTGTCACTTCTACAGGGCGTCCAGAGCGACGTTCATTACTAGTGCTCGTACGTCCCATTTTAAACTCTGCAATCCACATTTTAATCATTGAATATGAAGTGGCAGAGTCTTTCAATGTACTGTCCATTTCATTCTTAATTTCTTGAGGCGTTAAGCCTTTCAAACGGAAGTATTTAATCACTGCTGTTTTTCCAAACCTCAATTTTTGTGAAAACTCTAAAGTTGGCTTGTTTGAAATGCTGTCATTTGAAAACTAAACAAACAATTGACCTGTAGCTATGGATACAAACTAGTCTAGAGTAAAACTATATGATGCTACCGTCTAACTGGCCTAGTGGTGCCATATCTGAGTGAGGCACGGGACTTATCAGCCGACCCTAGTATGCAGGAATATCTGTTGTTCTTGAAAAAAAAAAAAAAAATACTTGTTCTCCGAATCCAGATTAAATATTCGCTTCACTCATACCGTACATATGAGCCACCACTGCACTGAATGAACCGGTTTCTTTGGCTCTTCATTACTGTTGAAAGAGGGTACTGTGGACGAAGGGTAAGTTCACACCTCTTGCGTTTAACCTTCTCCTCTAATAATCCATTGCTATTGCCGATAATTTTATTTTTATGTGAGAGCTTAGAATCTAGACGTTGGAGCCATAGGATAAAATACTCTTAACTATTTAAAAATTGTAGTTTTAATTTATAAAAATTATGTAAAAATCACAAACAGAAATATTATAAAAACCAATGTAATTTTATAAATAACTGCAAACAAAATGAAATAAACTACGACTACAAGAATGCATAACTTATAATGTAAATTGTACTTTTTGCATTTTTGATGTGCAAATTTGATTTAAGCATATTTTCTAGAGTGTTTAAAGTGCCAGCTACTGCATTCTAACATCACTTGTGTTTTAAGGCATCGTTTAAAGGAGCAGCAAACTAGAGAACCCAAAGCGACGTATAAATTGCCCTAGGTACTAAGACAGATTGCATCCCCGGACTGCTGCATTTAATTTCCTGTATCGCACCCTCCACACAGGTGGAAGAGGTGATTAATTACGTCAGTGCTTTACACAGTAAGTGTACTTATTTCTGGTCTCACACCTTCAGCTGTTTCTCTGGAATGGTCTGCACACCATGCAGAATGTATGTAATATTAATAAGTAGGGGCCTTATTATATTTCACCCCAAAAATCGATCACAAATACATGTTTGCCACCTCCCTGGTTCCTCAATGACTTTCTATACATATTTTGAAAAAAAAAACAACTTATCCTTCTATGTATTCTTATTTCGTAAACCGGATTTCTATATCCCTTTCACTGGCACCACAAATGAAGGGACTTGAAAAGTCGTGATGGTTAGTACGATATGAAGTGGACTAGCCATCCATCTAAAACGTAACGTCGAGAGTTCAATTCCAGCGATTGCAGCAAAATGTGTCTGTGGAAAAGGATGGGGAGGGCCCAAGTAAAATAACTGGTGTAATAACCTGCTTGGAGGCTGACGGGGTTACATTTGACTGCAGTTTCATGCATTTTGTACTTTATTATTAAAAATACTACAAATTTATTGCAAAAATATTAACATTTTTAAAATATAAAACAGCTATAAATACCTAATTTTTTGTTGAAGGCTAGTGTAATACGAAGTTAGAAAAGAAGCCGACTAACAATACTAAAACCTTAAATTAATCGTCTTTGTTGCAAAATGCAACATCATGCCATGTATGGTTAATTACGTTAGTGCTTTGCACTGTCTGGTCTCACTCCTTGAACTGTTTCTCTGGAACGAACTGCACACCCAGCAAAATGTATGTAATATTTACTTTCTCTATTACTATTAATAAGAAGAGGACTTATTATTCCACCCCAAAATTCGATGTCGAGGTTTCAGTGCAAGTACACGTTTTCAAGCTCCCTGATTTAAAAAATCTGTGTCCTTCACATGACTTTCTCTATTACTATTAGTAAGTAGAGGATTTATTATATTCCACCCCAAATTTTGAAGTCGAGATTTCAGTGCAAATACATATTTTCAAGCAGCCTGATTTAAAAAAAAATCTTCATTTCCTTCACATGACTTTCTCTATATATTTCTAATAAAATATTATTACAAAAGGTTACATTTATATGTATTGCATGCTAATCAATACAAAAGTTAGCAAACATTGTCTTTTTACTTCTTTCCTTGTAAGTAAAAGGAAAATAAGGCATAACACTGTGCTAAAGCGAAGTGAATTCTTTAAAAGGCTGGTTGATATGTGATTGTAGTTCAGTTCTATTTGCATCGCAGGAGTAAACCAAAATAGAAACGAATGACAAATCTTTTGATGTTGAAACTAGAGCCATTTTTGAGAAAATCAAAATGTTACAAAAGTCTTCCATGTAAAAGGTAGCTTGGGTTGCGGAAATTTTCTTTAAAATCTTCGTGTCACACCCTTCAATATCCAATTTGGTACGAGCATTTCCGTTTTTAAGTTGTGCTGTTAGACAAGCACATATACACCCAAATACACACGGACCATTTTCTAAAATTCCTTTTTGTACAGGGGAGTTTAAAACACATATTTCAGGTGAAATCTCTACATCGAATTTTTGGGTGGAATACAATATCTTCTCTATCTGTTATGTACATAATTCGTGCGGAGATCGTAAAAACTGATGTGTGCATATTAATACATTTTTATACACAATGTACATAGTACGTGTAGAGAAAGTAAAAATAGTTTGTGGAAGAATGTATAGATAAAGGATTGTGAGTGGAGCACCAGAGTTTTCTATATACAGTCAGAGTGGGAGCTATTTTCAATCAATAGAAGACCAGGAAGAGATAAATTGAAGCTGTTAATTAAAGCTTAGCATTTTATTAATGAAGTGTGAGGTACTTGCATCTCACGCGAAGGGATATAAACACCTCTAATTACCGGCTCGCGTGGGAGCCAATAATCTCAGTAGTGTGCACTTCATCAACTGCAGGAAGAACGCCTCATGTGGGGCCTCACAATCAAACTAAAACTCCTACACATTGTGTTTTATTACTTTAATCCACTGCAACCTGAGGAAAACGGGTTACAATCTGTTATAATTGAATTCAAGTGGAATTCAATGTGGTGGGTTTGAAATTCCATGCTCTTTGCACGACACGAGAAAAATTCTGTGTTCCATTCACCTGACTTTCTCTGGCTGGTACACAAACGACTTATATTACAAAAGATTACTCTTTTATCTATGACATGCATTAGCAGAAACAGTCTTCTTACTGGCTTCGTTGTAAAGTAAAGGGAAATAAGGAAATACACTAGGCTAAAGCAATAGTCAAATCCTTTAAAAGCTGCCCCCCTGTTTAAGTATTTTACAATCGTAGCCAACAACAAGGAATATCTCGGAAACGGTTACCTCGCAACAAAAATGTAAAGGCCTACATTTTCTCAGCAGAGGCTATTCCCAGAAAATTCAGGATATGCGTTTTTCGGGATATAATATGTTATTTCGCAGACTAGAAAATTACATGTTTTCACTCGTTCTACTGTTTTATTTCTTAATATTACCTTTGATCAAACTGGATGAAAACCCTTTGAAAGCCATTGTTTTTTATTTTCTGCTGATATTTCTATTTTATATTGTTTTGATATTTTGTTTAATTTATAGTTGGCGTTATTCTCTTATTAGTCAATGGAAATGCCTGCCAACATACGTGTATTACTACAGCGTATTACTTTCTCTACACGTGCTATGTACATAGTGTATAGAGAAGGTATTGTAATGCACCCAAAAATTCTATATCGAGATTTCGCCGGAAAATCATGTTTTGGGTCCTCTGAATCCAAAAAAAGCATTTTGCAAAAAGGTCCGTGTGTGTGTGTGTGTGTGTGTGTGTGTGTGTGTGTGTGTGTGTCTGGGGGTCTGTGGACAGCATAGCTCAAAAATGAAAAGACCGTTAAATACCCAACTTGGTATTTAAATTTGGTATCTTCCAAGGATGCGACACGAAGATTTACAAGGAAATCCCCCACCTCCAACTATCCTTTAAATGCAACTTTTTTCGAAAATTTTGATTTTCTCAAAAATGGCTGTAAAGATTTTGATTAAAATATCGTATATTAAAGATCGTATATTATTTACTTGACAGATATTATGTATATCTTGAATTTTCTGGGAATAGCCTCTGAAGATTACTTCATTTTGGATGAATTTTACATAACTGCTAAACCGCAAGAAATGGACAAAAGCTTACCACACAAAAAATGTAGAGCATATTAACACACACAATTTATGTTATATAAATTTTTCTCGAGAAGTTGATCGTTTTTGAGATATTCCTTGTTTTTGGTTTCAGCTTTCAAAAAACTTGACTTTTCTCATACAGATATTTGTCAACTCGTGTCCATTAAAACAAAGGACATTCAGTCACCTAGTAACCATATTTTGACTATCACTTTAACCTATGATACTCTCATATTTCGCTTCTACTTACAAGGAAGCAAGTAAGAAGGCTATTTCTGCTATTTTTTTTTTTCTCGATTAGCACGAAGTAAATAGAAGAATAAGCTTATTAACAATAATTTGTTACACATAAGTAGAGAAAGTCATGTGAATGAAACAGCTCAGGTTTTTTTTCATGTACGATTCACTCACGTGAAAACTGAATTATGCAGATAGGTGTGTACACAATTTCAGAAGGAATCTTCTTGTTATTCACTTCCGAGTAGAAAGAATCCCCACACCCTAGAAAAAGTTAACAACTATTTAAAATCACAAGTTGTGAACATTACGCAAGTAGAACTTATTCGTGTGAATGATAATTTCATTCGAGGATGTTAAGAATGTCTACGTGTAGATGGACACAACTTTAAATAACACATAACTAGATTAGTACTCATTACGTAGATGTTATTAACAGTGAGCAAGTAACGCGGGAGTAACGAAACAGAGACCCCGCAGTGTAGTAGACTGTGTGCGGAGGACGCATTTGCGGGTTGCGCGGCCTTGGCATAAAACGAAGGCACTGTATAAAGCACTTGTTTCTCTTACGGTTTACCATTTCTTCAAATGACGCTCAATATGAATGATATAGGATGTATTACTAGGAATGGAAGGGTGCATTACACTAGATCGATTGCGACTACACCCCCCGGAAGGCAGTGGTGAAATGAAGTAGTCTTTGAAATTCCATGATCTTTGCATGACACAGGAAAAACATCTGATTTGTTCCATTCACATGACTTTCTCTACATCTCTGCAACAAATTATTGTTAACAAGATTTAGCTTCTATCGATAAAAAAATAGCAGAAATAGTCTTATTACTTGCTTTCTTGTAAATAGAACCGAAATAAGGAAGCACCATAGGTTAAACTGATAGTCAAAAGCTGGTTGTTATGTGACTGAAGTTCCTTTGTTTGTAGGACAGAAGTTCACAAATTCCTGTATGAGAAAAGTATAAGTTTTTCAAAGCCGAAACCAAAAACAAGGAATATCTCAAAAACCATCAACTCTACGAAAGGTCTGCAGCGCCCCAATAGTCGGTTAGGTAGACATGGGCCCCTGCCCCACACAGCATCCAATGACCCGCCATTAGGGGTCCTCATCCCATCATTCACTTTGAGCTTCCTTTTTCCCGTCTACGCAGCACCGAGCACAACGTCAAAATTTCCAACCCTGAAAGAAACCAATGGAATGAAGGATGAATAAAAAAACAATTGAACCGACGTGAAGAGACGAGGAATTTGGG
Organism: Hymenopus coronatus; assembly: GCA_030762935.1. Lineage (NCBI taxonomy): Eukaryota > Metazoa > Arthropoda > Insecta > Mantodea > Hymenopodidae > Hymenopus > Hymenopus coronatus. The sequence goes on along the minus strand of CM060894.1, from coordinate 27,137,505 downwards.
GGAAAGAAACCTACACAGCATTCGTGATCCAAGGAAATCCACGAGATACCCCTTGGTTTAGGTAGGCGACGACGGAAGCAAACCCGCGACCTCCTGAATGCAATCCACAGATGAAACAGTCTGAGGCATTGCGCTCGTTATGAGTTTCGCACAACTTTTCAACAAAACTTGTCTCTTTTAATAGAAGTCGTACTGAAAATATGAGAAGGTTGCTTCTCCAAGGGCTTGACCGGTAGATTTCTTTGCGATGAGTTTGCCTTCACGAGTATATCTTTTGGGAATCGTGTCGGATCCCGTAACGCTAGACCTGGTCTTTTCCCCAATTGACATTTTCGGTCACGTGCCCGCTTGACCTTTCCCGAAGACTTTTCCGGCACTTACACGGTCGAAGAACCAAAAGTATAAAGGGCTGTAGGTCTGGTAATAAAATGTAAGAGTTTCTGTCGTTTGAGTCCTGAGGGATTTACGCATCAGTTGCCACAAAGTACATGCCGGGCTTTGCGGGAAACTGTCAACGAGCACGGCATGTTTTAATATCACATGACTTTCATTGCATCCATCATCTATTGTCCAACATAGCAACTTTGGCTGTAATGTTTACTTTCTCTAGCCCCGTATGTACAATTTACAAAGTGGGTAGAGAATATATTAATTTGCACCCAACAATTCAATACTGCGGCACATGTTTTAGGATCCTCTAAATCAAAAAAAAAAAAAAAAAAAAAAAGCATTTTCAGAAAAAGGTCCGTTTGTGTGTGCCTGTGGACAGCATAGCTCTAAAACGAAAGGACGGTGAAATACCAAACTTGGTATTAAGGTTTGGTATCATCTAAGGATGCGACATGAAGATTTTCAAGAAAATCCCGCACCCCTAACCACGATTTACATGGAAAAAATTTATAAAATGTTGTTTTTTTACTTTCTCTATACTCACTATGTACATAGTGTATAGAGAATGTATTGCACTCCACCAAAAAATTCGATACTGAGATTTCACCGGAAATATATGTTTTAGGATCCCCTGTATCCAAAAAAAAGTATTTTCAGAAAAATGTCCATGTGTGTATCCGTGTGCCCGTGTGTCTGTGAACACGATAACTCAAAAATGAAAAGTCAGTAAAATACCAAACTTGGTATTTAAGTTTAGTATCTTCCGGGGATGCGACAAGAAGATTTTGAGAAAATCCCCCCACCCCAAACTATCCTTTACATGGAACTTTTTTCGAAAATTTTGATTTTCTAAAAAATGGCTCTAACGATTTGGATTAAAATATCGTGTATTAAAGTTATTTACTTGACAAATAAAATGCATATTCTGAATTTTCTGGGAATAGCCTCTGAAGACTACTTTATTCTGGACGAATTTTTCATAACTATTAAACCGTAAGAGATGGACAAATACGTAACCCATAAAAATTGTAGAGCACGATAAAACACACAATTTATGTTATACACATTTTTTTCGTGGAGTTTATCGTTTTTTAGATATTCCTTTTTCTTGGTTTCAGCTTTGAAAAACATACTTTTCTCATACAGGAATTTGTCAACTCCTGTCAATACAAACAAAGGAACATCAGTCACATAGCAACCAGCTTTTGGCTTTCACTATAACCTATGGTACTCCCTTATTTCGTTTCTACTTACAATAAAGCAAGAAATAAGATTATTTCTGCTAATTTTTCTCGATTAGCATGAAATAAATTAAGGATAAGCTTATTAACAATAATAATTTACAGAGATATAGATAAAGTCATGTGAATGGAACACATCAGATTTTTTTTAAAAATGGCTCTAAGGATTTTGATTAAAATACCATATAACAAAACTATTTCCCTCACAAATAAAATGTATATCTTGAATTTTCTGGGAAATGCTTCTGCAGATCTGTTTATTTTGGATGAATTTTGCATAACTATAAAGATAGAAAACAATTACTACACAAAGAATTAAGATATTGTTAAAATACACAATTTATGTCATACACATTTTTTTCGTGGAATTTACCGTGTTCAAGATATTCCTTATTATTAGTTTCAATTGTAAAGTACTTTTGTTCTACTCTTGGTCAAGCAAAGAAGCGATTTGCAATGACAATCGCATAACGAGAGCTTTTAAAACATATGACAATCACTTTAGTGCATTCCCTTTGTTTTCTTCTTATAAGGAACTAAGTAATAAGAACATTCTGCTAATGACATCTCGATTAGTATGGTGTAGAAAAAAGAATAATCTTTTGTAAGAAGTTTGTAGAGCAATTAGAGAAAGTCGTGTGAGTATAACACAACAGATTTTTACTTTTCCTTGCCTATATTTGGCAGTAGTAGTATTGCATTCCAGTAAAAAAAATCCAATCCCGAATTTCACTGGATATTCAACTTTTGAACTCTAATATTGACTCCATAAGAGGTTTTCTAGAAGAAAAAGCCTGTTATATTTGATTTACTTTAATCTCTCTACCTATTCTACAACATTTCCAACAAAAGCTTATTCTTCTATCTATTTCATGCTAATGATATATGTTAACAGAATTATTTTATTAAAATTACCTTATAAAGGGAAATAAGGAACATAATAGGCTAAAGCGAAGGTCAAATCTTTAAAGAGAAGGTTTGCTTTGAAATTCTGTTTTCCATGGTAAATCAAGCGTCTATTTGCCATATTTACAAATTTCACAATTTACAAGGATTGTAATTCCAAAATATCTGTTTCACAGTCGTTGAGTATTACAAACTAGCTTAAATATTTGAAAATTAAATTTGTTAAAAATTTACAGGTGTATTGTGTCACAACTATATAGAAATTTTACACTGTTACAATGTTTTTGTAAAGTAAGGAGATTATCTGGAAGCTGCATTTAACAATATCTTAGTCAAAAATTTAACCAAGATAAACCTATACACATACTAATATAATGTACACAATAGGTAGAGAAGATATTTTTTATTTTCTATCGAAAGATTCGATGTGGAGATTTCACCGATAATATATTTTTGGGATCCCCTAAACACAATTTTTTTTTTTTTGCTGTGTATGAATGAATGAATAAGTGTGTTTATTAACATAGCAATATCATACATAGAATTTCAACAGTCGCACGGGTCCACAGACCGTACGTGCTTTTGTAATACACATTACAAGGAATATTAAAACAACAACCACAACAAAGAATTAGAAGAGTAAACACGAAAATAAAAAGACAAAGGAAATACACAGTCAAAAGCAATATTAAACAATAATAAAATTAAGAGTGAATCCGAAAATAAAGATACAAAGATATTCAAATATAGCAATTTAAATTTACAGCACAGAGTACACCTTCATAAATGTACCCTCTTATAATAGATAATTACACTTAAAAGACATATATACACATAATATATACAACCCTAGCACAACAGTGACCTAAGTATGACATAATATATATGTATGTAGAACATTGTAGTCACTTTTGTTTAGTTGATCTTATCCCCCCCCCCCCCTTCTCTATTGGCAGCCTCCTCAGATCTCAGCTGTCTTGCCTTAAGTATAAATTTACCTAGCCCGTCCATGTTTTCCGTGCCTGCCAGTAGCGTCCAACATGGTTCTATCCCTACATTCGCAGTGGTAAACAATCGCGGCAAATATAAAAAAAAAATTTAGAAACTTGTCCGCGTGTGTGAGAGGGGGGGGGCAACAGAGCTCAAAAGTCGATTAAATGATAAACTCGGTATTGAACTTCTGTATCTTACAAAGATGTACACGAAGATTTTCAAGAAAATTCCTCCTACCCCAACTACCCTTTACATGGAACATATTTCGAATATTATGATTTTCTTAAAAATAGCTCCAAACGAGTTTTATTAAAGTGCCACATGTTTAAGATATTTTCATGACAAACGAAATACATATCTTCAATTTTCTAGGAATAGCCTCTGAAGACCTCTTCATTCTGAATGAGTTTCATATATATATGTGTGTTTTACATAACTGGTAAACCGTGAGAGATTTGCAAAAATTTATTACACAAAAAATGTAGACCTCATTAAAACACACAATTTATGCCCTATTCATTTTGTATAGAGTTATTGATATTCCAAACTATTCGCTTTAGTTTTAAGGTGCTTAAATTGTTCTCAAACGGGAGACATCTTCCTTGTCGTTTCTCCTTTGTTTACTCGTAGCAAGCAAAGAGAACCGAATTTCAATTGTTTCACTTACTGTCCGGATTTTAAGATTTTATTAGCACTTTAGTTTAGTGTATTCCTTTATTTACATTCTACTTACAAAGAAGCATAGTAAGACCAACTCTGATAATTGATTAACTGACTGATAAGTGAATAATCTTTATGTAAAGTTTGTTTGTGGAACATCTAGAGAAAGTCATGCGAATGGATCACATCAGATTCGTCTACTACTTACCTATGCTTGGTATAAGAATTACTTTATTGCACCCCAAAAAAATTATTACCGAGATTTCACGAGAAATACATGTTTTGACGTTTATGAAAATTCTAAAAGGGGTTTTATAGAAAAGTCAGATATGTTCTATTCACAGTATTTTCTTTACTTATTCTGCACCAACCTATTATTAAAACAGTTCGTCTGTTTCACGATAAACGATATAAGCATTAGCAAAATGATTTAATTCCAATACCCTTAGAGTTTCAAAGTAAATAAAGGATTATACTAGGCCAAAGTAATAGTCAAATATTTTAAGAGACGCCCTCTATCTGAAGAACTTGAAATTCTGTTTTCTTTGCATGAACAGGAGTCTGATGTACAACACTTTACTATCCTTGTAAATTTTCAACTTTTTAATTTGTATAAATCTGTTTCACATTAGAGTTTTGTAATACTGAACTTAACAAATAGGTTTAAAATATCTAAGTATATATATATATATATATATATATATATATATATATATATATATATATATAGTAAACAGTTGTAAATTGCAATTTCAACTACTTGTGAAGTGTATTTGAAAAGTAAGAGTTTATTTACAAATGGTTTAAGGTGTGTATAGGAAGGTATATTCAATATTTTTAACCCAAAAACAACCAGAACACTTTTTATTTTTTCTACTTCTCTACAATGTAAATATACAGAGAAGGTATTGCATCATACCTAAAAATTATATAGCGTTATTTCTCCAGAAATACACATTTCATACATGTACACAATTCATTTTCACTTGCTCTACACGTACTATGTACATAATGTATAGAGAAGGTATTGCACTCCACCCACAAATTCTATTCCGAGATTTCACCAAAAATACATGCTTTAGGGCCCTCTTGATTCACATAAAGACCATTTTTGGAAACAGGTCCACGTGTGTGTGTGTCCGTGTGTCTGTGAACACCATAACTCAAGTCGGTAAAATATCAAACTTGTAGAGTATCTTCCAGAGATGCGACACGGCACAAATTTTTTTCAACATTTTTCACTTTCTAAAAAAATTTGCTGTAACGATTTTGATTAAAATACCGTGTATAAAAATTATTTATATGGCAAGTAAAATGTATAGCTTGAATTTTCTGGGAATAACCCCTAAAAACCTGTTTATTCTGAATGAATTTTGCTTAATGTTTCGTAAATCGTAAGAGATGTAGATCACGTTAAATCTCACAATTTATGTCATATTATTTCGTTGTTTTTTTTTTTCGTTGAATTGACCATTTCTAAGATATACCTTGTTATTTGTTTTAGACGTAAAATACTTCAACTTTTTTCCCAGGAAAAGCTGTTAACTCCTGGCCCTGCATAGAAACGGATTTCATAGACATAGTAACTGGCTTTTAAAAGATTTGACTATTGTTTTAGCCTAGTGTATTCCCTTATTTTCCTCTATTTACAAGAAAGCAAGAAAGTAAGAAAATTTCTGCTAATGTTTATCTCCATTATCATAAAGTGGATAGGAGAATATGCTTTTTATTAATAATTTGTTATAGTGATGTAAAGAAAGTCATGTGGATGGATAAAATCAGATTTTTAGAAAATAGGTGAATCTGTGTATGTGTGTGTGGTGTATGTGTGTGTGGTGTATGTGTGTGTGGTGTATGTGTGTGTGGTGTATGTGTGTGTGGTGTATGTGTGTGTGGTGTATGTGTGTGTGGTGTAATTGTGTGTGGTGTATGTGTCTGTGTCTGTCTGTCTGTCTGTGTGTCTGTGTGTGTGTCTGTGTGTCTGTTTGTGTCTGTGTGTCTGTTTGTGTCTGTGTGTCTGTTTGTGTCTGTGTCTGTGTGTGTCTGTGTGTCTGTGTGTGTCTGTGTGTCTGTGTGTGTCTGTCTGTATGTGTCTGTCTGTCTGTGTGTCTGTCTGTGTGTCTGTCTGTGTGTCTGTCTTTCTGTGTCTGTCTGTGTGTGTCTGTGTGTGTCTTTCTTTCTGTGTCTGTCTGTGTGTGTCTGTCTGTGTGTGTCTGTCTGTGTCTGTCTGTGTGTGTCTGTCTGTCTGTGTGGCTGTTTGTGTCTGTCTGTCTGTGTCTGTCTGTCTGTCTGTCTGTCTGTGCGTGTGAACAGCAGAACTCAAAAATGAGTTCCATACCGCACTTGAGATTTAAATTCAGCTTCCAAGGATGTGACACTGAGATTTTCAAGAAAATCCCCCACCCCAAACTACCCTTTACATGGAAAAATTTTAGAAATTTTTGATCAGCTCAAAAATAGTTCTAATTGTTTTGATTAAAATACATTATGTTAAAGATATTTAAAGCTCAAATAAAATGTATGACCTCTTCATTCTAGAGAATTTCTGTATAACTGGTAAACCGTAAAATCTGATGTGTTCCATTCACATGACTTTCTCTATATCTCTGCAATAACTTATTTTTAAAAAGCTTATGCTTCTACTTACTTCCTGCTAACCGAGAAAAAATTAGAAGAAATAGTCTTATTTCTTGCTTCCTTGAAAGTAGGAGCAAAATAAGGGAGTAGCACAGGTTAAAGTGATAGTCAAAAGTAGGTTGCTATGTGACTGAAGTTCCTTTGTTTACATGGACACGAAAGTTTTTATAGCTTAAACCAAAAGCAAGGAATATCTCAAAAACAATCAACTCCACAAAAAAAATGTATACAACATAAATTGAGTGTTTTAATGTGCTCGGCATTTTTTGTGTGGTAAGTTTTTGTCTCTCTCTTATGGTTTAGCACTTATGCAAAATTCCGTAAAATTCACTCTGGATGAAGTAGCCTTCAGAGGCTATTCCCAGAAAATTCAAAATATACATTTTATTTGTCAGGTAAATATCTTTAATATTCGATATTTTAATCAAAATCGTTAGAGCCATTTTTTAGAAAATCAAAATTTTCGAAAAAAGTTCCATGTAATGGGTAGTTTGGGGAGGGGAGATTTTTCTCAAAATCTTCGTGTCGTATCCCTGGAAGATACTGAACTTAAATACCAAGTTTGCTATTTAACCGAGTTTTCGTTTTTGAGTTATTGTGTTCACAGACACACGGACACACACACACGGAGGTTTTTCTGAAAATACTTTCTTTTGGATACAGGGGACCCTAAAACATATATTTCCGGTGAAATCTCGGTATCGAATTTTTTGGTGGAGTGCAATACTTTCTCTATACACTATGTACATAGTGCGTAGAGAGAAAGTAAAAAAAACTGTATATCTCGATAAACCACACAATTTATGTATTATATATTTACCTTCTCTACACATACTATACACATACAGAAGTTTTTATATTTCTCCCAACTATTCGATGAGTTGATTTCATCGGAAATGTGTATTTGGGATCGATCGCCTACATCAAAAAAAAAAATTTTTTAATTAACAATCTCCAAGATATTCCTTGTTATTGGTTTCAATTTTAGCATTCCTCAGACAAAAAGACATTCTCTGTTAATACTTAGTTTTACTCCTGCCCATGCAAAGGGAACTGAATTTAAAACTCAATTGCATAGCGCCAGTTTTTAAACATTTGACTATCTCTTTAGCCCATTGTATTCCTGTATTTCTCTTCTCTTTATAAACAGTAGTAAGGCCGTTTCTGTTAATGTTTATCTTGATTAGCATAGTGTAGAAAGAAGAAGAATAGTTTGTAACATTGGGTTGTTTGCAGAATAGGTAGAGAGGGTCATGTGAATCTAACACAAGTTCTAGCTGTATGTATGTATAATGTACATAGTGGCTAGGGAAGGTATTATATTCCACCCAAAAATGTGATGTCGCGATTTCACCAGAAATGTACGTTTTGAGGTCCTAATTCCGAGAAAAATTTATACAAATGTCCGTGTGTGTATCTGTGGACAAAAACGAAAAGACTGTTAAATGCCAAACTTAGCATTTATGTTTAATATCTTGTAAGAATGTTTACGTAAACTTCCACAGTCAGCGTTAAGATTATCTTGATCCAATACTTCCAGTGTAGACCGCGTCTTAAGGCTAAAATGTCTTTAATTTTAAAACACGTTCTACACAGCAAGTATTGGACCAAGATAATCTTCTTTCACGAAGATTTTCAAGAAAATTCCAAAATCCCTCACCACAAACCATCCTTAATATAAAAACGTTTTTGAACATTTAGTTTTTCTCATCATAGACTAACAATTTTGATTAAAATAACTCAATTAAATATTTATATTAAAAATAAAATGTATATTTTGGATTTTCTGGGAATGACCTCTGAAGATCCTTTTACCCTGGAGGAGATTTGCTGAATTATGCATAACGGTTTAGTCGTAGCAAAGGGAGTAAGAGAGAGACTAAAGCTTACTACACGAGAAATATAGATATCATTAAAACACGTAATTTATGTCATATGTTTCTGTTGTACAATTGACCATTTTCGAGATATTCCTTGTTGTTGGTTCCGTTTTTCTCAAACGGAACCAAGTAAAACGAACCGAACCTCAATTGTTTCAGAAAACGGTAAGCTTTTCGATTTAACTAACGTATTCGCTTATTTTTTCTTCTACTTACAAGGAAGCGTGTCATGTTAGCAATTTGGCTGTTTATCCGATTTGCATGATGCAAAAATATATATTTTATAAGAATAGTCTGTATAAGGAACAGCTGGAGAAGTTATGTGAATAGAACACATTGGATATTTTTATAACTACAACTAAATGTGTTACGTTTAGGAATAGTTTACACAACAGGGAATACAGAAAGCATGCTATTTAAACTAATATTTTCTGAGTTTAATGCTAGACTATTATTGGCTTGTGGAACATGCTTGCTGATGATAGGATACAGTAGGTAATGACCTCTAGGACCTGCACGCAATAAGCTCTTGGACATTTATTTTTAATAAGGTACGATGCCTTGCTGAGCATGTGATTTTCGCGTTAAGCAATTTGATAAATTGGAATACTTGTAATATTTAGTACACACATAATTATTACACATTATTACCAATGTTGAATGTTTTATTTATTTAATGTATATAAATCACATCACATGACATTTTTAGCATGATATAGGACGTTGACCTTTCTAGCTCAATAAGTCTAAATGGGTAAATGAATATTATTAGGGAATAGAGGAGGACACATTATTTCTCGACCTAGGATTAGGATTATTGTTTTGTTTTTCAACTGTTTTATTTTATTGTATTTTATATTTTTAATTTTATTTTTTATTCACGACAGTAACCTGTTACTCCTCTATAAGTCCCAGAATAGGAAATTTAGTGTTTTTATGTCGCATGCATTTTTTACCTCCTCTATACGCACTATGTACATAGTGTACAGAGAAGGTATTGTATGCTACCCAAAAATTCGATACTGAAATGAACATCGGAAATATGTTTTGAGACCTCCTTAGTCCTAAAAAAATCATTTTTAGAAAAAGGTATGTGTGTGTCTGTCGAGAGCATGGCTCAAAAACTAAAATACCGTTAATACGAGGTACGTCCAGAAAGTAAGTTCCGTTTTAATTTATCGCGCTTTGTATCAAGGAGAAGAAACGTGCACCATTTTGAGATCGCTGTCAGCCACATACGCTTTGTTGTGCTTGTTCACAATGTCGGTGTTGATTGAAAATTCCACCGTTTGTGAAATCAGATCTGTGATTCGTTTTCTGAATGCTAGGAAAGTGAAACCAATTGAAATTGATCGGAAAATTTGCGAAGTTTACGGACAAAATGTGATGAGTGATTCAATGGTGAGAAGATGGGTCCGACAGCAACTGTGACGAAAAATCTCCTACAGGGATTTGGCTGGGACGTGTTTGACCATCCTCCGTACAGCCCTGACCTTGCTCCTAGCGACTTTCATCTGTTCTTACACCTCAAGTCTTTCCTTGGCGGTCAACACTTCAACAATGACGAAGATCTGAAAGAAAATGTTTCCAACCTTTTGAAGACACAGGCGGCAAACTTCTATGAAGAAGGTATACAAAAACTTGTGCCTCGCTATGACAAATGCCTGCAAAATTTCGGCAGTTATGTGGAAAAGTAGTTTAAGACTTGTAGAATTTTGTGCAATAAATAATTATTCTGTATCTGTACATAATTTAATTTTATTGCCAAACGGTACTTACTTTCTGGACGTACCTCGTATTCAAACTTGTTGTTTACGTTTATTATATTCCACGAATGCGACATAAAGATTTTCTAAAAATTCCCCCCACTCCAAACTACCCTTTATATGGAAAATTATTGAAAAATGACGATTTTGATTAAAACACCACACATAAAAACTATTTACTTGACAAATAAAATATATATCTTGAATTTTCTGGGGATAGCTCCTGAAGACTTGTTCGTTCTGGACAAATTTTTCTAAATTTTTAATTGGTATTAAACCGTACGAGATAGACTAAAATTTACTACACAAAAATGTAGATTTCGTTAAAAAGCATCATTTGTTATATATATATAGTTGTTGTAGAGTTGACCGTTTCCATGATAGTACTTGTATATGGTTTCAATTGTCAACACTTCTCTCAGACAAGAAGTGTCCGTTTTTCTTTTGTTCTACTCCTGGTCAAGCAAAGAAGCCCATTGCAATGACAATCCATAACGAACAGCTTTTAAAACATCAGCCTATCGCGTTAGATTGGGCATTCCTTTAATTCCCGTTTACTTAAAAGGAACTGTAATGAATAGATTCTATTAAAGCATGGTTTAGAAAGAAGGATCTTTTGTAAGAAACTTTTTTTTTTTTTTTTAGAATAGCTAGAGAAAATCATGTGAATATAACACATCATATGTTTTACTTTCTCTACACTGATATGTACATAACGTATAGAAAAGGTATTGTATTCTACCCAAAAGTTTGATACCAATATTTCACAGGAAATACATGTTTTAAGGTCCTCTGTGTATCGAAAAAAAATTTTAAAAAAAGGATCGTGTGTCCATGAACACGATAACTCAATAATAAAAATTCGGTAAAATAGCAAACTTTGTATCTTCCTGGGATGCCACACGATGATTTTGAGAAAAATATCCTGACTCCAAACCACCCTTAGATGGTAAAATTTTCAAAAATTTTGATTTTCTTAAAAATACCTAACTATTTTGATGAAAATACCGTAATAAAAGATATTTACAAGGCAAATAAAATGTTTCTTGAATTTTCTAGGAATTCTCTGAACACCTCTTTATTCTGGATGAACTTTGAATAACTGGTAAATCATGAGAGATACACAAAACCTACCACATAAAAAAGGTAGCCTTGTCATAACACACAATTTGCCATTTACATTTTTTTCGTGGAGTTAATCTTTTTGCAGATATTCCTTGTTATTAGTTTCAGTTTTAAATACTTAAAAGTTTTCACATACGGGAATTTGTCAAAACGGATTTCATCCCATGGCAACCAGATTTTAAAGGATTTGACTCTAGCTTTTGCCTAATTTCCTTTCAGCTCGTAAGGAAGCAAGTAATAAGACCATTTCTGCTAATGTTTATCTCGAATAGCATGAAGTAGATGGAAGAATAATCTTTTTAACAATAATTTGTTACCGAGATTTCGGGAATGAAAAAAGATATGAATGAAACACATCACTGTTTTTAAGTGAAATGCATTTTTTCTTTGGATTTTAATGTTTCTTTCAAATAGAAGATGAAAAGGAGAGAGAAAAATCCTGTAGATGTACATAGTTTATAGAGAAGGTATTGTATTCCACCCAAAAATTCGATACTGAGACTTCACCGGAAATATATGTTTTAGGGTCCCAATATCCAAAAAAAGCATTTTCACAAAAAGTTCCGTGTGTGTGTGTGTGTGTGTGTGTGTGTGTGTGTTTGTGTGTCTGTGAACACAATAACTCAAAAACGAAAAGTCAGTAAAATACCAAACTTGGTATTTAAGTTTAGTATCTTCCAGGGATGCGACACGAAGATTTTGGGAAAAATACCCCCACCCCAAACTACCCTTTACATGGAACTTTTTTCGAACATTTTGATATTCTTAAAAATGGCTCTAACGATTTTGATTAACACTTCGTATATTAAAGATATTTACCTGAAAAATAAAATGTATATCTTGAATTTTCTGGAAATAGCCTCTGAAGACTACTTTATTCTGAATGAATTGTACTAAATTTTGAATAACTGCTAAACCGTAAGAGATGGACAAAAACTTACTGCACAAAAAATTTAGAGCACATTAAAACACACAATTTATGTTATACACATTTTTTTCGTGGAGTTCGTCGTTTTTGTGACATTCCTTATTTTTGGTTTCTGCTATGAAAAACGTATACTTTTCTCATACAGGAACTTGTCAACTCCTATCCATATAGACAAAGGAACTTCATTGACCTAGCAACCAGCTTTTGACTTTAACCTACGGGTGTCCCTTATTTCGCTTCTACTTACAAGGAAGCGAGTAATTAGACTATGTCTGCTATTTTTTTCTGATGAGCATATAGTAAATAGAAGTATAAGCTTTTTAAGAATAATTTGTTGCAGGGATATAGAGAAAGTCATGTGAATGGTACACATCAGATTTTTCTAATTGTTTGTCGTTTAGCATGAAGTAAATAAAAGCATAAGCGTTTTAAAAATAGTTTGTTACAGAGATGTAGAGGAAGTTATGTGAATGGAACACATCAGATCTTTTATTTAATTTTATTGTATTTATTTCGTCTTTCTTTGTTGTTCCTATTTCACGTTTTGGGGGATTTTTGTTCTTTTCTTTTGTTGTGTTTTTAATTTTGTGGAATGAGTCTTCCTGACAGCAGCGGTAAGCTTATACTTCGTTTTTTTAGTATTTAGGTGATCAACTGAGGGACTAACAATATTAGTTGGTAACCTCAAACCGGAAGATAAAGGGCTGCATATAACCGAAACATCCGGAGGATTACTCAATGAGAGGAGTCGCTGGAGCAGAGCACCTCACTGAGGCCCTTGGGGCCCATTGTGACTTTCACGATCTTAGGGACAAAGGGATGGGTGGACATTTCCAAAGAGCACAAGCCTGTTTGGGTTACCTAACAAATGGAACAACTCCCACACCATCCAGTCACAGCCCACAAGCCCAGAACCTCCGGTGGTTCACCTAGGGTCAGGAGCCCAAAAATTCCGGAAGGTGAGAGCCACTTGCGGTACGAACTCTGACATCAGAAATAAAATCTTCACATTGAGGAGGCGTTATCCAGCAGTAGCCCGCCAAACACAGACAACCTGTCCTTTAACCCTAAAACTATGTATGGGAATAAAAACACAAGAGGTCAAAGTCTAGAAAAATCCGTATGATGTAATCAGCATTCCCAGCATTCGCCTTGTGGCACAGTGAAGCCCCGAAGAAACGTATACCACGGGAATCGAATCCACTATCTGCTGAAAGGGAGGCATATACTTTATAGTAATAATAATAATTCGAAGGGCATTCAATAAATCCTAAGAAAAGCCATGAAATTACACTCGCTTGTAGCATCGAAGAAAGTTTGTATTTAGTAACCGTCATCTCTTACTAGATCGTGTTTAAATAATTCAGCTATGTCCATCACGTGGTTTATTTGCCATAAGCAATTTAATCAACAACCTTGTGCTGCTTTAGAAAGATGGGGGGGGAACGAGTTTCCTGCGGTAGTTAAACACTTCTATTTGAAAGTGATAAAAGCCGTGTTGGATGAAGTTCATGGACATCAATTGGATAAGCGAATTTAAACGTGACCGTACATCCACAAATGGTGAACATCGTTACGGACGTCCAGTAGAAGTGTCTTCCTCCGAAATTATTGACAAAATGCAGGATATGGTTTTGAGTAATCGACGAACCAAAGTTCGCGAAATAGTAGAAGCCATAGGCATATCACAAGGTACAGTTTTCCCAAATTTGCACCAATACTTAGATCTGACAAAGGTCTTGACAAAATGGGTGCTGCTTTTGCTCTCAATGGAGAATCAACGCAATCGTGTGATCAATTCGGAAGCTGGTTTGGCACTTTTCGATCAGTTTCTGCGTGGATACATAACTGTGGATGAAACATGGATAAAATCAGAGACAGAAGTACAGTCGATACAGTCGATTTTTAAAGGCGAACGAAGAAGGCAAACGTGGTGAAATCTGTAGACAACGTGATTGGGATGCAGACGGAATCATTTACATTGATTGCTTTAGGAAAACAAGAACGATGAATACAGAGCATTATGCTTCGTTATTGCACCGGTTGAACGGAGAAATCAAGAAAACACATCCTCATTTGGCAAAGAGAAGGATTCTCTTCCATCAAGACAGCGCAAGGATGCGCAGTTTCGATGGCGAAAATTGTAGAATTGTTCGAATTACTACAACGACCATCGCATTCCCCAGAGTTGGCCCCCAGTGTGTGTTTTTTATTTCCAAACTAGGAAAAGAGGCTCGCTGGAAAACGATTCACGTCTAACGAAGATGTCATCCGCCAAACAGATGCTTATTTTCAAAGGTCTTTAGAAATCCTACATTTTAGAAAGCTTAAAACAGTTGGGGAAACGCTGGGAAAACTGTTTTTATCTAAAAGGAAGTTTTGTTGAAAAATAAATGTGCCACAAACAAATCTGCTGTGTTTCATTCACTGACTATCTCTACATCTTTGCAACAACGTATTGTTTAAACCTTATATTTGTATTTAATTCAAGCTAATTCACAAAAATTAGTAGAAATAGTCTTATTACTTGCTTCCTTGTAAGTAGAAGTGAAATAAGGGAGTAACATAGGCTAACGTGATAGTCAAAAGATGGTTGCTATGTGATAAAGTTCCTTTGTTTGTAAGGACATTAGTTGATAAGTTCCTGTATGAGAAACCTATAAGTTTTTTAAAGTTGAAACCAATAACCAGTTGATCAAACGATCAACTCCACTAAAAAAATGTATATGACATAAAATGTGTGTTTTATCGTGATCTACATTTTTTGTGTGCTAAGTTGTTGTCTATTTCTTACGGTTTACCAGTTATGCAAAATTCAATAAAAATCATCAAAAATAAAGAGATCTTTAGAGGCTACTCCCATAAAATTCACGATATACTTTTTATGGCATGTAAATATCTTAAATATAAAATTTTATTCAAAATCGTTAGAGCCATTTGTGAGAAAATCAAAAATGTCGGAACTTTTTCCATGTAAAGAGCATTTTGGGGTGGAGGGATTTTTACACACGCACACACACGGACCGTTTTCCAAAAATACATTTTTTTGGATTCAGGGGGACCCAAAATATGTATTTCCGGTGAAATATCGGTATTTGTATGGAATACAATATCTTCTCTATACAATGTACTTAGTACGTGTAGAGAAAGTAAAAATTGTTTTCTATGTTTTTCTAAGGACATATTGAACGTCCTAAGTAATTTTGTTACCGTTGATAATATTATAATCGCTAACAGTTAACATTCCCTAAGCACTTCATGATTTAATTCCTTACGCTTTCTTTTCTTCCAATTTCTCCCTCTAAAATGTACCTGTAGCGCTTCAAATGCAAACAAAAAGTCGGAAGTACCTAACTATGAAATTGAATGCGTTTTCTGTATATAGGGCATCATTTTCTCTTTCTTTGCTGATTTATATCATCTTTGGTATCTTCCTCAAGACTAACCCAATATCATCAGCAAACAAGCTTTATTTCTGAAATAGAGCACACAATCTTCGAGGTTCTTTTTCACTTATAAAAGTAGTCCTCAACAGAATCGTTTTGGAACACCTAATATTTACAAACAGCGAGTCATAAGATGCCTAAGGCCGTTAAATATAAAACGCTACACTTTTGATGGGACATAAATAACTTGTATACATTACCCACAGAAACACACAAATTCACCGCAGGACTCGTAATTTAAACATTCATAAATCAGAATAAGAAAATGTCGCAAGCGTTACTTTATGAGAGGAGACGCTGCTTTTCGAGACTCTATGGCTTTTAATTTTTACTTTATCTATATGTTCTATGTAGATAGTGTATAGAGAAGATATTGTAGTGCACCCAAAAATTCAAAACCAAGATTTCACCGGAAATATATGTTTTAGGTCCCCCTGAGTCCCACAAAATAACTGATGTGTTCCATTCATATGACTTTCTCTACATCTCTGCAACAAATTATTGTTAAAAAGCTTATTTACTTCAGTTTAATCGAGAAAAATTGGCAGAAATAATCTTAATACTTGCTTCCTTGCTTGTAGAAGGGAAATAAGGGAGTATCATAGGTTAAAATGATAGCCAAGAGCTGGTTACTATGTGACTGAACTTTCTTTGTTTGTATGGACAGAAGTTGACAAATTCCTGTATAAGAAAAGTTTAAGTGTTTCAAAGCTGAAACTAAAAGCAAGGAATATTTCAAAAACGACTAACTCGGCGAAAAAATGTAAACAACATAAATTGTGTGTTTTAACGTGCTCTGCGTCTTTTGTGTGGTAAGTTTTTGCCCATCTCTATCAGTTATGCAAAACTCCTAAAAATTCATTCAGAATAAAATAGTCTTCAGAAGCTATTCTCAAAAAATTCAAGATATACATTTGATTTGTCTTGTAAATATTTCAAATATAAGAGTATTTAATCAAAATCGTAGGAACCATTTTTGAGAGAATAAAAATTTTCGAAATTTTTTCCATGTAAAGAGTAGTTTGGGGAGGGAGAAAATTGCGCAATCACTAACTACCCTTTACATTGAAAAAATTCCAAAATTTTGATATTCTCGAAAATAGCTCTAACGATTTCGATTAAAATCTCTTATATTTAAGATATTTACATGACAAGTAAAACGTGTATATTGAATTTTATGGGAATAGGCTTTCAATTGTAAAGTATTTATACATTTCTCAGACATGAAGTGTCCAATTTTGTTCTATTCCTGGCCAAATGCAAAGAAGCGGTTTGCAATGATAATCGCATAACGACAGCTTTTAAAACATTTGACTATCACTTTAGCCTAGTGTATTCCCTTAGTTTATAAGGAACTAATAAGAACATTCTCGATTAGCATTGTATAGAAAGATGAAAAATCTTTTGTAAGAAGTTTGTTTGTAGCGCGGCTAGAGAAAGTTATGTGAGTATAACACATCTGATTTTTAATTTTTCTATTGTGTGCTTACAATAAGCAGAGGAAGTATTGTTTTGTCCCAAAAATTCAGTTACAAATTTCAACTGAAATAAGTATTTACAGGCCCCTAAGTAATAAATCTGATTTGTTCCACTAATATGACTTTTTGTGCATACCTATCCTATAAGAAACTATACTTTAATAAAATCTGACGTCTTTGCACACATGGCTTTCTCTAGCTGTTCTGTAAAAACGTTTCTTCCAAAAGGTTACTTTATACACGTCATGTTAATTAAAGATAAGCATTCCCAGAATTGGTATAATAATCGGGTAATCCAAAAACGTTCGAACCGACTGCACGGTGTTTTGCCTGTCCGCGCCCTCGCCGCTCGTTGCCGTTTGCCGCTATCATAGAAAGGCGTGGATGAAACCATGTAACATTTTTAAATCTACTTTTAAAGGCTTTGCTTGTCAATGTTATTAAAGGAGATACTGGCTACTACCGTTGTCCATGCATTTTTGGCACCTCTTTAGGAACCTAGCCATCACTTGCCGTAGTTCACCTTGAGAAATGTTGACAATTCCCTGACGGATAATTTGTTTTAATTCCTTCAGGTTGTGTGGTTTTGTCTTGTACACTTTATGCTTTAAATTACCCCAGAGATAGAAATCGCAGGGGATTAGGTCGGGGGACTGAGTGGACATAAACCTCTACCTATAATTCAATTCCTCTCATTGAAAGATTGGCTGCATGAGCTGTTGCAGGGTCTTGCTGAAAAAGGGCAAAATCACTCTCCCTGTCTGTCAATTCACTAAAAGCACAAAAATGGGGGGGGTGCAGAATTGTATTCACGTATGTATGGGCGTCAACTGTTGACTCCAAAAAAATTGGACCTGTAACTCTTTCTCTGCTAATGGTGCACCGTACATCAATTTTTTCGTCATGAAGGGGTATTTCATGAACAATATTAGGTTTCTCAGAGCTCTAATATCGCCTACTTTGTGTAAACACATATCCATGAAGGTAAAACCAAGCGTCATCCTTGAAAAATGTTAAATATGTTCAATTTCGGCATTTTATACACTATTAAGAGTCCACTCACAAAATGTGTTATCACATAGGAATCATAAATAAATACTCGCTGTGCAGTAGAAAACTGCGCAGCATATTATGGCAAACTGAGCCATAATACACTTTGTGACTGAGTACAGGACAAAATAATAAAGCACATTGATAATAACTCAACCACAAGATGTCACTATCACCTCAAAACTGCACTTTCAGAGCAGAGAAAAACAAGTCAGCACCGTGACCTTGTGTACAGCAGCTGTATGTTGTTTCCATGTGCGCAGTGGATAAACAGCGCGCAGCGGCTCGGATGTATTTGGGTCGCACTGTAGAAGGAAAATGAGGGAATACACTAGGCTAAAGGGACAGTAATTTTTTTTTTAAAAACCGATCTCTAAGTGAAAAAAATTGCAATTATGTTCTCTTTGCTTGCTAGGAGTAAACAAACAGAGACGAAAAGAAGGCTGTCTCCCGTTTCAGAGAAGTTAAGTACCTTAAAAGTGCAAAAAAAAAAAAAAAAAAAAATAACTCGGAATACCTCTAAAACGGTTAACTCAACAAAAATTGGATATGACATAATTAGTGTGTTTTAGTGAAATCAACATTTTGGTCTATCTCTTTTAGTTTACTAGCTATACAAAAGTTACACCTCAAAACTCACCCAGAATGAAGAGGTCTTTCCAGAAAATTCAAGATTGCACCTGGTTTGAAATGAAAATGTCTTAAACACACAACATTTTAATAAAAATCGTAAGAACCATTTTTGAGAAAATCAAAATTTTCCAGAAATATTCCATGTAAAGGGTGGTTGAGGGTCGGAGGATTTTCTTTAAAATCTTCTAGTCACATCCTTAAGATACTGAACATAAATACCAAATGTTTTCGTTTTTAATCTGTGCTACACACACACACACACACACACACACACACACACACGCACACACACAGACATGTTTCTAAATATGCTTCTTTTTTTATTCAGGAGGTCTCAAAACATGTATTTCCGGTGAAATCTAATATCGAATTTTTGGGTGCAATATAATACCTTCTCTGTTCACTATGTGCATTGTATTTACGGACTAGAGAAAGTAAAAAGCCAATTTCTCTATCTACTTCATGAAAATTGACATAACATTTCCCTCCTATAAGTAGGAGGGAAACAAGTGAATGCACTAGGCTAAAGCAACAGTCAAATT
This sequence comes from Hymenopus coronatus, assembly GCA_030762935.1. Lineage (NCBI taxonomy): Eukaryota > Metazoa > Arthropoda > Insecta > Mantodea > Hymenopodidae > Hymenopus > Hymenopus coronatus. The sequence continues at coordinate 27,117,830 of CM060894.1, read as the reverse complement.
TTTTATGTGTCGCTATGTGATTGAGATTTGGCACTATTTGCATGGCCAGGAGTTGGCAAATCCCCTTATGAGAAACGTTTATCCAATAACAAGGACTATCTCAGAAATGATAAACTTCCCAAAAAATATATAGTAAAATTTGTGTGATTTAACGATATCTACAGTTTTTGGTGTACTAGTCTTGTTTCTCTCTTATAATTCACTAGTAATGCAAAAGTCATCCAAAATGGAGAGTTTTTCAGAGACATGCCTAGAGACATACATTTCCCAAAAATTCAAGATATACATTTTATTGTGATGAAAGTAAGCATGCGCTTTTAATAAAAAACGTTAGTCCTTTGTGATAAAATCAAATTATTGAAGATTTTTCATATAAAGGAATGTTTGGAGCATGGAATTTTTCTTGAAAATCTTCCTGTCGCGTCCTTGTAAGGTCTGAACTTAAATTCCAAGTTTGGTATTCAACCGACTTTTCGTTTCTGAGCTATGCTGCCCCAAAAAAACACTTACACACACACCCACCCACACACTAACTCAAAGACGTGTTTATGAAAATGGTTTTATGCAGGGGATTTTAAAACTTGTATTTTCTGAAAAATCTCGATATCGAATCCTTTGATGGAATATAATATCTTCTCCATCCAACATTTTCATTGCATATACGAGCTAGAGGAAGTAAAAAGTGAATAACGACCTCCTATTTGAGAAAAATCAAAGTATTGGAAATGTTGAAACCAATAACAGGTGTATCACAGAAATGGTAATCTCAAGAAAAAAAAATATTAAATAAAGGGTGTGTTTTACTATATGTTTTGTAGTAAGTTTACCTCTCAGTCTTACAGTTTACCTCTTATGCAAAAGTTATCCAGAATAAAGTGGTGATCAGAGGTAATTCCAAGATATGCATATTTTCAGGATATATACACTGTATTTGTGGTCAAAATATCTGAAGCATATGTAATTTAATTAAAATAGTTTAAAACCATTTCTGATAAAATAAAGCATTCAGTAAAGTTTCCATGTAAAGTGTAGTTTGTGTTTGAAGAAGAAACCTCACCCCCAACTACTATTTGCTTGGTAAAAATTGATAAGTTTGAGTTTCTCAAAAAGGAATCTAACGGTTTTGATTAAACTCTCACTTATTTAAGATACTTACATGACAAATAAAATATATATTTTAAATTTTCTGGGGATAGTCTCTGAGGACCTCTTTATTCTGGACGATTTTTTTAAAAGTTTTATAACTAGTAAACCGTAAGCGGTAGACAAAACTTTAATACATAAAAATATAGAGCTCCTTAAAACATATAATTTATGTCTTATACATTTTTACGTGAAGTTGGCCTTTTTCGAGATATTTCTTGATATTGATTTCAGTTTTAAAATACTTGAAACTTTTCTCATACGGGAACTTGTCAACTCCTGGCCACGCAAGGAAACGGATTTCAATCCCGTAGCAACCACATTTTCAAACATTTGACTGTCGGTTTAGCCTAGTGTATTCCTTTATTTTTTTTTCTGCTTACAAGGAACTATATTATAAGATCGTTTCTGCCAATGTTTTAGTATGAAACAGATTTAAGAATAAGCTTATTAACAATAATTTGTTACAGAGGTATAGTGAATGGAACAGATTTTTTCCCCTGAGTTGAGCATTTTTTAGATATTCCTTGTTATTGCAATCTGTTTTAAACTACTTATTCTTTTCTAAAGCGGGAGCGTTTTGTTTCATTCCGGTTTTACTGCAGGCCATGCAAAGGGAACCAACATTCAATTGACTATTGCTTTAGCCTGGTGTAGTAAGGCAATTTCTGTTAATGTTCACCTTGTGAAGGTAACTCTCACACATGTTATAATTATTTCCCCACGTTGTATTAAGTGTTTCTGGTGTACCTACCAATATAGCAGATCTCTTCTTGATGCCCACTATAGGCTACCTCGGCTTCACTCAGTCCGCATGCCATTAACTATCTCGGGTGTAAAAACAAAGGGGCTAGTTAGGAGTTGTCCTTTGACATGTTTAACACACTTTCACTTGCGATATGAATTTATTCTTGCCTAGAAATTGTTACTTATTTAGAGTTTACTTTACATGATACTTGAGTTTCTATGACTTCTTAGAACTTTCAATATTCGAGATTTAACTTTACTTGTCTCGAAGAACTAATAAATTATCACATTGCTCACCTATAACATTTATAACAATTAGCATCCACACTATATAGCAACTTCACAATGAGTATGCGCGCTTTAAACTTAGCGGTAGGTGTTCCCAACTTGACAGCAATTACGCATATGTGACCTCAAACCTGATAGCGATTGCTCCAACCGCCTGCAATATGTTACTTATATAGTAAAATCTGCTGTCATGGCTGCTTCGTTTTCATTGTTCAGAAAGACCGCGAACTTGGCATCTAGTGTCCTATAATGCATTTACCCAAAATGCATCTTAAACACCTCAGTATAATGGAGAAAAACTCACTTCTCAAATGTTCAGGCCACCCCTCAAATCACTTTTCACTTGTTTCTCTGTTGCACACACATGCACAAGAGTACGTGACTTACAATAGCATTCTCCCTCACAAACAACTTTCCCTTATGCAGCAGCCTAGATTGGTAAACAGCTTTGAGCTGTGTTTTCTTTAAGCTAGTTTTAAACACTTCTAAATACATTAAATAATCAATAATTAATAGGAATAATAGTGGTGAGGCCAACTAACAGTCTCAACCTTGATTAACGTGTCATACATAAAAAAATCTGATGTGTTCCATTCACATGACTTTCTCTATATCACTGCAACAAATTATTCTATTTACTTCATCTAATGCAGCAAAAATTAGCAGAAATATTCTTATTTCTTGTTTCCTTGTTAGTAGAAGCGAAATAAGGGCTACCATAGGTTAAAGTGATAGTCAAAAGCTGGTTGCTCTGCGACTGAAGTTCCTTTGTTTGTATGGACACGAGTTCACAAAGCCCTGTATGAGAAAAGTATAAGTCTTTATAGCTGAGAAAAAAAAAACAAGGAATATCTCAAAAACAATCAACTCCACGAAAAAAATGTATATAACATAATTGTGTGTTTTAAGGTGCTCTACATTTGTTGTGTGGTAAGTTTTAGTCCATCTGTTACGGTTTAGCAGTTATGCAAAATTCCGTAAAATTGTGCAAGAATAAAGTAGTCTTCAGAGGCTATTCCCAGAAAATTCAAAATAAAAATTTTATTTGTTATGTAAATATCTTTAATATACGATATTTTAATAAAAATCGTTAGAGCCATTTTTTGGAAAATAAAAATTTTCAGAAAAAGTTCCATGTAAAGGGTAGTTTGGGTTGGGGGGATTTTTCTCAAAATCTTCGTGTCGCATCCCTGGAAGATACTAAACTTAAATACCAAGTTTGGTATTTTACGGACTTTTCGCTTTTGAGTTATCGTGTTCACAGACACACGGACGCACACACACGGACCTTTTTCTGAAAATACTTTTTTTGGATACAGGGGACCCTAAAACATATATTTCCGGTGAAATCTCGGTATCGAATTTTTTTGGTGGAGTGTAATGCCTTCTGTATACACTATATATATATATATATATATATAGCACGTATAGAGAAAGTGAAAAAACAAATTGTAAGTAAAGTTGTGAATGTGACAGCTAGAGAAAGTAATGTGAATGGAACGCATCATATTTTTAAGAGAGGTAATCAGAGTGAAAAGTCCCGTCTCTTTAAATTTGCGTATATCTTTCTATTTTATTGGATTTCTTTGCCAAGTTCTGGTCGTAAACTCGTCCGCCGCATCCCTCTAGGCCACCATTTCCTCTTTCGTTCAGTGTCAATGTCATTTCTCACACATATCTGTGTCATGCTTTGCCAGCAGACGCTGAACATGAGAAAACCATATTTCAAGAATATCGACTGAGATTTAGCTGACAGGTGGTGGCTCTTCTGAGACACAACAAAATAAAACAAATGAGACCACGCATAGAGTTCATGATAAATGGGATAAGAACGTGCGCTGGAAAATTGTGAGACAGATACGCTATGAAGAAAATCGTTCTTCATATGCTAGTCAGAGGAGGATCTATAAAGAGGTATCTATATCTAAACATAGATGACGTTATTAATTTCTCTCCAGTATATTCTCGGAAATATGTTTTAGAAACAAACATTTTTATTTGCTCCACACGTACTAAGTACTGAGTGTGTAGACAAGGTGTTGTATTCTTCCCAAAATTTGTTACTGAGATTTCACCGTAAATACATGTTTTGAGAAGCCCTTAATCCAAAAAAGCTTTTTTGAAAAAGGTTTGTGTGTGGGTGTGTGTGTGAACTGAAGAGCTCAAAAAGGAAAGGTGGTTTTTAAGTTCGGTAACTACCAAGGAAGCGACATGGAAGATTTTCAAGAAAATCCCTCCACTCCAAACCATTTACATGAAACATTTTCAAAAACTTTGATTTTTTTTTTCAAAATGGATCAACTATTTTGATTAAAATATAGTATTAAATTCATTTACATGACAAATAAAATGTATTATTTGAATTTTATGGGAATAACATCTTTATTCTGGATGATTTTGGTGAATTTTGCATAATAACCGTAAGGGAAAACAATAAAATCTTATGTGAGCCATTCCTATGACTTTCTCTACATCTCGGTGACAAATGACTATTAAAAAACAGAAATGTTCTTATTACTTGCTTCCTTAGAAGGGACATAAGGAAATATACTAGTCTAAACCGATAGTCAAATGTTTTAAAAACTGGTTGCCATGGGGATGAAATCCGTTTCTTTGCATTATCAGGAGTTGACAAATTCGCATATGTGAAAAACTTAGGTATGTTAAAACTGAAACCATTAACAAGAAATATCTAAAAATGGTAATATCTACGAAAAAAATGTATATGATATAAATTGTGTGCTATAACGCAATCTAAATTGTTGTGTGGTAAGTTTTTGTCTATATCTTATGGTTTACTAGTTATTGAAAATCTAGCAAAATTTATCCAGAATGAAGAGGTCTTCAGAAGCTATTCATAGAAAATTAAAAATATATATTTTATTTCTCTTGAAAATATTTTAATATACGATGTTTTAATAAAATCGTTATACATTTTTGATAAAATCAACACTTTTGAAATGTTTCTATGTAAAGGGCAGTTTGGGGTGGGAGAATTTTATCAAACTTTTGATGTCGTAACTTTGGAAAATACTTGACTTAAATACCAAGTTTGGTACTTTAACGACTTTCCGTTTTTTAATTATTGTGTTCACAGACACTGAACGCACACGTGAATATAGGGCCGCGCCGTGGCCGAGTGGCTACTCCACGCGCCTCTCACCCTGACGGCCCGGGTTCAATCTCAAGCGATCGCATGTAAGATTTGTGGTGGACAAAGCGACGCAGGGGCGGGTTTCCTCCGGGTTCTCCGGATTCACCCGCCATCGCATTCCACCGGTGCTCCATCTTCATTTCATGTATCACCAATGTCATCGCCTGCGGTGCCATAAGTAGTAAAAGCGGGCGTTAAACACTACAAAAAAAAACACGTGGATATTTTTCTAAAAATTCATTTTTTTTTAGAGGAGGACCCTAAAACGTATTTTTCCGGTGAAATTTCGGTATCGAAATCTTGGGTAATTTGCAATACCCACCTTCTCAATACAATGTGTACTTAGTACGTGTAGAGAAAGCAAAAAGCATTTGTGACAAACATTAATCATTTGATTGCTTTGTCTAACATTTTCAAAGTACTGATATTGTCTGCGAAATGTGTTTTGAGAATCCTTCAAAGAAAAACACATGCATAAAAAAAGGTTCATGTGTGTAATTCTGTCAGTGTGTTTAAAAACAGCTTAACTTAAAAACCAATTCGGTTAAGTACCGAACTTAGTATTCAAGTTCAGTATCTTTCAAGAATTCGAATCAAAAATGTTCAGGAATATTTCCTCACTCTATAATACATGGAAGATTTTTCGAAATTTACTTTAAAATCTAATGTGTTCCATTTACAAGACTTTCTCTACATGTCTATAAAAGTTTATTCTTCTATCTATTCATACTAATCGAGATAAAATTAGCATAAATGGTCCTGTTACTTGCTTTCTTGTAAGTAGAAAAGAAATAAGAGGGCGTTCCATAGACTAGGACGATAGTCAAATATTTTAAAAACTGGTTGCTACGTGATTGAGATTTCTTTGTTTCTAACGCCAGAAGTTGACAAATTTTCGTATGAGAAAAGTATAGGTATTTTAAATCTGAAACCAATAACAAGGAATATCTCATAAACGGTCAATTCTACCTAAAAATAAATTGTATGGTACGATGTTTTAGGCTCACCAGTAGTGCAAAAATTCACAAAAATTCATTCAGAATAAAGAAGTCTTCAGAAACTATTTCCAAAAATTCAAGCTATACATTTTATTTGTCATATAAATATCATTAATCTATGATATGTTAATAAAAATCACTTTAAAAATGAGAAAATAAAAATATTTCATGTTAAGGGTAGCTTCAGGAGCCAATAGGAATTATGCTACTATTTCACTTAAAGCTGTTAAGTCTCAGTAACTTTTACAATCTCACCAAACCCCTCAAACTTACTTCTTTTTTAGCTCAAGGACATTCTTGCACACATCACCCCAGCTCTCTGTCTATTGTCCACAAAAACCTTGGAAAGATTTCTCTTTTATGACCCATGTACAGTTTCAGCCATCTCGTCTGTCTTATAACTAATCTTATTCTAATAATATATCTTTTCTAAATTACACATATTTATATTGCTTATTAATTATTTATATCTTCTTGTATTCATTAGTACTGCCTCACAAGTGACTGAGCATATTTTCTCGATAGAATAACTAGTGACCTTGATGAAGAATATCCAAGCCTCTCAAATGCGTCCGGCCAGTTTTCTATTCTCTCCTTATTTCTCTCGTGACTAGTGAATGTAAATATCACAATATAGGGCTCTTTTGCGTGAATTCTGTGCATGAATATAAAACGTAATTGCTTGTATCAGCGCTATAAAGTAGGAGTTAAAGTTTTCATTAGTTATGAATGTTTCCTATTCTTATCCCTTAATCTTCTACACTTTCTTACACTCGCAAATAATGTCTTGCTTTAACTCATAGCATAACTGTTTAGTTTAACAAAAAATTCAGGAATATATCTGAAAAATCTTATGTTGCAGCGGTGATTTCGATGCTTGTTAGTGGTGCACGTTATGTGCCATATGCGGGAGTATTTTAGTTTGTTGATTTTACGCCTCCCTTTGGGTGATTATGTGCAGCGTAACTAAATGTCACCTCCAATCAACTCCACTACACTCACGTACCTGGTACTGAAGCTCTTCTGGGATGAGTTGCCATGGCGTTGCTCAGTCTTGCATGGACATTGACTGTTCCAGGCGTGGATTTGGCTAGTGGAGGGAGTAGTTGGAGTGATCTTGTAATTGTTAAGAAAACACTTATAAGCTTTTACTGCTGTTTATTCTGAAGGAGTTTTGAAGACAAGCACCTGGCTATACACTTTATACTGTGACTGATGTTCTTTAACACTTACTCACAAGTAATTTCAATTACACTGTTTTAGTTGGGTACATGGCGTAATTTACTTTCACCTAATCATGAGCCGACTGTTAAATAGTTGAGAGACGTTACGTTACTTCACATACAGTTTCTTATTATAATAAACTTACTTCTCGAACTTCTTAACAAACGACCTTGCCTCACACACGGGCGAATTCTTAACATACGATGACGTTGCCTCTCTCACGGGCGAAATCTTAGCAAAACGACCTCGATGTGCCAAATATAACTTCTTATATACAGAAAACGGTGTCATGATGGCTTCTTTCTGATTGGTGGGAAGGTGCGCCAAAATGACACCATCGTTACTCAAAAAACCATTGCAAATCTCCCAGAATGCGTCATAATAATCATAACCACGGATATAAAGAAGTAGTCCCCTTATGTGCTTTAAAATTTGGTTTCCCCTTATACTAAACTCGAACGTGACTTTCACAAAAGAAGTAACTTCTCACCCCTCTATCCAGTCTAGCGTCATGATTCTGAGTAACTTTTAAGTAAACAACTGACTACTTGGTTCCTATGTATACAACTTATTAAATATTAACTTTCTTTGCATACATTTAGATAATAAAAATGATTGTTATTATCATTACGAGGCTAATTAACGGTCTCAATGTTTTATATTCACATTGGAGCTATAAGCAACAAACTGTACGGCAACGCCGTGGCCGAGTGGTTAGATCATTCGCTTCTCTCTAAAGTGCCCTAGCGACCGCATGTTTGTGATGGACCATACGATGCAAGACCTGTTATACCCTAGTCCTCCAGGATCCCTGCCATCGCATTCCACCGGTACTCCATCTTCGTTCTATGTATCACCAGTGTCATCGCCTGTGGTGCCTTAGTAGTAAAAGCGGGCGTTAAACGCTATAGAACCTGTACTTATGAAAAGTATTCATTTCTTAGTCCGTATATACAACGAATATAGTAATTTCATAACCAGATTTCACTGAAATACACGTTTTCATCACCCTTGCTTCCAAAGAAAACATGCTTACTTTCCCTAGCTCGTATGTACACTGCACATAGTGGATAGAAAAGTATTGCATTCCACCTAAAAATTCGATATCGAGATTTCATCAGAAATATATATTTTGAAACCCCTGAATAAAAAAAAACATGTATGTGTGTGTGTCCTGTCTGTGGGTAGTATAGCTTAAAAACAAAAAGTGGTTAAATACCTAACTTGATATACAAGTTCAGTAAGTTCTAAGAATAAGGCATAAAGATTTTCAAGAAAATTTACCAGCACCGACTCCCTTTACATGGAACATGTTTCGAAAATGTTGATTTTCTCAAAAATTACCCTAAGAATTTTGATTAAAATGTCATATTTTAACATATATCATGACAAATGAAAAGTATATTTTGAAATTTTTGGGAATAAACTCTAAAGACTTGTTCATTTTGACTTTTTTATAACTGGTAAACCGTAAGAGATATACAAAAACTTGCTGCACAGAAAATGTGGCTCCCATTAAAACACACAATTTATATCGTATACATTGTTCCTGGAGTTAACCGTTTTCGAGATGTTCGGATATATTGGTTTCAATTTTAAACTGCTTAAATTTTCTGAAAAGGGAGATGTCTTTCTATTCGTCTCTTTGTTTACTCCTAGCAAGTAAAGAGAAGCTAATTTAAATTGTTTCACTTAGTAACCAGCTTAAAAGATCTAACTATCGTTTTAGCCCAGTATATTTCCTTATTTCCCGTCTACTTACAAAAAAGCAAGTAATGAGACCAATTATTTTGCATGGAAAGTTTGTGGAACAGCTAGAGAAAGGCATGTGAATGGAACACATAAGATATTTAGAAAAAAATGTCTGAGTGCTAGTGTAATATTTAAATTTAGTATCCTCAAAGATAGAAAACGAAGATTTTCGGGAAATCTCCCACGCAAACCATCCTTTACATGGAAGAATTGTCAAAAATTTCGATGTTCTCATTATCTTGGATTTATTGGGTTTAGTCTCTCAATTCCTCTTCGTTCTAAATGATTGCGTAAATGGTAAACAGTAAAAGAAGAACGAAGGGTTACTGCACAAAACATATTGATTTTTGTGAAGTTAATATTTCCAAGATATTCCATGTTAATTGGTTTCAGTTTTAAAGAACATATATTTTCGCAAGCAGGAAGATTGTCATCCGTTTAATATATATTTTGTTTTATTCCTGGTCATGCAGACAGTACCTAATTTCAATACTAATCACAAGGCTATAGTTCAGAGAAGGTGTTGGTTTAGTCTAATGTACTCCCTTATTTCCCTCTTCTTACAAGGAACTAAGTATTAAAACCAGTTCTGCTAATGCTTATTTTTTTTTGGCATGAGCTAGATAGTAGAATAAGCTTTTGTAAAAAGGGTTTGCTACAAAATGGAGGAAGTGATGTGATTAGAAAACATCAGATTCTTTTTGTACCTACATTACGTTAATAGAGATGAGCTTCAAAGAAATATCTTCATTTTATATTTAATTGTCGGTACAGGGGACGTATTACATACGAATCGACAATCAGACGTTTAAAAGCGGGCCTGTTTAAGCTGGCCTTGGCATTTAATGCGTTTTTTATGATGTAGTGACAAACAACTGAATAACGAGAGTACTTAAACATGACGAAGTGTTGAAGGTCGAGACCAACAATAACAATGTGTTCATTTCACATGACTTTCTCTACATCTCTGCAACAATTTATTGTTAAAAAGGTTATGTTTCTATTTATTTCATGGTAAACGAGGAAAAATTAGCAGAAATGGTCTTATTTATTGCTTCCTAGTAAGTAGAAGCGAAATAAGAGAGTACCATAGGTTAAATTGAAAGTCCAAAGGTGGTTGCTATGTGACTGAATTTCCTTTGTTTGAATGGACAGCAGTTGACAAATTTCTGTATGAGAAAAGTGTGTTTTTAAAGCTGAAGCAAAAAACAAGGAATATCTCCATTAAAAGTGGTATGTATCATAAAGTATGTGTTTCATTTTGCTCTACATTTTTTGTAGGGTAAGTTTTTGTCCTATCTCTTACGGTTTAGCAGTTATGCAAAATTCGGTAAAATTCATCCAAAATGAAGTAGTCTTCATAGGCTATTCACAGAAAATTCAATATATACATATTATTTGTCAGGTAATGTGTTTAATATAGGATATTTTAAACAAAATTGTTAGAACCATTTTTGAGAAAATCAAAATTTTCGAAAAAGGTTCCATGTAAAGGATTGTTGGGATGGGGGGTTTTCTTGAATATCTTCGTGTCGCATCCTTGCAAGATACCAAACTTAAATAACTTGGTATCCAACGGTCTTTTCATCTTTGAGCTAATGCTATCCACAGACAGACACACGCACACTCGCTCACTCGGACCTTATTCCAGAAATGCTTTTTTTTTTTTTTTTTTTGATTCAGGGGACCCGAAATATGTATTTCCGGTGAAATCTCGGTATCCAATTTTTTGGGTGCATTACAATACCTTCTCTATACACTATGCATATAGTACGTGTAGAGAAAGCAAAAAGTTATTTGAAATAAATTTTGTGTTTTCAAGAGATCTTAATTATTTGCTTAGTATGTGTCAGGTCAGCTCTTAAACAGGTTTCACTTTTCTTGTTTGTTTGGAATAAGGTTCGTTTGAAAAACAAAACCGCTAATCCCTCATCTCCCAGCAGTATTTTCTTCTCCGGAAGAGGTTTTCACATTGAACTACGTTGAGTTGGCATTACGTCTGCAAACCTGTGTTCGGATAATGATTAATTATAACACAACTCTGTATATCACTTAGTTACCAAAGTAACTACATCATAAATAGAATATACTCATCGCGCAAATAACAAAAACTATTACGAGAATCATATATTCTTGTGGATAAACATATAATTTGAAAGAACTTTTCTTTTCTTTTTGTTTTTCTTCTTTTTTTAACAACGGAAGATCCTATAACAAAATGTAATTATTTTTATTTGTAATACCCTAAAGCGTCATTTTCATCGAAATTTCTGTTTCGAAACTTTGGGGTGAATGCAATACGTTCTCTGCTTATATACTATGTAGAGAAAGTAAAAGGTAACACCTAAAATCACCTAGTAGTTTCACCCTGTATACTAGTAGTAGAGAAAACAAAAAGCTACTTTTAATCATGGAGCGAGACAAAATGTTCCTTACTCCTGTTACTTTATTAATCAAGAACTCTATACTAACATATTTTCCCTTTGGTTTTGAAGCAGAATGCATTTTCCAGGTCGATAGCTTACAAATCGATTGAGGTTAATGAAGTGAATGTCTTTCGCCGACGGTCATGTTCCTAATTTTGAAGACAAAAGCCATTCCTAACAAATGTTACTTGCAAAGCAGTTCCCACTGGCCGTAGGTACATGATAATTTCTGATTCTCTCGATAGCAATCCAACTGCAACATCGTGGGTGGTAAACCCCGTTTGTATGCATATGAATGAATCGCACAACATGTATAGCTAAAGATATTCTCGGAGATAGTGCACTTCTTTATACTTGTGCAATGAAGCTTTTAGAAACATTGTTACTATTTTTAGTTTCTCAGCATTTACCTTTGGTTAATAGTATAGCAGGTGGCACATTCTGTTGACTTTCTCTGGGTACTATGTACGCACAAGATAGATACAAAGGTAAGTTTTGTAATACACCTAAAAATGATATGCCAGGATTTCAACAAATGAATATTCTTTGAGGAACCCTAAATCCAAAAACAAACAAAACAAACAATAAAAATAAAAAAACATTGTTAGTAAAAGGTCAATGGGCACGCGTTCACACCTAGCTGTCTGTCAGAAACCAACATTCAGTAAAATATCACATTTTGGATTGAAGTTTGGAATATTCTAAGCATGCAATCTGAAAATTTACAATCAAACCTCCTCACCCCAAACTACACTTTGCGTAGAAAAAATATCGACGGTTTTTATTTTCTCATAAATGGCTTTAATATATTAAATTAAAATATATCATATTAAATATATTTGGCAGATAAAATGTATATCCTGAATGGGAATAACCTCTAAAGACCTCTTAATTCTGAATGAATTTTGCGTAACTGATAAACCATAAGAGATAGACAAAACCTTACCAGAAAAAATAGGTAGGTTACGTTAAAAACACAATTTATGTCTTGTGTGTTTTTTTTTTTTCCATAGAATTGACCATTTCGCAGATATTCCTTGTTATTTATATCAAATTTAAGGTAGTTAGACTTTCCTCACACGGAAAGTTGTAAACTCCCGGTCCTACATAGAAACAGTTTTCATCCACATGGCATTCGACTTTTAAAAGATTTGACGATCGTTTTAGCTTATGGTATTCCTTTATTTCCCTTCTACTTACAAGGAAGCAAGTAATTAAGACAATTTCTGCTAGTGTTTATATCAATTATATAAAGAAAATTGAAGAATATGGTTTTTAATAATTTGTTATAGAAAGTCATGTGAATGGAACTCATCAGTTTTTTTTTTTTAGTTTCTCTAGTATTTACCTTTAGTAAACATAAAAGCAGGTGCTACGTTGTAACAAAAAATAATTCTAAAGACTGGGAAAGCCTAAAGCTATTTAAATAAGAAAAGGGAATATAAATATATTTATAGCCATAAATAGCCCAATTTGTTGTGTTAATGTATTGCATGTTGAATAAATGAGTTACAAATTATGTACAGATGTTAATATTTTAAAATTTGTTTCCTTGTAATCTTAAAAATCAAAGATAAAATACAAGAAATGGTGTGTAAAATCTAAGATTATAATTAATAAAAGTTATTTTCGTGTAGTTTTTGTTATGGAAGAAACAATAATATTAACATATATATATATATATATATATATATACTTAAAATAGAATTTAATATTTGAAATAGCAAAATAGCTACAAATGCAAAAAATGTGATATGTTATAATCACATGGCTTTCTCTACATGTCTGTAAAAATTATTGTTAAAAAGCCCATTCTTCTATCTATATCATGCTAATCAAAATTAACGAAATTACTCTTATTACTTGATCCCTTGCAAGTAGAAGGAAAAACGTCTATTGTGTCCCATTCACATGATATCCTCCAGCTTTTCGGCAAACAAACTTTTAATTCGAAGTAATAATCTGTTATCTACATCATGTTAATCAAGATAGACATAAGCGGAATTTATTAGTAATTCCTCGTCAGTAGAAGGGAAATACGAAAATACACAGGTTAAAACGATGGTCTTGAGTCTTAAAAGACGGTAGCTATGTGAAACGATTGAAATACCAATCTCTGTCCTTTCTAGGAGTAAACAATTGAGAGTCGAGAAGAAAGATGACTTCTCGTTTGAGAAACGTTGAAGTGGCTAAAATTGAACCTAATAATCGAAAACAGTTAACTCTACAAAACAAATGTGAATAGCATGAATTGTGTGTTTTATTGAGATCTACATTTTTGTGTAATAAGTTTTTATGTAGGTCGTCTCCTTAGCGCGGTGGTAGCGTAGCTGCCTACCAAGCGGGAGACCTGGGTTCGATCCCCAGTACCGGCGTGGGGATTTTTCCCCCGCTGGGAGACCTGGACCGGGGTGCACTCAGCCTCGTGAGGTCCCTGGGGGGCCAATTGAGGAGCTACTTGATGGAGAAGTAGCGGCTCCAGGTCGTGAGGACCGCATTAACTGGCCGGGAGGGGCTCGAGGCTCTGACCACGTCTCACCCTCCAATACTGCACCCCATCCATGACGTCTGTAGTGGACCGAGATGGGGGACGCAGCGGCCGGGCGGTAGGCTATGAAAAATTCATCATAATAGAGAAGGTCTTCAGAGGATATTCCTAGAAAATACAAGATACAGATTTTATTTGTCATGGAAATGTCTTAAATATAAGATATTAATCAAAATCATACTCGCTACAGAAATCAATTTGCCTAGTAAAATATTTGTAACACCCATTCATAAAGGATAAGGTTAAGGTGGAATAAGTCAGAAGAACATTGGGGCGAGAGTTTATTTATTTTTAACGCAGTGGTGGAAGGAAATGTTAAAAGATCTTACTATACAAAAAATTTAGATTTTTTTTACAACACACAATTTGTCATACGCAATTTTTTCGCGGAGTTGACCGTTTTCGAGATATTTCTTGTTATTGGATTCAGTTTTAAAGTGCTTAACTTTTTTCATACGGGTACTTGTCAACTTCTGGCCACGCAAAGAAACGGATTTCAATGCCTTAGCAACCACATTTGTAAACATTTGACTGCGGTTTAGCCTAGTGTATTCCCTTATTTCTGTTCTGCTTATAAGAAACTAAGTAATAAGACCAGTTCTGCTAATGCTTATCTCGATTAGCATGACGTAGATAGCAGATACAGCTTATTAATTTATTTATTACAGAGATGTAAGGAAGTCATGTGAATGGAACACATCAGATTTTTACTTTCTCTATACGTACTATGTATATAGTGTATAGAAAAGGTATTGTAATGCACCCAAAAATTCGATACCGAGATTTCACCGGAAATACATGTTTTGAGACACCCTGAACAAAAACAACATTTTCAGGAAAATGTTTTGTGTGCCTGTCTGTATGTGTGTATGTGTGTGTGTGTGTGTGTGTGTTTGTGTCTGTGGGCAGCATAGCTCAAAAACGAAAAGACCTTTAAATACCAAACTTGGTATTTAAGTTCAGTATCTTAAAGGATGCGACACGAAGGTTTTCAAGAAAATCCCCCCACTCCAAACTACCCTTCACATGGAAAAATTTTCGAAAATTTGATTTTCTAAAATATGGCTCTGACGATTTTGATTAAAATATCGTATATTAAAGATATATACCTGACAAATAATATATATACCTTGAATTTTCTGCGAATAGTCTCTGAAGACTACTTTATTATGGATGAATTTTACGGAATTGTCTATAAGTGGTAAACCGTAAGAGATAGACAAAAACTTAACCACACAAAAATTGTAGAGCACATTAAAACACACAATTTATGTTATACATTTTTTCATGAAGTTTACCGTTTTTTAGATATTCCTTGGTTTTTTTTTTTTTTTTTGTTTCAGCCTTGAAAAACTTAGTTTTCTCATACAGAAATTTGTCAACTCGTGTCCACACAAACAAAGCACCTTCAGTCACATAGCAACCAACTTTTGACTATCACTTTAACCTATTATACTGCCGTTTTTTTGCTTCTATTTACAAGGAAGCAAGTAATAAGTCTATTTCTGCTAATTGTTTCTCGATTAGCATGAAGTAGATAGAAGAATAAGCTTATTAGCAATCATTTGTTACAGAGATGTAGAAAAAGTTTGTGTATAGAACACATCAGATTGTTTTTGTTTGTTTTTTTATTGTTCCAAGTAACTGGCCTTAACGTATCGATTAATGTTCAACGTGCGCTAATTCTATCTCTCCGGATGTATTGCATGAAAGGGAATATTAAATACTGTATTTCCAAAGGGTGTTATATTCAGAGAGTCCTGAATCAATACGTTTGAAGGCAATTCTCCCTTTCGTCTCAGCGGGCTTCCTTCGTGGATGAGCTGTTTGAGAAATAGACCCCTTGCTGGTGAGAACATACCTATATGCATGAAATATTTCTTTGCTCCTGAATCTGACATACGGAAAATTTGATAAGTCCTCGACCTTTATGCTGTTTCGTTGTGCATTATTAGCATAATTGAATTTTCTTGCGTTTGTAAATGCGGTTTCAAAAGGTTGTTTTAATCTTAAGGACACGTAATAAAGCTATTCATATTGAATCGTAAATAAATGCACAGATTCCACTTTGTCATTAGTATTTATAGCGTTTGGCTATTGAAAAGTCGTTGTTACAGAATCGATGGATCGCTTGAGATTCTATTACGAATTTCACACATATTCATTTTACAACTTTTACTTTCTCTACACTACCGTGTACATAGTGTATAGAGAAGAAATTGTATTTCACCGAAAAATTCGATTAAAATATCGTATATTACACATATTACATGGCAAATAAAATTTATATTTTAAATATTCTGGAAATAACCTCTGAAAGCCTCTTTATTTTGGATGAAGTTTAGTCGATGGATTTTTTCGGGTGTAAAAATCCTTAGCATGGCTTCCTTCGGAAGGGAAGTAAAGCCGTTGGTCCCGTGTCGTAGATTTAAGGCACGTAAAAGAACCTCAAGCCTGATAGGAGAGGCCTCTGAGCAAAATTAAGCGGTCTTTCACGCCCACTTTAGAATGGGACGCTGAGAACCACAGAAGTTAAAGAGCGTCCATAAATAACACGCGATTACATTTGATGAATTTTGCATAACTGGTAAACCCTAAGAGATACACAAAAAACGTACAACCAATGCAGAACTCGTCAAAGCACACAATTGAATCATATATTTTTTTCCCTGGAGTTTACCGTTTCGGAGATATTCCTTGCTATTGCTTACAGTTTTAAAATACTTTAAATTTTCTCATTCAAGAATGCAGTCAATTTCTGG
Organism: Hymenopus coronatus; assembly: GCA_030762935.1. Lineage (NCBI taxonomy): Eukaryota > Metazoa > Arthropoda > Insecta > Mantodea > Hymenopodidae > Hymenopus > Hymenopus coronatus. Next base: position 27,100,788 of record CM060894.1, on the reverse strand, counting down.
CCGAGCAAAGAATCCGATTTCAGTTCCATAGTGGCCGCGCCGTGGCCGAGTGGTTAGACCACTCGCCTCTTATCTAGGCGGCTCGGAGTCGATTCCAAGCATGTGGGATTTGTGGTGGACAAAACGGCGCACGGGCGGGTTTTTAGTCCGGCTTCCACGGTTTTCCCCGCCGTCGCATTCCACCGGTGCTCCATCTTAATTTCATGTATCACCAGTGTCATCGCCGGGCCGCGCCGTGGCCAAGTGGTTAGACCACTTGACTCTCATCTAGACGGCCGGGGTTCGATCCCAAGTGACCGCATGTGAGATTTGTGGTGGACAAAACGGCGCTGGGGCGGGTTTTCTCCGGGTACTCCGATTTCCCCGCCATCGCATTCCACCAGTGCTCCATCATCATTCATGTATCATCAGTGTCACCGCCTGCGGTGCCATTAGTAGTTAAAGCGGGCGTTAAACACTATAAACAAACACACCCACACATGGAAGAAGTTTTGAAATTTTTTATTTTTTCAGAAAGGGCTGTAACAATTTTGATCAACATATAATATATTACAGATATTTATGTGGCAAATAAAATGTATATCTTAAATTTTCTGGGAATAGCCTCTAAACCCCTCTTTATTTTGGATAAATTTTGCTGAGTCTTGCGTAACTGGTAAACCGTAAGAGATACACAAAAAACGTGCTACAAAAAATGTAGATCACGTTAAAACACACAGTTTACGTCATATACTTTTTTCGTGGAGTTACCATTCTATTCTTGTTATTGGTTTCCGTTTTAAAATATTTTAAGTTTTCTTATACAAGAACTTGTCAACTCCTGGCTGCGCAAAAAACTGATTTCTATCCAATAGCAACCACATTTTAAAACATTTATATCAGTTTATTCCGTTATTTCCCTTCTACTTATAAGGAATTAAGTAAGAGGACCCTTTCTGCTAATGTTTATCAGGATTAGCATGGAGTAAGATAGAAGAATAAGCTTATTAATGGTAATTTGTTAAGGAGATGTAGAGAAAGACAAGTGAATGGAACACATCAAATATTTTAGTTAATGCTATCAAGACATGCCCACATATATGGACTTTTTTTAAAAATAATCTTTTTGGGATTCAGGTGTCCTCAAAATGTGTATTTCTGCGAAATTTCCTTAAGGAATTTTCGAGTGGAATACAATACTTTCTCTATTTACCATGTACAACATACATACGTGTTAGAGAAAGTTATAAAAATGTGATGCATAATTGTTTATCGTAATGAATAAGGAACCAATGATAATTCCAAATATGCATCATCAAGGCAAACGGGATAGGTCAGTTTCACGAAGGCCAAAAAGCAATGTTCGCTCGAAGGTGACCAACTTTCAAAGTCAGGTAGGTCATGTCTGCTACAAACCAGTTGGCAAGATAGTTTATTAAACACGAACACTACATTTAAATTTAGATATAATAATAAAGGCTCTTGTTTCATGCATAGCTAACCTTGGCATAGCGTTTAATGCACTGCAACCCCCCCCCCGCGGATGTGATTATAAATGTCAGTGTAAACAAATTAATCACTAATACTTTTGAAATTGCTTGGACTTCTCTTTTTGGCATGTAAATGCCTGTACTCCCTAATATCCGTCAAAAGGAGTACATTCAGCTAAGGTAAGGTGTGCGTGTGCATATGTTGGAGAGAGAGAGAGAGAGAGAGAGAGAGCGAAAGTGAGAGATTCCAAAGTTGATTCCGCACTGCATCCATTGGCTTATTGCACGACACACCCCGGTAGGATAGGATGCGATTGGAGTAACTACAACGTGCGGCCGGAATCGGATGGCAGGGAGGGAGCAACCGTGGATGGTCCCTAATATCCTCTTATTTTGTTTTAAGATTTCGTTTGTTTGTCTTCACACTTAGTCTGACGGTGATAAAATACACCTTTCCTTCATCTCTTTTTGGATTACTCTTCTTCTTTTCCCATATGGAACAAGATCTCTGGATGATATTATCAATCTGCTTCTCTCTGCTCGTTCTACATGTGAGTTCCATTCTCGTCTTCTTGCTTTTGCGAATTTAACCACATCCATTATGTCACATTCTTGTGGAATTGTTTTATAGGGTCGTTAAATTATAAGGTAACCTCTCTCGTGTACTCTCTCCATGCGCGAGAAATCCGAGAGTCACCGGGAAAGTGGTACCGGCAAAGGCGCGCTGGAGCCCTTGCCTTAAATAAATGCTGAAAATATTGACTATATGTTCCCAAACATGTGGTACAATAAGTTAAAGGTGTTCTCGCTCATCTCAGCAACAGTAATCCTTGTGTAATCTACAGAAATTTGGTGACAACATTGTGCAAGAAACCACAAGTTTACTACTGTTACTAAGTTTAAACGAGTGAGTGAGAATATTCACAAATTGTGTTGCCCGTATGTGAGCAAAAGGTCAACATTTCCGTAATTTATTTTAATATACGTATTTTAATGCGCTTTTGCCGGCTCCACTTTCCCGGCGACTCTCGAATCTCTTGCACAGTGGAGAGAGGCCGCGACAGGGGTTGCCTTATAATTTAATGCCTCTAAAAGTTTCCAAGCAGTTCATCTCGACGCGGGGAGCACTAATAGCCCGTGCCCCAGCTCTGACCGAACTCCTGACCTACAGACGAATTCCAAAGCCATCCCGCCGAGAGAGCTGTATTGCTAATGAGCAGTCACCACCACGGAGGAGCGCTCCCATCGCAGTTGGGTTGGATAAAATGGAAATGAAGTGAAGGAATAGAAATTTCGTAGAAATGAAGACGCCTCTCCACCTATTAACCAGGTAAAACCCTCGAATAAACCATGGGTCAGAGACGTAGGCCGTGGGAATCGATCCCATGATCTCCCGAAAGCCAGCCTCAGACGAAACATCTAAGCCATCAGGCTCGGTCCAGCTAAGGCAATAATTGTGATTAATTTTCGAATGTATGAGTATCGAACAAAGGCTTATTGTTTTTTTCTCTAGTCGTGCTATGCACACAGTAGCTATAGAAGATAGTATTGAATTGAACCCACAAGATTTTGTATTGCATCTGAGGTTTTCCCAGAAAAATGTGTGTACCTATGTGTTTGTGTCTGTGGATAGTATAGCTAAAAAACGAAAAGGCTGTTGAATACCAAACTTGCTATTTAAGATTATCTTCCTAAGGACGACACGAGATTTCCAATAAATCCCCCAACAAAAACTCCCTTTACATGGATTTTTTTTTTTAAATTTTATTATCTAAAAAACGTCAAACGATTTTTATTAAAATTACGTATATTGAAGATTTACATGAAAATAGAACGTATATCTGGTATTTTCCGAGAATAGTCTCTGAAAACTTCAACCTACATTTTGCATAACTGATAAACACCTTGCTATTTGTTTCAAATTTAAACTAAAAGTTTTCTCAAGCGGGGAAACCATTTTTGTTTCATCTCTCTTTTGCGTTACTCCTGGCCATGGAAAGAGAACCGAACTTCAATTGTTATAACAGATAGCAGTTTGACTATCGTTTTAGGCTAATTGATTCCCTTATTTCACTTATGCTTAGAAAGTGGTAAGTAATAAGACAATAGTTTGTTTTCAGAACAGGTAGAGAAAATCATGTGAGGGAAGCACATTAAATTTTTGTATTATTTACATTTCTTTGCACGTAATCGTCCATATGGCTAATTGTTTATAAATTCATACGTTTTGAACTCTTTAAATGTTTTCTCAATGCGTGTAATACTTAAAATGTTTGTCTTAGGTGTGATACATAATTGGATATCGTAATGATGAACTAGTGGAAATTCCACAAGTGTATCATGAAGGCCAACGGGATAGGTCAGTTCCAATAAGGCCAAAAAGCAATACTTGTTCGAAGGCGAGGGACTTTCAAAGTCAGGCAGGTCATGTATGCCACAAACCAGTTCGCAAGATGTTTATCAAAACATAAAACATGATCTTGATATGCAGTGCATTTAACATCTCATATAACATATTTGTTGTCTCGTTGCTAACTTTGACATGTCATTAAACACACTGTCAAACCCTTGGCGTATCAAATATATCAGTGTATTCAAATCTTTTACGTATAATTTTCAATTGATTAGAATTCGCTTTATGGCAAGCTGCCATGTACAATGCCTACCAAAAGAGCCAGTCCCCATGGCCGCGCTCGCCAAGGCGTCCCGCTTTGGTGCTTCGTAGCGCTGGGGATCGTGGGTTCGAGTCTAGAGGATCGTGGGTTCGAGTCCCGCCTTGGGCATGGGTGTTATATGTTTGTGTATGTGTGTGTAAAAAGTAAAACAGAAATTCAGTAATCACAGTAAACAAATTAGGTAAATAAAAAGTAAGGTATACAGCGCCGGAGTCCCGATCAGGCTCCGGAGCTGTATTTTAAAAAAAAAAGTCCCGCCTTGGGCATGGGTGTTATATGTTTGTGTTTATGTGGGTGTTGTAAAGGTAAGAAAACAGCAATCCAGTAACAATACAGAAAAACAAGGTAAAAAAAAGGTAGATAAAAGTAGGGTACACAGTACCGGAGTCCCAATCAGAGTCCGGTACCGTATTTAAAAAAAAAAAAAAAAAAGACACCTGCGCATTTCAACGAAATGTATTCTGTCCTTAAACTATGTCGCCCTCCGTATTGTAATGGTTACCATGCTAACTTCATATACCCAAGGTCGCGGGTTCAAACCCGGCGAAGGACGATGGATTTATTTGGGTGTAAAAATCCTAGCAGGGCTTCCTTTGGAAGGGAAGTAAAGCCGTTGGTCCCGTATCATAGATATAAGGCACTGATAAGAACTTCAAGCTTGATAGAGAGGCCTCTAAGCAAAATTAAGCGGTCTTTCACGCCCAATTTAGAATGGGACGCGATAAAGAGCGTCCATAAATAACACGCCATTTCTTTCCCTTAAACAATTGTCTCATTTCTGACAGCATTATGAATACAAGTAACATTAAATAATTAATAAGCTAATAACCCTAGATTAAAAAATCAGATAAGTTCCATTCACATGACTTTTTCTACAACTCTGCAATAAATTATTGTTAAAAAGCTTTACTTCGTGCTAATCGAGAAAAAATTAGCAGAAATAGTCTTATTACTTGCTTCCTTTTAAGTAGAAGCTAAATAAGGGAGTACCATAGGTTAAAGTGACGGTCAAAAGCTGGTTGCTATGTGACTGAAGTTCCTTTGTTTTTATGGACACGAGTTCACAAAGTCCTGTATGAGAAAAGTATGTTTTTTATAGCTGAAACCAAAAACAAGGAATCTTTCAAAAACAATCAACTCCACGAAAAAAAAAATATAATATAAATTGTGTGTTTTAAAGTGCTCTACATTTGTTGTGTGGTAAGTTTTTGTCCATCTCTTACGGTTTAGCAGTTACGAAAAATTCCGTAAAGTTGACCCAGAATAAAGTAATCTTCAGATGCTATTCCCAGAAAATTACAAATATATATTTAATTTGCCAGGTAAATATCTTTAATATACGATATTTTAATCAAAATCGTTAGAACCATTTTTTAGAAAATCAAAATTTTCGAAAAAAGTTCCATGTAAAGGGTAGTTTGGGGTGGGGATATTTTTCTCAAAATATTCGTGTCGCATCCCTGAGAGATATTAAACTTAAATACCAAGTTTGGTATTTTACTGTCCTTTCGTTTTTGAGTTATCGTGTTCACAGACACACGGACCTTTTTCTGAAAATACTTTTTTTTTTGGCTACAGGGGACCCTAAAACATATATTTCCGGTGAAATCTCGGTAACAAATTTTTTGGTGGAATGCAATACCTTCTCTATACACATGTACATAATGCTTATAGAGAAAGTAAAACGTGCCCAGTATCGTACATTTTCTCTTTAATGTATACAAAAGTAAACTATATGTTATTCTTAAGCACTACTATTCTTGATGACACTTTATTTGAATTAACATGAATATAACTACTATTGTCTTTGCTTGGCAACTTTTTACTTTTTCTATACGTACTACGTACAGTGTATAGAGAAGGTATTACACTCCACCAAAAAATTCGATACTGAGATTTCACCGGAAATATATGTTTTAGGGTCTCCTGTATCCAAAAAAAGTATTTTCAGGAAAAAGGTCCGTGTGTGTATATATATATATATATGTGTGTGTGTGTGTCGGTGTGTGTCGGTGTGTCCGTGTGTCTTGTGAACACGATAACTCAAAAACGAAAAGTCGGTAAAATACCAAATTTGGTATTTACGTTTAGTATCTTCCAGAGATGCGACACGAAGATTTTGAGAAAAATCCCCCCACCCCAAACTACCCTTTACATGGAACATTTTTTGACAATTTGGATTTTCTAAAAAATGGCTCTAACGATTTTGATTAAAATATCATATATTAAAGATATTTACCTGACAAATAAAATGTATATTTTGAATTTTCTGGGAATAGCCTCTGAAGACTACTTTATTATGGATGCATTTGCATAACTATTAAACCGTAAGAGATGGACAAAAACTTAAAACACAAAAAATGTAGAGCACGTTAAAACACATAATTTATGTTACATGCATTTTTTTCATGGAGTTGATCGTTTTTGAGATATTCCTTTTTCTTGGTTTCAGCTTTGAAATACTTACCTTTCTCATACAGGAATTTGTCAACTCCTGTCCATACAAACAAAGGAACATCAGTCACATAGCAACCAGCTTTTGGCTTTCATTTTAACGTAAAGCAAGAAAAAAACTATTTCTGCTAATTTTTCTCGATTAGCATGAAATAAATAAAAGATAAGCTTATTAACAATAATTTGTTACAGAGATACAGAGGAAGTCATGTGAATGGAACACATCAGATTTTTTTTATTGCTTCATTTATATAGTCCATATAACATCTAAGCTCATAGTAGGGACTTTATATTAGAAACAACAACGTTCTTTATGTTGGGTGTAACTCGTTTTATTTTCCTCAAACACACCTAAATTAATTCTCGCATATATACTTCCAGACTCTGTGAGGGATAGGGAATAATTCTGGATAAAGAAAAATTGCCCGCCCTAGCCGGAACCTCGGGAACTCCGGGTGAGAAGTCAGCTCACTGACCACTCGACCACGGAGGCAGTCTACTAATTTTTGTTGTACATGGATTTATCGTTTATCGCATTTCATAATGTCGGCAACTGAGCATGTTCCAACATAAGTTTAGTGTTTTGTTAATTAAATCCCCCTCGAAGACATGCAAGAAGTTAATGGTGAAGCAGCAAAGCAGAATACTCACGTGTATGAATGGCATAAACGTTTCAGACAAGTTTTCCGAACGCTGAAGAAATTACTGTACATGTGACAAGGGCATTAAGACAGATCTCTTCAGGAGTACTTTCAATCCCTTTACACGCTTTGGCAGAAGTATGCCAGTGTGGAAGGGAATTATTATGAAAGAAATGTGCTAATTGCCTTAGAGTAACTTGTTTCTGTGTTACTTACACTTTCATAAAACCAGCAATTGTAATTTAGTGTTTCTTTTAGGCTGCTAGCTTTTAATTAACTCACTTTTTTATGAGGTTCTCGTTCCCTTTTTCCTTTTTTTTTTTTTTTTTTTTTTTTTTTTTTGTTCAAGGAAGTACTTCACCCTCACGCCTTACGTGATTTATTTTCTAACCTGACAGTTTCAGCTATTGTCTCGTGTTCCAACTCTCTTATAAATTAAACTTAACTAGCTTAACTAGCTACAGCATGTATTATGTAAATATTTCATCAGATGTATGCTAGTTAAGTTTAATTTATAAGAGAGTTGGAACACGAGACAATAGCTGAAACTGTCAGGTTAGAAAATAAATCTTTCGCAAGATCTTTTGCACAAAAGTCACGTAAGGCGTGAAGGTGAGGTATACAAAAGCACTTCCTTGAACAAAAAAAAAAAAAAAAAAAAAAAAAAAAGGGGGAGGGGAATGAGAACCTCATAAAAAAGTGAGTTAATTAAAAGCCAGCAGCCTAAAAGAAACACTAAATTACAATTGCTGGTTTTATGAAAGGAGACGCTACTAAACGCGCCAAGATAAGCCAATCAGATCATATTTTAATGCTTAAACAACGTGGATGTTTGATAAATATTCTTCGGAGACGCGAAACAGCTCGGTTTTTATTCTACTTTCACACCAATTCTTCAGATTACGTCGTCACGATAGACATTATTTGCGCAAAAAGTCTGATGTGTTCCATTCACATGACTTTCTTTACATCTCTGTAACAAATTATTGATAATAAGCTTATTCTTCCATATACTTAATGCCAAAACATTAGTATCAACGTTCTTATTACTTAGTTCCTTTATACGTTGAACAGAAATAAGGTAATACACTAGGATAAACCGACAGTCAAATGTTTTAAATGCGGTTGCTATGGGAATGAAATCCGCTTCTTTGCGAGGCAAAGCGCAGACAAGTTCCCGATGAGAAGTTTAAGATTTTAAAACTGAAATCAATAACAAGGAATATCTAAAAAATGATCAACTCCACGAAAAAATGTATATGACATAACTTGTGTATTTTATCGTGATCTACATTTTTTGTATCTCTTAAGGTTCACCAGTTATGAAAAATTCAATAAAAATCATCCAAAATAAAGAGGTCTTGATACTATTCCTAGAAAATTCAAGAAATAAATTTGATTTGGTATGTAATATCTTGGATATAAGAGATTTTAATCAAAATCCTTAAGAGTCATTTTTGAGAAAATCAACATTTTCGAATTTTTTCCATATAAAGAGTAGTTTGGGGTGGGGTGTTACACATTTGTTTCGTGGAGCTGATCGTTTTTGAGATACTCCCCTTTTTTGGTTCAGCTTTAAAGAACTTATAATATTCTCATACAGGAATTTGTCAACTACTGTCCACACAAACAAAGGAACTTCAGTCACATAGCAACCAGTTTTTGACTATCAATTTAACCTATGGTACTTACCTTACTTCACTTCTACTTTCCAGAAAGCAAGTAATAAGACTATTTCTGCTAATTTTTTCTCAACTAGCTTGAAGTAAAGAGAAGCATACGCCTGTTAACAATAATTTGTTGCAGAGATGTCCATGTGAATGGACACATCAGTTTTTGCGGTAAGTTACAAAAATGTAGCTATCCTGAATGCTGTTGCTGGATTTCTAGAAGTTACATGGCGGAATCATTTTGCTGTTGTCGCTCTCCAAGTCCGGCTACTGAGGCCTTAAGGGCACTCAATCGCGAGGGTGGGGCGTGGGTTTGTCATCTGGATCCGCTGACACGACGCGAGCATCTCCAGGTGGTTGGTGTCAGTCATTGCCAATCGGAGTTGCTGTAGATGCTGCTATCTAGCGGTCGATGCAGCGTTGTTGTCCTTACAAGACGCACATTGGTTGCCCGCTGTAGCGCCTCGAGGCGGAGACCGATATCTTGCAGTTTCTCGCTGATTTCTGTGATTATTTCTTGAAGCTGAGGCGTCGTCTGCTCTCAGTTGCTAAGCTGCATTGGTAAAACTAAATGGAGTTTTATTTATGGACGCTCTTAAACTGCTGTGATACTTAACGTCCCATTCTATATTGGTCGTGAAAGACCGCACGGGACTAACGGCTTTACTTCCCTTCCATAAGAAGCCATGCTAAGGATTTTATCCCCAAAAGAACTCCACCGTCCTCCGCTATATTGGTGTCACTGGAGATGATGGTGTCGGTAAGAGATAAAGATAAGCAGCGCTCACGCCTAATGTAAACGCCGCAGAGAGGTGATTAGATTCTTCTGGAGGTTTATCTTCCCCGCCGCCTCCAGAAGATTCTAGAAGTCCTATGACGATATCAGCTGCTATATAAGCAAGCGTTCTCTTTGATCGGGTTAATGAGTACCTGGAATGAGTTGACCAGTGAGTGAATTGACAGTTGTATTGCAAGTGCAATAAAGAATACATTTCTTCAATCGTAGTGAGTGCTGCTGTGACATGAATGAGTTCTGCTTCAGCGAGAGACTAAAAAGTCTTATGTTCGACTCCCCTGCGAGCAGACTACGTCCTACGCAGTTCATATCGGTGTGATAACCCGGAAGAAAGTAAAATGATAGCTATAAATAAAGATGAGAGATTTGTAAGCCACACGAAATGAACGTTGAACTCAACAGCAAGCAAAGTGGATAGACAGGTAAACAACTAAGGGCGGTGCACCCAAACAAAATGCAGCACGCTATCCATTTGCTTACCTACCATTCTGTCAAAACACGAACTAGTACAGGTCTTCACAGTCAAATGTACTGCAGTAGTCAACTGGCGTGAAGTATCTGTATTGACCTATAATGACGGGGAGCAAGCAGACAAATGATTTGAAATTAAATATTTTTCTTGTTGTAATTTTAATTGTTTTCTCATAGAAATCATGTGTAGGACAGAAGTTTGTTAGGTAGAATCAGATTGTGAGTCAGAGTGTGGGAAAACAATTAAAATTATCACAATTGTCCACAATAGTTGATACAATATGAATCCTGGGATATAAAGTACACAGCATTGGGGTTGTCATCTCAAAAATAATTTGAGATCACCTTGTGGTTTAACGGGAAGCATGCGAGTCAGTTGAGAAATTCGATGTTTTGCCGGAATGGTAGCTCAGTGACATAGCAACCGGCTATGGAATAAAATTTTTCAGTCTTACTCTACCTATCCATTCTTGTTAATTTAACTGTTTTTTTTTTTTCACTCAAGCCGTGTATATGAAAGGAGCTGGTTACCTAGAGTCAGACTGAAATATTCAATCCTATAGCTGGGATTTACACCACGGATCTCCCGGTCTCTAGCCGGATCGATCTACCACTGGGCTACCATAGCAACATGCCGGTATGGCATTAAATTTCTCAACTGACTTCATTTCAGTTCCGGCTTCACATTCCAGCAATACTCCTATTTTGATCTAGGGCGCCCTAGACATCTTCTTCCACGAGGATTATATCTTCTTATTTAAACTGGTGTTCTCTTTTCATTCATTATGTGCATATGGTCTTTGCAAATTTGTTTATTTTCTTCTAGCTTGTAAATTAGCAAACGAATAATCTAAAATTAAATGCTCATCTTCTTGTTAATTTAATTATTTTTCACACTGGCCGTGTGGAGGACAGGCGGTGGTTAGCTAGAGTCAGACTGAAAAATAGAAGCGAAATAAGGGAGTACCATAGGTTAAAGTGATGGTTCAAAGCTGGTTGCTATGTGACTGAAGTTCCTTTGTTATTATGAACAGAAGTTGATAAATTCCTGTATGAGAAAAGTATGAGTTTTTAAAGGTGCAACAAAAACCAAGGAATATTTCAAAAACGTTCACCTCCACGAAAAAAAATCTATATAAAATTGTGTGTTTTAACGTGTTCTACATTTTTTGTGGTAAGTTTTGAAAATCCCTTACGTTTTAACAGTTATGCAAAATTCCATAAAATTCATCCAAAATCGTTAGAAACATGTTTGAGAAAATCAAACTTTTCTAAAAAAAAGTTCCATGTAAACAGTAGTTTGGGGTGGGGGGATTTTTCTCAAAATCCTCGTGTCGCAACCCTGGACTAAACTTAAATACCAAGTTTGGTATTTTAGCGACTTTTCGTTTTTCAGTTGTCGTGTTCACAGACACACGGACACACACGGACCTTTTACTGAAAATACTTTTTTGGACACCCGATCTTGACCTAAATGTATGAAACTTAAATATCCTAAAGTTAATATTTCTATTGAGTGAAATTCATCCATTGACAGTGTTCCAGTACGAGATTGACGGAGTAGACTGTCACGATGAAAGAAATAACATGTTCTGATTGCTAAGTTCTAAAACAAAGGGAAAACTAATCCTTCTGTTTTGCCGCAGGAAATTGCGTTGCTGAGAGTGGAAATGAACACGTAGTTCTATTCGTATTATAACAATCCTTATGCAACACGGCTTATGAGAACTGTAAAGTTATTCTGAATTTTGTGAGGACCTGACTTTCCAAGAATATGCTCGTAAAAATGTTGATGTTATACTATATAGATGTACATAAGTGTATTTTATAGTGTTTAGCAATTTAAAACATATTTAAAACATTAATTAGTATACCCCCTCTTTTGTACGACTTGCTTTGAGACAGTACTAATGACTTCAAGAAGGTGTAAATAATTAAAAAGCAAGATGATGTAAATAAGTAGGCTGATAAGTCCCGGGCAAACAAATGTAGAAAATGTGACAAATGTGAACACATCACATTTTTTGCTTTCTTTACACCTACTATGTACATAGTGTATATAGAAGATATTGTAATGCACACAAAAAGTTGATACCGATATTTCACCGGAAATACATGACTTGGGTTCCACTGAATCCAAAAAAAGCATTTCTGAAAAAATGTCCGTGTGTGTGGGTCTGTGTCTGTGTCTTTGAACAGCATAGCTCAAAAACGAAAATACCGTTAAATACCAAACTTGGCATTTGTGTTTGGTATGTTGTAAGGATGCGAAACGAGGATTTTAAAAAAAATCTCCCACCCCCAACTACAATTTACATGGAAAAATTTCGAAAATTTCGATTTTCTCAAGAATGGCTCCTACGATTTATAAAAATATCATATATTAAAGATATTTACCAGGCAAGTAATATGTACATCCTGAATTTTCTGGGAATAGCCTCTGGACCACTTTATTCTGGATGATTTTTATTGAATTTTTGATAACTGGTAAACCGTAAGAGATAGACAAAAACTTACCATACAAAAACTGTAGAGCACATTAAAACACAGTATTTATGTTATTTACATTCTTTCATGGAATTAATCGTTTTTGAGATATTCCTTATTTTGGGTTTCAGCTTTGAAAACCTTATACTTTTCTCATACAGGAATTTGTCAACTCCATAGAAAAAAATCTGATGTGTTTCATTCATATGACTTTCTCTATATCACTACAACAAATTATTCTATTTAATTCATCTAATCGACAAAACATTAGCAGAAATAGTCTTATTACTTGCTTCCTTGTTAATAGAAGCGACATAAGGGAGTAGCATAGGTTAAAGTGATGGTCAAAAACTGGTTGCTATGTGATATAAGTTCCTTTGTGTGTATGCACACGAGTTCACAAAGGAGTATCTCAAAAACGATCAATTCCATGGAAAAATGTATACAACATAAATTGTGTTTTAAAGTGCTCTACATCTGTTGTGTGGTAAGTTTTTGTCCATCTCTCACGGTTTAGCAGTTATGCAAGATTCCGTATAATTGGCCTAGAATGAAGTAGTCTTCAGAGGCTATTCCCAGAAAATTCAAAATATACATTTTATTTGTCAGGTAAATATAGTTAATATACGACATTTTAATCAAAATTGTTAGAGCCATTTTTTAGAAAATCAAAATTTTCGAAAGTAGTTCCATGTAAAGGGTAGTTTGGGGTGGAAGGATTTTTCTCAAAATCTTGGTGTCGCATCCCTGAAAGATACTAAACTTAAATACCAAGTTTGGTATTTTACCGACTGTTCGTTTTTGAGTTATCGTATTCACAGCACACGGACACGCGGATACACTGACTGACACACACACACACACGGACAGGAGACCTTAAAACATATATTTCCGGTGAAATCTCGGTATCGAATTTTTGGTGGAGTGCAATACCTTCTCTATACACTATGTACATGGTACGTATAGAGAAAGTAAAAAGGAACTTCAGTCACATAGTAACCGATTTTTGACTATCATTTTTTTCCCTTCTACTTACAAGGAAGCAAGTAATAAGTCTATTTCTGCTAATTGTTTCTCGATTAGCATTAAGTAAATAGAATAAGCTTTTTAACAATAATTTATTGTATATATGTAGAGAAAGTTATGTGAATGGAACACATTAGATTTTTTTACTGGATTTCGTTCTTGATTTTAAACCGTCGTTTTATTTATTTATTTGCAGACTGGCACTCACTTCTTGAGAGCATCATCTGTTTCCGGCTTGGGTGAGTATATGTTTCAGTGCTAGAATAAGGAAATCAATGTGGAGAGGACGGTGGTGCCATTAAACATTTCATCCCCTTTACGCTGCAGGGAACGCAGCTTGGCATGACTACATAGCCTGCAGCTAATAGTACACAAGGCCACGTGTCTATGGTCAGCAACTGCATTAGAAGCTAACTTTAGAATACTTCGCGAGTTTGTCATTTCCAGCCTTGTTACTGACTTATTTTATCATTGCAAGACAGAATCTAAACGCTGCAGAGAGAGATCTTCCTAACGTTAACAAATCGCAGTGCTTATAAAACATTGACAGGAAAACAAATGTGATGTGCTTTATTCACATGACTTTTTATACAGCTCTGTAACAAATGATTGTTAATAAGCTTATTCTTCTATCTATTTAATGCTAAAACATTAGCAGAAACGGTCTTATTACTTAGTTTATACGTTAAAGGGAAATAAGGGAATACATTAGGCTGTGGGATTGAAATCCATTTCTTTGCGTGGGCAAGCGTTGATAAGTTCCCGTATTAGAAAGTTTAAGCATTTAAAACTGAAATCAATAACAGGGAATATCTCGAAACAGTTTTTTTTTCTATCCCTTACGGTTTACCAGTTATGCAAAATGTAATAAAAAACATTAAAAATAAGGAGGTCTTTAGAGGCTATTCCCAGAAAAATCAATATATACATTTTATTAGGCTTGTAAATATCTTAAATATAAGAAATTTTAATCAAAATTGTTAGTCATTTTTTAAAAAATCAAAGTTTTCGAAATTTTTTCCATGTAAAGGGTAGTTTGGGGAGGGGGGATATTCTTGAAAATCTTCGTGTCGTATCCTTGGAAGATACCAAACTTAAATGCCAAGTTTGGTATTTATCTGTCTATTCGCTTTTGAGCTATGCTGTCCACAGATATACACATACGCGCGCGCGCGGACCTTTTCCTGAAAATGCTTTATTTGGATTCAGGAGGTCCTAAAGCATGTACATAATTTCCGATGAAATATCGGTATCGAATTTTTCAGTGAAACACAATACTTCCTCTATATACTATGTACATAGTACGTGTAGAGTAAGTAATTAATATTATATATTCAGTATAGGCATTATAGATAATACTGTTTGTTATCCGTGTTAGAATGCGTTATAATTAGCCAGGGAGTTTAGATACCCGAAAGAAATGTTTAAGTGCTAAACATGTATATATGTTGTATTTACTTTCTAAAATTAAAACTCTGATGTGTTTAAATCACATGGCTTTCATTATCTATACTGCAACCAATAATTCTTACAAGAGCTTTCTGTCTATTTCGTGCCAATTGAGATAAACCTTTGCAGAAATGGTTGTATATCTCAGTTATATCAAAAGGAAATAAGGTAATACCTAGGCTAAAGCCATATTTAAATCGTTTAAAAGCCGGTGGCTGTGTGATGCGAGGATTTGACATTTTAAAATAATAAATACAATAATCTCGAAAATGATAGCTCCACAAAAAAAGGCATTAATTGTCTCTCTTAACGAGATCTACATTTTTGTGCAGTAAGTTTTGTCTATCTCTTACGATTTACCAGTTCCACAAAATTCATCCAGAGTGAAGAGGTCTTCAGGATCTATTTCCAGAAAATTCAAGAAATATATTTTATTTGGCATATAAATAGCCTTAATGTATGGTGTTCTAATAAAATTCATTAAAGCCATTTTGAGAAAATGGCAGTTCGAAAAGTCTTCCATATAAATTGTAATTTGTATTGGGGAGATTTTCCTAAAAATATTCGTGTCTCATTCTTGAAAGATTCTCGTAATAGGAAGATTGGTGTCCAGCGGAATTTTCACCTTTGAGTTATTTTCTTCGCACACGCACACACATAGATATTTTTCTGAAAATGCGTTTTTGGATTCAGGGAGTCTCAAAACTTATATATTTCTAATGGAATCTCGGTATTAATTTTGGGTGGAATATAATTCTTCATAGAGAAGCGATAGATGATGAAGGATCTAATATTAATGTAAATGAAGAGCTATGCAGTGGATTACAATACTTCCTAATATTTAATAAACGTAAATAGTAAAGAAAGCAAAAGGCTCTCTTTTATACCACAGCTTTTATAAATTGCAGTAATCCACATTTTGGGAAATTGGTTTTATGCGAGGAAAGATATGAAGAAGGTTACTTTATTGCAAGTCTGTCAACATAGTCAATCTGTCAAAAGCTCGTATAGGTAATTTATTTGACAATTTAGCTCAACTATTAAAGCACCAATGCAATGGTCGAGGCTAGACAATTTCAACCAATCGCGGTCATCTGACTGAAGCGATATTGTCAACACATCTTATCGCAGCTGATGTTCTTTTCTTTGAAATCTTGTCGCGCCTGACATTTGTTTAATCTCCTATCTTGTTATTGGTAACAGTGAAAATACAGCCAGTCAACCTTCACTTTTAATAACTGTCAATTCCACCATTGTATACTTTCAATTATTTCATTTATGTTTTTTTTTTTTTTTTTAAGCTGTATCCAGTTCATAATGTATTTAATTCAAAAGAGGATTGAAAATAATAACTATTGTATTATGTGTGAGATGAGGGCAATGACCTCAAATAATATGTTTGTTTCCATTCCATTACTAGTTATTATGAGATGAAATAAAACAATTGTTCCGTTATTCTAATGTTGTTTTCGATATTCGTACATTGGGTGTAAGCACGGTCAGTAATATAATTCAGGAGGCAGAGAAGAAAGAAAGAAAAACACATTCGGTACATAAGCATGGTTGAATACGTCATCTATCATTTGAGAACTAATTTAAGTATTATAATCATAACCTGATAAAATCTCATTTCCTATATATTATAAGTAATTAATAGTCTATTTCGCTTAATTGTCTTATCAAATACAATTCGTGTTTTCATTTTTAGGACCATTTACTCCCGTCGCTTCGCTCCGGTCGTGAATTATCGACAAGATGAAAACACTCATGGTATTACTTATGAAAATGTTGTCCGTTGTACATAAACGCCATCTATTCGCTTATAAAGCGACATACAGCCTTTATGTGAGGAACCAGAAAGTTAATCTGTAGCATAGAAACCAGTGTTTGCTTTAACAACTTCGTAAAGACGAACCTCCCTTTTCATTAGCGTCACAAAGTGTAATCCATCAAAGATATAATTAGTCATAAAATGAAACTTAGTAGTTGAGGCGTCTCTTCTTAACGCCGTTAACACACGTCAAGTTTCAAGAGCTTTCTTATAGCTGCAGCTTGTCATACACTGTCATGTTATTACGAGGGCCGTTTTTTTCTACCTCCGATAGGCTATAAATAAAAGACAAGTTCATAGAAAACAATTATTTTATTACTAAAAGTTGTATTTACTTATGGTTAGTTTTCAACATAATCACCGAAAAATACCCGCTTCAAAAGATGCTGCCGCCAATGATTTCAAATGAGCATTGACGTTGTTTTGAAGATCTTCGCTGGTTTGAAAGTGCTGCCCTCCTAGCCACGTCTTCAGTTCAGGGAAAAGGTGAAATTCGCTGGGTGCCAGGTCAGGACTGTACGGCCGATGATCGATAATGTTCCATTGAAATTGTTCAAGGAGCTGATGGGTTGTGCCAACAGTTAGTGGACGAGCGTTGTCATGGACCAACAGAATCATTCCTCTTCGTTTGTTTTGAATGGCTGTCCGCAAACGTCGTAAAGTACGTTGAAAAAAACGGCCCTCGTACTTCCTCTACTACGTACGAGGGCCATCCAAAACTATTTGGCATAACTAAATAGTAACGAAAGATATCAACAAGAAACGTTATACACAAAGTTACAGTACCTTACTGTATTTCTCAACGTAATCGCCATTGAATAACCGTGATCGTTAGTGCCATTCATTCAAAGCCGAACGACGCGAGTTCCGAGTCCCAGTGACTGCAGTCAAATGTGCCTGTGGTAAAGGATGGGGAGGGCTTAAGTAAAATAACCGGTGTAATGGCACACTTTGGCGCTGCCGGGGTTATATTTGACTGCAGTTTCATGGACTTTGCTCTTAATTATTAAAAACACTACCGTTTTGTTGCAAAAACATTAATAATTTTGCAATATAAAACAGTTATAACTAGCCTAATTTTATTGCTGAAAGTTATTGTAAAATCCCATTAAAAAAAGTCCACTAAAAATATTAAAACCTTTGAATAATCGTCTTTGTTGCATATGTGCAACAATATACAATTAAGGATTAACAACTTCAAGACGAAACTCCCTTTTCATTAGCGTCACGAAATGAAACTTTGCAATTGTGGCGTCTCCTCTCAGCTCCGTCAAGTTTCAAGAGCTTTCTTATAGTTCGAGCTCTATTGCTCAAGCTTGTCATACACTGTCATTTAGTCATGTTATTAGTTTTTATACCACGTACACGAGTCATCACAAATTACCGAATGATTTGGCGAACAAAATAATAGCGAAAGTTGTCAACAAAAAGCTTTATACACAAAGTTACAGTATCTTGCTCTACCTCTCAACCTAATCGTCACTGCTATCAAGGTATTTATTGTCACGTGGTACCAGTTTTTCAATGCAGATGTTATACAATTCCACCGCTAAGCATATGAGCCAAGATGTCACTGCCACTTTAAGGTCTTCATCGACTGGGAAATCCCTTCCACTCAAAAAGTCATGTACGGTATCCAAAGTGTAACGCCGAATTTTCTGAATTTTTTTATCAACATTTGCTTTCTGTTCCTGCATAACGATTGACGAACTTCCATCCAGTTTCTGTCGTGCACTGGTTCTTCCTTGATGTCTTGTAAATAATGCGCAATTTCTTCACTGAAAACTCGTCCACTGCATTACCACCATACACTTGCGTTATTTGCCTATACAATTTGATTGGCTGAACATTCTTTGCATTAAAAAAAACCCGAAAAAGTTCGTTGGTGGTAGAAAAGTATAACATCTTCAATGAAAAACTGTTACCACGTGACAATAAATACCTTGATAGCAATGTCAATTACGTTGAGAAATAGAGTAAGGTACTACAACTTTGAAAATAACGTTTTGTGTTGATATCCTTCATTATTATTTAGTAATGCCAAATCTTTCATTAGTTTCTGGATGGCCCTCTTATTATAGTAAAGTAGCGGAAGTTCTGCATTCCATAAAAAAATTGGATGGTTTCCATTCACATTACTGTTCCTGCCTATTCTGTCAAACTATTGTTATAATTACTTCAGCACTGCAAAATTCGCCTTGGCGATCCCGTAAAACCATAGTAAAACCAAGGCATAGTGGCATTGCGGAGGACCGAATCCGGGACTTCCAAAATGCTAGTTGCAGACAAAACTGCTTGAGTCATGCTGTTCGATGCGGTATAACTTCTCTAGCACTCGTCCTCGTCTTGGTTGTCAGGAAAAACCTCGGTATAAGCAAGGCCCAGTGGCGTCGCCGAGAACCGAATGCGCGACCTCCAAAATGCTAGCTGCTGACAAAGCCGATTGAGCTATGCTGTTCGTTGCGGCAGAAATTCTCTAACATTCGATTTGGCGGTCCAGAAAAACTACGGTAAAACCATGGTCCAGCGGGATCGCCGAAACCGAATACGGACCTCCAAAGTTCCAGTTGCAGACAAAACCGCTTGAACCATTTGGCTCGGACTTGTCAGGATATGCAGCTTTGTTGCGTGCTAATCCTAAAAATGTGTAATGCAACAGTAAGCTAGTGTTGTTAAAGTGAAACGTTGCGGGAATTATTGCTGGAGCACGGGTAGAATTAGCATTAGCCTTGACGGTCCAAAAAAAAAAACACAGTAAAACCATGATCCAGTGGGATTGCCGATACCAAATCCGGGACCTCCAAAATGTCAGTTGGAGACGAAGCCACCTGAGCCACGCTGCACAATGCGGTAGGGAAAAAAAGTACTCCAGCATTCGCCTTGGCGGTCCAGAAAACCGCGGTAATACCAATCCCTTGCGGGATTGCCGGGGGCCAAATCTGGGACCTCCAGAATGCCAGGTGCAGATGAAATCGCTTGAGCCATGCTGTTCAATGTGGTAGAAATGCTCTAGCATTCGGCTTGGTTGTCCGAAAAACCCACGGTACAACTAAGGCCAGCGGGATCGCCAGGACCGAATCCGGGACCTCCAAAATGTCAGTTGTAACCGAAACGTCTGAGGCATCTCATTGATGTGGTAGAAGAAAAAACTCCAGTATTCCCTTTGGCGATCCTGGAAAGCCAAGGAGCCGACACCTTCCATTGTCAGTTGCAGACAAAACCTTATGAGGCATCCCACTTGATATTGTTGATAAAAATACCCAGAATTGCTCTTGGCGATCCTGAAAACCTACGGAAAAGCAAAGGAACAGAGTGTACATATCCGGGACCTCCTAAATGCCAGTTGGAGACGAAACCGCCTGAGCCACTTGGCTCGGTCCTTGTCAGGATATGCAGCTATGTTGCGTGCCCGGCAGATTTCTGAAGGTTGCGTGTTGGTCTTATAAATGTGTAATGCAACAGTAAGCTAGTGCTGTAAAAGTGAAACGGTGCGGGAACTATTGCTGGAGCGTGCACAGATAGAGACAATAGGAAAGGTCACGAACTGCTGAAGAGGACCCATAAAAACGTTGAGACTTCTCAGTAGAGGCAAGTACCATCGTAAACTTTCCTATTCTCAGGCTTTACGTCTTTCACACCAACTTCTTTTATTTTACACTTCCATTTGTCTTTATCGTTTGTTTTTATGGATTGTAGAACGTGTTTCGTATACCAGCTTTGGGGTTCGATTCCAAACGGATGGCGGGAACTTTTCGTCTCAAAATGTATTACAAATAAAAATTCTGTGCTGTAGTCAGCATGGAAAAGAATTAATTGTGTAGATTTGAAGGTCGATGGGATTAATTCCGTGTAGGATTAGTCAAAAATTAAGCTGAAAAATTCAGTACCATATCTTCATAATAAGTAAGCACATAAATATTGCGTTCCACCCAAAAAGTCGATAACGAGGTTTCACTAGAAAAGCCGGTTTCTGACACAATTGAACATTTAGCTGAAGAATTCAGTACCATATCTCTACAATAGGGCAGCGCCGTTACCAAGTGGTTAGACCACTTGTCTCTCACCTAGGCAGCCCGAGTTCGATCCCAAGCACTCGCATGTGTGATTTCCAGTGGAAGAAGCGACGTCTGGGTGGGTTTTCTCCGGGTCCTCCGGTGCCACATTGCACCAATTGCTCATCATCCATCCATTGCGCTTGCATGTCATTTCATCCACTTTCTCACGTTCATACCCAGCTACCACGCGTTTCAGGTTCTCTATTCTGTGGTTTCGTGTCGTAGACTCCTTGACAGGCTTCCGCTTGTAAGTCCTAGGGCGTTAGTCCTACATACGGGGAGCGTAAACCGACTACAGAAATAAAAAAACGACGAAAGAATCTTCAGAATAGTAAGTACATGCGTTATTGGGCTCCACCAAATTTTCACTGGAAGTGCAGTTTTCAGTTTCTGAATTAATTAAAAATTTAGTTGAAGAATCCAGTTCCAATCTTCCAAATAGTAAGCACAATAATCCTGCACAAGTAGCGTTTTCTTCGCGTCGTCAACATTAAAAGATATATCAATAAATAGGTCAATGAGTTTTCAGGCTCTCTGAATTTAAACATCACTCAAAAAGGTACCTACCAAGCGGGTTGACTCAAGCGGTTTCGTCAAATGCCATAACCGGTATTTGAGTTTATCAGTCTGAGACAATATATGTGGTAACACGGAATTAAAATGTATTTATAAGGGAGATATAAATTACACTAAGAAGGGACAAATATGCATTTGACATTGCCAGGGAAGAAATACTGTCAAAAAAGTCTAAAAGTGTGAAGACTGCATTTACTAAGATGGAATGTGCCCAGTATACGGGTTGGTAAGCGACCCAGGTAGACAAGTATCGAACCGAAGGGGATAGAAGGTCCATTTACCGAGGGTGGACATGAAAACAACGGATATCTTATTGGTCGAAAGAAGCGACTTCACTTGCTATGGGAGACGCGATGAATTAAGACGTGCTATTTGATTCAGCGATGGAAACGAACGGGCTATGTATGGTCGTTATAGAAGCAGTATTAATTAATATACCATAATAAGTGCCAGAAGTAACAAGGGATAGTAGGGGCGGTCGCGTAAAAAGAAACTGAAAAGAGGCAGTACTTAGGAGGAATGAGTGTGTGTTCGGCGGCAGAAAATATCAAACAAAAAAAATAAATGAGATCAGTATTAATCATGAACTCGAAGAAAACCACTTAATACCATCCCTGAGAAAGATTCCATGCTGACATATCCTAAGCGCCCCTTCCGCACCATTCCTTAATCTCCTGAACCCTCACGCGAGATTTGAACCCGAAACCCTTCTAAAGCAACCCATTTCCAACTCCTGTCCTACATTTAACTAGTGTCGAAAGAACAATTGACAAAATATGGCCGCTCCATGATTTAAGTGAAGAATCGATCACAATAGAATAGTATGAGTCATATAGTTGCTAAGCTTCAACATCTGTCCCAAAGGAAGCTGCGCAGTAATGCCCACTCCTGCACAAGTAGCCACCCAACCTACTGCTCAGTATATATTTCAATTCGTGCGGATGAAACACAGAGAGAGAAAACTGAACTCTGAAAACATCCATCGATCCCCATTAAATACAATAAGAATTTTTGAGGCCGAGGTTTCAAAATTCGTTCAGAAAGTTTACCTATTGTATTTTACCTTGGAGTGTAGAAATGTAGTAGACCAGTTGTGTTTTAGTGTTCAATTAAACTAGCAAGCATCTCTAGCCTAAAAATCTGATGTGTACCATTCAATGACTTTCTCTAAATCTCTGCCACAAATTATTCTTAAAAAGCTTATACTTCTATGTACTTCATGCTAATCAGAAAAAATTAGCATAAATACTCTTATTACTTGCTTCCTTGTAAGTAGAAGTGAAATAAGAGGGTACCATGGATTAAAGTGATAGTCGAAAGCTCGTTGCTATGTCACTGAAGTTGCTTTGTTTATATGGACAGGAGTTGACAAATTCTTGTATGAGAAAAGTATAAGTTTTTCAAAGCAGAAACCAACAAAAAGGAATGTCTCAAAAACGATAAACTCCACGAAAAAAACATATAACATAAATTGTGTGTTTTCATGTGCTCTAGATTTTTCGTGTAGTAAGCTTTTGTCCATATCTTACGGTTTAGCAGTTATTCAAAATTCCGTAAAATTCTTCCAGAATAAAGTACTCTTCAGAGGCTATTCCCAGAAAATTCCAGATATACATTTTATTTGTCAGATAAATGTTCTTTAATATACGAAATTTTAATCAAAATCGTTAGAGCCATTTTTGAGAAAATCAAAATTTTCGAAAAACGCTCCACGTAGGGGTGAGGGAATTTTTCTCAGAATCTTCGTGTCACATTCCTGGTAGATACTAAACTTAAATACCAAGTTTGGTATTTTACTGACTTTTCGTTTTTGAGTTATCGTGTTCACGGACACACACGGACCTTTTTCCGAAAATTATTTTTTTACATAAAGAGGGCCCTAACACATATATTTCCGGTGAAATCTCGGTATCGAATTTTTGGTTGAGTGCAATATCTTCTCTATACACTATGTACATAGTGTGTATAGAGAAAGTAAAAATGTATGCTTGCTATGATTCATAAGAATCTCTCTATCTAGGATCGATTATTTTTATTTAGCGTCTATAAATTAACAATTCTTACCAAAAACTTATTTTCCTGTCTACTTCATATCAAGGAAGATAAAAATTTGCATACATAGTTTGTTGTAGGTATACTATTAAACGTGGATAGCTGTATTATTATGTTTGTCCCGATATTGCTTCCATTTGACATCCCGAGAAATTACTGTACAGAGACAGTATTTTAAATAAATTATAAAAGTACTAAAAGGTAAAATCAATCATAGCAGGTGTGTCGGAAATGATTAATGCCACAAAAATTGACAGAAACAAACTTACGTCAAATAAAGTTTGTTTTTAAAGATGTTTACATTTTTTGTGAGTACATTTTTGTCTACATCTTATGATTTATCAGTTATAAAAATTCCTTCAGAATGACGGACTTTTCTATTGGCAGAAAATTCAAAATTACTCTATATTTTTAACATAAATATTAAGTGTATTGCATTTGTATGAAATTCTTATTGCCATTTTGAGAAGAAGTACATTTCTGAAAGAATATCTTTGCTGATAAGGGTGTATTAAACGGGGGGAGGTTACAGAGAATTTTAAAACGTGTTCCCGGTGATATCTTGACATCGAATTTTCTCCTATATTTAGGTAGCAGAGAAAGTATGAAAAAGAAAAAGTAAAGCCAGGAGGGATAAATTTAAGATGTGCTCCAACATGCTACTGTTAAGGAAAAAAATATATGTTCCATTCAAATGACATTTTTCTTCTTCGTCTTTGTAACAAACTATTGTTAAAAACGTTATTCTTCTAATCCATGCTAATCAAGATATAGTTAGTAGGAAATGGTCTTAATACTTTCTTCCCTGTAAGTAGAAGGGAAATAAGGGAATAGCTAAATCGATAGTGAAATCTTTTAAAACTGGCTGCTATGTGATTGAAATTCCTTTCTTTGTATGGTCAAGAGTTGACAAATTTCCTTTTGAGAAAGGTCTAAATATTTTATAGCTATAACCAGTAAATAAGGAAACAAGGAATTTCTCAAACGGCCAGCTCTATAAAAAGATAAAACGTATAGGACATACATTATGTGTTTTAATGAGCTCTACATTGTTTGTATTGTAAGTTTTTGTCTATCTCTTACGGTTTACCAGTTAGTAGCATTCAGTAATAGCCATCCAGAATAAAAACGTCTTCAATTGAAACCAATAATAAGGAATATTTCGGAAACGGTTACCTCCACAACAAAAACATAAAAGGAGACGTGTTTTGTGCACTAAGTTTTTGTCTATCTCTTACGGTTTAGTAAGTTTTAATTTGTCATGTAAATACCTTTAATATAGGGTATTTTAATCAAAATCGCTAGAGCGAATTTGAGAAAATCAAAATTTTAGAATTTTTTGCCATATAAAGGGTAGGGGGATTTTCTTGAAAATCTTCGTGTGGCATCCTTTGAAGATACCAAACTTATATGCCAAGTTTGGTATTTAACGGCAATTTCGTTTTTGAGCTATGCTGTCCACTGAGACACACACACTGATGACTTCCTAAAAATGAATTTTCTGGGTTCAGGGTGCTCAAAATATGTATTTCTGGTGAAATATCGGTGTCGAGTTTTTTGGTGAAATACAATGCTTTCTCTATACATTATATACATAGTAAGTGTAGAGAAATTAAAAATACTGCCATTTTTAGCAGTGAAATAATGAAATGAAGTATTTTACAGGCGCCCCCGCTTCACGCATCACAAATGAGTTGACCACCGAACATGTTAGGTCGCGTGTGCGAAGCGGCAGATAATTTGATGATCATAGAACCACACCCAACAACCTTCGTGACCTAACGTCCCTTCTAACACATTGACAATGGTCTGCGGTTATGCACCATGTTTGTTTATTCAACAGTTAGAGAAATAAAACCTCCTGGAGTACGACCAAGTGAACCGACAATTGCGGTAGGTTGGGCGCTAGTAAGGGAAACGAGAGGGAGAGAACGATGCGTATCGCCGGTTGTAGTGTTTCGATGTTCCTTTTAGTTAAACTAGTTCATTCACGCACATATTTCATTCCCTGGACTGTTCCTCCCCTTAAGTGCCTACCACCTAGAGTTGCCAGGTTTTCTAACTAAAAATATGGGATATTTTTACTTTCTCTACACGTACTATGTACATAGTGCTTGAGAAGGTAATATAATGCACCCAAAAATTCGATACTGAGATTTCACCGGAAATACTTGTTTTGGGTCCCCCTGAATCAAAAAAACATCTGATGTTTGATGACCTTCTCTGCAACAAATTACTGTCAAAAAGTTTATTCTTCTATTTACTTCGTGCTAATCGAAAAAAAAAATGGCAGAATTATTACTTGCTTCCTTGTAAATAGAAACGAAATGGTTTAAGTTATAGTCAAAGCTGGTTGCTATGTGAGTGAAGTTCCTTTGTTTGTATGGACTGGAGTTGACAAATTCCTGTATGAGAAAAGTAAGTTTTTCAAAGCTGAAACCAAAACAAGGGATATCTCAAAACGATCACAGCTATGGCATTGACTTTTTCAGTCTGACTCTACCTATCTAACACAAGTACTTAGGTTTATTTTTGGATGGAGTTTTGTTCAGTTCATTGCGGCCATCCCCTTACGTGATTTTACTTGCTTTATAGAACCACAAACAAACAAAACAAGCGTTCATTTTCAATTCAAAGACACAAGTGAACGAGACGCGTGCTACCAACAGTCAATTAGAATATGTCGCTAACATTGGAAAAAAGCAACTACTACTTCTATATATCACATATTCCAAATATTCTTCTAAAGCCCAGAATATATGGCAGTGTAGCAATACGGGAGAGATATTCCAAAATACGGGAGCCGGAAGACTCGCTAAAATAAGGCTGAAATAAGGAGAACCCGGGAAATACGGGAAACCTAGCAGCTCTACTACAATCATCAAAGCATTTACATACTACATTCAAAAACATCCTGGAGAGCAAAAATAAAAAAATAAAAAAAACTCCATGACACAACTATTGTAAGTTTTAACGAGATCTACATTTTCGGTTTAGTAAGCTTTTGTTTTATCTCTTACGATTTACAATACTGAATAGAAATGTTCTTCAGAGATTACACCCAGAATTTGAAGATATGCATTTATTTTCTTTTTTTGTTTCATGGGTTTATCCCACTTTAACGTGTATGGTCATATCGGGGGCTTTGACTTGAACATCTCATCTGATCGCAGTAGGTTATTGTAATTAATTTTATCATTTTATATCATTAAACACAGGCAACTTCACTTTCACATTTATACTTACAGACTCTGTGGGGGGTAGGGATTAGTTCTGGTTAAAGAAAAATTCCCCGTGCCAGCCGAGAATTGAACCCGGGACCTCCGGGTGAAAAGTAAGCTCACTGACCCTCGACAGGAAATATATACATTATAATCATTTCACGTAAATATGTTTAACCAAAATCGTTAGAGAAATGTTTGAGAAAACCAACATTTTCGACATTTTTTCCATGTAAAGGGTAGTTTGGAGTGGGAGGTTTTTCCTAAAAATCTTCGTGTCGCAACATTATAAGATACTATACTTGCATTTAAGTTTGGTATTTTACCGACTTTTCGTTTTTCGGATGTTTTTCTAAATCTATGTTACATTCACATAACTTTCTCTACATATCTGCAACAAATTGTTAAAAAGCTTCTATCTACTTCATGTTGATCCAGCAGAAAGTCTTTCTTGTAAGTAGAAGAGAAATAACGGAATACACTAAGCTAAAACTACATTTAAGCTCTTTAAAAGCTGATTGCTATGTGAGTGAAATTCGTTTCTTTACACGCCCGTGTGTGAAACGTAAAGGTATTTTAAAACTGAAATCAATAACAAGAAATATCTCAAAAACGGGCAACTACAGGGAAAAAATGTATACGACATAAATTGTGTGTTTTAACGAAATCTGTAATGCTTGTGTACAAAGTTTCTTTTCTATTTTTTACGGTTTACTAGTTATGCAAATTTCAAGAAAATTCATCCACAATAAACATGTCTTCAGAGATTATTCCCAGAAGTTGAAGATCCACATTTCATTTATCATGTAAATATATGTAACCAAAATCGTTAGATCTATTTCGAAAGGTTTTCTATATAATGGGCCACTTGGAGTGGAAGGTTTTTCCTAAAAATCTTCGTGTCGTATCCTTGAAAGACTCTAAACTTGCATTTAAATTTGGTATTTCACCGACTTTTTGTTTTGAGCTATTGTGTTCTCAGACACACGGACCTTTTACTAAAAATGCTTTTTAATATTTTTTCCAATGAAACCTCAGTATTAACATGTTGGGTCTAATGCAATTCCCTTTCTGTAAATTATATACACAGTATAGAGAAAGTAAAAACTAAAGAAACAAGCAAACTGTGCCGTTCTCAGGTCATGGTAAAAAAAGTCAAAACCTTTGTCTTAGGTAGAAACTCAGTCATTTAACGAGCCACTGCATGCAAACTAGGAACATCATTAGAAACTTTTAGCATCATAGTCCACAAGGATTAAACTTCGAAATGTGTCATTAAGGCAGAGTATACAAATTGCTGCATCTCACATTAAATGGTACTAGGTTTGTCCCAAAGTACCCGACCTAACAAAGACACCAAAACAATTTTGGAAAAAAGACATCTTTATTTCTCTGCATAATCACCTTTCAGCTCGATACACCTTTCCCAGCGACGTCCAATAGCTTCGATGACCTGTTTATAGTGAGAACTATCGAGATCTGTAAAATAGCCATCAACTGCACTCCACTTCTTCATTGTTAGCAAATCTTCTACCACTAAGCCATTTCTTCAAGTTTGGAAACAAAATAATCAGAAAATCTGGCTAAATCTGGTAAATAGGATACATGAGAAAGCAATTCGAACTTTAACTCATTGATTTTGGTCATGGCGATAATAGATGTGTGAACTGGTGCATTATCTTGATAAAATAAACTTTTTTTTCCCCTAAATGCGGCCGTTTTTGCTCAATTTCATCACTCAAACGCTGTAACAAGCTCGCATAATATTCGCCATTGGTTACTTTTCTTGAGATAATCAATGAAAATTATTCCGCCTGCGTCCCAGAAAACTGACGCCATGACCTTACCTACAGATAAAACTGTCTTCGCCTTCTGTGGAGCCCATTCTCCCCTTCCAATTCACTGTTTTCATTGTTCCTTCGTCTTAGGTGTGAAGTGATGGACCCAGGTTTCATCCATTGTTATGAAATGACGAAAAAACTCAGCTTTATTGCAGCGAAACATTGCCAACACTCGATTGAAAAATCCTCACTACGCCATTTTTGTGCTATTGTGAGGAAACGTGGAACCCTCCTTGCACACTTTCTCATATCCACATTTTCAGTCAGTATGCGATGTACAGAAATTTTTGAAAAGCCTGCAATGTCTACCAATTGACGATCGTTCAATGCCATTTTGTGGATTTTCTTTACAATTTCTGGAATGATAACCTCATTTGGTTGACCACTACAATGTTCGTCTTGGCAGCTCCTACGGCCGCGTTTAAACTCTGCCACCCAATGTTTCACTGTTATAAACAAAGAAGCAGACTGCCCCAAAGTAGATTCTAGCTCAGCTTTAATATTAGTTTGACTAAGACCTTTCAAATGAAAGTATTGTACAGGGTTACTACAAAAGAAATAGACAACTTCAACTGTCTGTAAAACAAAAACTATTAGAGATAGCAACCTAATTATTTTGGAGGTATGTTGAGAAACTCTCAAAGTTTTGTTTTTTACTATTGGTAACGCTGTAGTGTTTTGTTTGTTGTTGCAGAAGCTGAAATGGCGGAAAATCCTGTGGAAAAGGCATATTGCGTGTTGGAATTTGCTAGAACGCAATCAGCAACTGTTGTCCAACGACATTTTAGAACACGTTACCACAAAACGCCACCGACTAGACAGTCAATCTACGACTGGTATAGAAAATTCGAGACAACGGGTTATTTGTGCAAAGGGAAGAGCTCGGGAAGACCAAGAGTTTTGGAAGAAAACGTTGAACGTGTTCGTTCTGCCTACATAAGAAGCCCACAGAAATCGACATCTAGGGCAAACATGCAATTACAAATTCCACAGCAAACTGTATGGAAAATCTTGCGGAAGCGACTGCACATGATGCCTTACAGATTACAGATGTTGCAGTTTCTGAGTTAAGAAGATAAGGTCATACGGCGTGACTTTTGCATCGACATGTTGCGACATGATGAAGACGATGCTGGTTTTTGTGAGCGCATCATTTCATTTTTGTGGTAACGTGTTCCAAAATGTCGTTGGACAACAGTTGCTGATTGCGTTCTAGCAAATTCCAACACGCAATATGCCTTTTCCACAGGATTTTCCGCCATTTCAGCTTCTGCAACAACAAACAAAACACTACAGCGTTACCAATAGTAACAAACGAAACTTTGAGAGTTTCTCAACATACCTCCAAAATAATCAGGTTGCTATCTCTAACAGTTTTTGTTTTACAGGCAGTTGAAGTTGTCTCTTTCTTTTGTAGTAACCCTGTATTATATAGCGATGACCAGTTTCATCCATGTTTACAAATTCGCTGAGAGCATTCACTAATGATGGCTGCAAACAAATGCTAAACAATGTAAAATCGGCAAACTTCAAAATTAAGCTGTCTAGGTTTGGTACTTTTTACCATTTTGTTTGTTTATACGTCAGGTTCGGTACTACGGGGACAGCCACTGTATTTTCAGTGCGTCGTACAAACAGTAGAAAATTGTATGAGAGAATCCTGGCGGGCGAAACATGAAAGTTTGTTGTAACATTGCTTGACGATTGCTTCTAAGTGACTGCAATAAACCTCATGCAGAGAAAAATGTTCAGACATAGTATTCCGAATGTAAGGAAACTTGTTGCAAAGGATTTATGAGTTTGCTGTTACAAAGGCAATGACAATTCGACTAAAACAATTCAAGATCAACTCCCAGTCTGTCACAAGAAAGTGCTGACTCCAATTTACCATAACGTATTCCCCCCAAAATTCGATTCCGACGCTGGACATAAATGTTTTAGAAAAATATACGTCTGTTCATATGTGTAAAAAAAAATTAAATGGAGTTTTATTTAAGGAACGCTCTTTAACTGCTGTGGTTCTCAGCGTTCCAGTTTATATCTGGTGTAATAGACTGCTAATTTTACTCAGAAGCCTCTTATCAGGATGATGTTCTCTTAATTACCGTAAATCTACGACACGGGACTAAAGGCTTTACTTCCCTTCCGAAGGAAGTCATGCTAAGAATTTTTACGCCCCAAAAATCCATCGACTTCCGCTGGGTTTGAACCCGCGACCTTGTGTTTATGAAGTTGGCTTGGTATCCATTACACCATGGAAGGCGACAGTATGTGGGTGTGTGTATGTGGACAGCATAATCGGTTAAATATCGAAATAGGTATTGATGTTCAATATCTTCCAAAGCTGTGACACGGAGATTTTCAA
Organism: Hymenopus coronatus; assembly: GCA_030762935.1. Lineage (NCBI taxonomy): Eukaryota > Metazoa > Arthropoda > Insecta > Mantodea > Hymenopodidae > Hymenopus > Hymenopus coronatus. The sequence continues at coordinate 27,069,709 of CM060894.1, read as the reverse complement.
AAAATTGCTCCCACTCCAAAAGTCCTTTACTTTCAGGAAATTTGAATTTCTCAATAATGGTCGTAACGATTTTGATTAAAACACCATATGTTTAATGTATTTTCATGGCAAATGGAATGTATAATTTGAATTTTCTGAAGATTTATTCATTCTGGATGACTGGTAAAATGTAAAAGATATAGAAGCATTTCCTTGGATCTTGTTAAAACCAAAAGTTATGTCGCATGTATTTTTTGTACAGTTAACCAGTTCAGAAAGATTCCTTTTTATTAGTTTCACTTTTAAAACACTTGAACTTTTCTGAAAGGGGAAGTCCTTGTCCATTCCATATCTCTTTTATGTTACTCACGGGTATCAAAGAGAACCGAGAAACGCTTTTACATAGCCACAAGCTTTTAAAGAATTTCGCTATCGCCTTAGTGTAGTGTATTCTCTTATATTTCTTCTACTTACAAATAAGGATGTAATTAATGTTTATTTGATTTGGATGATGTGGATTCTGCCGCTCCTTGACCTTTTCTTTACTGGGTATCTGAGGTTCACGACAAATCCCTTCTAAGGTATAGGGAGAGCCCCTCTCATTACATATTTAAAACGTGTTATTCAATTCTGAGTGACATTTATTTCACGTAAGTTCAACTACGACCATTTAGCAACAAATAACTGTGGTACCACTGCCATCTGGCGGCTATTAACCGAAATGCGTTCCCTTGCCACTGTTTTTATTCATATAATGAGATTTTAAAACTTTTCGTACTATTTTTAAACATGTTATTTTCCACAAAACTTATCGTGACAATAACGAACATGCCCGCCTGGGTGGTAGCGTGTCTGCCTCACATTCAAAACGCCGTGAGTTCGAATCTCGCTTAGGGTGAGTTACCCGGATGTTTTTTTCGGGGTTTTCCTTATCCTGAGAAGACGAATGCCGAGTAACTTTAAGCTCTATGGGTCCCGAGATCATTTGAGTATCATTTCACCAATTTCATTCATATGACCAACCAGGTTAAAAGCCGTTAAAATACAAAAATAAAATAAAATAAAAAAATAACGAACACAAAAATAAATCAATCACTCATGACAAATAACCTCATATACAAGAGCACTACAGCTTCATAATTTAGTGACGATTTATTTGTCTAGAGAATGATAAAACTCAGGTGCTAGAATGAATACGAAAGAATGTATTGCGGAATAGTCTACATACAGGGGAACCCTTACGCGTAAGACCTTTTATTTATTTATTTATTTATTTATTTATTTATTTATTTATTTATGGACGCTCTTTAACTGCTGTGGTTCTCAACGTCCACTCTACACTGATGTGAAATAGAGCTTAATTTTTTCTCTGAGGCCTCCCTATCAGGCTTGAGGTGGTTTTGCGTGCAGTAAATCTACGACACGGGACCCATGGCTTTACTTCCCTTCCAATGAAATTCATGCTAAGGATTTTTACGCCCAAAAAATCCATCTTTCTCCGCCAGGTATGAACTCGCAACCTTTTGGTATATGAACCTAGCATGGAAACTATTACACCATGGAGAGCGACCAGAAGATTTATCTGACCAGATTTTAGTAAGGGAAAGTGAAGTTTTTCAGAGTACAAAATAAAATATTTAACCCTTTCCAACCCGATATTTTTTCGATTGAATTTGCTTGTTAAAAACCGACCCATAGGATGCACTTTGCCTTGAAAAGTTGGAATTACCTGATTTATTGTTAGCTTAGTTGTCTAAACTTGTACGTCACTGAACAATGTTTCAATATCACAGATGAACCTAGGTTGGAGTTCTTGCTAGAATGCTACTGAGATAAAGGAAGGGATGGGCCCACGTAAAATAAATACGAATTGCCATATCTAAGTGATCACCGTACCTTGTTAGCACTGTAACGGAATAGAGTTCTATATTTGTTAGAAAAAATATTTTAAGCGATTTTATTTTCACTTTTGGTTGTCCTAAGCCGTGTGAATATTGATAAATTTTTATGAAGATATCGAAAATAAATAAAGAGTGTAGAAAATTATTGAAGTTAACTTTTACCTATCTCAAACAACAAATACAGATGGTGCCATGTGGCACCATTGTGCTGGAAAGGGTTAAACTACGTACACTTCAACAACTGGATCAACTCTGAATAAATCAACAATTTAATTATAAAAATCTGAAACAAATAATTAAAGCATATCCCTAAGACATGGCCCTCAAATAGTATAACCCTGGGATCTACATTTATACTTTCTCCTATTCAATAACTGGATTATAAACACTTGTACAAAGCTTTCGCTCGTCTTATAAAAAATCTACATAATAATTAAATATTATACTTCAACATTAATTCCGCTCACAAAATAAATTTGGAAACCTAGCATGATGTGACCGCATTAAATAGCATATACCCGTATGAAAAGTAACAGTCATAAGGACCAATTAAAAGGAAAAAAGAAGCACCTTTTCATTATTTACTTACCGGGACTTAGGTTTGACCGACTAAATTGAGCTCACTTGCTCAACCAAAACTAGACTAATCTCAGCCGATCGAGCTAAGTGCCTCCTGAAGGGAGTGGGACGAGCATTAACCACCTAGCAACAATTTCCCTTCCGTTTCTGCCCTCTCGCGGAGAAAATAATAATAATATAATACGAGGGCCGTTTTTTTTTTTTTTTTTCAAATCTCCGATATGCCATAAATAAAAGAAAAGTTCATAGAAAACAATTATTTTATTACTAAAAGTTTTGTACACTTATGGTTAACTTTTCAGCATAATCACCGAAAAGATTGAGACATTTATCGTACCTGTGCACAAGTTTTGCAATACCCGTTCCTAAAAATGTTGCCGCCAATGATTTCAAATGAGCATTGACGTTGTTTTGAAGATCTTCGTTGGTTTGAAAGTACTGCCCTCCTAGCCATGCTCATTTGAAATCATTGGCGGCAACATATTTTGAAGCGTATTTTAAAAAGTTTGTGCACAGGTACAATAAATGTCTCAATCTTTTAGGTTATTATGTTGAAAAATAATTATAAGTGTACAAAACTTTTAGTAATAAAATAATAATTGTTTTCTATGAACTTGTATTTTATTTATAGCCTATCAGAGGTTGAAAAAGCGGCCTTCCTATAAAGAAGGTTGAACAGCAATAGCACAAGATAAAAGAATAGTCTTTTTAAGATTTTGTTAGTAGAATAGTTAGTCATATGATCAGAATTTTATATTTTTAGTCGTTAATAAAATTGCAGTTTAGGACTTGAGAAGCGTAAGATATCACGAGAAATATCTTACATCAATGTGGCTGTTGTGCTTGCTGAAACTTTTCGCTGCATTCGTGATAAAAGAAAGTTTTATTTTATCTACAATCTCTCAGACTGCTTGTGTTCCTTTGGGAAGTACCTGATATATTAAAGGAAAGGTGGTGTCCATGCGATTTTATAGCTTCTTGTCAGGGAATTGGCACATCATGCAAGTTCAAGGACAAGAGGCAACGTAAAGAATACAGTTCCAGTTGAAAATATACTACAAATAAGACTTCGATGGCAATGTGCTGAATGGATATTGCGCCATCTATATGTGTGTGTGTTAGTGCAGGGTGGTGACAAAAAACCACTACTCATTTTGATAATTCTTTCAACATTAAAAAACACTATTATTTCAATTGAAACTGGGCTTTAAATTTATTTAAAAATTCAAAGAGACTAACCAAGCCAAATGACTCAGGCGGTAATTGACACTCGGAAGATTGCGGGTTTGATCCCCAGTGGATGCGCAATCTGGCCCTGGGTTGTTCGTGGTTTTCCCGTGTCGCCACGAATGCTGTAGTTGTTTTCAGTTACCCAGAACATCTATAGTTTTCTCCAAAATATGATGGTCTTAAAACGGGACCGCTCCCCCTGCCACTGAGCTATAACTATTAGCAAACAAAAGACGATCCTCTCGAGGGGTGAGAGGCAACGCAGTAAAATCTGTTTCCTGAAGACTTTGAAGACTCCGCTTGCAAGTCGAGATTCGCGCCTCAGTTAAGGAATCAGTAAGTGGAAGATTTTGCAACTGCGTGGGTTGAATTTCAGCCGCATCCCTCTTAATCACAAACTTAGTCACATTGGCAGAGGGTTTTCATGTTCTGAAAAATACGGTACCTTCATTCTTTCATTTATCTTCTCTACCTCTTCATATTTCAGGTCTGCTTAATGATGATTTTGTGGCCTGCGGACAGATGGCGAGATGGGTGCGCTCTCTGAGCAAACAAACGGTAACCTTACTACTCAGGTGTGCCTAATTGCAAGCACATGCGTTTTTCCATTAGGAAGGTTATGGTATATATACCGACCCCCCTTACGCAAGTGGATGCGCCACTTAGGCGCGTCAACCCCATAGGTGGATGACTACCGAAGCTCCGGTGGCGGCGATATTTACTAGGTTCTCCAGGTCTCCAGGACACTGACGCGTCTCAAAACCCCTTCAAGGCATCACTGCCCACACGTAGCCAACCTCATATGGTTTTCGGGAACCACTACCCCGCCGAGTCCAACCCAATCTGAATAGCTCTCTAATGGGAGGAACAAAGATGTTCGGCTTAGCGCGAGCATACTTCTCGTAATGACAGAAGAACCACTAGCGTCAAGAACCCGTCGCGCCCGCACCGTGGCAGCTGATGTCGAAACCTCCCCCTCTTATGTGAAAGATGTTCTTTACCACTCACGCTTAGAGTTGTTTCAACTTTTTTTTTTTTCACTTCAGGTATAATCTATTAGGTCATCAGTAGGGAGAAGCAAATTAATGCAGTGAGAAAGGTTATATGTTTAAATTGCGTCGTTAAGCAGCTTTATTATTCCATGGTAAACTGGGTTTTGGGAAGGATGTGACATAGTACTGATGCTGACGGGAAAAGTGATGAAAGGCTATGAAGAATGCGAAACAGGGAAGAACGTTGAGAATTGTAACGGGAACAACGGAAAAGAATATGCTTCAGGTCGACGCTTTCCCCCGTGTCCGAAGAACATGATGGGGTGTCGATGAGATGAAGACGATGAAGTTGTTGAAGGCAGCATCCATGACCAACACCTATCCAGATTATTGTGAGAGATGTCGGCGAATGGTGGTGTAGCCGGCGAACTAGGGAATCTTGGAGCTTCTTCCTGGATGGTGGCTTCTTCTGATATTTTGGATACCATTCAGGCAGCATTCCAGCTATGGTGTCACGGCATTGAAATTGGAATTTTTAGGGACTTTGTGCGTCTGTCGTTGGTCTCTCCAATTTCTGGGTGTTAGCCTGCCCGGTCTCCTTCTCCTCGTCTTTTCCTCGGGTGATGTTATCCACAATAGTCATTCAGGACCGCAGTGAGTGAGTTTTTCCCCTCCAATCCTTGCCTAAACGTCTACATTTATATTAAAAGACTAAAAAGGCCTATGCATTAGAATTCGAACACATTGGAGTGATAAAAGGACAAACAGGCTTTCATTTTTCGTTGCAAATACCACAGATTAGAATATAGATATTGTTACTCAAAGTTAAATGCATATAACAAGTTGTCTCTGATATTTCAATCAAAGCAAAGTGCAGATATATATTGGTAATTAGATACACTGTGATAAACAATCAATATTTGCTTCATTTGCTTCGTATTATTACTCATTAAAAGTAATATATTTTCAGGTTGATTAGTACCTCCATGTAAGCGTGGCGCACACACGACATATGTGGCTATTTTCCCTGAGACCATGAGGCGATAGGCGTAAGCTTGAGGGGATGGGATTCATTATAACACTTTTGTATCAGAACTGAATTTAAATCCTTTCTACAAGGCCAATGACTCCACACTATTCAGGTAAGGTTTTGAAGGTGTCAGGTGTACTGGAGGCGGTTACCCTTTGTCGTGGGATATACCTGTTGGTTATCTGCTGGATACTGCGTAATTGAATCTCTGGTGTGCTCGGTTCGTTGACCTTGGACTCGTACAGCTGATAAGGTAGTTGTGTCACAGTAATTGGTTCGTGTAACTGCTCCAATTGCCGGTCAAGTTTAGTTCCGTATTGTTGAGGTGAGCACTCTAGTATGCATGCAGCACATGAAGTGAATTAAATGTTTTCTTTTATATTTACCCATAAAGACCTGCGTGATGCCAATATCCACTATACTATGCCCATTTAGAATAGGCAGTCCAAGGTCATATTCCTCTCTACGATGGCGCCCTTGAGTTACCCCCATTCTGCGCACTTTCTTTGTTTATTCCTTGTCGAGAAAGAGGAGAGAGGGAAGGCAGGCGCACAGAAGTCGTGTGGAGGGGATGAGTGGTAAGCCACCAGAAGTGACCTTGAACCGCCAATTCTAAATGAAAATGCAATAACTTGAGCTCGATGAATACGAGAATTCTTTGTTCCTTTGCTTGGTTTACATAGGATTTAGCTTGGAGGAAGAGAAATACTGGTGGAAATAATGTTTCATTTACTAAACGTAGATTTAGCGTAACTGTTTATTTTTGAATTACTTGACATAATTTTAACGTATTAATATAATACTTGAAGGTTAATACTTTACTGTATGATAACATTCACACACCATTATTCAATAATGTTAGGTTATATTTTCTCGATTTACGATATTTCTATTCATGGGTCTACTTATCGTCTTTTCTGGCGCTATCCCTGTTCAAAGGTTTGACCTTTCTTTATTAAGATGAGTATCGTTATTGATTCATATTGTAATTCCTCCGTCGCTATGGTGGCCAAAAGCAGTTTTGAATATACACATATTAGTGAACTTTTGTGTTATCTTTTGTGTAAACATTAGCTGGTGAAAGCGAAATTCTTAACATTAGTTTATTTACAATTTTCTAATTCTCGATGTTACAGATCAAAATTGTTAGATAATTACTTATAATATTTCCTTTTAGCCAATATATTTAATACTTAATCTATGCTTTATCTTTCTTCATCTATGTAATACTTCAACGTGTATAAATCATTTGTAATATAGCGTTCTAGTGCTATAGTCTATTTGCATTGCTTATAACTTGAACTTTATTTTATGTGTAACATCATGGCAGAGTTCTTACAGGGCATTCTTCTTAAATATACATATTTCTCCCTTTTGAAGTTAAAACAATTCATTTTACATATGTTCACTCTGTTGTCAATCTAAACAATTAATATAACTGTAAGTAAGATACCAGATCGATAAATTACCTATTGAGGTGGAAAAACTTTAAAACAAAACGGATAGTCTGTTACTGACAAGTGTCAATACTACTAAGTAATTAAGGCCAAGAGGTCCATAAGAATTTTTCAAAAAATCTGATGTGTTCCATTCTCATGACTTTCTCTATAACTCTGCAAAAAATTATTGTTAGAAAAATTATGCTTCTATTTACTTCATGCTAATCGAGAAAATAGTAGCAGAAATAGTCTTATAACTTGCTTCCTTAAAAGTAGAAGTGAAATAAAGGAGTACTATAGATTAAAGTGATAGTACACATTTAGTTGCTATGCGACTAACGCTCCTTTGTTTGTGTGGACAGGAGTTGACAAATTCCTGCATGAGAAAAGTTTGTTTTTTAAAGCTGAAACAAAAAACAAGGAAAATCTAATAAACGATAAACTCCATGAAAAAATGTATATACCATAAATTGTGTATTTTAACGTGCTCTACTTTTTTGTGAGGTAAGCTTTTATCTATCTCTTACGGTTTAAGAGCTATGAAAACTCCGCAAATTTCATCCAGAAATGCTTCCGAGGCTATTCCCAGAAAATTAAGGATATACATTTTATTTGTCAGGTAAATATCTTTAATATACGATATTTTAATCAAAATCGTAAGCCATTTATAAGAAAATCAAAATTTTCGAAAAAAGTTCCATATAAAGTGTAGTTTTGGGTGGGGGGATTTTTCTCAAAATCTTCGTGTCGCATCCCTGAAAGATACTAAACTTAAATACCAAGTTTGGTATTTTACCGACTTTTCGTTTTTGAGTTATCGTGTTCAGGAACACACACGGACCTTTTTTTTGAAAATGCTTTTTTTTGGGGGGGGGGGATACAGGGGACCCTAAAACATATATTTCCGGTGAAATCTCGGTATCGATTCTTTGGGTGGAGTGCAATACCTTCTCTATACACTATGTACATAGTGCGTATAGAGAAAGTAAAAAGGTGCGTGAGTGTATGTGTGTGCGTTTGTCGTGAACATGAACTCAAAAACAAGAGTCGGTTAAATACCAAATTTTATTACAAATAAAATGTATACTGGGAATAGCCCCTAAATAGCTTCATTCTGAACAACTTTCTCTCGATGGTAAACTTAAGAGATAGACAAAGGTTACTATAGAAAGAATGTAGATCTCGATAAAACACACAATGTATATCATATACATTTTTGTTTAGTACAAATAATTGCTATTGGTTTCAATTTTATAATACTTAATTTTTTTCCCAGGAACTTCTCATCTGTTTTATATCTGTTTTGTTTAACTTCTTGGCAGGAAAGATACAAATTGAATGTCAATTGCATTTCCCTTCTACTTACGAGGAAGAAAGTAATAAGATAATCGTATTAATGTTTATCTCGATTAACATAATGTAAATAAAATAATCTCTTGTAGAATATAGAGAAAACCATACATCAGATGGTTGTATTACTGTCAAACACTGCTTCTAAGCCTTTATGTGACGTTTGCATATTTTAATTTTATGTTCATTTTTTCCAAATTGCGCAGTTTAACATTGTTGTGGAAATACTATTTACAGTACTCTTCAGTTAACCTGAAGCTTTTTCCAAAGAAAGTCTTATCTAAACAAACTGCTCGTATATCGATTCAGGCTGCTTGAGTCAGTAGTAGGTTTTAAGTAGGCATTTCACTGCAAAAAGCCATTAGTGAGCAAGTACTATAAAATCCCTCTGAGCACCTTGAGCTAGATATCTTTACTCCAACTGCAGACAAACGTCTGTTGCTGAAACTGATAGTTACGTAACAAGTGCAAGTCGGAGAAAAGCTGCGGGCGCTAATGACCTAGCAGTTGTTCTCTGATAAAGAAACGACATTTTAATCTCTGCAGGTGAGAATCTGTAATAACTACTTTGGGAGAATGCACCAAACTATGTGAAAGTCAAGAGCGAAATCTGATATGCATTTCTTAATTTCTCCACTGTAGGATAGAATAATGTTGGGGGTAGTTAACATAAGTGTATGTAACTTGTGATCCAAAAAACATCCGAACCGGCTGCGCGATGTTTTGCCTGCCCGGAGCTCGTTGTTGTGTGCCGCTATCTTAGAAAAACGTATATGTCGTCCAACATTTTTTACTTTCTCTACGCCTACTATGTGCATAAGATATTTCATTCCCCCCAAAAATTCGATACCAAGATTACCTCTGAATACCAAAAATATCTGATGTGTTCCATTCACATAACTTTCTCTACATCTCTGCAACAAATTATTGTTAAAAAGCTTATGCTTCTATTTATTTCATGTTAATTGAAAAAAATTATCAGAAATAGTCTTACTACTTGCTTCCTTGTAAGTAGAAGGAAAATAAGGGAATACTATAGATTAAAGTGATAGTCAAAAGTTGGTTGCTAAGTGACTGAAGTTCCCTTGTTTGTATGGACAGAATTTGTCAAGTTCCTGTATGAGAAAAGTATGTTTTTTAAAGCTGAAAACAATAACAGGAATATCTAAAAAACTATCAACTTCACGAAAAAAAAATGTATATAGCATAAATTGCGTGTTTTATCATGATCTACATTTTTTGAAGGGTAAGCTTTTGTCCATGTCTTATGGTTTAGCAGTTATGATAATTTTTGTAAAATTCATCCAGAATAAAGTAGTCTTCAGAGGCTATTCCCAGAAATTTCAAGATATATATTTTATTTGAATGTAAATATCTTGAATATAAGAGATTTTAATCAAAATCGTTAAGAGCCATTTTTCAGAAAATCAAAATCTTATACCAAGTTTGTTATTCAACGGTCTTTTCGTTTTTGAGCTATGCTGACCACACACACACACACGCACACACACACACGAACACACGCACACACTCGGGTACCTTTTTATAAAAAGGTGATGCGTTCCATTCAAATGACTTTCTCTACTTCTGTGTAACATATTATTGTTAAAAAGCTTATTCTTCTATTTACTTCATTCTAATCGAGAAAAAATTAGCAGAAATAGTCTTACTACTTGCTTCCTTGTAAATAGAAGCGAAATAAGGGAGTACCATAATAAAGTCAAAAAGTTAAAGTGATAGTCAAAGGCTGGTTGCTACATGACTGAAGTTCCTTTGTTTGTATGGACAGGAGTTGACAAATTCCTATATGAGAAAAGTATGTGTTTTAAAGCTGAAAACTATAACAAGGAATATCTCAAAAATGATCTACTCCACAAAAAATGTATATAATATAAATTATGTGTTTTAACGTGATTTAAATTTTTCTGTGGTATGTTTTATGATCTCTTACAGTTTACCAGTTACGCAAAATTCAATAAAAATCATCCAGAATAAAGAGGTCTTTAGAGGCTATTCCCAGAAAATTCAAGAAATACATTTGCATTTAAATATCTTATAGAGTTACAGCCATTTTTGAGAAAACTAAAATTTTCGAAACTTTTTCCATGTAAAGGGTAGTTTGGGGTAGGAGATTTTCTTAAGAATCTTCGTGTCGCATTCTTAGGAGATGACTACTTAAAGTGGTATTTAATGGCATTTTCGTTTTTGAGCTATGCTGTCTACGGACATACACACACAGGCACACACACGGACCTTTTTTCAAAAATGCTTTTTCTGGATTCAGGGGACCCTAAATATTTATGTCCGATGAAATCTCGCTATCGATTTTTTGGGTGGAATAGAATACGTTCTCTCTACACTATGTACACACTACGTGCAGAGAAACAAAAATGTTGTTTTTACTTTCTCTATATGTACTTTGTACCTAGTGTATAGAGAAGGTATTGCACTCCACCAAAAATTCGATACCGAGGTTTCACCGGAAATATATGTTTTAGGGTCCCGTGTATTCAAAAAAAGTATTTTCAGAAAAAGGTCTATGTGTCCTTGTGTCTGTGAACACGATAACTCAAAAACGAAAAGTGGGTAAAATACCAAACTTAGTATCTTCCAGAGATGCCACAGGAAGATTTTGAGAAAAATCCCCCCACCCCAAACTACCCCTTACATGGAACTTTTTTCGAAAATTTTGATTTTCTAAAAAATGGCTCTAACGATTTTGATTAATATATCATATATTAAAGATATTTACCTGACAAATAAAATGTATGTTTTGAATTTTGCATAACTACCAAACCGTAAGAGATGGACAAAAACTTAACACAAAAAAATGTAGAGCATGTTAAAACAAACAATTTATGTTATATACATTTTTTTCGTGGAGTTGATCGTTTTTGAGATGTTCCTTTTTCTTGGTTTCAGCTTTGAAAAACACTTTTCTTATACAGGAATTTGTCAACTCCTGTCCATACAAACAAAGGAACATCAGACACATAGCAACCAGATTTTGGCTTTCACTTTAACATATGGTACTCCCTTATTTCGCTTCTATTTACAATAAAGCAATAAATAAGACTATTTCTGCTAATTTGCTCGATTAGCATGAAATAAATAAAATATAGACTTATTAACAATAATTTGTTACAGAGATATAGAGAAAGTCATGTGAATGGAACACATAAGATTTTTTTATATCAGTGAGTCTCAAAGCATATATATCCTGTGAAATCTCGGTATTGATTTTTTGGGTGCAATACAATACCTTCTCTATACACTATGTACATAGTACGTGTAGAGAAAGTAAAAGTTGAACCGCGTTTAAATAATCCACAAAGAACAACACATGCGGTGGATATAGCGTGCGGAAATTCCCAGTGGAACGGCCGCATGTGTGTATGACAAGAATTCCGTTTCCCCTCTGGGGATGGAGCCACTGTAGCCAGTAATGAGTGCCATGTTAGGTAGAGATGGTACATGTTTAATAGAGCACCGAGCTCGCCGGCCTTGGAGTAGTTGATGTAACCAAAGTTTCATTCACTCTAAAGACTCATTTTCTTTATGTACTACGAGTCATGACGCTTAGCTAAAGTTAGCATTAGGAATATTTCAGTCTCTGCGAAGTTAAAACCAGCTGTGCCGGACCAATTTAGTTCCTTTGTTCCTTTCTTCTTTGGTTTTCTAACACTGGCAAGCAAAGCGGTGCCGCGGTAACGTGTGGACTCGTACTGGGGAAGTCACTGGTTCGATTCAGCTCCCCCTATCTGACCCATAGGTTTTTCGGTTGTTTTTCTGGGTTGTCTGAGGAATATTTCACTAATCCGCTGAATTTTCTGTCCATCCATATCTTTCCATCATTCATTTTATTAATCTTTCACCCCTTTAGTTTTTTTAAGTGTTGGAAGCTCGGCGTTGGTATTTCGGTGCGGCGTGGCGGGTGAGGAAAGGGTGCTCTCATTGGAACTCTCTCCGTTCCTCGACTGCCTATCAGAGTAAGGCCCCCTGACCTATAGGTACAACCACCGTCCAAAGGGATCTCAGATCACATTGCTTCTGTTTTGTTTATTATAGTAAAACCATTATACATATCTATTTTTATGTTACCCGAGGAAGTCAGGGAAAAAATTAAATTTGAGTTTTATTTGTGGACGCACTTTAACTGCTGCGGTTTTCTGCGTCCCATTCTTTATTGGTCGTGAAATACCGCATATTTTGTTCAGATGTCTTTTTATCAGATATGAGGTTAAAATTCCTGATTTAAAAAGGTTATCGTGATAGAATAAACATGTAATTCTATTAAAATTATATAAATTGAATTGCAATTCATTTTGGAAAGCATCCTAGAAATATAAGGATGTTAAAATTGTATTCCAGTTTTCTTTTAATTTTTATTTAATTTATATAGTATAATATTAAATTTAATTTTAGAGCTTTAGAAAATGTGCCTTAATTAGTAAAATATTGAATAATAAAATAAAACAACATGCAGTAAATTTATAACACGGGCCAACGGCTTTTTATGCCCGAAAAAAAACCGTATTTAAGATTAGTATCGTCCAGGAATGCGACACGAAGATTTTGAAAAAACTACCCCATCTCAAACTACCCTCTACATGGAAAAAATTTCGAAAATGTTTATTTTCTCAAAAATGGCTCTAATAATTTTGATTAAAATACCGTATAATTAAGATACCTTATGGCAAATAAAATGTATATCTGAATTTTCTGGAGATAGCCTCTGAAAACTTCGTTATTCTGAACGAATTTTGTTGAATTTTGCCTAACTGGTAAACCGTAAGAGATTGAGAAATACTTAAAACACAAAAAAAAATTAGATCACGTTAAAACACACAATTTATGTCGTAAGTTTTTTTCGTGGAATTGTCCATTAGTAAGATATTCGTTGTTATTTGTTTCAGACTCAAAATACTTAAAATGTTTCTCACACGAAAAGCTGTAAACTCCTGGGCCTGTATAGAAACGGATTTGAACCGCATAGCAACCAGATTTAAAGGAGTTGACTATCGTTTTAACCTATTGTATTCCCTTACTTTCCTTCTATTTACAAGGAAGCAAGTAATTAGGACAGTTTCTGCTAATGTTTATGTCTATTATCTTAAAGTATGCAGAGAATATGTTTTAATAATAATAATAATAATAATAATAATAATAATTAGTTTCAGCCATGTAGAGAAAGTCATGTGAATGGAACACATCAGATTTTCTATATAATTGCAGTAACTTTCTTACGTTACCTTCTTTTGATTACAATAACAGTATGCCTAATACACAATCTCTTAGCATTTCACGCCACCAAGTTAATTTCTTTGGAAAAGACACATGTTTATTCTTTTCATTTAATATATTTAACTCAGTGTCGCCTTATAAATCAATTATTACTTTCTCTACACATGTATATAGTTTGTAGAGAAGGTATTGCATTCCTCCGAAAAGTTTGATACGGCTATTCTACAGAAAATACACGTTTTAAGGTCCCATGTGTAGGAAATAAGTATTTTCAGAAAAAGGTCCTGTGTCCGTGTGTCTCTAAATACAACTCAAAATCGAAACTTGGGTAAAATACCAAACTTGGTATTTAAGTTTAGTATCTTCCAGGGATGCCATACGAAGATTTTGAGAGTAATACCCCCACCCCAAACTACTTTTTATATGGAGAAAATTTCGACATTTTTTATTTTCTAAAAAATAGCTCTTACAATTTTGATTAAAGTTCCGTATATTAAAGATCTTTACATGACAAATTAAATGTGTATCTTTAATTTTCTGGGAATATCCTCTAAATACCTCTTTATTCTGGATGATTTTTATTAAATTTGCCCATAACTGGTAAACCTTAAGAGATAGACAGAAACTTACTACACAAAAAATGTAGATCACAATAAAACACACAATTTATGACATATACATTATTTTCTTGGAGTTGATCGTGTTTTGAGAGATTCCTTGTTATTGGCTACAGCTTACAAGACACACGTGTCTCATTCAGCAATTTGTCAACTCCTGTCTATAGAAACAAAGGAACTTCAGTTACATAGCAACCAGCTTTTTGACTATCACTTTAACCTATGGTACCCCCCTTCTTTCGCTTATATTTACAATGAAGCAAGTAATAATACTATTTCTGCTAAGTTTTCTCAATTAGCATGAAGCAAATAGAAGCATAAGCTTTTTGACAATCATTTGTTGCAGAGATGTAGAGAAAGTCATGTGAGTGGAACACATCAGGTTATTTTTCTTTCGTTTTACCTTCTCCATATACTATATACATAGCAGATAAAGAAAGTATTGTATTCCACCTAAAAATTCGATACCGAGATTTCATCGCAAATGTACGTTTTGTGGTCCGAAAAAAAGCATTTTTGGAAGCAGGTCCGTGTGTGTGTGGACAGCATAGACCAAAAAACGAAAAGACCGTTAAATACCAAGTATCTTCTAAGGATGCGACACGAAGATTTTTAATACCCCCAAAAGTAATCTTTACATGGAAAAATATTCCAAAGCGTTGATTTTTTTAAAATGATTCTAATGATTTTGATTTAAGTGCTGTATATTGAAGTGCCTGATAATTCTGGGTTAATTTTTCATAAGTTTGCATTACTAGTAAACCATAAAAGATAGACAAAAACATAATATACAAAAAATATAGATCTCGTTAAAACACTAATTTATGTCATATACATTTTTTTTGCAGAGTTGACTATTTCCGAGATATTTCTTGTTGGGGCTTTCAATGTTAGACTACGCTTCTTCTCAAACGGGGCCATATTTCATTTCATTACATTCTGCTTTTCTGGAAATGCAAAGCGAACCGAACTTCAGTTGTTCACATACCGTCCGAAGTTTAAAAGATTGAAATATTGCTTTAGCCTGGTATATTCCCTTATCTCCCTGCTGCTTATAAGGAACTAAGTAGTAAGACCAATTATTTTAAGGTTTAACTTGTTTAGCATTATGTAGGCAGAAGAATAATGTTTTATAAGAACAGTTTCTTTGCAGAACAGATAGAGAAATTTATGGAAATGCACACATTAGATTTTTTGTTTTTCAGGTCAGAAACATTTATTTCGAGGGAAAATTTGTTATGGAATCGAAGGGTGCAATGCAGCACTCCTCTAACTATTGTAAGTACGTGATAGAGAAAGTAAAAATAGGGTAAAAATCTATATATGATGTTCAATACACGCTAACCATTTCATTACTTTTCGGCACACATTTAAACTAGCGCTGAAACATTAAATTGGTATCGATCTGGTGACGCACTGCTGGGTTTGTGTGCTCTAGGTTGCGGGTTCGATCGCTACTCTGGCCGATGGCATGTGAGAGTGATCAAATGCCACATAAAATGGCGTGTTAGTGAACTCCTGGGGAACAAATTTCTGCCTGGGACAAAAGCAATACACTGCTACGATCTTTGGTAATTTTAATTATCTTGTATACTGATATTATAAAAATAGAAATGTTATCTATGTGTGTGAACAACTGAGTAAGTTATCTTCTGAATGTTGCAGAGCATCTGTCTCTTCTCTAGAGATTAACTTGGTAGCCTGCGATTGGGGAATTCTCATATTCACCAACTTAACCTCTATTTCGTTGTATATGTTTAGGGGCTAGTTGTTATGTAAACATTATATGCTTGTACACTATTAAATAAATATGGGATCAAAGAGAGCATCAATTATTTAAAATTTCACTTTCTGTGATTATTTAAACAAATCTGACGTTCCTCACTCACACGACTTTCTCTACCTGTGATGAAAAAAACTATTCGTACAAAAGATAGGCATCATGTGAATAAAAATAATCAAGATAAACAATGACAGAAACACTCTTTTATTTGCTTTCTTATAAGCAGAAAAGAAATAAGGGAATTACACTAAGCTAAAGTGATTGTATTTTTTTAAAAAGCTAGCCGTTATGTCATTCAGTTGAAAGTCGTTCTTGGCATTTACAGAAATAAAATAAAACAGAGTAAAACGAATAAGGAGTTCCCATTTGAGAAAAGTTTAAGTGTGTTAAATTTGAAACCAATAACAAGTAATATTTTGGAAATGATAATACATTGTGGGTTTTAACGAAATCTATACTTTTGTGTAGTAAGTTTTTTACGGTTTACCAGCAAAGCAAAGGTAGAATGAATAGATCTTCAGAGTCTATTCCGAGAAAATTTAAAATACACAATTTGTCGTGTAAACATCCATAATACACTCATTCTAATTAAAACCATTAACTGCCATTCTGAAATTAAAAATATGTTCGAAAATGTTTCATTGGAAAGGATTATATGGAGTAGAATGTTGCTGATAATCTTCTTATCATATCCATGAAAGATACTGAAATTAATTGTCGAATTCAAACATTTTGTTTTCAACTATCGTGTTTGCTGACTCGGACACCAACGGAGCTTTTTCTAAAATGCGTTTTTTGGGCACAGGAGACCATAAAGAGTGTACTTCGGTAAAATCTCGGTATCGAATGTTTGATAGAATGCATTACGTTTTATACATACGTGCTATATACGTAGTAGAACAAGTAAAATATAAAGGTGGGTCCCTTCATTATTAAAGCGCGAATGCAATGGCCGAGATTAGGCACTTGCAATAATCTGACCGCAGCAGTATTGCCTAAGCATCTTGTTGCAGCTGATGTTCACTTCCTTTTTTTTTTTTTTTTTTTTGATAGTGTTTAAAACCCGCTTTTATTACCAAGGCACCGCAGGCGATGGCACTGGTGATACATGGAATGAAGATGGAGCACTGTAGGAATGCGATGGCGGGGGCAATGTGAAAACCCGGAGAAAAGTCGCCCCTGTGCCGCTTTGTCCACCACAAATATCACATGCCGCCACTTGGGATCCCAGGTCGTCTAGGTGAGAATTCATTTCTTTGAAATCTTGTCGTACCTGACGGTTCGTTTGCTTAATCTCCTGTCTTGGTTATTGGTATCAAGGTAACAATCCAGTCAGCAAACCTTCACTTTTAATAGCTGTCAGTCTCATAATTGTATTTTCAATTAACTCTGTTACATTGCTTACTTAAAGTTTTATCAGTTCATAATGTATTTAGTTAAAAAAAGAGTCAAAATAGTCATTATTTGTATTTCTTACGTAGGAGATGAATGCAATAACCTCAAATAAAATAACATTTGCTTCCATTTCATGTATGTGTTATTAAAAGCTGAAATACAATAATTGTTCCCTATTTCTGTTGTTGTTATCGATCATCGTATATTGGGTGTTGGCACTGTCGGCAATATCATAATTCAGGAGGCAGTGAAGAAAGAAACAAAAAAAAAATCGGTAAATAAACATGGTCGAATGCGCCATCCACCATTTGAGAACCAATGTAAGTATTACAATTACAACCTGATAAAATCTCCCTTCCTATATATTATAAATTATTAATAGTCTATTTCGTTGAATTGTCTGATTAAATGCAGCTCGTGTTTTCATCCTGTCGTGAATTATCGACAAGATGAAAACACTCGTTGTGTTACGAGAATACAATCAGTGAAGTAGACAGTTTAAAAGCCAGCAAGTCTGTAACCATCATACGCTCCGCTAACACCGTACCTAATAGTGCGTCATTAAAGGGAAACAGTCTCAATATTATAGAGACATGAGTTGTATTTTGGACAGCGCAACCTGTTGCTATGGCAACAAATTGCTTCCGATTTATCGAATACCACACATTCCACCTTACCTTTGACCTTCACATGCACTACATTGGCACCGAGCTATGGTTTCAGGCAATAAAAGATTTATCCTTACAGAGAACAAAACCATGTACCTCCAGGCTGAAATCAGTACCCAGACTACCCTGGCTATGCATTATTCAAATCCCATCTGGGTATGGGCTTGGGCAAGCTGGGGGGAAAACATTTGCCAGGGTGTTCCTAAATTGAATTCGTACCACAACAAAAACTCTTCATTATTACTCCAACAAATTCTTTATTACTCCAAAAATCAACCTTCATTTCTGCCACTGATTAAAAATAAAAATTCAACGAATCTCTCCTGTATTTTCTCATGAGGAACTTGGGGCCGTAAGACAGACTTCACCATGGTCCATACTGCCCCTCAGCGTATTCAGGGTGAGGAATATAGAATTAAAGGTATAGATCTGAAGGAATTACCGCAAGCATTGTGGGTAGCCTCACTAGCTTGATGAAGAATATCTCAAAAATTGTCAAAAATTGTATATGACATAAATTGTGTGTTTCATCGTGATCTATGTTTTATGAGTAAATTAGTTCTTGTCAAACACAACGGTTTACCAGTTATGCAAAAGTTCGCAAAATTCATTCAGAATAAACATGGTTTCAGAGGCTATTCTCTGAAAATTCAAGATATGCATTTTATTTGTAATGTAAATATTTTAAATATAATAGATTGTAATCAAAATCGTTGTAGCCATTTTTGAGAAAATCAAAATTTTCGAAAATTTTTCCATGTAAAGGGTAGTTGGGGGTGGGGGGATTTTCTTGAAAATCTTCGTGTCGCATCCTTAGAAGACACCAAACTTAAATACCAACTTTGGTATTTAACGGTCTACTCGTTTTTTAGCTATGCTGCCCACGGCACACAGACACACACAGATACACGCACACATGGACCTTTTTCTAAAACTGCTTCTTTTGATTCAGAAGGGCCCAAAACATGTATTTCGGATGAAATCTCGGTATCGAATTTTGAGTGGAATGCAATACCTTCTCTATACACTATATACATAGTACGTGTAGAGAAAGTAATATGGAAGGTAGGAAATTTTGCTTCGATATGATGGAGTTTAAAGAATTTAACTTCATTTAAAAACGACTGTTTGGTGTAATCTAAATATAAAAAAACGACTTTGCACTTCTCTGAAACAGCTGTTCTTTTCCTAGAAGTGAACCTACGCTTATACTTGGAAATGAAAACTTGTGTGGTCACAGAGTGGCGTGGGTGGGGTTCGATCTCTGTTTCCTACACAGCTGAGCCGCGCTTGCTACATAAATATTAATATTATCTGCACACTTATACATTTTTTAGGGGGATCGAGTTTTCTTTACTCACTGGCTCCTCTTTTCTTGCTACTTACTCCATTTTGTACCTATGGTGACGTAAGAGAAGTATTATATTCCACCTAAAAATTAGATACTAAGATTTCACTGGAAATGCACGTCTTGAAACTCCCTGAAAAAATTATCAGAAATAGTCTTATTACTTGCTTCCTTGTAAGTAAAAGCAAAATAAGGGAGTACTATTGGTTAAAGTTATAGTCAAAAGTTGGTAGCTATGAAGTTATTTTGTTAGTATGGAAAGGAGCTGACAGTTTCCTGTATGAGAAGTATCTTAAAGCTGAAACCAAAAACAAAGAACGATGAACTCCACGAAAAAAAAATTATATAACATAAATTGTGTGTTTTAATGTGCTCTACATTTTTTGTGTGGTAAGTTTTTGTCTATCTCTTACGGTTTAGTGGTTATCCAAAATTCATCCAGAATAGGCAGGTCTTCACAAATTATTCCCAGAAATTCAAGATAATACATTTTATTTGTGATAGAAATATATTTAATATGTGGTACCTATTTAAATCAAAATCAATAGAGCCATTTTTAAAAAACAAAATTGTCAAAATTGTTTATATGTAAAGAGTAATTAGGGTTGGGGGATTTTCTTAAAAATATTCGTATCGCATCCTTCGAAGATACCAAACTTAAATACCAAGTTTGGTATTTAACGCACTTTTCGTTTTTGAGCTATGCTGTACACAGACACACACACGCGCACACACATACGGAACTTTTTCCAAAAATACTGATTTTGGATTCAGGGGGTCCCGAAAGTGTATTTCCAGTGAAATATCGATATGGAATTTTTGGGTGTATTACAATACTTTTTCTATGCACTATGTGTAGAGAAAGTCAAAATCACATGACTTTCTCTACATCTCCACAGGAAATTATTGTTAAAAAGATTATTCTTCTGTTTGCCATTATATTATTCCCATCCTCAGAAATAATTTGCATTTGTTTTAATGCTGATGATATGTAAATTCATTAAATTATGTTGTATGATTTTGAAACTAATAATGTAGTGTTATTACGTCAAAATGTGTATGTGCTATTTGTATTAGATTCTAAGTTTATCATTTCTAATTTTATATGTTTTCTATATAATTTAGTTTATAATTGTAAATTATTTTTAAAAATGTTAATTCTGTAGTTATACTTTGTCTACATGACAGTCTTCAACTGAGGAAAGTAATTAATAAAATAAAATCGAGAAAAATTTAGCAGAAATGGTCTTATTGCCTGTTTCCTTGTAACTAGAAATTAAATAAGGTAGTACTATAGGTTAAGTTGATAGTCAAAATCTGGTAGCTATGTGAATGAAGTTCGTTTGTTTGAATGGACACGAGTTGGCAAATTCCCGTATGAGAAAAGTATAAGTATTTTAAAGCTGAAACCAATAAAAAGGAATATCTCATAGACGGTCAACTCCACGAAAAATTGTATATAACATAAATTGCGTGTTTTAACGAGATCTACATCACTGTAATGCTAATCATTTCAGAGGTATTTCCTGTAATTTAATTTAATTTTAAAATACTTATTTCTGTGGGGATAAGTATGTGTGTGTCTGTGTGTATGTGTGTGTCTTTGGACAGCATAGCTCAAAAACGAAAATACATTTAAATACCAAAATTGGTATTTAAGTTTGGTATCTTCCAAGGATGCGACACAAAGATTTTCAAGAAAATACCGCTTCCCCAAACCACCCTTTACAAGGAACTTTTTTCGAAAATGTTGTTTTTCTCAAAAATGGCTCTTAACGATTTTGATCAAAATCTCTTATATTTAAGATATTTACATCCAAATAAAATGTACATCTTGAAATTTATGTTAATAGACTCTAAAGATCTCTTTATTCTGGATGATTTTTATTGAATTTTGCATAACTGGTAAACCGTTAAAGATAGACAAACACTTACTACACAAATAATGTAGATCACGATAAAACACACAATTTATGTCATATACATTTTTTAGTGGAGTTGATTGTCTTTTGAGATATTCCTTGTTTTTGGTTTCAGCTTTAAAAATCTTATACTTTTCTGATACAGGAATCTTCAACTCCTGTCCATACAAACACAGGAACTTCAGTCATCTAGCAACCAGCTTTTGACTGTCACTTTAACCTATGGTACTCCCTTATTTCGCTTTTACTTACAAGGAAACAAGTAATGAGACTATTTCTGCTAACTTTTTCTCAATTAGCATGAAGTAAATAGAAACATAAGCTTTTTAACAATAATTTGTTGCAGAGATGTAGAGAAAGTCATGTGAATGGAACACATCAGATTTTACTTAGGTGATATGCTTTACTTGCCTTACTTTAGAGGAGTCCATCAATTTCTCTGCTAAGGAGCTTTTATAGATCTACAAATGATCATCACATAGTCTTCTGTGGTGCTGGTGTTAATATAATTGATTTTAGAGAAGCTTTTACCGCAAATTTATGCAGACTCAAATATTTCCATTAATTGATGCAATCACAATTTGGAAAATGAATCCTTAGGCAACGTTTTAATTACTCCCAATCATGTTATATAGAACATTTTATGTTCATACAATTTTTTAGAATAAATAATTCCATTCCTAGTTTTTTTGGGACCTCTAAAGCGATATGAAAATAATATTTCCCACATTTCAAAACTGATATTCTGTTTATTTTGCTTAAAAAGCGTGCATGCGTTACTGATCACTGTACGTATATATGAGATATAAGTGACTCACCAATAATTCCCGAAAATAACTGGAGTCGAGGAAACGCATTCTGACGTCAGTGTCTCACAAGGGTTACTTTTGAAAGCGAAAACATGGTTAAATACCAAAATTGGCATTTAAGTTTGATATATTCTAAGGATTCAACGCGAAGGTTTTAAAAAAAAAGAATTCCTCCACCCCTAACCACCTGTTACATGACAAAATTTTCGAAAATTTTGTTTTTCTTAAAAATGGCTCTTAACAATGTGGATTAAAATACCCCATTTAAAGCCATTTCTATCACAAATAAAATGCATTTCTTGAATTTTCTGGAAATATCTTCTGGAGACCTGTTTATTCTGGACCTGTTTATTGCTTAATTTAGCATAAACTGTAAGAAATGAACAAAAACTACACAAAAATTGTAGATCTTATTTTCATGTAGTTTACCGTTTTCTAGGTATTCCTTATTAGTTTCAATTGTAAAGTACTTATACTTTTCTCAGACAGGAAGTGTCCGTTTTTCGTTTGTTCTACTCCTGGACAAACAAAGAAGCGATTTGCAATGACAAGCGCATAACGACACTTTTAAAACATTTGACTGTCGCTTTAGTCTAGTGCATTCCCTTAGTTCCATTCTACTTATAATGAAGTAAGTAATAAAATTCTGCTAACATTTATCTCGAATTGCGTAATGTTGAAAGAAGAATTATCTTTTGTAAGAAGTTTTTAGAGTAGCTAGAGAAAGTCATGTGAGTGTAACACATCAGATTTTTTTCTACTAGTAGCGCCAACATACATGATGACATCAAACCAATAATGTGTTAGTTTGTCACCTCGTTTAAGATTATATTGTAATTAAATTATTTTTAAAATTATTTTTATTTCAAAGTATTCTCCAATTCTAGCTAACGTTTTCAAATTGGAGTAGGTACCTACAAAGGGTGCTCAATAAGTCCTGAGAAAAGGATAAAAAAACAAATTATTTTTCGTAAGTTTTGTTTTATTTTTCAACATTAACTCCTTTTAGCTCGATACACTTTTCCCAGCATTACTCCAACTGTTTTAAGCCATCCAAAATGTAGGATTTCGGAAGCTCCTCAAAATTGGCATATGTTTTGGAGATGTCCTCTTCGTTAGACGTGAATTGTTTTCCGCCTAGCCACTATTTCAAGGTTGGAAATATAAAAACAGTCCCTGGGGGCTAAATCTAGGGAATATGGTGGATGTTGTAATTTGAACCTTAATTCTACAATTCTCACCATCGAAACTGCGCAGGTGTGCTCCCTTGCGTTGTCTTGATGGAAGAGAATCTTTTTCTTTGCCAGATGAAGGCGCTTTTTCTAGATATCTCCGTTCAACCGGTGCAATAACGATGCAAATTACTCTCCATTTATCGTTCTTTTTGCAAATAATCAATGTATATCATTTCGCGTGCATCCCTAAAAACCAAGGCCATCACGTTGTCTGCAGATTTCACCACCTTCGCCTTCTTCGGAGCCGGTTGGCCTTTAAGCTCCTACTGTTTTGACTGTACTTTTGTGTCTGTAGTGTAGTAATGAACCCATATTTCATTCACAGTTATGTATCGACGCATAAACTCGTCAGGATTGCAACGAAAAAGTGCCAAACCAGCTCCCGAATCGATCAAACGAGTGCGTTTATTCTCCATTGAGAGCAAACGCGGCACCCATCCTGCTGAGACCTTTGTCAGACCTAATTTTTGGTGTAACATTGAGAACACTCTACTATTTCGTGAACTTCGATTCCTCGATCACTCAGAACCATATCATTGATTTTGTCAATCATTTCGGAGGAAGCCACTTCTATTGGACTTCCGGAAGGATGTTCAACTTCTGTGGATGTACGGCCTTGTTTAAATGCATTTAGCCAATTGTAAATTGTTACAAGCGCAGGAGCAGATGTGCCATGAACTTCATCCAACTCGGTTTTTATCTCTTTCGGTGTTAAGCGTTTAAATACGACAAAACCTCGTGATGGATATAGGCGAAACTTTAATTGCCATCTAGTAAGAGACAGTGGTTTCTAAATACAAACTTTTTTCGACGCTACTGGTGTAATTGCTTGGATTTTCTAAGGACTTATTGATCGCCTCTTATGTTATTTAAGTTTTCATGTACGTCACTAATCCTAATACTCATGTGTGAATGCCAATTTACATTTATTTAGATATTTGTTTGAGATTGTGTGAATTATTCGTATAGCTCATCTAATACCTATACTTTATATCGTGATCAAGCAGACACTTCGCCAGAAAAAAGTATGTTTTATTAAGCAGTGAAACATGAAACCTTTGTGCTGACGTGCAACTGTTTAAAAAGATCACAGCGCCGCTCTCTGTGGGTGCCGACATAACCTTCTTTTATAAATACTTGAACAGCTTACACATTTCTTCTGACGACCTCTAAATGCCACACTTGAAGGTTTTCCTGCCATTAAAAGAGCATTTAGGAGCCATTAAGGCTGGAAAAAATGTTAAAAGACCCTAAGGTTTGTTTTCCACCTTTAACTGCGCACTTGCCAATAGATGAAATCGTTTGCACTTACATTAAAGTGCTTGAAGTGTCCATCAACTCAGCCAAGGGCTTGAGAAAATAAATAAAAAGAGATCTACTTTCTATATCACAACGTCTGTGTGCCCTGCTGCCCGTAAAAAGTTTTATTTTCTCTGCCTACTTTCTGTCAAACCAAATGAATGTTTCGTAAGAAAGGGTTCTAATATTAATGCTGCCCACGACTTCCCAACGACACAGACAAGAATAGCTTTTTGCAATTTAACGTCCTTTAACCTGGTTTGGTCATATCGGGCGATGAATGTAATTGATGATATGATGCTCAAATGATCTCGGGGTCCATGGAGCTTAAAGTTACTCGACATTCATCTTTTCAGGATAAGGGAAAACCCCGAAAAAAACCTTACCCGGGTAACTCACCCTAAGCGAGATTCGAACTCAGGACCCTTTGAACATGCAGACATGCAGACATGCTACCACCACGCTACCCAGGCGGGCTAGTTATTTATTATACAAGTGGATAAACAGAGAGTTTTTCCATGAGTAGAACAATTTAAAACGCGACCCTAAGGGGAGCGTTTTAAGTTCTACGAGTGGATAATAGAGGTTCGTTCACTTGTATAATACATTCTTTTATCTTACAGATATGATAAATTAATATATGTCGAATATTCAGTTAATGATTTTAAAACAGTTACTAATAAATTAAATAAGGAATAAGCCATTGAATTGCGGCTTTCTTGTAGCTATAAAATATGGTAGGCTATGAATGAATACTAATTTTGTTTTTATTGCTGCTAGTTTCAAATTGATTATGTTTACGATGGACGTTGATAATGATAATATATCCAAATGATATATTAAATGAAGCAAAAGAAGCAGTTGAGGCTTTATTACCGTCGACTTCACGGAAATTATACGAAAAAGAGTTTCGGCAATTTAAGGATTGCAGTTACGAAGAAATGTTCCGGACATTAAATGCTGTTAAATGGTTATAGAAAACTTATAGTTATCATGCATTTATTTATTTACTTTATCCCACCCGTTACGCTAATAACTATCACTTTTATTTAAAGTCCAATATCGTTTCGGTGTCTATTACAGGCATCTATAGGATAAATTATTTTTATATCCCAGAGCATGAATTCGTTTCCAAGGAAACTTCTGACTACTAACAAACTCGGTAGCTGAAATAATACGAGAGCAGATTCAAAGGGAAGGGGGGTGAATAAATAAAATTATATTTATGGACGCATTTTAACTACATATTCTATATTGAACGTCAAAGACCGCTTAATTTTGCTCAGAGGCATCTTTATCAAGCCTGAAGTTCATTTGTGCGCCGTAAATCTATGACAGAGGACCAAAGGCTTTACTCCCCTTCCGAAAGAAACTATGTTAAGGATTTTTACGCCCAGATAATTCATAGTCCTCCGCCGGGTTTGAACCCGTGACCTTGGATATATGAGGCTGCATGGTGACCACTACACCACGGAGGGTGGCATGGGGCAGGCTGCAACATAATAAATCTCAAATAAAGGTTAAAATAATGTATAAAATGTTAGTAAAATGCTCATATAAATTTAAATAACTCTTATTTAAGTATTGTAAATACAAATCTGCTGTGTTACATTTACACGATTTTTTCTTCTTATTTTACATCAAACTGTTCTTACATGGAGATAAATATTAACAGAAACGGTCTTATTACTTATTTTCTAGTAAGTACAAGGGGTATATGGAAGACAATAGCCTAAAGCGATAATCAAATCTTTCAAAAGTAGATCCCTATGTGGTAATATTGAAATTATTCATTTTCTAGTTCCATTTGGTTCCTTTAGATGCATTGGAATGTATTGTTTATTGACAATGTTGTTAACTCCTATACTTATGTTGTTGGGTTTATTTGTATCGTTAAGTTTAATCACTAGATTTCATATCCACACTCATATTCATACTTCCAGAGATGGGGAATATTCCATACTGGAGAAACAGTCCCATCCTCAGCCAGGAATTGAACGCGGAACACCCAACACAGCAGGAATCAGCACAAACCAAGGGATTACTCTTCTGCGCATGGCCAGGAGTTAAAAATAAACAATGACTACTTTACATTGGAAAATTTAAAATAATAACCAGGAATATTGGAGCAATGGCTAACTCCACAAAAAGATGTATTTGATATAAGTTGTGTGTTTTGAGATATCTACAAATTTTTGTGTAGTAGTACGTATTTATTTCTTATGGTTTACCATTTATGCAAAAGTCATCAAGAAAGAAGAGGGCTTCGGACACTGTTCCTCGAAAATTCAAAATATACATTTTGAGACATTCCTTGTTATTGGCTTCAGCTTCAAATACTCATACTTTTCTCATACGGGAATTTGTCAACTCCTGTCGATACAAAGGAACTTGTATCACATGGCAACCAGATTTTAGAAGATTTGGCTATCACTTTAGCCTATAGTATTCCTTTATTTTTCTTCTACTTATAAGGAAGCAAATAATAAGAACGTTTAGGCTAATTTGTTTGTCGATTAGCAATAAGTAAATAGAAGATTAATCTTTTTAACAATAATTTACTGCAGAAACACATCAGATTATTTTTCTATTCAGGGGTATCAAAGCATGTTTCCGGTAAAATATCGGTGTCGTATTTTTGAGTGTAATACAATATTCTCGCTACATTCAAATTAATTTGAGCTTTATTTATGGACGCTCTTTAACTGCTGTGGTTCTTAGCGTCCCATTCTATGTTGGGCGTGAAAGACCGCTCAATTTTGCTCAGAGGCCTATTCTTTCAGGCTTGAAGTTCTTTTACGTGCCGTAAATCTACGACACGGGACCCCCGGCTTTACTTCCTTTCCAAAGGAAGCCATGCTACGGATTTTTACTATACCACGGAGGGCGACTCTCTGTTCATTCTATGTATATTGCACATAGGTGCTAGAAAATGTAAAATTGCCTTCTTTGGTATCGGAGGAATCTAAAAACATATTTCCAGGAAATTTTGATATCGAATTGTTGGGCGGAATACAATGCATCTTCCACTATACAGAGCAGAGGGACTGGAAATAAAATAAAGCTATATATGCTACAAATTACACAGATAAAACGAAAACCGGCAGCTTCAAAGCATGTTTATTTAACGCCACGCTGTTTGAAAGAGCGACCTTGTTACAAATCTGTCCCAGACCTGTTGAAAACAACCAGAACGAGGAAGTACAATATTCCTAAGGCTTCACAGCTGAAGTTTCAACTCTAATACCAAAGAGCAATAATGCAATTGTGACCCAGTGGTCCATTATAATGACACGACGAGCGCTGGAAACGTGAACTCTGACCTGAATTTGTTGCACCTCTGGTATCGAATGTCATGTCATTGGAATTTGTTTCCAGGTTTATGAGGATATCGATCACACCAGTCAGTGTCTGCAAGGCTTTTCGCTGCTGTTTCATGTCATCATTCTGGGCTTAGATTTAAATCTGATGTTACAGTCTGCATTATTAAAACTCTCTGGAAAGATAGGATTACGACACTACAACGGGAGGATACCTCGCACACTACTACACCAATATGCATACACGAGGGGCATTCAGTAAGTCCTCAGAAAAGATAGAAAAACACTTTTACTTTCTCTACACGTACTACGTACATAGAGTATAGAGAAGGTTTTGTAATGCACTCAAAAATTCGATACCGAGATTTCACTGGAAATACATATTTTGTATCCCTCTGAATCCAAAATAAAAACATTTTTGGAAAATGCTTCGTATGTGTGTGTGTGGTATCTGTGAACAGCATAGCTCAAAAACGAAAAGACCGTTAAATACCAAACTTGGTTTAAAATAAAATATTAGTTTTGGAAATTAATAACAATTTTTTTTCTTAGAAGCTTTAAAAGTAAGACTTAACTGTGGTTTACAAGACAAATATATTATTGTTAAACTATTAAAACATTTAATGTTAATAATATATAATTGTATTCCGAGGATGCAACAGGAATATTTTCAAGAAAATCGCCCGGAACCAAAATACCCTTTACATGAAAAAAATGTTGAATACCTTAAAGTTTCTCAAAAATGACTCAAACGATATTGATTAAAATCTCATATATTTAAGATATTTACATGACAAATAAAATGTATATCTTGAATTTTATGGAAATAGACTCTGAAGACCTCCTTATTCTGGATGACTTTTATTGAATTTTCCATGGCTTGTAAACCGTAAGAGATAGACAAAAACTTACCCCTCAAAAAATATAGAGCACATTAAAACACACAATTTATGTTATATATATTTTTTCGTGGACTTGGTCCTTTTTGACATATTCCTTGTTTTGGCTTCAGCTTTGAAATACTTATACAGGAATTTGTCATCGTCTGTCCATACAAACAAAGGAACTTCAGTCACATAGCAACCAGCTTTTGACTCACTTTAAATATTTCTGCTAATTTTTTAGTGATTAGCATGAAGTAAATAGAAGCATAAGCTTTATAATAATAATTTGTTGCAGAGACGTAGAGAAAGTCATGTAAATGCAACACATCAGATTTTTTGGTACATTTTTACTTTCTCTACAAGTACTATGTGCATAGTGTATTGAGAAAGTATTGCATTGCACCCAAACATTCAATACCGAGTTTCGATACTTGTTTTGGGGCCCCCTGAATACAGAAAAACTGATGTGCTCCATTCAGATGACTTTCTCTATATCTATACAACAAATTATTGTTAGTAATATTCTTCTTCTATTTACTTAATGTTAATCGAGACAAAATTATCAGAAAGCGTCTTATTACTTGATGCCTTCTAAGTAGAACGGAAATAAGAGAGTACTGTAGCCTAAATCGATAGTCATATCTTTTAAGACCTGGTTGCTATGTGATTGAAGTAGCTTTGTTTGTATGGACAGGAGTTCACTAATTCCCGTATGACAAAATATATTTTAAAGCTGAAACTAACAACAGGAATATCATTAAAACGGCTAACTCCACGAAAAAAATGTATATGACATAAATTATGTGTTTTATCAAGATCTATATTTTTTGTGCAGTAAGTATTTTTCTTCGTCTTATGGGTTATCAGTAATGCAAAATTCAAGAAAATCAACCCAAATAAACCTTCAGACGCTATTCCCAGAACATTCGAGATACACATTTTATTGGTCATGTAAATATCTTAAATATTAGAGAATTTAGTCAGAATTGTTAAGAGTCCTTTTTGAGAAAATCAAAAATTTTAAAATAGTTTTCCATGTATAGGTTATTTTGGAGCGGGGAGTCTTGAAAAGCTTCGTGACGTATCCTTGGAAGATACTGCACTTAAATATCAAGTTTGGTATTTAATGGACTTTTCATTTTTGAGTCACACACACACACACACACACACACACACACACACACACACACACATGCTGTTTTTGTATTCAGTGGGGTCCCGAAACATGTATTTCCGGTGAAATCTTGGTATCGAATTTTTGGGTACAATACAATACCTTCTCTATACACTATGTGCATAGTACGTGTAGAGAAAGTAAAAAAGAAGGTAAGAAAGCAAAGAAGCACTGGGTAGAGGTAGAGTAGCTATTCCTGCTGAACCTTAATGAAATATACATTAAGGTTCTGAAATATTCATATTTAAATATTTTATATACACACACAGATATATTCTGAAATATATATTAAGATTTCTTGAAAACTATACAAGCTATCTTAATGGAAATTTTACCACTTAAAAAACAACTCCTCCTAATTCGGAAACTATAGTATAGTATCACTTAGGTTAATAATTAATTAATAGATTTTTATATTTCAATAAATAAGTACAAACATTTGTTCTTAGGTACACTTTTCTAAAGGTTCCGATGTGTTGCATTCACATGTCTTTCACTACCGGCTCTGCAAACAAACTTTTCTTACAAACTATTAGTCTTCTATCTACATCATGCTAAACGAGATAAACATAAAGTCATTACTATTACTATTTAGTTCCTTATTCACAGAAAGGAAATAAGGGATATACCAGGCTAAAGAGATATCAACACTTTTAAATGCCGATCGATATGTGAACAATTAAAATGCGGTTTGCTTTGCATTTCCAGAAAAACAAAAGGGAGAAGAAACGAAGGGTGACCCCGTTTGAAGAGAGGTGTAGTTTACAATATAAACCAATAAAAGCCAGTAAAGCTGAATATCTCCAGAAATGGCCAACTCTATAGCAAAAATGTATGGCATAAGTTTGTATTTTTTAACGAGATCCACTATGTAGTAAGTTTTTTTTTTTTTTTTGCATCACTTATGGTTTGCTAGTTATGCAAAATTAAGCAAACTTTATCCAGAATGAACAGTACTTCAGAAGTTATTTCCATAACATTCAAGATATACATCTTATTTGTGATGTAAGTAGCTTTAAGATGCGGTATTTTAATCAAAATCTTTAAAGCCATTTGTGAGAGAAACAAAATGTTCCATGTAAAGGGTGTTTTGGGTGTGGTAATCTTGAAAGATACCAAACTTAAATATGAAGTTGGTATTTAACAGTATTAAATGTTTTAAGCTATGCTGTCCACAGACGCACTCACGATCCTTTTTCTAGAAATATTATTTTGTACTCAGAGGACCTCAAAACGTATATTTCCGGTGAAATTTCGGTATCAAATTTTTGGGTGAAATATAATACTTCCTCTTTAAACTATGTACATAGTACTTGTAGAGAAAGTAAAAAGTATAATAGATAGAGCTTTTTTGTACATATGCAACATGTATTGCTCTAAACAGCCAGTGAAAGCGTTTGTAACGTGTGTATGAAATTTATAAAAAAAAATATAAATAAAATTAAAAAAATTAATAACAAAGTGTACATTCATATATTTTTATAATATCTATTTTTGGTTAAAATGTGTTAATCTTCCACCAACTATGTCAAATAATGTTTTTGAAGTTAATATTAAGCCTTAAGTGCTCACTTGAATTGTTTAAGATAAAAATCTAACAAAAGAAAATTTGTGAAACAATTTGCAGAATTTCTTTTTTATTGAAATATCAACCAGTCAGCAATTATTAACCTAAGTTATGATTTAACCATAGTTTCTAAATTAGGCGTTTTGAGTCTGAAAACGTATTTTTAAGATAGCTTGAATAGTTTTCAAGAAACCTTAATATATATTCACTAAATTTCAGGATGAAAATTACTACTCTGTCTTTACCAAGCGTTCTTACTGAAAATCGTTGGTGCCGTTTTTTGATAAACTGTAAAATTACGCAAATCGAAGCTCAAAATCGCCAAATAAATTTGCTGGGTATGTGGTGTAAGCCGTAATATGGACTGAACCTAAATCCTGTACTCGTATTATCCTATTTAAATGGATCACAGCGCACCGCCTGGTGTGAAATACACGACTTACGATTTATATGATAGCCTCCGTATTGTTTTGTTCATCAACACTATTCATTAGAATAATATTAAAATATTATTCCACCAGTAACAGCATAGCATTGTTTGTGGCTACCATTAAGGTAGAAAATATCTGTGCTCCATTCACATAACATTCTCTACCCCTCTGTAACATATTATTTTTAATAAGATTATTCTTCCATCTACTTCATGCTAATGTTTATCTCTATAGCTTAGTTGCTTATAAGAAGAAGGGAAATAGGGAATACTCTAGTCTAAACCGACAGTCAAATGTTTCAAAATGTGGCTGCTATGGGATTGAAATCCGTTTCTTTGTGTGTCCCGGAGTTGACAAGTTTCCGTATAAGAAATGTATGTTTTTTTTCTTTGTTTTTTTTTTACTTTCTCTATACGTACTATGTACATAGTGTATAGAGAAAGTATTGCACTCTACCAAAAATTCGATACCGAAAATATTCGTTTTAGTGTCCCCTGTATCCAAAAAAAAATTTTCAAAAAAAGGTTCCGTGTGTGTGTCAGTAAAAATAAACAAAAATGTAAATGTCGTGTTATTTATGGACGCTCTTTAACTATTGTAGTTCTCAGCGTCCCATTCTAAATTGGGCGTGAAAGACCGCTTAATTTTTTTCTGAGGCCTCTCTATCATGCTTGAGGTTCTTTTTTTTGCCGTAAATCTACGACATGGGACCAACGGCTTTACTTCCGAAAAAATCCATCGTCCTCCACCGGGTTTGAACCCGCGACATTGGGTGTATGAAGTTAGCATGGTAACCAATACACCACGGCACGGAGGATGACATTGTCCACCACAAATCCCACATGCGGTCGCTTGGGATCGTACCCGGGCCTTCTAGGTGAGAGGCGAGTGATCTAGCCACTCGGCCACGGCGCGAACCGAAAGGGTCATGAATGGGGTGCAGTACTGGAGGGTGAGACGTGATCAGCGCTTGAGTCCCTCCCGGGTGGTTAATGCGGTCTTGTCGATCTGGAGCCGCTATTTCTCAATCAAGTAACTCCCCAATTGCCCCCACCACAGGGATCTCACGAGAATGAGGTTCACTATACTCTTATAAAATAAGTTTTTTTGGACTGCCTAGCCGGTCTGGTAGTTAGTTAAGTCTTCTAATCTAGAGCTGCTGATTTCGATTTCCGCTGGAGGCTGGACCTTTTCTTTTGCCAAACTCCTCATTGTTTCCCATAGGCCTGTCAGAATGAAACAGAATGTGAATGTAATAATTAAAGAGAAACACCTTTATACTAAATATGGTTCTTTTGGGATCAGGTGTCCTCAAAACGTATATTTCCAGTGAAATCTACATCCAAATTTTAAGTAGAGTGCAATATCATATATGTCTATTACGTACGAGGTATAGAAAATAAAAATGTTCCGAAATATGTTCCACGAAATATTTAAATAAATATTGATGCAGAAAACTAACACGAGGTACAGAAGAACAGGTGGTAGAGAAAAAAGCTGATGTGTTGCTGTCACATGACTTTATCTAAATCTTTCTAACAAGTTAGTGTTAAAAAGCATTTTCTTCTATCTACTTTATGATAATCGAGATAAACATTACCAGAAATTGTCTTAAATACTTGCTTCCGTGTAAGAAGAAGGGTTATAAGGGTTAAACGCTCCAGTTGCATGTGGATGATATCCATTTCTATACAACTTTCCGTGTGAAAATCCGAAACAACTAAAAAGGAATATCTCAGAAATGGTCAATTCCACGAAAAAACTTATTTGACATAAATTGTGTGTTTTAACGTGATCTACATGTTTTGTATAGTAAGCTTTTGTCCATCACTTACGGTTTACCGGTTACGCAAAATTCAGGAAAATGCATTAAGAACTAAGTAATAAGAACATTCTGCCAATGTTTATCTGGTTTGTAGAGCAGCTAGAGGTGGTCATGTGAGTGTAACACATCATATTTTTATATCATTCAATAACCACACATATAGGGACGTACGAGCGCGCAGATCCTTTTAGGAACTAATTTACGGGAGTAAAAACGCGTTTTTGAATAAATCTCGATATCGGAATTTTGTAGAGAATACAGTATTTACTATACATGGCAGAGAAAAGAAGTGTTAAGAACTCCTTACAAAGAATGAACCTTTGCATCAAATGTTAATAACATACTTTGATTAATTCTGTCGCTATTACTCACGATATTTTCTATGAATGCTATTACTACGTATTATATCGGTGATGTTGAATGCTCTCCGGGCAGCCTATGTTATGTATATCCGGCGAATTCAGGCTATTGTATAGTCCGGACGTTGGGAACGTGGTTTGTTCAGAATATCGATATACCAAACCTCAATTGTTTGATATAATGAGCCCTCAGGAGTCGATGTGTGCCGAGCTATATCGGTTCTTCAAGCCTTGCGTGTTCAAAGTGAATTACGTATTCTCAAGAGAATAGAACTATTATGTGATAGTTTCGAGGGAGACAATAAATCACAAAGCATACTAACTATAAATGAACATTAGTTTATCTTATGATAATGATGAAAAAATAATAATAATATTAATAATAATAATAATACTATTAATAATAATAAGACTTCTCTTATTTTTACTTTCTCTGCACGTACTATGTACATACTGTATAGAGAACGTATTGCATTCCACCCAAAACCTCAACACCAAGATTTCATCGGAAATAGACGTTTTAGGGCAACCTGTATCCAAAAAAAAAAAGATTTTCAGAAAAGGTCCGTATGTGTGTGTGTGTGTGTGTGTGTGTGTGTGTGTGTGTGTGTGTGTATGCCTGTGTGAGTCTACAATAACTCAAAAATGAAAAGGCAGTAGAATACCAAACTTGGCATTTAAGTTTAGTAACCATGCTGACTTCATACACCCAAGGTCGCGGGTTCAAACCCGGCGGAGGACGATGCATTTTTTCGGGTGTAAAAATCCTTAGCACGGCTTCCTTCGGAAGGGAAGTAAAGCCGTGGGTCCCGTGTCGTAGAGTTACGGCACGTAAAAGAACCTCAAGCCTGATAGAGAGGCCTCTGAGCAAAATTAAGCGGTCTTTCACGCCCAGTATAGAATGGGCCGCTGAGAACCACAGCAGTTAAAGAGCGCCCATAAATAACACGCCATTTTTTTCAAGTTTAGTATTTCCTGGGATGCGACACAGAGATTTTCAGAAAAATCCCACCACCCCAAACTACTCTTTACATGGAAAATGTTTCGAAAAATTGTATTTGCTCAAAAATGGCTTTAACGATTTTGATTAAAATACCATATATTAAAGATATCTATACAGCAAATAAAATGTGTATCTTGAATTTTCTAGGAATAGCCTCTAAAGACCTCTTTATTTGGATTAATTTTGCCGAATTTTGCTTAACTGCTAAACTGTAAGAAATAGAAAAAAATTACTACACAAAACATGTTGATCTCGTCAAAGCACACAATTTATGCCCTTAACGTTTTTGTTGTGGAGGTAATCGTTTCCGAGATATTCCTGGTTATAGGTTTCAATTGTGAAGTATTTGTACTTTTTTCAGACAAGAAGTGCCCGTTTTTCTTTTGCTCTACTCCGGGCCAAGCAAAGAAGCGATTTGCAATGACAATCGCATAACGACAGATTTTAAAACATTTGACTATCACTTTAACATAGCGCATTGCTTTAGTTCCCTTCTGCTTATAAGGAACTAAGTAATAAGACAATTCTACTAATGTTTATCTCGATTACAATGGAGTAGAAATAAGAATAATCTTTTGCAAGAAGTTTGTTTGTAGATCAGCCAGAGCAAGTAGCTAATGCTATTTCCTCTTAGTAAAACAAGGAATATAGATTACGACGCGCCTTTTCAAAATCTAATGTTTCCCTTCACATGTATTTTCTATCTGTTCTGCAAATAAACTATTGTTATAAAAGATGATTTTATCTTTTATGGTCGAAGAAAAGGCGCAGAACCCCCTAAAGGCTCCAAGCTTAATGAGCCAACCATATCGGCTAGCAATCATAGGCTTCCTTCCGGCGGAACTTCTATACACGCGAGAAGGCTGCCATCTGGCAGAGTCAAGAAGAATTGTGTAACGAGTAAGCTTCTGCGCCATATGTCCGACACTGCAACAGTCATTTCGCACCGTTTAACACGAGAGAAGTAAACTGAAAGTAAATCAGAGAAAATAAATTTGTAGTAAAACAGAAATCACCGCAGTATTGACTTGCCAAACAGAAAACTACAACCAAAAAAAAAAAAAATCCATGATCAGATGGATCGGCCCTAGTAATAGATCCTAGGACTTCCCAAATGTGAGCCTGGTAAATAACCACGGAGCTATCTCCTCGTATAATCACACTATGTGAATCAAAATTAGATTAAATGCATTGCCTATTTAGAACACAACCTCTAATTTTAACCTTTTTTCCGTACTAGAAGCAAATAAAACAAACTTGGTGGTTACAGCTGTGTATTAAATTTGCAAACTTGGTCAGGAGTCATTAACAAGTCATTGTTTCATTAATCACTGCGACAGGATTACTAATATGATTAATGAAACAAATAACCTGCGGTTAGTGCTTTGAGTGACAGATGGCGGTTTCCCACGAGTGCGAACACAAAATGAATAACAAAACTGTCCTTACAACGCTGATTAAAAAGGGGATAATCCATTTTCCAATCATTCGAGATCGTGCACTACATTCCATATAATTTCTATTTTAGGTCATTCACCTACACGCACTTTAAAGGCATACAAAAACCCTATTGCATTTGCTTTGGTTTACAAAATGGATATCGTCATTTCAGGAGAGTTTATGAAAGACTATTGTGTTATTTCTTTGTCAATAATCCCTTCAGACAATACTGTATTTTTACTTTCTCTACACGTACTATGTACATAGTGTATAGAGAAGTTATTGCCATGCACCCAAAAATCCGATACCGAGATTTCACCGGAAATGCATGTTTTGGGTCCCACTGAATGCAAAAACAATCTGATGCGTTCCATTCACATCACCTTTTCTGCGTCACTGTAACAAAATTATTGTTAGAAAACATATGCTTCTATCCACTTTATGATAATCGAGATAGACATTAGCAGAAAGTGTCTTAATTACTTGCTTTCTTGTAAATAGAAGCAAACCAAAGGGATAGACTAGGCTAAAACGATAGTCAAATATTTTTAAAGCTGGTAGCCATGTGGTTGAAATCTGTTTTTATGCAGGGCTAGGAGTTTACAACCTTCCTTGTGAGTAAGTATTTTTAATCTGAAGTAAATAACAAGGAATATCTCACTAATGGTGAATTCCACGAAAAAAGTATGCATCATAATTTGTGTGTTTTAACGATCTACATTTTTTGTAGTAATTTGTTGTCTCTATCTTATGGTTTACCAGTTACGCAAAATTCATAAAAATTCATTCAGAATTAAGTCTTTAGATGCTATTCCCAGAAAACTTAAATACACATTTATTTGCCATATAAATATCTTTAATACATTTAATATTTAATATACGGTGTTTTAATCAAAATCGTAGAGCCATTTTGAGAAAATCAAAATTTTCGAAATTGTTCCCACGTAAAGGGTAGTTTGGGGTGGAGGTATTTTTCTAAAATCTTCGTGTCGCTTCCCTGGAAGATACTAAATTTAAATACAAAGTTTGATATTTTACCGACTTTTCGTTTATGAGTTATCGTATTCACACTTCCACATACACGTGGACCTTTTTCTAAAAATACTGTTTTAGATATAGAGGTCAACATGTATTTCCGGTGAAACCTCGGTATCCAATTTTTGTGTGGAATGCAAAACCTTCTCTATACACTATGTAAATAGTGCGTGCAGAAAAAGTAAAAATCATTCATTCTTATCCAGCTCATCCTAAGAAGAAAATCTAATCTGATATCATACGTGTGAACAACATCAACCAGAAACATCATAATAAACCCTAAATTTATATAAGAACAGTTTACTTATCAATTTATAATTTATTGCTGTACTTTTAACATAGTATATTCAGTGAAACAAAGAATTATTGACCGCCTCTGTGGTCCAGTGGTCAGCGGGTGCGATTCCAGGATGGGGCCGGGAATTTTTCTTTAACCAGAATTATTCCCTATCCCCCACACAGTCTGAAAGTATGAATGTGAGAATGAATGTGTGTATTGTACTCAATTCATCTGTCTATCGCAATAAGACCTCTGTAAGATTAAAGAAAAAATCTTGTGTGTTCCATTCACATGACTTTCTCTACATGTCTGCAACAAATTATTGTTAAAATCTTATGCTTCTATTTACTTCATGCTAATCGAGAAAAAATTAGCAGAAATAGTCTTAGTACTTGCTTCTTTGTAAGTATAAGCGAAATAACGGAATATTATAGGTTAAAGTGATTGTCAAAAGCTGGTTGCTATGTGACTGAAGTTCCTTTATTTGTATGGACAGGAGTTGACAAATTCCTGTATGGGAAACGTTTTTTAAAGCTGAAACCAATAACAAGGAGTATCTAAAAAATGATCCACTCCCCGAAAAAACGATCCACATAAATTGTGTGTTTTAATGAGCTGTACATTTTCTGTAAGTAAGTTTTTGTCTATGTCTTATGGTTTGCCAGTTATACAAAATTCCGTAAAATTCATCCAGAATAAAGTACTCTTCAGAGGCCATACCCAGAAAATTTAAGATATACATTTTAATTGTCTGGTAGGTATTTTAATATATATATATGTATATATATATATATATATATATATTTTTTTAATGAAAATCGTTAGAGCAATTTTTGAGAAAATCAATTTTCGAAATTGTTTCCATGTAAATGGTAGTTGGGGTGGGGGATGTTCTTGAAAGTCTCTCTGTCCCATCCTTGGATGATGCTGAATTTAAATACCAAGTTTGGTACTTAAGGGACTTTCCGTTTTTGAGCTATGCTACCCACGCACACATGCGCGCACACACATACACGTGCGCACACGGACCATTTTGCAAAAATACTTTTTTTGGATTCAGGGAGCCCCAAAACATGTATTTCAGGTGAAATCCCGGTGTCGAATTTTTGGGTGCATTTCAATACCTTCTCTATACACTATGTACATCGTGCGTGTAGAGAAAGCAAAAATAATATTCTGCAGAAATCAGTCATAATGATCTGATATTAAGTGTTCAATATATTCCAGTAGAAGTAAAATTCGGTGACAATTTTTGAGGCCCCTGAATCAAAATAAGAAATATCTTATGTATTCTATCCACATGACTTTATCCACCTGTTCTCAAACAAAATTCTCACAATAGATTATTCTTCCATTTTATGCTAATCGAGATAAACATTGGCAGAAATTGTCTTATATTCGATTACTTCAAATTGATAATTGAAAAGTTTCTTTTACATTTTTTTTAATTGCATGTTAAAATTGCATTAACTTTTTGCAGGGTACAAGATCCGTAACCTGCCGTGCATTGACCCGAGGGAAAGGGACGAAAATGTTCTGTCCGAGGCAACCAACGGGATTCCCGCTGATCAGGCGACAGCGTAAGGCACTTGGTGAAGGATCTCCGAACAACCAAGATGTGAAATTTAGAATTCGTGATGAAGGCGAACAGGCGACATTTTAAGGCGCTTGACGGAGAACCCCAGCACGTCCAAGATGTGATATTTAAACGCGTGATGTAACCCTTAGTTGTAACGGAAGTAAGTGATTTTAAGACCGATCATAGTACGAGACTATCACTGCAACAAACGAATAACTTATAATACTCGCGTGCGGGTAAAGGGTGACGTCACAGTAGAGAATTAAGAAGTATACGCGTGTGTTCTACGGCGGAAAAAGGCCGGACTCAGTTAATACAGCCCTTGTGTTTACTCTCCATGCTAATAAAAACCCTGAGCAAATTCAACCATAATTGCACACAATTTCCAATAACTATAACCTGCGCCCGGGACACGAACCCAGTACCGCCCCAGAAGGCCGTGATCATACAAAGAGCCTTCACATTACGACATGCATTTTAAAAATCTCGCAATCACGTTAGTCTTCTTATACCTATAAGAAATTTAGAAATGTTTTCAAGAATATTAAGGAGGTAGAATAATAAGCTTTTGTATAAATAACTATAGAAAGAGTGAACAAAGAAGACCATGTACAAACATTTAACACATTAGGTTTTTCTACATTCCCTGATAAATTGTTTAGTATCTAACAAGAGAGTAACAAGAAGATTGTTTAAAAATGTCAATAATGTTATATTCCACTTACTGGATTCTTAAGAGTAACTCTACGCCCTACTAAAGTAGTATGAGAAGAAACATTTTCCAGAGTAACAGTAGCAGAAGAGTATTATATATACTGAGAAACTGAAGCTGAGGCACATCTGGTTTCTATTGTAAGTCAAACCTGCTTATTATCAATAGCAACTTTGTCTGGTAAACTGTAATAAATATCCAGGATCATTTGTGGAGAGCTTCCAAAAACATCATCCACCCTGCAAAGTCATCGTCTAAATCATTTGCTCTTTATACAGTGCACAATCTATTAAAGGAGAAATCAA
This sequence comes from Hymenopus coronatus, assembly GCA_030762935.1. NCBI lineage: Eukaryota > Metazoa > Arthropoda > Insecta > Mantodea > Hymenopodidae > Hymenopus > Hymenopus coronatus. The sequence goes on along the minus strand of CM060894.1, from coordinate 27,028,975 downwards.
AGCACAAAATCATACAGTTGATTCCCTGGCCTATTAGGAAATGTATAAATGGATAAAAAAATATGAATGTGTTCCATTCGCATGCCTTTCTCTACAGCTGTGTAACAAATTATTTATTCCTATCTACTTCATCATAATAAAGATAACATTAGCAGAAATTGTCCTTATTTCTTGGTTCATTGTAAGTAGAAAGGAAAAAATCTAATATCTTCCATACACACAATGTCCTCTAGCTGTTCGGTAAACAAACCTTTTATTCAAAACATTAATTTGTTATCTATAGCATGCTACAGACATAATTAGAATTAGTCTTATTATTAGCTTCCTTGTAAATAGAAAGGAAATATGAGAATGCATAGGTTAAGGGATAGTCTTGTCCTTTAAAAGCCGGACGCTATGTGAAACAATTGAAATTCCAATTTCTTTGCTTGCCTGGAATAAACAAATGAGGAAAAAGATGTTTCAAAAAACGGTTAATATACAGAAAAAGTGTATGACATAAATTGTTTGTTTTAATGAGATCTACATTTTTGTGTAGTATGTTTTTGTATAACTCTTTCGAGTTGCCAGTTGAATAAGTCATCCGCAATGAATAGCTCTACAGGAGCTATTCCCAGAAAATTCAAGATATACACTTCCTTTATCATAAAAATCTTATACATAATGTATTGTAATCAAAACCATTAGAGCCACTTTTGAAAAGAAACCAAATTTGCGAAAAATGTCCCATGTAAAGGGTAGTTAGGTATGGGGTGGGGGATTTTTTTGAAAATCTTCATATCGCATCCTTGGAAGATACTCTACTTAAATACCAAGTTTGGTATTTAAACGGCTTTTTGTTTTCAGCTACCCCCCCACACACATACGCACAGACAGACAAACAAACACACTGATTTTTTTCTAAAAATGCTTCTTTTTGGTTTCAGGGAGTACCAAAATATATGTTTCCGGTGAAACTCGGTATCGGATTTTTAAGTGCATTACAATACCTTCTTTATACACTATGTACATAGAATTTGCAGAGAAAGTAAAAATCTAATGTATAACAATCACATGATGTCTTCTAGATGTTCAGTAAACAAATCTTTATTCAAAACATTAATCTGTTATCTACACCATGCTAAACATAAGCAGAATTAGTCTTATTATTAGCTTCCTTGTAAATAGAAGGAAAATAAAAAATTCACAAGCTAAAGCGATAGTCTAGTCCTTTAAAAGCCGGTCGTTATGTGAAACAATTGAAATTCCATTCTCTTTTCTTGTCAGAAGTAAACAAACGAGAAGCAAGAAGAAAGATATCTTCTTTTGAGAAAAATTTGCTCCTTAAAATGGACACCAATAATCCGGAATAACTCTACAAAAAATGTATATGCCATAAATTGTGTGTTTTAATGAGATTTACATTTCTTGTGTAATAAGTTGTTATATCTCTTACGTTTTGCCAGTTATATAAAAGTCATCCAGAAAGAAGAGGTCTTCAGAGGATATTCCCAGAAATTTCAAGTTATACATTTTATTTGTAATAAAAATCTTCGTAACAGACTCTTAGAAGATACATTCTTCTAAGGATGTGACAAGTTTGGTATTTAAAGTCTTTTCGCTTTTTAGCTATGCTGTTCACAGACACACATACACTCACGCGCACTCACACACACTTAGGCACCTTGTTTTAGATATGCTTCTTTTTTACTTAAGGACCATCAAAGCATGCATTTCCGGCGAAATCTCGACATCGAATTTTTGGATGGAATACCACACCAGTAAGTTTAGAGAAAGTAATATATGGTATATTCACATAATTGGTCAAACACAATGGTTTACCTTTATTGTGCTTTTACAAATACATATATTTAACAAACATTCACAAATTTAAAACATGGTTGTTATACCAGGAGGACAAACTGCCTCATATCTGATGTGTGCAGAAACCCCTTCGTACATTAAAAGAGTTGCAGAACTCAACGGGAATATTTGAGTTAAAGCCCTTTCAATGTCGTGGGTAAAATGAAGGTTGGTTTTAACTTGAGTTCTGCAACACTTTTAACACTGCAAGGAATACATACACTAAATACGGAGCAGTTGGACCACCTGTTACACTGGCTTTGAAATTCCCTGCTCTTTCCAAGACTTGAGAAATAATTGTATAGCAACAACCCTTTAAAAATGACAAAACAATTGAAAATTAAAGCAATAATAACGGGTTTCTTGGTATGGTTAATGCCACACAGTGATGCTTCAATTAAATCGTTGTATATTTTAAAGGTACCTACTTTTTTTGTGTAGTGAGTTTTGTCTACCTGTTGTGGTTTATTAAGTTGTACCAAATGAAGAGGTCTTTACAGGCCGATAATTCAAGATTTCATAATATCTTAAAAATTTGGTATTCTAGTAAAATTAATACAGCCATTTTTGAGAAAATAAAACTTTTTGAAAAAGTGTTCATGTAAACAGTAAATTTGAAAATTTTTTGTCTCATCCTTGGAAAATGCTGAATTTAAATACCAAGTTTGGTATTTATCCGAAATTTTATTTTGGGTGTAATGTTTAGGCACACAAACAAAACATTTGTTGACCTTTTTATAACAATTTTATTTTATTTATTTCTTTTATTTAGGGTTCCTTAAAACGTGCTATTCAGAGGCTATTCCTAGAAAATTCAAGATACACATTTTATTTGTCAAGTAACTATCTTTAATATACTGTATTTAATTAAAATTAGAACCATTTTACAGAAAATAAAAATTTTCGAAAGTTTGCTAAATAAAGGGTGGGGTGGGTTCTCAAAATCTTCGTGTCGCATCCTTGGAAGATACTAAATTTAAATACCAGCACCACACACACGACCGTTTTCTGAAAGTCCTTTTTACTTTCTCCATACGCACTATGCACATAGTGTATTCGATACTGAAATTTCACCGGAAATATATGTTTTAGGGTCCCCAATATCCAAAAAAAACATTTTCACAAAAAGGTCCCTGTCCGTGTGTCCGTGCGTGTGTCCGTGTGTCTGTGAACACGATAACTCAAAAACGAAAAGTCGGTAAAATACCAAACTTGGTATTTAAGTTTAGTATCTTCCAGGGATGCGACACGAAGATTTTGAGAAAAATACCCCCACCCCAACTACCCTTTACATGGAACTTTTTTCGAAAATGTTGATTTCCTCAAAAATGGCTCTAACGATTTTGATTAAAATTTCAGATATTAAACATATTTACCTGACAAATGAAATGTATATCTTGAATTTTCTGGGAATAGCCTCTGAAGAGTAGTTTATTCAGGATGAATTTTACTAAATTTTGAATAACTGCTAAACCGTAAGAGATGGACAAAAACTTACTACACAAAAGTGTAGAGCACATTAAAACACACAATTTATGTTATATACATTTTTTTCGTGGAGTTCGTCGTTTTTGTGACATTCTTTATTTTTGGTTTCTGCTATGAAAAACGTATACTTTTCTCATACAGGAACTTGTCAACTCCTATCCATATAAACAAAGGAATTTCATTGACATAGCAATAAGCTTTTGACTATCACTTTAACCTACGTTTGTCCGTTATTTCGCTTCTACTTACAAGGATGCGAGTAATGACTATTTCTGCTAATTTTTTCCGATTAGCATAAAGTAAATAGAAGTATAAGCTTTTTAAGAATTGTTTGTTGCAGGGATATGGAGAAAGTCATGTGAATGGTACACATCAGATTTTTTTTAATATAGGGGATCCTAAAACTGTAATTCCGGTAAAACCTCTGTATCCTATTTTTGAGTAGAGTGCAATACCTCCTCTAGGTACGTACTATTAGAGAAAGTAAAAAATGGGAAGGAGTAAGGTAGACGTGAAGATCAAACTTCCTCTTTTTCTCAACCAAGATACTTACTAAAATTTTAACTTGAACATAACTAATTTACTATTATGCCACTGCATAAAAGTGACACCGGGCGTGTCAAGGGTACGTTTATCAGCTGTGAACTGTCTTCCATTGCTTTGTCTTCGTGCTGTGAAGTATTTCGTCAACACGTTTGTTGTGTATGGTTTCCTTGGAAATGTTATTCTCTTATTACCACACTGTAATGCCTGCCAAAAAGCTCAATCTAAAGCAGCGTATTTTTACATTTATATCAAAATTGAATCATGAAGAACAAGCGGGTAGACAATTTCAGTAGCAATTTTCTGGGTATCCAGTTCAGGGTATAGACATAATGAGCTGTTTATTCAATTAATTTAGAACAATAGACTCGCTAAACGCTAAACAAAGAAGCGAAATCGACATGTTCTAACAAAAGAAAAGCTAGACGAAATTGGTCTGCATTCGACCACTCATCTAAGATGTCTGTCGGCCATATTGCTGTGCTAACAGCCTTGTGTGTCTAGTGTGACGGAATCTTTTAGTTCATATATGTGTCCGTATGACTAAATCCGATGATGTAAAAACGAAAAGTAAGTTAAATACCAAACTTGACATTTAAGCTCAACATCTTCCAGGAATGGAACACGAAAATGTTCAAGAAAATTCTCCCACCTCAAACTATCCTTAACATGGAAATAATCTCGATTTTTTTTATTTTATTATAAATTGCTCCTACGTTCTTATTTAATACCATATATTGCAATATTTACGCGTCAAATAAAATCTATACGTATCTTGAATTTTCTGAGAATAGCCTCTGAATATCTCTTCATTCTCAATGACTTCTGTTTAACAAGTAAAACTGTAAGAGATGGACAAAAACTTACTTCACAAACAATGTCGATCTCGTTAAAACACGCAGTTTATGTCATACATCTTTTTGGAAGCAAAATATTTGTGAGATATTCCCTGTTATTGGTTTCAACTTTTAAATACGTATTTCTCAAAAGGAAAGTCCGGTTCATATATCTTTCGTTTTTAATCCTGGTCATGGAAAGAGAATAGAACTTCAATGGCCTTCGTGATAACTTTTAAAAGAACTGACTAACTCTTTAGCTTAGTGTATTCTCATATTTCCCTTCTGCTTATAAAAAGCTAAGTAATAACACCACTTCTGCTAATATTTATCGTGATTAGCATGAAATGTATAAAACAGTATTTTGTGAGTATAATTTGCTTGTAGCACAGATGCAAAATGTTATATTAATGGAACACCTCAGATTTTTTTATTTCTTTTTATAACTATTTGGTCTAAAAAGCCAATTATTCCAAAAAAATTAGGTTGGGAATTAGTGCACTTTTGACACATGAGTTTGCAATAAATCAGGATGAGTTTTAGTTATAAGCTTGACACTATCACTATGTTTCACGGGATTTACCACGCTTGGGGAATCTCCCCAAATATTTGAATTGCTTCTTCTCTTTGTTGTCCCCTAATCACTATTCATAAACTGCAAATAACTTTCTGCACATGTTCGAAATTGTGACGGAATATTCATGTTCGTACTTCCGAGCACCATTTTGTGCAGGAATGAATTCTCTTGATGAACGACGCTTTGTTCTCTCATGGGAATGATATGCGAGCAACTCGAAAGGCTGCGGTTTTTAAAACAAACTCTGCCAATGTACTTACAATTAATTTTGTTTTCTCTACTGCTTAATTATAGTAACTGGAGAAAATTATAGATTCCACCCAAAAAAAAAAACTGAAGTGTTACACTCACATGACTTTCTCTAGCTGCTCTACAAACTTCCTACAATGCTCATCGAGACAAACATTAACAGAATGTTCTTATTACTTAATTCCTTAATTCCTTATAAGTAGAATGCAACTAAAAGAAATGCACTAAGCTAAAGCGACAGTCAAATGTTTTAAAAGCTATCGTTATGCGATTGTCAATGCAAATCGCTTCTTTGCTTGGCCAGGAGTAGAACAAAAGAAAAACGGACACTCACTGTCTTAAGAAAAGTATACGTACTTCACAATTGAAACCAATAACAAAAATATCTCAAAAACGGTCAACTCCGCAAAAACATATGCTGATGTTTATGTCGATTAGCATGAAGTAGAGAGAAGAATAAGGTTTTTACTTTTTAATAATAATTTGTTAAAAGAGAAAGTAGAGAAATTCACGTGAATGGAACACAGAGGTGTTATACTTAGCTTTGAAACAGGATATCTGTAATACAATGTTTTTATTAATATAGGATGTAAATAAGCAACTCGCAAATATTAGAAGACGAGGATAGAAAATCAATTGAAGTAGGAATTTAGCTTCAAACGTTAGATTTTACAGCTTCGAAAAGTGTTGAATGCCATGACATGCACACAGCATATACACTTTGTATCTAGCAAATGCATTTCATCAAAGCTGACCAACAAAGTACACTTACAAAGATGAGGTTAACATGGAATTTTGTATTAACGTCAAGCTGGGAAAACGTGGGCCATTTGTTTTTAGTAGAGTCCGGATGTTAGGCAAAATGCCTTTTTTAATGGGTGAATGTAAAACAACAGTTTCGTAGACAAATGTGATTCAGACTAAATAGAGTCGATAGGGACAAATTCTATTTTGGCTATTTTGTCTTTTTATGGTGTTTTAGCCTCATGCATTAATAAATGTCGTTTTTTATTTCTTGTTTATTTTCAATACTGCATTTTAAGTTCTTATCCTCCCCTCACTGTCCGTACATATGTTTTAGAAAAGAAAATATTTTATATTTACTTTCTCTAACCCCGTATGCACAATGTACCTATAGGGCTAGAGAAGGTATTGTATTCCTCCCAAAAATTCGATACCGAGATTTCACCGGAAATATATGTTTCCTTGGATCCAAAAAAAAAAAAAAAAAAAACATTGTTAGAAAAATGTTCGTGTGTGTGTGTAGGTGGACAGCATAGCTCCAAAACGAAAAGACCGTTAAATACCAAACTTAGTATCAAACTTTGGTATCTTCCAAGGATACAACACGAAGATTTTCAATAAAATCCCCCCATCCCCACTACCCTTTACTTGGAACATTTTTCGAAAATTTTTGATTTTCTCAAAAATGGCTCTAACAATTATGATTAAAACATCATTTATTAAAGATATTTACCTGATAAATAAAATGTTTATCTTGAACTTTCTGGGAATAGCCTCTGAAGACTACATTCTGAATAAATTTAACGGAATGTTGCATAACTGTTAAACCGTAAGAGATGGACAAAAACTTACCACACAAAAAATGTAGAACACATTAAAACACACAATTTATGTTATTTACATTTTTACGTGGAGTTGATCGTTTTCAGATATTCCATGTTTTTGGTTTCAGCTTTGAAAAACGTATACCTTTCTCATACAGGAATCTGACAGCTCCTGTCCGTATGAGCATAGGAGCTTCAGTCACATAGCAACCAGCTTTTGACTATCATTTTAACCTATGGTACTCGCTTATTTCGGTTCTATTTATTAGGAGCAATTAATAAGACTATTTCTGATAATGTTTTCTCTTTTAGTATGAAGTAAATGAAACATAAGCTTTTCAACAATAAATTGTTGCAGAGATGTAGAGAAAGTAATGTAAATGAAGCACATCAGATTTTTTTTGTTTTTTTTTTTTTTTGTTTAACATCCTTTAACTTGGTTGGTCATATCGGACAATGAATTAAATTGGTGAAATGATGTTCTAATGATCTCGAGTCCATGGAGCTTAAAGTAACTCGACACTTTCTTTTCAGGATAAGGCAAAACTGTGAAAGAAAAGCCAAAAACAAGGAATAGCTCATAAACTATCAACCACGAACAAATGTATGTGACATAAATTGTGTGTTTTAATGTTCTATGCATGTTTTGTACAGTAAGATTTTGTCCATCTCTTACGGTTCAATAGTTATACAAAATTCCGTAAATTTCTTCCAGTTGTCTTCAGAGGCTATTCTCAGAAAATTCAAGATATATATTTTATTTGTCAGGTAAATATCTTTAGTGTACGACATTTTAATCAAAATCGTTATTCATTGTTTAGAAAAATAAAATTTTCGAAAAAGGTTCCGTGTAAAGGGTAGTTGGGCTGGGGGGATTTTCTTGAAAATCTTCGTGTCGCATACTTGTAAGATACCAAATCTAAATACCAAGTTTGGTTTTAAACGGACTTTTCGTTTTTGAGCTATGTTACCCACAGAAACACACACACATGGACATTTTTCTAAAAATGCTTTTTTCTGTATTCAGGGGGTCTCAAAACATTTATTTCCGATGAAAACTCGGTATCGAATTTTTGGCTGTATAAAATACCTTCCCTATACACTATGCGCATAGCACGTGTAGAGAAAGTAATAAAGGAAGTATCTAATTAAATAATTAAATTATTCTTCTACCGAAAGGTCTCACCGTTCTCATAGAAATCGTCACATAGTATTCTGGCCAATTCGCTTTCGCCTCATCCAATAAAAAATTGTATTTATCTTATTGTTACGCTTGTGTGTTGCATGCGTTTATTGTTGTAGGAGTAATAAGTTTCTGCTCGGAGCAGTCAGTACTCAGTTATTGTCGGGTGAATGTCGATCTTTTTCTGTAATGATAAATGTTTTGTCGGATATAAAATTAAGTACGACACAAGAACATTTACTGTAATACCTTGTGGTAATGTGCAACCAATAAAAATGTAAGTAATATTGATGCATTGCAATTTATTCGTAAAATACATTATGCCTTTTTAATTTTATAATGTATTTTAAAGAATGCATTATTTGTTTTACATTTGATTCCTTTTTTCCTGCCTATTTTAAGTGTTATAAATGCCTAAACATTCAGGCTATAGTTATTGGTAACCATTTTTAATTTGACTAAAAAGTCTTATGCGTTCCATTCACATAACCTCCTCTATTCTACAAATAGTTTTTGAAACGCTTAAACTTATGTCCACATGATGCTAATCATACATCGAGTAAACTTAATAGAAATGATCTTATTACTAGTTTTTTGAAATTACAACGAAAATAAGGGAAAGTATTAGAAATTAGAAAACCAACTTTAAGGAATATTTTGAAAATGGTTAATTTCCCAAAACTATGATATAAATTGCACGTTTTAGCTAGATCTACAATTTTTGTGTATTGTTGTGGGTCGCATACGATTTACCGGCTATGCAAAAGTCTTCCAGAATAAAAAGGGCTTCACAGAATGTTCGTAGAAAATTCAAGATGTAGCTGGATAAAAAAAATATATTAGGATTTCGGTCGGTTAAAAGTATGGTGGTAGCTCCTGGTATTTTTTTTTTTTTTTTTTTTTTGTAATGAAAACATTATCAGCCACTCCAGCCAGCCGTTCGTCGATTTTGGTCGTTAATGTAGTAAATGTTCACCACCGCGTTATTCACAGTTGTTATTTCAGTTCTCATATTCTCCACTGCAGTTTGCTATCCGATTTTCAGTTCCTCCATTCCGGTTTTCAATTTCTCATGCATCTTCCCGAGTCCGAATTCTATTTTCTTCAACTTTGCCAATCCAGTTTTTATTTTCTTCATTTCGGCCAACAAACGTTTCATCATCTCCCTTATCTCGGAGTAAATATCCCACTTCTGACACCAGTGTAACAAATGTCTTTAATTGTAACCAATTTTTAAATCAACGAAGCCTTTAATTCACTGCTGCAAACAATTCACTCGACGTTTCGATACATAAATAGTTCACGGCTTGCAACGCCACTGCGCGCTAACTCTCCAGTCACTGATGACTCACTCGAATTCAAGACTCTCAACACTGGCTTGCAATTCTTGCTTCCTTTTATAGCCAGAAAATTAGGACAGGAGTTGGATAGGTAGAGTCAGAATGAAAAATTCAATGACATAGACCCACGGATCTCCCGATTTCTAGCCGGTTGCTCTGCCACTGAGCTACCACGGCAACATGCCGGCATAGCATTGAGTTTCTCAACTGACTCGTATGTTTCCCGGTAAACCACAAGGTGATCTCAAATTATCTTGAGATGACAACCCCAATGGTGACTTACAATATTGTAGGTACTTTAGCCCCAGGATTCATAGTATAGCCAACAATTATGGTCAATTGGTATTAGATAGATTGTTTTATCACACAAGCCGTGTGTAGGACAGGTGTTGGATACGTAGAGTCAGACTGAGAAATTCAAAGCCATAACCGGGATTTGAACTACGGATCTCCCGATCTCTTGCCGGTTGCTCTGCCACTGAGATACCATGGCAACGTGCCGGCATAGCATTGAATTTCAGTGGCAGAGCAACCGGCTAGAGATCGGGAGATCCGTGGTTCAAATCACGGCTATGGCATTAATTTTTCAGTCTGATTCTACCTTTCCAAGCATATATTTATTTCTTCTACAAACTGATTATAATCAGAATATGCTCTCAAATAACTGTCTTCCTTCACTGCTTCTGCAACAATTCTGCCGCTTTCAACATTCTCTGTGGTGTCTAATACTACACGCCACGAATTTCACGTCAAAACTTGCTCAACTGCTACTGTGCTCCCAGTTGAAACTAAATTCTGGGCAGGGATTCGCTCCCCTTGTTGTACCTGTGGATCAAGTGGCAGGAAACTTCCAGAAACAGTCGCTCGTGCAAATCCATCTCAGTTGTAACAATGTCGACGTCAAAGATGTCAATGTCACATCTCACGTGTTCGCTCACACAGATGTAACAATCGCAACTTCGTCTTCAAAACTACTTGTACACGGGTTCACTAATGCAGATGTAACAGTAGGTGGCTACAATCAGCTGTGACACACGGCCGCAGGGCTTAATCACACAATTTATTTTTATTTGTTTTTTTTTCAAGGAAGCTAAGTTTCTATTTTATTTTTAATTTTTGGATAAGGCATCAATTGGAGATTTTACAAGCTGATTTTTTTATTTTATTCTTTGTTTGTTAAACACAAACTGGATTTCAAGAATCCTTATAAAAAGGAAGTCTCATTTATTTTGTTTGGAGCTTCTGCAGACATACTGCAATCAGCATTTTGCGTATTCTAGATGTCATGCATTCACAAAAGTATCACCCTTTGTTGGAAGAGAAAGCGTCGAATAGATTTCAAAATCAGAAGTAAAAGAATGCCATGTTAATGATGAAACAGGAATTTTATCAGGAATTTGTAATTCGAAGAGTGAAAAAAGTTTATTCAATTTTCCGATAACTCTGATATCGCCTCCATATAAAGCTAGCTTATTAGTTTTGTATCTATGTTAATTGAATAGCTCCTCTGACATGTACGGTGTAATATAGGAACGACATAAATGTTTATTACTAATATGCAATATTTTATCAAAAGTAATACCACAAGTGTTTTATCTTGTCGATAATTCACGACCGGAGCGACGCGACGCGAGTGAATTGTCCTAATAGATGAAAACACGAGTTGTATTTGATAAGACAATTCAGAGAAATAGACTATTAATAATTTATAATATATAGGAAGGGAGATTGTATCAGGTTATGATTGTAATACTTATATTAGTTCTCAAATGGTAGATGACGCATTCGACCATGTTTATTTACCGAATGTTTTTTTTTTCTTCACTGCATCCTGAATTATGATATGGCTGCCATGCCTATACCCTATGTACGAATATCCATAGCAACAATTGAATTAGGGAACAATTATTTTATTTCAGTTTTTAATAACTAATACATCGAATGGAAACAAAGGTTATTTCATTTGAGTTATTGCTCTAATCTCATTCATAAGAAATACAAATAATGATTATTTTAGCTCCTTTTTTGAACTAAATATATTATGAACTGGATAAAACTTTACATAAACATTGTAACTGAATTAATTGAAAGTACAATTGTGAAATTGAGAGTTATTAATAGTAAAGGTTGGTTCACAGGATTGTCACCCTGTTACTAATGACAGGAGATGAAACATACGAACGTCAGGTTCGACAAGATTTCAAAGAAAAGAACATCAGCTGCGATAAGATTTTTCGATAATATCGTTCCAGTCAGATGACCGCGATTGGTTGAAATTGCCTAATCTCGGCCATTGCACTGGCGCTTTAAAAGTGAGCTAAATTGTCACTGCAAATTTGCGAAAGCCATCAGGATAAAAATGTCGTATGTTGCACTCATGAACTTTCCGTTTTCTTTTCCACAAACGGTTTTTACGATAGTTGGAAAGGTATAGTCAGGCTGAGAAATTGAATGTCATAGCTGGGAACAAAATTGAGAACGGTAGATCCATGTTTCAAATCTCTCTATCTTTCCCACAACTATCCTCAAACGACTAGTATGGAAGAAACAATTAATCAACAATGATTAACCCAATAATTCGTTAAACAATGAGGCCGGGGCTTAAAATACTTACCACATTGGAATTTTAAAAGAATTCCTACAAAAATGTGGTGCTTCGAAAACTCATTCCATTCCATTTAATTTTCATTAAATAGTGATAATACTCCTGGCATGTATAAATCCCAGTTTATTTTCCCAGCAATTTCCTTTCATTCATTGCCTGTTATAAAATACGTTGGAATAAAAAACAAATAACTAACGTGTAATTTCTTTAGCAAGGTTTTGTAAGACAAGGAGCTTAATGTGAGCTAGCTTCGTGATATTGCAATTACAAAAAATATTACGATACAAACACTAAAACAATGAAGTGGAATAAAAATGTTGTAAACTTTATTTTAAAAATACTAAATTCATAAATCTCCGTTTATATTCTTTGATAGGTATGCTTGAAAGTTTCGCTATAACATTATAATCTTACCAAAATATGAAGATGTTCCTATTTTAAAGAGAAGATAGATTATTAAGAATATTTAAATGGTGTATTACATGTGTAAATGCTTTGTTTTGGTATATACAACTGTATGATTTATTTATGTAGCTTGTGGGAAACATTAATAATGTGTATTGATAAATTGCGTTAAATACTGCTGCCAAAATTTATAAATGTCCTTAAAGTGAGCTTCGGGCTGCAATTAAAGTACATCTCGATCAACAATAACAATTAAAATAATAAGCTTTTATAAGAATATTGAGTAGAACATTGAGTATAACAAGGCATCCTATATTTCACTCTCTTACTATGCATAACATCCAGGTCATAAAAAAGAAGGATTGACGTTTTGTTTGTAAAGTTGTTTGATTGGCACTGACATAGAAAGGCACTTCGACGTGTGTCCGACGGAGCTTGCGGAATTTCAAACAGGAATGTGCAATATATGCGCTTAGCATTTTACATGATGACTGGCATCAGTCGCTTCAACTGTGAATATTCAAAGCACCGCAGAGGTTTCATTAATGGCATCCCATAATTGAGTTAGTGGTTGTCCCAGAAGTACCCGACCTGACGTATAACAACAACAATGGTAAAAAGTACCAACCTTAGAAAGCTTAAGTTAGAAGTTTGACGATTTTACCTTGTTTAACATTTGTTTGCCAGGCATCATTAGAGAATGCTCTCAGCGAATTTGTAAACATGGATAAATTTGATCATCATTATGTGATACAATACTTTCATTTCAAAGGTTTTAGTCCAACTAATTAAAGCTCAGCTAGATTCTACTTTGGGGGAGTCTGCTCCTTCCTTTACAACGTGAAATATTGGGTGGCAGAGTTGAAGTGCCAGACAAACATCGCAGTGGTCAACCAAATGAGGTTACGAGTTCAAAAATTGTAAAGAAAATCCACAAAATGGTGTAGGATGACCGTCGACTATCTGCCATTGCAGGCATTTCAAAAAATTCTGTACATCGCATACTGATTGCACATGACTTTCTGATATCCAAATTTTCAAAGTGGATAACGTGATTTCTCACAATAGAACAACAGTAGTTTATTGTAGCGAAACATCCTCACGAAGCTGAGTTTTTGTGTCGATTCATAACAATGGATGAAACCTGGGTCCATCACTTTACACCTGAGATGAAGGAACAGCCAAAACAGGGGATTGGAAGGGCAGTATCGGCTCCAAAGAAGGTGAAGACAGTTTCATCTGCAGGTAAGGTCATGGCTTCAGTTTTCTGCACGCACGTGGGATAATTTTCATTGCTTATCTCCAAAAAGGCAAAGTAACCATGGTCAATATTATGCGAACTTGTTACAGAGTTTGAGCGATGAAATCGAGCAAAAACTGCCCCAAACTTGAAGAAATGGCTTGATGGTAGAAGATTTGCCAACAATGAAGAGGTGGAGTCTGCAGTTGATGGCTATTTTGCAGAACTCGATAGTTTTCACTATAAACAGAGTATCTAAGCTATTGAGCATAGCTGGGAAAAGTGTATCGAGCTGAAAGGAGACTATGTAGAGAAATGAAGATGTTTTTCTCCAATATTTCTGTGCTTTCTTTGTTATGTCGAGTACTTCTGGAACAGCCCTCGTACCTATATTTCGATGAAATCACATGCTATTGGTGCCATACAGTCTGGGGAGACATTTTATTGTTCATAAACAACTTATACTAAGACGTGGTCATTGGTGGATTTGGCGTTGACGCTCCGCCGCGAAAAGGTCGCGGGTTCGAATCGAACTATGGTATGGATGTTTAGTGTTGTGCGTTTCTCTCCCCCTGATGGCCAATTAGGTTATGCCTGAAGGTCAATAGGCACAAAAAAAAAAAAAAAAAAAAAAAGCTTGTGCATATATTGAAAAATTGGATGAGTTTCAGTCACACGACTTTATCTATTCTGTAACAAACTATTCCTGCAAAAGCTTATAATTCCGTTTACTTTGTTCTAATCAAGAAATGGCCTTCTACTTATTTCCTTATTATTATAAACAATAATACTGTGCTAAAATCATAATCACCTTTTAAAATCTGGTTTATATGTGATTGAAATTCGTTCTACAAAAGAAAAATAGGTAAAAAATTCTCTATTCAGAAAGTTATCTATTTTAATATTGAAACTAATAGCAAGGAATATCTCGGAAATGGTTAACTCAACGAACAAACAAATCTGAAATATTCCTTCCTTCTTTCTTTCTTTCTGCTTTCTTTCTCTATTTACCCTCCATTTACACCCCCTGGGCTTTACCTGTGAGCAGAAACTTGATCATCCCGAAGCCTGGCATGAAAGTGAGGAAGTAGTTAATATGAAATGAAAGTAAAATGGATGACCAGAAAGATGATGATGGAATGAATGGCGGGGATAATCGGAGAAGCCAGAGGAGACCTGTCCAGACGCCGCTTCTGGCACCACAAATCCCACATGGGATCCCTTGGGATCGAGCCTGGGTCGCCAAGGTTGGAGGCAAGCGGTCTAACCACTCGGCCATGATGGCCCATGACAAACTGTTTTGAGAAAAAAATGTAAATACAAGTTTGATATTTATCTGAAATTTGTATTTAATATACACTGTTCAGACAATAGTCATTTTGTTTTTCTAAAACTCTGATGTGTTCCATTCACATAACTTTCTCTAGCCTTCTCAAACATTCTTACAAAGATTATTCTTTTGTCTACATCATACTAATCAAGATAAACATTAGCAGAATTGGTCTTATTATTTTCTTCCTTGGAGGCAGAAATGAAATAAGCAAATACATTAGGGTAAACCGATATTCCAATCTTTTAAAAGCAGTTTACTGTGTGAAATAGCTGAGGTTCGGTTCGTTTTGCATGGTCACGTTTGAGAAAATCGACGTATATACTTTAAAATTGAAACTAATAATAAGGGATATCTCGAAAACGGTCAATTCTACAAGAAAAGGATATATGACATAAAGTATGTGTTTTAACGAGCTCTACATTTTTTGTGGAGTCATTTTTGTCTACCTCTTACGGATTAACCGTTATGCAAAATTCTGCAAAAATCATATACAATAAAGAAGTCCTAAGAGGTCATTCTCAGAAAATGAAAAATATACATTTTATGTGCCATATCAATATCTTTAATATACCTTATTTTAATCAAAATTGTTACTTATTTTTGAGACAAAATAATTTTTAAAACATTTTCCATGTAAAGGATAGTTTTCTTGAAAATCTTCTTGTCGCATTCTTTGAAGATACGAAATATAAATAACAAACTGGTACCTAACGGTCTTCTAGTTTTTGAGTATGCTGTCCAGACACACGTGCTTTTTTCGGATTAAGGGGACATCAAAACATATATTTCCAGTGAAATCTCGACATCAAATTTTTGGGTGAAATAAAACTTTTCTCGAGTCACTATGCACGTTGTACGTACATACGTGATAGGAAAAGTAAACATATACAAATGTTTTGGATTTCCCCAAACATCTATATGGGTAAGATCGCGATATCAAAATTTTACTTTCTCTACACGTACTGCGTACATAGTGTATAGAGAAGGTAGATATTGTATTGCAACCAAAAAATCCATACCGAGATTTCACCGGAAATACATGTTTTGGGTCCCCCTGAATCCAAATAAAGCCATTTTTGGATAAAGGTCAGTGTGTGCGTGCATGTGTGTGAGTGTGTGTGTGTGTCTGTGGACAGCATAACTCAAAAACGAAAAAACCGTTAAATACCAAGTATTTAAGTTTGATATCTTCCAAGGATGCAACACGAAGATTTTCAAGAAAATGTCCCCACCCCAAACTACCCTTTTTATGGAAAACAATTTAGCAAATTTTGATATTCTCAAAAATGGCTAACGATTTTCATTAAAATATCAAATATTAAAAATATTTACCTGATAAATAAAATGAATATCTTGAATAGCCTCTGAAGACTACTTTATTCTGGATGAATTTTACGGAATTTTGTATAACTGGATAACTCTAAGAGATAGACAAAAACTTAACTAACAGAAAATGTAGAGCTCGTTAAAACACACAATTTATCTTATATGCATTTGTTTCGTAGAATTCATCGTTTTTTAGATATTACTTGTTATTGTTTTCAGATTAAAAAACATACTTTTCTCGTACAGGAATTTGTCAACTTCTGTCCATACAAACAAAGGAACCTCAGTCACATAGCAACCAGCGTTTTATTATCACTTTAACCTATGTCACTCCCTTATTTCGCTTCCACTTACAAGGAAGCAAGTAATAAGACTATTTCTGCTATTTTTTCTCGATTAGCATGAAGTAAATAGAAGCATAAGCTTTTTAGCGATAATTTGTTGCAGTGATTAGGGAAAGTAATGTGAATGGAACACAATAGTTTTTTTGGTAAAATATAATACTTTCTCTTCTTACTGGGTACGTTGTAGAGAAAGAAACAGTCAAGAATAAGGTTAATCCATGTGCCACTATTGTATATGAACCAAACTAAGTATAGATGGAGTTGACAAGGCCAGGGTAGGCCTTTGGGCATATGAAAGGGGAGTCAAATCGATACCACGGCTAACAGTGGTGGCTTTCATTGCATAGAACAGACTTAATAAACGTAACAGGTAGGTAGAAGAACAAATGAACTCCAGATCTGAAACAATAAAAGGAAAATTCTGAAAATGGTTAGCTCACAAAAATATTATTGATAAATTTGTAAGCTTTAATTAAGATTTTGTATGATCTACTGGACTAAAAAATCTGGCGTGTTCTATTCACATGACTTTCTCTACATCTCTGCAACAAATTTTGGTTTAAAAGATCGATCTTATATTTACTTCATGCTAATCGAGAAAATCAGCAGAAATAGTCTCATTACTCTTATAAGCTTAACGAGATCTATGTTTTTGTGAAGTAAGATTTTATAAGATATACTAGTTTAAAAAGCTGATGTGTTACACTCACATGACTTTCTCTAGCTGCTCTACAAACTCCTACAAAAGATTATTATTCTTTGTACACAATGCTAATCAAGATAAATGTTTGCAGAATTTTATTACTTAGTTCCTAATAAGTAAAAGGGAATAAGGGAATACACTATGCTAAAGTGATTGTCAAATGTTTTAAAAGCTATCGTTATGCGATTATCATTGCAAATCACTTCTTTGCTTGGCCAGGAGTAGAACAAAAGAAAAACAGACACTTCCTGTGTGAGAAAAGTTTAAATACTTCCCAATTAAAACCAATAACAAGGAATATCTCGAAAACGGTTACCTCCACAATAAAAACGTGAAGGAAAATTCAGCAAAATTCATCCAGAATAAAGAGGTCTTCAGAGACTGTTCCCAAAAAATTCGAGATATACATTTATTTCGGACATAAATAGCTTTGATATACGGGATGTTAACCAAAATCGGTAGCCATTTTTAAGAAAATCAACATTTTCGAATTTTTTTCCATGTAAAGGGTAGTTTACGGTGGAGGTTTTTTTTTTTTTTTTTTTTTTTTTTTTTTTTGAAGATCTTCGTGTCGCATCCTTGGAAGATACTAAACCTAAATATCAAGTTTGGTATTTAAAGGTCTTTTTGTTTTGGGGCTATGCTGTCCACAGACAAACACACACACATACACACACAGGGACCTTTTTTTAAAAATGCTTTTTACGGACTCGGGGGACCCCAAAACAATATATTTCCGGTGAAATCTCGGTATCGAATTACAATACCTTCTCTATCCCTAAGTACTCGTACATATGGAACTAGAGAAAGTAAAAATTGAATGCGTTCCGTTCGTAAAACTTTCTCTACATTTATACAACATATTATTGTTAAAACACTTGATTTTCTATTTACTTCATGCTAATCCAGAAAAAAAGAATCAGAAATGGTCTTATAACTTGCCTTCTTGTAAGTATAAGGGAAATAGAAGAGTGCCATAGGCTAAAGTGATAGTAAAATTCTTTTAAACGCTGGTTGTTATGTGATTGAAGTTCCTTGTTTGTATGGCCACGACTTGAGAAATTTATTGGGAAAGTATAAGTGTTTTAAAACCAAAACCAATAACAAGGAATAAACCAAAAATAGTCAACTTCACTAAAAATACATATAACATAAATGGACGTTTTAATGAGCTGTGCATTTGTGTTAAGTAAGTTTTTGTATATCTCTTAAGGTTTACCCGTTATGCAAAATTAAGTAAAATTCCTCCAGAATAAAGAGGTCATCAGAGGCTATTCCCAGAAAATTCAAGATATAAATTTAATTTTTCATGTTAATATCTATAATATACGGAATTTTAATCAAAATTGTAAATGCCATTTTTTTAAAAAAGTCCAAATTTTCGAAAAGTTTCCATTTAAAGTATAATTGGAGGTGGTAGAGTTTCCTCAAAATCTTCATGTTTTATCCTTGGAAGATACTGAACTTAAATACCAAATTTCGTATTTAACGGACTTTTCGTTTTTGAGCTATGCTACACACACACACACACACACACACACACACACACACACACACACACACACACACACATACATTCTCACGGAAATTTTACTAAAAATTCTTTTCGGTGAAATCTCGGTGTCAAAATGTTGGATACAACACAATACCTTTTCTATACGCTATGCACATAGCACGTGTAGAGAAAGTAAAAATTATACAAATGTCATTTAGAATAGAAAGGACTAGACAGGAAATTCCTAGAGTAATCAAGCCCATAGATTTACTTTCTGATAGAAGTACTTTAATTGTATGGAACGTCAATGAAAATCGTTAAAGATAATTTACTTTCTCTCTCTATGTATGTAGAGAAGGTATTGTATTCCACCCAAAAATTTGATATCAGGATTTCACCGGAACTACATGTTTTGACACCGTTTGAATCAAAAACAAAAATGCCGCGTCAGGAAAAGATTAGTTCCTTACGGTATTTTAGTTTTTTGAGCAATGCTGTTCACACACACACACACACACACACACACACACACACGGACATTCTTCTGAAAATGCCTTTTTTTTTTTTATTTAGGGAGTCTCGCAACATGTATTTTCAATGAAATCTCGGTATAGAACTTTTGGGTGAAATACAATACTTCCTATATTCATTATGTACATAGTGCGTGTAGAGAAATTAAAATTACTATTGGTAAAACTATAATTTGCTCTTTGTGCAAACTCTGAGAAACTTTAGTCGCATTTAAATAAAAACCAGACGTGTGGAACTTTTTGAAGGTATGGAAATGTAGTGTTGAGAAAAACACTTTAATAAAATGTATACTTGGAAACAGGTGTATTTTACGATCTTTAATTGGCTATGGAGCCCGAAGCAAGGAGAAAGCAGCTAAAAGTTGATACTTTATAGACGCTCTAAGGTTGTAACAACCTTGGAAAGTGCAATTTTTACTATCTCTAAACGCACTATGTACATAGTGTATAGAGAATTATAGCACTCCACCAAAAAATTCGATACCGAGATTTCACCGGAAATATATGTTTTAGGGTCCCCTGTATCCAAAAAATTATTTTCAGAAAAAGGTCCGTGTGTGTGTGTCCGTGTGTCCGTGTGTCAGTGTGTTCGTGTGTCTGTGAACACGATAACTCAAAAACGAAAAGTCGTTAAAATACCAAACTTGGTATTTAAGTTTAGTATCTTCCAGGGATGCGACACGAAGATTTTGAGAAAAATCCCCCCACTCCAAACTACCCTTTACATGGAACCTTTTTCGAAAATTTTTATTTTCTAAAAAATGGCTCTAACGATTTTGATTAAAATGTCGTATAATAAAGGTATTTACCTGACCTGGGAATAGCCTCTGAAGACTACTTTATTCTGAGTGAATTTTACATATGTGGTAAACCGTAAGAGAGAGATAAAAACTTACCGCACAAAAAATGTAGAGCACATTAAAACATACAATTTATGTTGTATACATTTTTTTTCGTGGAGTTGATTGTTTTTGAGATATTCCTTGTTTTTGGTTTAAGCTATAAAAGCTTATATTTTTCTCATACAGGACTTAATGATATATAAAAGAATCCTGCGGGACGACATCCGGCACACCGGTGGAGCTAATATGATTGTGGCAATGGACAGTATTATTAGCAAGATTTTCGTTGAATTATTGGGCATTAGAAAAGGGAAATTATCTCTATAGATGGGGTATAATCCCATTAACTTAAATTTTGCTTACTTTTCCACATTTTCCAAACGTAAGTATTCGTTAATAACTTTATCTTTAAATATTTTACTTTTTATTTAGGTTTGAAATGTTTCTTTTAAAGGTTTAGTTAAGCAAATAATAAAATTATTGAGGGAGTTTAACCCTTTGAATGGTTAGACCGCTCGCCTCCCACCTAGGTGGGCCGAGTTCGATCCCAAGCGCTCGCATGCAGGATTTATTATGGACGAAGCGGCGGATTTTCTCCGGGTCCTCCGGTTTCCCCACTACTCATTCGACCAAATGCTTCATCATCTTACGTATCATATATTTTCGCTTGAATGTTACATCATCCACTTCCTCACGCTCACGCCTGGTTACAGATCGACCACACGTTCCGGGTTCTCCATTCTGTGGTTTCGTGCAGGCTTCTGACCCCTCGGCATTAGCCTGTAAGTCCTAGGGGCTGTCATTTCTAAATACGGGGACAACGAAACGAAAAGACAACACTAATTAAGCGATATTTGTTTTATTTTACATGTATTTATGGTAAATATGAATAGATAATTTTAGTGAAATACAATACTGTCTCTACTTTTAGGTCAGAGAAAGTAATACGATATTATGGCATCTCGGTGCTGAAAATACTGACCTTGGCGCCGCTCGCCTATGCCATAAAGCGAAGAAATGGAAAATAATGTTTGCACAAAGTTTCTGTATTCGCTTTGTAAATGGTGCGGCTCTGAAGGAAAGCATTGTATCGATTTAAAAATTACACGGTTGAAACAAGAGAAGCACTTCAAGTACTGTTGTGTCTCAGGTCTGTTTACCCTACTGCTTCTGTGGTGTGCCGCAGTGAAATAGCGTTAAGTCCGTCGTCCAAAGTGTTCCATTGCTCTAAATCTTTTCTGCTTTTTCTACTCCCCGTCGTTTATTACTTTCTCAACTTCGTACATAGTGCATGGAAGAGAAGATACTGTATTTCCCCCAAAAATTCGACATAGAATCTCACTGAAAATACGCGTTTTTGGGTCCACTGTGCTCAAAAAAGTATATTTAGCAAAAGTTCGCGTATGTGTGCACGTGCGTGTGTGCGAGCGTCTCTGTGAACTTGACACATAAATTCAGCATCTTCCCAGGATGTATCACAAGATTTTCAAGAAAACGCCCCTACTCAAAACTACCCTTAAATGGAACAATTTTAGATAGGTTATTTGTTTTTCTCAAAAATGATTTACGAATTTATTAAAATACCATATATTTAAGATATTTTAATGGCAAAATATTTACCTTGGATTTTCTTTGAACTGAATTAGTATATTCTATAACTGGTAAGTCGTAAGAAATAGATACAAATTTACAATAAAAAATGTACAGCTTGTCAATGCGCACAATTTGTCGTATACGTTTTTTTCGTTTCCAAGAAATTCCTTGCTGTTGGTTTCAGTTTTAAAATACTTAAACTTTCTCAACTCCTGGCCATGCAAAGAAACGAATTTCAATACCATAGCAACCATCTTTCATAGTGCATTGCGTACTAAGAACCTTTAAGTTATACTTATCGGGTCGAGAATGCATTCGAGATCTGATGGGTAACTTACAGTTCGTGGTTAGCCAATTATTTTTTGAAATACTTAAAAAAAAACTGCATGAAATCCAATAATAGATCGAAAATGCTTTTCAATATTTTATTGAAAATTAATACAAAATGAATTCTCGATATGAACAAATGAAATGCTACTTCTAAATGAGTTGGACAAAGCCTTCTTATACATTTTTTTGTTAATGAATTTTGGAATAGATTCTTTACTTGAAGTAACATATGTCTTGGCTGTTAAGTTATTTATTTATGTAGCTGAATTGAATTTTTAGATTTTTCATAATCATTATCAAGCTGTAAAATGTTATGAAAATGAGCGACATTGCTATTGAAGACGCTGCGGATCCAGCACGTGGCTCACTTTTAATAGCGAAGTCGAAGCAAAGATAGGTTGATTGTTACGATTTCCTAATTGTACTGTAAGTATTAATGGCCCCTCAAACTCTTACTATAAATACCTACAGTGCTTGGTGGCATGGTAATTAATAAATGAATTGGAAATTTAGCTTACGTTATTAAATATATGTTCAGAATATTAACTTACGTATCAACTGTTTCAAAAAAGTATTGCTCTATCAGATTAGCATAGTGTATTCCCTTATTTCACTTTTACTTACAAGAAAACAAATAATAAGGATAATTTCTGCTAATGTGTATCTTGCTTACCATGAAGTAAATAGAAGAATAAGATTTTTAACAATAATTTGTTACAGAGATGTAGAGTCATGTTTTAATGGAACACGCCAGATTCTTTTTTAATTTACAGACAAAATTTGTGAGCTATATTCTGTGTCAGACGCCAAACATTTAATATAAGGTCAGATAGGTAAATAAAAAAAACAGCTTAATATCTTTTACACGCCTTTCTTCGATGGCTTATATTCTTGATTTTAATTCAGGAAAAACTTTACCGAAATAAGTAGTTCATTATTGTTTCGTTGTAGATACAAAGGGGATATAGAAAATACAATTGATGGATGTTTAAAAGTGTTTCGCTATTTCCCTGGTTTGAAATCCCATAGTTTTCCATTCATCAGAAACAACTGAATAGGAAAAGCACTTTAAAAACATGACGACATCATTGTAAATTTCAAACTATTAGTAACAAATATCTTGGAAATTTCTAACGTCACAAAGACATCTTCTGTATTGTAAGAGTTTTAAAGCTTTGTGTACTACGTTTTCACCACTTAGGCAAAACAAAACAAAATTGTCTCAGAATTTTGCAACTTTCTTGCAAATAATTGAAGATACACATTTTTCCTTAAGTGTATGGTTACCATGGCGGTGTGGTTGATCCGCTAGCCTTTGACCCAGGCGGTTCTGTTCGATTTTTGGTGGACAAAGCGAAGTCTGGGCGTGATTTTTCTATGGGTTCTCCGATTTCCCCCACAATTCATTCCACCAATTGCTCCATAATCATCTTTCATGTCACTCACTTCACCGTGAGTTCATATCATCCACTTAGTCACTTTCATACTACCCATCCTGGCTTCTCTCTGATACAAAACCTCCGCTCCGCTCCTCAACAGGCGCCTAACCTACTCACTAGTTTATTAAGTCCTAGGGGGGTGCAAGTTCTACACACATGGAGAGTAAACAGAGAAAAAATGTATGTTTTTAAACAAGCATTACAGTAAAGGATGACTTCCTTTTGGAGATTGGCTTGAAATTGTTTGTGTCGTATTCTTAGAAGATGCTGAACTCGTACACCAAATTTGGTATTTGAGAAAATTACGTTTTTCGCCATGTTGTAGAAATATGCACACATACATACACATACGCGCATACATAAAACACATCAGTAGTATGTAAGCAGACAAAATAAGAAAGGCTTGCATTAGAATCATAAATTGGAGGAAACCGTTGTTTTGTGGTTGCCTTCTCATATAATTTTACGCCAATAATAAATTATTGTTATTATTATTATTATTATTATTATTATATAAAAGCGGCACTGTGGCCGAGTGGTTAGACCGCTCGCCTCCCACCTAGGCGGAGGGGTACGATCCCAAGCGCCCGCATGTGGGATTTGTGGCGGACGAAGGGCGTCTGGTAGGGTTTTCTCCGTACCCTCCGGTTTCCCAGCCACTCCTTCCACCAACATTGTCCATTTCGCTTTCATTTCATGTCAACCAGTTCCTCACACTCATGTCTGTCTACGGGCCGACTCGTTCCAGGTTCTCCATTCTGTGGCTTCGTGCCGTTGGCTCCCCGACAGGCTTCTGACCGCTAGGCATTCACTTGTAAATCAGTCCTAAATACGGGGAGGGTAAGCCGACTACGAAACGAAATGAATTATATAATGGAATGACCGATTGAATCGGTTTCTGATCAAAAAGCCCATAATTTGATTTAGAGAATAGTTTAAAACATTGCTTTGATATGTATTTACTATTTGGGAACATATTTCAATAACTGTAAACACCGCTGATTTAGTTGAAAATAATTATGTAGGTATACTTACTTAAATTTTTCTTTTCATTTGCTAATTAAACACCTCATAGCTTGTACAATATCTGATAAGAAGAAATAATTTACTTAACAATGCACTGGTGGCCATGTTCGCCCCGTTCGTGATTTTGAGCAATAACTCAAGCAATAATGAATAAAACATGCTCCTTCTCACCGTTGATAGCAAAAACCAAACATTGTCCTTGAGGGAAGTACCAACATGGGTACATTAAATTAGCTAAACTTCCTGAAAAATGTTTTTAAGCGTTGCCTCACGCTTCGAGTCCATATTGGTATAGTTTACCAACGATATAATGAGGTAAGAAACATTTAGAGATTTATAGATGAAGTGTTATTTTTAAAAGCAAAAGAGCTAACTGTACTTATGAATTGATTGTTGATTTAAAAAATCCCAGGTATTCCACCCATATAGCACATCTCCACATCTCTGCAACAAATCATTGATAAAAAGCTTATTCTTCTATTTACTTCATGCTAATCGAGACAAAATTAGCAGAAATAGTCTTATTACGTGCTTCCTTGTAAGCAGAAGCAAAATAAATTAGTATCATAGGTTAAAGTGATAGTCAAAAGCAAGTTGTTATGTGACTGGAGTTCTTTTGTTTGTATGGCCAGGAGTTGACAAATTCGCGTATGGGAAAAGTTGTTCAAAGCAAAAACAAAAAACAATGAATATTTAATGAACTCCACGAAAAAAAATGCATATAACATAAATTGTGTGTTTTGACGTGCTCTACACGTTTTGTGTAATAAGTTTTTGTCCACCTTTAACGGTTCAGCAGTTATGCAAAATTCCGTAAAATTCATCCAGAATAAAATAGTTATCAGAGGCTATTCCCAGAAAATTCAAGATATACATTTTATTTGTCAGGTAAATATCTTTAGTATACGATATTTTAATCAAAATCGTTAGAGACATTTTTGAGAAAATAAAAATTTTCGAAAAAAGTTCCATGTAAAGGGTAGTTTGGGGTGTGGGGATTTTTCTCAAAATTTTTGTGTCGCATCCCTGGAAGATACTGAGCTTAAATACCATGTTTGACATTTAACGGATTTTTTCTTATTTGAGTTCTGCTACTTTACCTGCTATGTATATTGTACATTGTGCTTGAGAAAGTAAAAAGAACACGGGACCTCACGAATGCGATGCTCGTACGTTACTTTGAACCATTTTGCTCGGTAAAATATCTAACTAAAGCTATAATTTCCATAATATAATTTTCAATTATAATAGGATTGAATCGTTTTTCCGAAATTGAAAAAATTTCGGCTTATTCAGTGACCAATTTGGCCATGATTCAAGGTAATTCTAGTCGAAGGGAATTCTAGTAGAAGTTGTGTAGCATGAATTACATTCCTAATTCCTTGCGGTTTCTGGTATCCCCCAAGGTCCCAAAACCGCAAGCCTACCTTGTATGTAGTTTTGCTGGAAACAATTACAGCACTGGCTTTTGGCTTTACGACTGCCTCTTAATTGGAAGAAACTTGCATTGGAGACGACCATGTCAAATGAATAATAAACACTATTCAACGAATATAAATGGAAGTACTTTTCGGGCTATTATGTTGTGAATTGCTGGAGACTGGTATTCCTAATCGCCGAACACGTCATTGATCCAGAAGGAGAATACATCATCAAATTTACATATCATCAGCACATACATGTATTCTTTTACTTTCTCTACGTGTACTAAAATAAAATAAAATCTGTAATACAACATCCTGGCATCTTGTTCCCTATACCAGGACGTACATTGCAAACTTTATAATTTATTTCCCACTTTTAAATTATTGTTATACATAATTATTTTACAGATAATACTTATATACTAATAACTCAAAATTTAATTTAAAACAAAAACAAATTATATAAACTGAAATACAATAGATTCCAACCATAAAACAACTTTCACTAACACTAAATCATCATGGAATCCAGTAACACAAATAACTGGTACCCACAAAACTATGCTCTGGATTATTAAGATAAATGAAAAATTAATCCTATAATACTGGTATCCAGCAGAATGTGCACTCGTAACCAGCGTAACTAAATAATCATATTATACAATAATTTCTTTACATTATAGTAAACTATAGAGTATTGTCTTTTACTTCCTTTGGCTAATATCTGTTACTGATTACACCTAATCTTTTACATCATCATTACACTAAACTCACTGTATTTAACTTTTTAACACTATCTAGCACTTCACTAACACTTCCTCCTCAACGTCATCTCCCCTTGCCTCGTACTGTCCACCGCCAGAAGCCCATAATCTACCATTCCTGCTCTCACACACCCTCTGCATCCCTCTTATCATTCTGGTCTACATCGGCTCCTCCTTCTTCGCCTCCTTCTACTATGCTCGACTCCCCTTCATTTTCCATTAGTCTCCAGTCTCCATTTAGAATTAGTTTGCATTATTTATTCTTCCTCTTCTTCCTAAGAACTTTCTCCCTTGGTTCATCGTTATTTAAGTTGCAATAGTATTTGCTTATATTTTTGTGTTTAAGTATCAGAATGTCAGTTATAAGTTTAAGTTTACTGATTTCGAATTCTGTCGAATCTTCTTAATTCGTCTCTGGCTAGTGCATGGGTTGGTATTTCCACTTGTTCAATTCTCTCTTCCCAGGAAATTTTACTAATTATATTCGCTAATTTCTCTAGGTGGATATGTAAGTCTTCATTTCTCTACATGTACTATGTACAGCGTCTATAGCGAAGACATTGTAATGCACCCAAAAATTCGATACCGAGATTTTACCGGAAATACATAATTTAGGACCCCCTGAATCCAAAAAAAAAGGATTTTTAGAAAAAGGTCCGTGTGTCTGTCTATGGGCAGCATAGCTCAAAAACGAAAATGTATGACAAATTATCTGCTTTAACGAGATTAACATTTCTCATACGGGAATTCAACTGCTAGTCATACAAATAAAGGAATTTCAGTCACAGAGCAACCAGTTTTGAAAATATTTGACTGTCGCTTTAGTATATAATACTTCCTTATTTCTCTTCTACTTCCAAGGAAGCAAAGAATAAGACAATATCTGTTAATTTTATATCGATTAGCATGAAGTAGATAGAAGAATAAGTTCTTTAATAAAATATGTAACAGATGTAGAGAAAGTCATGTGAATGTAATACATCAGATATATTTTGTTGTTTATATTTCCTTGTAAGTGAGTAGCGGTATTTGTTTCAAACAACAATGGTAAAAAGTACCAACCTTAGAAAGCTTAAGTTTGAAGTTTGACGATTTTACATTGTTTAGCATTAGTTTGGCTGCCTTCATTAGTGAATGCCCTCGGCTGGTTTGTAAACATGGATAAAACTGGTCATCGTTATGTAATATAATACTTTCATTTGGAAGACCTTAGTCCAACTAATATTAAAACTGAGAGTCTGCTCCTTCGTTTGCAACAGTCAAGTATCGGGTGGTAGAGTTTTAGTGCGGCCGTACGAGCTGCCAAGACGAACATCGCAGTGGTCGATCAAATGAGGTTACACACCCAGAAATTGTAAGGAAAATTTACAAAATGATATTGGATGACCGTCAACTGTAAGTGCGCGAGCTAGCACTCATACATATTATATCTACATTTATTTTGAAATACTAACTCTTAACCTAAAAACTGCAGATAAATTACCTTGCTTTCCATAGCATTGCTAGTTTCAGCATATAAAAGTGCACGCTCCCCAGGTCTTGAAGAATTCTAAAACATAATAACTTGTTAGGGGCCTAGTATGGGTTTAATATTATTTTGTGTCATGTATCACATTGGAGCCCATTTACCTACCTCAGCATTTGAACTTTTTCTGTTCTACACATGGCTTTCTGCCAAATTCTTTAAATGTCTGTTTCTTTTACTATTTGGAGACCTTGGAGCATGCCACCGTGAACTTACACTATGCATTTTATAGTTTAAAAACCACAATTTCTCACAAACAAACAAAATTCACCAAACACTAACTTTGTCAACAAAGCACAAATAGAAGCAAAATGTTACTGGTCGAATCAAACAATATTATACAGATATATAAAACAAATAATAGCTGATTTGTGCTAAGGTGCATGTAAAAAGAATTTTATTGATTCTAAGGTCAACAATAATTCCAAATACTCAAAATTTGTACAAATAAAAGTATTTTTACTTTCTCTATATGTACTATATACATAGTGTATAAAGAAGGTATTAACTCCGCCCAAAATTTCGATACCGAGATTTCACCGGAAATATATATTTTTTGGGTCTCCTGTATCCAGAAAAAGAATTTTCGCAAAAAGGTCCGTATGCCCGTGAACACGATAACTCAAAAACGAAAAGTCGGTAAAATGCCAAACTTGGGATTTAAGTTTAGTATCTTTCAGGGATGCGACACGAAGATTTTGAGAAAAATCTCCCACCCAAAACTACTCTTTACATGGAACTTTTTTCGAAAATTTTCATTTTCTTAAAAATGGCTTAAACGGTTTTGATTAAAATATCGTATATTAAAGATATTTACCTGACAAATAAAATGTATATTTTGAATTTTCTGGGAATAGCCTCTGAAGACTACTTTATTCTGGGTCAATTTTACGGAAACTTGCATAACTGCTAAACCGTAAGAGATGGACAAAAACTTACCACACAAAAATGTAGAGCACTTTAAAACACACATGTTATGTATATTTTTTTTTGTGGAGTTGATTATTTTTGAGATATTCCTTGTTTTTGGTTTCAGCTATAAAAAAACTTACTTTTCTCATACAGGAATTTGTCAACTCCTGTCCATATAAACAAAAGAACTTCAGTCACATAGAAACCAGCTTTTGACTAACATTTTAACCTATGGTACCCCCTTATTTAGCTTCTACTAACAAGGAAGCAAGTAATAAGACTATTTCTGCTCTTTTTTTCTCAAACAGATGAAGTAAATAGAATAATTTGTTGCAGAGATGTGAAGAAAGTCATGTCAGATTTTTATCTTCTTTTTTTTTTGGCTTTTTAGATCATATAGTTGTCAAACTACAGCTCAGATGGTAGTACAATGCAGACACAGCTTTCAAATAGCAGTTAGTTTCGATGTACTTCAAAGTAGCACGTTTATATAGCGATAAAATGCAAAAATATGCATAATGCTCTGGCTGTTGCAAGTAAGGGGACGTGTCAGACGGATTTAAAGGGATTAGTGCTAAGCGTAGAGTACTGTTTAAAGGGACATAATGAACATATGGAGAGGGGGTTTTGAAAAACTATAACTGATCTACATGCGCAAGACTTCCAAGAATATTTTACAATTAAAAAACAATTTTCGATTTTTTGGCAAATTTTGCCCAAAGTTTCACTCCTGGTGTCCCTTGAAGGCATTACAAAAAGTTCTGTATATCGCATACTGACTGAAAATTTGGATATGAGAAAGTTGTGTGCAAGGTGGATGCCGTGTTAGCGTCGTGAGGATATTTCAGTCGAGTGTTTGGCAATGTTTCGCTGCAATAAGGTTGAGTTTCTGCGTCGATTCATAACAACGGATGAAACCTGGGTCCATCACTTCACACATAGGACAAAGAAACAATCAATGCAGTGGTTTGGAAGGGGAGAATCGGCTGCAAAGGGACGAAGACAGTTCCATCTGCAGGCAAGGATCTTCGCGTCAGTTTTCTGTGACGCACGCGGGATAATTTTCATTATCTCAAGAAAAGTAATCATTGACGAGTATTACAGCGTTTGGGTGATGAAATCGAGCGAAAATGGCCGCATTTGGCAAAAAAGAAAGTTTTGTTTCATCAAGACAATGCACCAGCTCACACGTCCATTATCGCCATGACCAAAATCAATGAGTTAAAGTTCAAATTGCTTCCTCATGCACCCTGTTCACTAGATGTATGCCCGTCTGATTGTTTTCTGCTTCCAAACTTGAAGAAATGGCTTGGTGGTGGAAGATTTGCCAGCAATGAAGAGGTGGAGTCTGCAGTTGATGGCTATTTTGCAGATCTGGATATTTCTCACTATAAACAGGGTATCGAAGCTATTGAACATTGCTGGGAAAAGTATCGAGCTGAAAGGAGACTACGTAGAGAAATGAAGATGTTTTCTCCCAAAATTGTTTTGCTTTCTTTGCTACATCGGTACTTCTGGGACCGCCCTCGTAATGTACTTCAGATAAGCAGTAGGGAAAATAAAATGCTTGACGTGTCTAAATAAACTGGTTATCTAACCCTCGGAATGATCCTCCAAATAGCAGAAGAGTTTGACTGCGATAATGAAAGCACATGTTTGTTCTCCTCTTGACCAACAGTATTACCTATCGTACCGCTGCGACCGTAAACACAAAAAGCAACATAATATATTTACTAAACGTCTGCCAGCTTCAATAATAAAACATCTCACGTTTTGGTTGTTCTATTTAAGTGCCTAAAATTGTATTTTTATCTGCTATAGTTTCCGCTTATATAATAAGTTTGTATAATTTTGTTCGTGGAAAAGCAATTTTGTTGTTCTCACGTGATCCGGTTAGACGGGATGGGAAAACAAATGATTCCCGGGAACGCGAACACGTGTTGTTTAATTCTGTGGGTGAAAACAATGAAGCTTCGAGCAAATATCACTATAATGACAAAGAACATTGTGTTGCAGAGCAAATGAAACATACAAACTGTTGAGAGAATTCTCATTTGTGAGTAGATACCATCCACCTGTTCCTAAGGGTTTTAATGTAATATATCTGTAAAATTTTGAAAATCCACAGTACAGAATAACTAACTAAAATTTATACCAGCTATTACAAAATATACTAGTGATATTTTTTCCATGAATGTTTATTAGTTTGTATGTTTATTTGTATAATACTTTTTATTCTCTAAATGCATTGTTCTAAGAAAAATGAGTCTGGTGATAAATGCTTAAAAATATTCACACGAAAATTTCAAGTTTTACAGTAGATGAGTTAATAAATAGATATATCATATTAAATATTGTATTTTACCCGTAATTATTTTATAAAAAGTATTACTTTTCGTACATTCTAAAATTCTTGAATTTTCAAAATTTAATAAATTATTTATCAAAATATGAGCATTAGTTCAAAAATGTATATGACCGCTTACGTTAATCTATTTTTGAAATACAGTATAAATTGTTAAAAGTAATTAATATAACATTGAGCATTTTGAGTACGGAAAAGCGTTGAAAAAGCTATTCGAGATAATAAGGTTTAAAGTTAGAGCTTATTCTTATGCACCTGTCCATTTACAACTTCAATTAATTGGTAGTTATAATATACAAAACGAGAAAATCATTGTAGTTTCTTAAAGCTCACACTTAATGTTACTTTACTGTGATTTTTTAGTTGTAATTTATCACCATTTTGGTCAAATTTCACAGATGTTAGTAGCGCCTTAAAATTATGCAACCTTTAAATTTGCAGCATTTCCTCTGTCTTTTTTTGTCGTCACTAACGCTAGTAAAATATTCCACATATAATGTAAAAGCGGTTTAAAGAGATATCAAAGGGTCAAAAAATAAATTTATTTGTTTGCTGCTTTCTTTCTCGCTCTTTATTTTTACTTTCTCTATGCGTGCTATGTACATAGTGTATAGAGAAGTTAGTCCACTCCACCCAAAAATTCAATAGCGAGATTTCACCAGAAATATATATTTAAGAATCCCCTGTATCCAAAAATATTTTTTTTACAAAAAGGTTCTTTGTGCGTGTGTATGTGCGCGTGTGTGTATGTGTTCCGTGTGTATGTGTTCCGTGTGCCTGTGAACACGACAACTCAAACACGAAAAGTCGATAAAATGCCAAACATGGTATTTAAGGTTGGTATTTTCCAAAGATGAAACACGAAGATTTTTAGGAAAATCCCTCCACCCCAAACTACCCTTTAGATGGAAAATTTTGAAAAATTTCATTTTCTCAAAAATGGCTAACGATTTTGATTAAAATCTTTAATTTTTGAAATATTTACATGCCAAATAAAATGTACATATTGAATTTTCTGGAAATAGCCTCTACAGACTTCTTTATTCTGGATGATTTTTTTTTTAATTTTGCATAACTGGTAAACCATAAGAGATAGAAAAAATCTTACTACACAAAATATGTACATCAAAATAAAAAAAAAAATTATGTCGTATGCATTTTTTTTTGTTTTTTGTGGAGTTGGTCGTCTTTTAGATATTCTTTGTTATTGGTTTCAGCTTTAAAAAATTTGGTGTGTTCCATTCACATGACTTTCTCTATATCACTGCAACAAGTTATTCTATTTACTTCATCTAATCGACAAAAAATTAGCAGAAATATTCTTATTACTTGCTTCCTTGTTAGTAGAAGCGAAATAAGGGAATACCATAGGTTAAAGGGATAGTCAAAAGTTGGTTGCTATGTGACTGAAATTCCTTTGTTTGTATGAACACGAGTTGACAAATTCCTGTATGAGAAAATTATACGTTTTTTTTTTTTCTATGGTGCTGCGTTATTTCCTTTCT
Source organism: Hymenopus coronatus (assembly GCA_030762935.1). Classification (NCBI taxonomy): domain Eukaryota; kingdom Metazoa; phylum Arthropoda; class Insecta; order Mantodea; family Hymenopodidae; genus Hymenopus; species Hymenopus coronatus. The sequence goes on along the minus strand of CM060894.1, from coordinate 26,995,643 downwards.
ATTTATAAGGAAGAGAGTAATAAAACTATTTCTGCTAATTTTTCTCGATTAGCATGAAGTAAAAATGAGCATAAGCTTTTTAAAATAATTTGTTGTAGATATGTTTAGAAAGTCATGTGAATGAAACACATCAGATTTTTTAAAAAAACATCTAAAAGTGTTGATTTAAATTGAAGATATTTACATATCAAAATGTCCACCTTGAATTTATTAGGAATAGCCTTTGAAGTGCTCATCATTCTTGACCTTTATACACTTCTAAACCTTAACAATAAAACAAATAACCATTTTTTCAAGTAATTTTTGAGACACAGCTGTTTTTGGGTTATCTGTTATTATTGGTTTGAACTTTCCAATGCTATGGGAGTTTTAAAACGTTTTCGCTATTCAATTGTTTCTCGCAAAACCTGCAGAGAGTAGAGCATTTCAAGGTCAGTTATAACGACTATCGACTCAGTGTCCTCTATTCTCTATGTGCCTACAACGTAAGTTGTAATGACAAACTAAATAATATGAATACAAATGTTAATAGCTGCACCAAACCACACACTTAATTTGAGAGAAACTTAAAATTGGAAATATTTAGAAAAAAGCTAACTTTAAAGTAAATAATAAATTGCTGTGTTATATCTGCTTAACTTCCTCTACCAATTCTGCAGCAAACAACTTTTACTAAAAATAATTTTCTATCTACTTCATGCTAAAATAATATTAGCAGAAATTATATAATTTTCTTGTTGTACAATGGAAATCAGGAAAAACACTTCGCTAAAGCGAGAGTTAAAACCTTTTAATAGTGTATCGCTACATTATGGCTTCAAATTCCGTCTCTTTTTATGACTAAGAAAAAGGAACGAAAAATCACCGAACAACCACTTCCCAATTGAGAAAAGTACAAATATTAGAAATTGTGAAACCGCGATAAGCTACATCTCGGAAACCATTGTGTATTTTAACAAGATTTACACGTTTTGTATAGAAGATTATGCCTCTCTCTTATGGTTAACCAGGTATTCAAAAGTCAGCCAAAATGAAAACGTCTTTAAAGATTATCCAAGATGAATATATATATATATATATATTCATCTTGCATAAAGACATTTTAAACACATGATATTTAATTAAAATCACTAGAACCATTTTTGAAAAAGCAAAATGTCCGATAAATGTTTCATGTAGAATATGCTGTGGTATGGAAGAATTTTGTAGAAAATCTTGGTGTTACATTTTCGGAAGATGCTGAGATTAAATATCAAGTTTGGTATTTCATCGACTTTTCGTTTTTGAGTTACGCTATTCACAGATACTCATATACGCGGAACTTGTTTTTAAAATGCTGTTTTTAGATTGAATGGGCCTCAAAATGTGTGTTACCAGTGAAATCTCGGTATCGAATTTTTGGATGGGATGCAATACTTTCCTCTACGTAAATCTCCTAAAAAGTAAGATTCTTTTAGAGATAATAAGATAATAAATCGTAAAATGTCTTTAAATGTAAAATAAAGATGAAAGCAATGTCATTAATATTTCTATTTAAACCTAAAGGATTATTAGATCTAGTTTGATGTAAGAAATTAAAAAACAGATTTGATGAAAGTTGTGAGTTTTAGAGATCTCTTTATTTTTCATATAGAATGTTTTTGTGTTTTATGGGTTTCCTTATAATACAAAACTAGAAGAGAACCTTGGGAGAAAACTCAACATATTCCTAATGCTAAGGTCTTAAACATATTGATAGTATGATCATTAGATCAGTTTCTAACAAAGTTAAAGTAGAAAAACAAAATTGTGTTTGTAGTTTGGGGTGCGAGGAGTTTCAGGAAAACTTTGAAATTAAATACTAGGTGGCCCAACTGCTCCGTATCTGGCATGCAGAATTCAACGAGGCTATAGCAGTTAAAGCCAGTATGTGGGAACTGGCTCAGAGATCTTCGGTATACCCCTCTTGCTTATCAGCGGAAACAGTGAAATGGTCACGCTTATTGAAAGGGGTAAAACGAAGGTTGCTCTTTGCTAGTTCTCCATTGGCCAGTTTTAGCCTGAAATAGCACCGCTGAGTTCTCTCTTTTAACGCACGAAGGGATATCTGCGTAGGTACGTCAAATGCGGGGTAGTTAGTTCACACCGTATCCATTTCTTTCTCTCTCTCTCTTTGTGCATCAGCTTCTCTCTCTTTCTCTCTTTTTGATACACACATTATATGGACTTATTTTCTACAAATACCTTTTTTTATATTTTAGGGCTTCTCAAAACGTATAATTTTGGGTGGAATACCACAGTTCCTCTACGTACCATAGGTAAGTAAACCTTTCTTCTTACTTCAATTCGGGTGTTTCAAAATGGGTATTTCCAAAAAAAATCTCCATTCTGAATTTTGGTTCGAATGCCGAACGTAGATGGTACACAGAAGATATGATGAAAATTAAGGATATAATGTAGAATTGATGAGAAATTACCCTGTGATTGACATTGCTGCTGATACATGACTGTCTCGGTACGCTGTTGCCATATTTACTCACTGTCCAGCTGCAGCGTCACATGTTCAACTGCTTCCTCTAAAATGCGTACTTTTTTCCATGCTTTTTCTATCACACTTCTAGTATATTGAACTATCTTTCCCCATTTTTCACTAGTTACCTCAGCTGTTCCTTTTAACATTGGGTCATGTACTTCATTGAACGTAAAAGATTTATTATTTCGGCTAACGTAACTCAACTCGATTACCACGGTCGTAATCAGTGTCACTCGTGGTTCTAGGATGAGAACAAAAGCAATGCCCGCAAAATGAGAACAAAAGCAATATATAAAAGATAGTGACGATTATGATTGTAAATGCTTACAGAATCACTGCGTTAAAATTTATGAATATATAAGAAACAGAACAAACTGGTCTGCTGTATATATAGAAGCTATCCTCCTGGCTTCAAATTTTTCGTGACCTATGAAATCCTACAAAGAATTTACGGGTTTGTAGTCCATATATTATAAGCGGAGCAGTTGCAAATGATTCCGACAGTCCTGGTTTTATATCAAGATTGTATACAAAACCCAATTATTTGGATCAGCAGAAGTAAAGAGCAGAACCGAAGAGGTGAACGTCGAGACAAGTAAATAAACTGATTGACGTAAATAAGATGCAAGTAATTTCACTGTTTATTATATATATTGTCTCAAATTCATGATAAATTGTATAGTGGAAACTGTAGCCTACGTGTATCCTAGATAGCAGAGATTCTCAGACCGTGTGTCAGAGAAAATAGAAATTTAAGGTTTTCACCTTGCAAAAAACAATATTCGTATTCAGTGTGGGATAGGAGACACCCGTCCCACTGCGCATTGTGGAGGGTAGTAGGGTAGGGTTGTGTTAGTACTTTCAGATAGGGAGCAAGAAGACCTTGGGCTTAAGGTGCAAAGAAGGTGCATTCGGGGAGGAATCTTGTGTATGAATTAAGTACATCTAAGGATGCGAAGGAGACAGTGTTATTATTGCCACTCATAGAAATTGAATGAAATACAGGCTGAGAAGTTCTTGAGGAAACCCGATAGTTTATTTTTAATTCCGCAGAACTTAGCTTTTACTCTGATTGAAAGTCATAACCTTAAAATGTAATTTAACGTTGATTGGAAGTGTCTTATAGCGTCTATAGTCCAGGTGCAAAGGTCACTCCGGGGTAGGACCTACTTCCTGGGTAGATCAGTTGTTCTGTTGTATCGTTCACGTGTGTGTGTGTGTGTGTGTGTGTGTGTTTGTATGTATTTCCAGTGTTGTAAGATATATAAAATAGGGGTAGGCTATATTTTAAATTCCAATATTTTTAGAAAGCATGACTGTGCGACGCAATTGTTATATTATGAACTTAATAAATACTACTACTACTACTACTACTACTACTACTGCTGCTGCTGCTAAGTCCACTCTTATGCAACGTTGCCTTATTAGGTTAAGTTGTGTCAACACTTACATTTTGTCTCCAATATCGGTTGCTCAGACTGATGCATAATTTCCTCTTACTAAATAAAATATATAATTTACGCAACATGACCATCAGGTATGCTATAATATATGTATAAATTTTATTCAAAACTGATTTGGTTGCTTGACAATGGGATCCCGCACATTAAAACTTATTGACAACTAAAAATCTGAATGTTATGCCTCCTTTAGCATATAATTCCCAGTTTTCAGTTAAAGAAGTGACGGAACCTATTGTAAAGTATTGGCTATAATTCATGTTGAAAGAGCTACTCAAAAAACAGAAAATGTTCAAATTATTAAACAATAAATCTAATGTGCATTTAACGATTCATATAGAACATTTATTTATTATATAATAGTTTGAAAAACCTAGTTTTCCAATAATTATTACATAGGATTGATTAAAATAGGTGGATAATATTTTTAAAGAACTAAATAATGCAAACAATGTCTGCTGTTAATGGCACGGTGATAGCGCAGCAGCTTACGAATCCAGAGATCATGGTTGGATTGTGGGTACCCACCTAGGGATTATCTCCCACTGGGGAGCACTCAGTCTCGTGACGACCCTAGGGTCCAATTGAGGAGTTCCTCTAGGGAAAATTAGCGGCTCCAGGTTGCGTGGAACGCATTAATCGGCCAAGAGGGACTCTAAGCGCTTAACTATGTCCCAACTTCTAGTAATGTATCCAGTTAAAACGCCTTAAAATGTAAATGGCGTGTTATTTATGGACGCTCTTCAACTACAGTGGTTCTCAGCGTCCCATTCTAAATTGGGAGTGAAAGACCGCTTAATTTTGCTCAGAGGCCTCTCTATCAGACTTGAGGTTCTTTTACGTGCCGTAAGTCTACGACACGGGACCAATGGCTTCACTTCCCTTCTGAACGAAGCCATGCTAAGGATTTTTACGCACGAAAAAATCCATCGTTCTCCGTCGTTTTTGAACCCGCGACCTTGGGTATATGAGGCTAGCATAGTAACCATTACACCACGGAGGGCAGCTAAAACGCCTTCAATAGACAGAGGTGGGAGTTGCAACGTCGGGCGGTAAACGTTGGCCCGATTTCGGGCTGTAGCGCTGCATTAGTTTAGTTTATTTATTTATTTTTTTAATTTCTCTACACGCACTATCTCCATAGTGTATAGAGAAGGTATTGTATGGCACCCGAAAATTCGATACCGAGGTTTCACCGGAAAAATATGTTTTGAGATCCCCTGAATCAAAAATAAAGCATTTCTAGAAAAAGTTCCACATGTGTGTCTGTCTGTCAATCAGTTTTTGTGTTTATGTTTTGAGATCCCCTGAATCAAAAATAAAGCATTTCTAGAAAAAGTTGCACATCTGTGTCTGTCTGTCAATCAGTTTGTGTGTGTGTGTGTGTGTGTGCAGCATAGCTTAAAAATGAAAAGTCCATTAAATACCAAACTTGGTATTTAAGTTCAGTATCTTCCAAGTATGCGATACTAAGATTTTAAAGAAAACCCCTCATCCTCAACTACTCTTTACATGGAACAATTTTCCAAAATTTTGATTTTTTCAAAAATGGTTTAACGAATTTCATTAAAATATCGTATATTAAAGATGTTTACATGGCAAATAAAATGTATAACTTGAATTTGCTGGGAATAGTCTCTGAATACATATTTATTCTGAATGAATTTTGAAGAATTTTACATACCCTAAGAAACAGACAAACATTAACTAAAATTAAATAAAAGTTGAAGCTTTCCTGGCGACAAATATGCTCTAGATGCCCTCGGGCTTCAAACCAGATGAGGTGATGTGAAGACCTCGACGTTTCGGGAGCGTACATCTCTCTCATCTTCAGGATACTGAATGATTGGATCGGTATGGGGCTGTTTATATATACATCGGGCACGGACCGCGTAGTATCTTTTTTTTTTTTTTTTTTTTTTTTTTTTTTACCGTTGAGGGGAGAAATGCATTCCTGCATTCGACCCCAAGCCTTTAGTGCAATGGCTAGGAGGATATGTGGAGCTCCCTGCCGGGTGCGGTATATTCACTAAAAAAAAAACTCCACGTCTTAAACGTAACATGCTGTAGGTTATCGTGCATTATTCATGCATTAGTCGGGTCCCGCTTAGCACCCCGGTTAGTAAGTGTAAGCTAAAAAGCTGGCATGCGTTGCATGCGAGCGTGTTATAGTAGCTAACTGGGATTGCCCGTGAAACCTGAGCTATACCAGTGGATTATTCATACGTTTAGGAAGGTATGGTGTTACAAGCTACATAAGAACTAATTTTATTCAGTGCAGGGAGCGTGCCTGCTTGTCAGATTTTATGCGTGTAACTTAAATTTTAAATTAACATGCTTAATTCTAGTTTGAATTGAGTGGTTTGTTTGCATCCTGTGCTGAATTGTTGTGGTGAGTATCCCGCTCGTCTATGTTTGCACAGATGGCCGTCTTATACACTCAGGTTCTTGGTCCTTCGTCCAGTCTTTAGGGTGGTCCATGTCATTCCGGTCGTCATCTGTGTGACCGACTCCGTATACAGCTGCCCGAAGTTCGCTGCCATGTCGATCAGGGTGGGAGGCAATTTTCTCCCAGGCCGCCTCGGCTTTCGCTGAGGGCCTGAGGCTCTGCAACGGGTTTGTCAGAAAAGATAAAGAAGATTATTGAAAAGATTTATGTTAGGTATTTAAAGGTGTAGGAAGGTTTTTAGGGTCTTAGGAGATTGACAAGGAAAAGTTATACACGTCCTGTGTAGTGTCATGCGTTAGTGCTCTATCAAATAGAGAAAGAGGTCTGTTATGTTTGTTTGAGTAGTGTAGTTTCTTAGTGTTGTTATTAGTGGGTTATGATGTATGTGTAGCTTTTTGTAAGTGTCGTAAGCGAGTTTCTTAATGAACTGCTCGATTGTATGTATTTTAAGTTCTTCGTGAAGAATGTCGGATGGAGCTATATATGGAACGTTAGCTACCATTCGTACTACTTTATTTTGAAATGATTGTAGTCGTGTAATGTAGTATTTGGCGGTATAGCCCCATACCGGAGCGGCATAAGTTAATATTGGGCGTATGAGCGTTTTGCATAAAGTGAGTCCCATTTTGAGGTCTATATGGGAGCCCATGATAATGAGTGGGTAGAGCCTGCCCAGTTGTGCGTTGGTCTTTCCCCGTGATTTTAATATATGTTGTTTCCAAGTTAAGCCTAGATCCATTTTGAGACCTAGCCATGTTACCGTGTTCCTCCATTCTATATTTTCGCAAAATATGGAACGTTGCGGTAACTGGTGTCTTGGAAATCTGTGATTGTTGCGTTTTGTGAATATTATTGCTTGTGACTTTCTTGCGTTAACTTTTATGCGCCATTTTGTGAGCCATTCCTCAAGATTACTGAGGGCGCTCTGTAGTCTTCTGTGTATAAAATCAGTTTCTCCCGATTGTGTCATTATGGCTGTATCATCTGTGTAGATGTATAAGTTCGTGTTTTCGGTATTCGGAATGTCATTTATGAATATGTTGAATAGGGTTGGCCCGAGTAGGCTGCCTTGAGGCGCTCCTGCTTCGATTGGGCGCTAGCTAGAGAGGTGATTGTTCACTTTCGACTGAAATTTGCGATTATGTAGGTAGTTAGGTATTAGTTCTATAATTGTGTCGTGTATATTAAGAGCTTTGAGTTTCTTTAATAGACCAGCATGCCACACTCTGTCAAAAGTTCGTTTGACGTCGAGCCTGTCGATTTGTTAGTATTGAAGCCGTGCGTTATACTTTCTGTAGCTCTGATTAGTTGAAGTGTAGTTGAATGTTTGGCTCGGAAACCAAACTGTTCCGGGATTAAAATCTTTTGCTTAATTAGTTGGACATTGAGTTATTTTAGAATTACTTTTTTCTAATAGTTTTCCTAATGTACTGAGTAGACAAATTGGTCTGTAGTTTAGCGGGTTTGACAGGTTTTTACCCTTCTTGGGAAAGTGTGCCACTGTGGCTAGCTTCCACCTGTCTGGGTAGTACCCGCTAGCCAGTTCGAAATTAAAGACGTTTGATAGTATCTTGATTTCATTTTCCGGTAAATGAATAAGGGCAATTGTAGGAACGCTGTCCAGCGCTGGAGCCTTTCTCTTTGGTACATGTCTAATTCGCCACTTAATTTCGCTGGGGTTTGTTTTAGTAGTAAGTTGTGGGTTTGCATATCCTTATAGTTTTCTGTTTCCGTTTCCGTTTCGGCCGTGAATTGTGGGCAAGACGGAATGGGATTTGGTACTGATGTTTGTGTAAAGCATCCGCTAATGTGTCAGCTTTTTGTTGATCTGTTGAAGCAATTGTTTGGTCAAAGTGTAACGGGGGGGGGGGGATTTATGTTTTATCTCTCGTGAGACAGCGTGCTATTCTCCGCACTGAATCTCGTTCATAATTGAGATTTTCGAGTGTGTTTTGCCACTGTTGGGAAATGAGGCTTTTCGTTCTTTCTCCAATTAGAGCATTTAGGTATCGGAGATATTCTTGGCCAGCTAGGTAACGTGATTTCTGCCATCTTCGTCTAACTCGATTTCTTTCAGCCGCTAGCATTTTAATATTTTGTGATAGCTGAAATTGTGCATTTCTCGGCCTGTTTAACGGTACCGCTGCGTTTGTTGCGGATTTTATGGCTTGTTCAAGTTGCGTTATTACCGTGTTCACATTTTCAATTGAGTTTGGTTCTCGGAATCCAGCCATCTCACACAAGAGCTACGGCATTTAAAATACACTTTCCGACAAAACACCTATTCGGAATATGACGTCACTGCGGCACTCACCAAAGCCAAAAAAGTGAAGTCCACTACACAGCCAGCTCCAGAGAAACCCACCGTGAGCATTCCATACACCGGCAACCTCTCCGGGAAAATGACCAGAATCCTGGCCAAGCACAACATCAAGACCATACGCAAAACTCCTGTAAAGATAAAAAAACTTAATTAGGCCAGTGAAAGACCAGCTAGGCCTCCAAGTACCGGGAGTTTATCGCATTCCTTGTGATTGTGTGCCCCGTGCATAGGTGCAACAGGCAGGACCATAACTATCAGGGTCAAGGAGCATGAGAGGTCTATCCGCCTAATGCAACCCGAAAAATCCGGACTCTCGGAACACTGCTTCGAGATGGACCACAGAGCCAACTTCAGCGAGACCACCATCGTTGCCAAATGCGATGGCTACTGAGAGTGCAGGGTTAAGGAGGCGCTGGCCATCGCTTCGGAAAAGGGCACGCTCAATTGGGATGCCGGTCTTCAGCTCAGTCACTCCTGGAAACCGGCCACTAATATCGTAATTGATAGGCTCAAAAAACACAGGAAACACAAAACAATGACACATTAGTTGCCCTCCGGGGAAACGCTTTCTCTTCGAGGTCCGCCACTCGACTGCAGTCGTGATCCGGGGGGGTCCCTCGGGACCTCTCGGCCCGGCCGTCTTTACTGCAGCTAGATTCCAGTGGCCTTCCTGTGTGAGGGCCACACGCATCAGGAGCGACCGAGGCCCCACACCACTGATACGTCTAGAGTTAATGGACCCGGCGGACCTGTAAGATACCTTGACGGCGGGCTTGCTTGTTAGGGCGACGCCTGTCCGTCTAGGTCAGCCAAATGGAACGCCACAGACCCTACCGACGCTGCTGTGGCTGCGGAGACCTGCACTGCACCACCAAGATGCCATTATTGTGGCGCCGAATCCACCACCGGGGAATGCACTGAGCATGATCTTCGCAGAAGCTGCCGGTTCTGTGCCTCTTGTGGAGGCACAGGACATTATACCGGGCAAGCCCCCAAAACTCGAAGAGCAGGCACCAACCACCCCCTCATTCAGCCCGGCCATCGACACAACACCTGCGCCGCCCTCCCAGGCAACGTAGACACACGTTCAACCTAATCACCCCGAGCAGCTACCACAGGACACCTTTGAGCTCCTCCTGGAACTCAACGTCATTTAAACCCTCCTTCAGGAAACTTACGACGCCAACACCAGGATCGTGGAGGCCATCCAGGACCTCTATGCTGAACTACTGAACCTGCCAACACGCCTGACATAACTGGAGGACCAGCTCACCAGCAAGCTCGCCGACAACCAGGAGAGAACCAAATGCTAAACTTCCGTCTTTGACAACCAGGAGCTGATAGTGAACAACGTCGCCGAGCTCATCGCATGCAGCCAGAGGCAGATACTTCAGAACCTTTGCACCAGTAATTCACAGCATTATACACACACCCGTTATATACAGCCATCAACAAACACCAGAAGCCACCATAATGCACAACACAGCGGACATCATTACAGGCGCTGACGCCCCGAAGTACACAAATTACTGTTTGGTTTTTAAAAGATGACTAAACTTTTCACCGCCAACTCCATCCAAAGGCTCAAACTCTCCGATCACTACCTAACGCTATAATCAGGGCCTTCGGGTCATGTTTATAGCCTAGTTAAGCCAACTTCCCTTGCTGCATCCCCTCAGATAGCAGCAATTCACCGCTACTTACGGAGGTGCTATATCGGAACTCCATTATCCCCCACTTACTGTACGATAATGTTCAAAACAAAGTTATGTACTGGAATATGTTACTCGCACGCAGTTCCAACTCTACCAACTCCGCGTACCACGGAACTGAAGGAAGATCTGATAGCCAATACGTCACTGGCCGAATACGTCACTCACCACCATCTGTCCGACATTGATCGACAATGCACAGCCGCTTAGCTTATCATCTTATCATGAAAGAGGAAGGGAAATGATAGGAAAGAAAAATTTATACAGAAAAGAAACTACCCAATGTATTCGCATTGCCAACCAGGGATCGTCACCCCAGTACTCAATGTATAAACAAATCTGATGTATTGCATTCACATGACTTTCTCTACCTGTTCTGCAAAAAAATTATTTATCTCTCTGCACCATGCTAAATGAAGTAAACATTATCGCAATTTACTTTACTATTTGGTTCCTTATAAATAGAAGAGAAATAAGAGGATACACCAGGTTAAATACACCACAGTCAAATCTTTTAAAAGCTGATCGATATGTGAACAATTGAAATTTGGTTCGCTTTACATTTCCAGAAAAACAAAAGAGAGCTGTTTGAGAAGATGCGTAGTTTAAAATTGAAACCAATAACAAGGAATATCTCGGAAACGGTCAACTCTGCAACAAAAATACATATAACGTAAATTGTATGTTTTAACGAGATATAATTTTTTTTTATTTAGTAACTTTTTTATGTATTTTTTAAGGTTTACCAGTCATGCAAAATTTAGCCAGAATGAACAGATATTCAGAAGCTATTCCCAGAAAAAGCAAGATACACATTTTAGTTTTGATGTAAATAACTTTCATTTAGGGTATTATAATCAAAGTCGTTAGAGCCATTTTTGAGAGAAACAAAATCTTCAAAACATATTTCATATAAAACATGGTTCATAGTAGGGGGATTTTCTTGAAAATCTTTATATCACATTCTTGGAAGATACCAAATTTGGTGCTTATCGGTGTTATAGATTTTGAGTTATGCTATCCACAGATATACGGACCTTTTTCTAACCATGCCTTATAGGGTCCAGGGACCTCAAAACATCCATTTCCGGTGAAATCTCGGTATCGAATTTTTGGATGGAATACAATAATTTCTCTATACACTATATATTTAGTACGTGTAGAGAAAGTAAAAATCAACGAATAATTAAAACTTTAGGAACTGCAAAGAGAAAACTTCAAGTAATTTTAATATGAACACATTGCCTCACTTATGCTTCAGAGCGATGCTATTTAAATAAAAAAAAAAAAGTCTGATACATTCCATTCACATGACTTTCTCTACAGCTCTGCAACAAATTACTGTTAAAAAGGTTATGCTTCTATATACTATTTACTTCATGCTAATCGAGAAAAATTTAGCAGAAATAGTGTTATTTCTTGCTAACTTGTAAGCAGAAGCGAAATAAGGGAGTACCATAGGTTAAAGTAATAGTCAAAAGCTGATTGCTATGTTACTGAAGTTCCTTTCTTTGTTTGGACAAGAGTTGACAAATTCCTGTGTGAGAAATGTATGTCTTTTAAAGCTGAAACCAAAAACAAGGAAAATCTCAAAAAAACGATTAACTCCACGAAAAAATATACATAACATAAATTGTGTATTTTAACGTGCTCTAAATTTTTGTGTCGTAATTTTTGTCCATCTCTTGCTGTTTAGCAGTTATGCAAAATTCCGTAAAATTCATCCAGAATAAAGTAGTCTTCAGAGTCAATTCCCAGATAATTCAAGATATACACTTTACTTGTTAGGTAAATATCTTTAATATACGATATATTAATCAAATTCGTTAGAGCCATTTTTGAAAAACTCAAAAATTTTGGAAAAAGTTTCATGTAAAGGGTAGTTTGGGTTGGGGGGATTTTTCTCAAAATCCCTGGAAGATACTGGACCAAGTTTGGTATTTTACCGCCTTTTTAGTTTTTGAGTTATCGTGTTCACGGACACACAGACACATACACACAGGGACCTTATTCTGAAAATGCTTTTTTTTGGATACAGTGAACCCTAAAACATATATTTTCGGTGAAATCTCGGTATTGAATTTTTGGGTGGAGTGCAATACCTTCTCTATACAGTGTACGTATAGGGAAAGTAAAAGTGTAGTAATTTGTGTGTCCCCCACCGTTTCGCGTTTGTTTTGGCTATATTGACAATGTCAGTCCCGGAAGCAATAATATGAGGTGAATATGCTGATAACGGAATTCTCGAGTCGCCCATTAATGTGACACAATGATAAATTAGAGGCACAAATATCAGTGTGATTAATCGACCGCTCACATAACCTGAAAATTCAGATAACACCATCTAAAACTACTTTTACAACACATTATTTTTCCAACTACTTCTTGTTGAACGGGATATAGTTTCATTACCATTCTTATATTGTAGGAGTACAAAATTAAAAAATTAAATATATATGTATATATATATATATATATGCAATACAATAGCCCGGTACCTAATTTCTTAAACTGAGGTCTTCATTCCAAATCTTATTATTTTATATCAAAACTTAATTTATGCATCCATATATTATTTTTTACAAATATTAATTAACCTATGTAAAATAAAATTAAATATATTACATTTCTTTTTTTTTCTTTTTTAATGTTTAAAATATTTATCATTATTTATTATATTTAATTACTGTCAACATTCGTTCCAACCAATTTATTATTATTAATTTGTTTATTTTAATGTTAATTTAATTGTACTAACTTAATTACTTGCATTTGAAATTATATTGTAATACTTTATTTATTTAATCCATTATATATCACAAGAATAAGAATGAATTAAATGAAAAAACAATAGATCTCTAGAGATTCAATTATTTAGGGTATACAGTTTCCTATACCAGGTGGCTCAAATTTTCCATACTTTACATGTGCAGATATCCCTTAAAAGAATTGTAGAACTGATATGAAAGTGGGAATATGAAATGCCGTGAAGTGGATGACAGGAAAGATGATAATGGAACAATTGGTGAAATGAAATGGCGGGGGAAACCGTAAAATTCGGAGAAACACCGTTAACCCTACCACAAATCCGATATGTGGCCACATAGGTGAGAAGGGAGTGGTCTAACCGCTCGGCCACAGCACCACCGAATTTTCATTTTTCACTAGAAAATGATAAGTATTTTTTAAAATTCAAACTAAAAACAAATCTCTCAGTAACGCTTATATCTGCGTTTTTACTTTTTCTACACGTACATGAACATAGTAGGAAGAGAACGTGTTGTATTTCACCCAACATTTTATGTCGCGATTTCACCGAAAATACCTGTATATGTTTTGAGGTCTCCTGATTCTATAAAGGACGTTTTTAGAAAGGTGCGCGCAAAGGTGAATGTGTGTGTACGCCATATCTTAAAAACGAAAAGGCATTATTAAATACAGAACTAGATATTTAAGTTCAGTATCTCCTAAAATTGCGACACGAACATTTTCAGGATATTTCCCCCACCCCAACCACCCTTTACATGGAAAAAAATTTTAAAAATTTTGATTTTCTCAAAAATGACTAACGATTCTGATTATCATATGTTTAAGATATTTTTGACAAGCGATATATACATCTTGAGTTTTCTAGGAATTGGCTCTGAAGACCTTTTTATTCTGAATGACTTGCATAACAAGTAAACCGTAAGAAATGCAAAAAAAAAAAAAAAAACGAAAAGTATTACACAAAAAAATGTAAATTTTGTCAAAACACACAATTTATCTTCTATATATTTTTGTTGTGGATTAACCGTTTCGGATATATTCCTTAATGTTGTTTTCAAATTTAAAATGCTTATACTTTTCTCAAACAGGAAGTGATCATATTCATTTTGTTTTACTCCTGGCCATGTGAATAGGCGGATTTACCTTACAATTACATAGTGACAGCTTTTAAAACATTTGAATACTGGTTTAGTCTAGTATATTCCCTTATTTCCCTTCTACTTACAAGGAAACATGTATTAATACCAATTCTGCTAATGTTTATCTTGATTAGCCTAATTTAGATAAAATAATAATCATCTGTGAGAAAATTTTGTTTGTGGAACAGCTAGAGAAAGTTATGTGAATGGAACACATCAATTTTTTAAAATGTAGAACTGACTCTACTTATTATCTGTAAGGAGTAGAGAATGTAAAAATTATAGTTTCTCCCAATGGTGTTTTTTTCTCTTTTTACTTTCTCTACACGTACTATGCACATTGTGCATAGAGGAGGTATTTTATTGCACCCAGATATTCGATACAGAGATCGCACCGGAAGTACATGTTTTAGGGTTCCCTGTATCCAAAAACAGCATTGTTAGCAAAATGTCTGTGTGTATGCCTGTCAGTCAGAGTATGTGTGTGTATGTGCGTGTCTGTGTATGTGTGTGTGTGTCTGTGGGTAGCATAGCTCAAAAATAAAAGCACCTTTAAATACCAAACTTGGTATTTAAGTAGATCGTCTTCCAAGGATGCGACGCGATGAATTTGAAGAAAATCCCCCATTCAACTATCCTTTACATGGAAAAATGTTCAAACATTTTAATTTGCTGAAAAATGGCTTAACGATTTTGATTAAAATATCCTATATTAAAGATATTTACATAACAATCAAACTGCATATCTTGAATTTTTTGGGAAGAGTCCCTGAAGACCTCTTTATTCTGGATGAATTTTGTGGAATTTTGCATAACTGATAAAGCATAAGTGATAGACAAAAACTTACTTCACAAAAACTTACTTCGTAAAGACACACAATTTATGTCATACACGTGTTTTTCGTAGACTTGACCATTTCTGAGTTATTTCAATTTATTTGTTTCAATTTAAAATACTTAAACTTTTCTCACACGGAAAGTTGTAAACTTCTGGCCATGCATAGAACCGTATTTCAACCACATGGCAATCAGCTTCTAAAAGATTTTACTATCGTTTTAGTCTAATGTACTCCCTTATTTCCCTCCTACTTACAAGGAAGCAATTAAGACTATGTCTACTAAGTTTATCTCGTTTATCATAAAGAAGATAAAAGAATATGCTTTTAAACAATAATTTGTTACAGAGATGTAGAGAAAGTCATGTGAATGCAGCACATCAGGTTTTGCTATTTTTACTCTGTTTCACGCAGAACATTTTGCGTCGCTGTGTAGGAGTAACTTTGCGCATGATGTGAAATAGATGTTTTTAGCACTAGCTGCGGTTGTTCACTTAGTTACGACCCGGAACTGCAGTCGACAAGCAAGCGGCTGTTGATGAGGAGGCTGCCGTCTCATTTCATTTTCTCACTTTTACTTTCTGTACATGTACTATATACATAGGGTATAGACAAGGCATTGCACCCAAAAATTGGATACCGAAATTTCAGCTAAAATATATACTTTGGGACCCCCAAAATTAAAAAAAAACATTTTTAGAAATAGGTCCGTATGTGTCTGTGGACAGCATAGCTCAGAAACGAAGAGTTCGTTAAATATCAAGCTTCATATTTAAGGTCAGTATCTCCCAAGGATGCAATACGAAGATTTTCATGAAAATCCCTTTACATGGAAAAACTTTCGAAAGTTTTGATTTTCTCAAAAATGACTCTAACGATTTTCATTAAAATCTCTCATATTTAAGATACTTACATGAGAAATAAAATGTGTATGTTAAATATTCTTAGAATTGCCTCTGAAATCCTATTTATTCTTTATGACCTTTTTTTTTAATTTTGCATAACTAGTAAACCGTAAGAGATAGACAAAAATTTACTTCATAAAAATGTAATGAGTTGCCCGTTTTTGAGATATTCTTTGTTACTGATTAAAATACTTATAAATTTTCTCATACAAGAACTTTTCAACTGCTGGCCACGCAAAGAAACGGAATTCAATTCCATAGCAACCACAATTTAAAGCATGTAACTGTCGGTTTAGCGTATTGTATTCCCTTATTTTCGTTCTGCTTATAAGTAACTAAGTAATAAATGCATTTCTGATAATGTTTACCTCGCTTAGCATGCAGTAGACTGAAGAATAAGCTTATTAACAATAATTTGTTACAGAGATGTAGAGAAAGTCATGTGAATGGAACACATCAGATTTTTCTAAATAAGTTATCCTTTATAATGGCAGAGGCTAGTTCACTGCCAAATCATAACTAACTCTTCTGATTCTTTCAAGAGAAGAGTAAATTACAAAATAATTATTACCAAAAATTGCGTTTTAAATATTAGTTACTTTAACATAAATTAGAATTTTCTGTTTTTTAATAAATGTATATAATCAATATACATAAAATATTTATATCTTAAAATGGTTTTTTAATTTCTCTGTAAGCATAATAAATAGCTAAAGTATGATTTACTTTCTTTAAGTTCTGTAAAGTAGCTATTCTTGCAAAGATGTATCCTTTGACTACATAATATTAATCAAGATAAACCTTTCCAGAAAGGGTCCCATTATTTAGCTCCTTATAAGTAAAAGGGAGTGGGCGACATTGTCTAGTGGTTAGACCACTCGCCTCCCACCTAGGCGGTTCGGGTTCAATCTGGGGAGGTAACGAGCTTACGGGTTCGTATCTCGGGCACAGGTTTTGGCTATTGGAATTTTGTGGAGATGTGGGTGCCCTATCTCAGGATTTTGCTACATTGGAAACTCTTTTCAGCTGGGTAAGACACAAGTGATTTATTCATTTACCTCGGCCTTTTTCCGCCGTCAAACACACACGCATTCCTCCTAAATGTTCTAGTGT
The DNA here is from genome assembly GCA_030762935.1 of Hymenopus coronatus. Classification (NCBI taxonomy): domain Eukaryota; kingdom Metazoa; phylum Arthropoda; class Insecta; order Mantodea; family Hymenopodidae; genus Hymenopus; species Hymenopus coronatus. The sequence goes on along the minus strand of CM060894.1, from coordinate 26,978,425 downwards.
TAAACTTTGCTTTACGCGACCGCGGCTGCTATTACTTATTACTTTTGATGCAGTGATTTCGTCCGCACTCTGTTCTGTATTAAAATAACTATTTTCCTCACAACTATTTTCCTCACCAATCCTCACCTGTTTGGCTCCACCACGTACCCCAAATATCTTTGTTCGGTGGATGTTCTGCGCCAAATGCCCCAAAAAGTGTTGTCTGACCAGCGAGAGAATTGTTTTCTCTTTCCTGTTATGTTCCCCTCAGGCAGTGTAACCTCACCCCTTCGGTTCAATGCTCTACCCGTTTAACGGTATACTGTGCTACCAGCTCGTGACAACTCGACTACTTAGACGTGTTTGAAATCTTTCTTCCCTGCCCATTTTCATTATCTACATTTGTCCCCTCTTGGAATAATTTATATTATTTGCTATAATTTATATTTCCCTTTTAAATCACTTTACAACGTTTGCGGAGAGCCATTCAAAACAAACGAAGCGGAATGCTGACTTCAGGAATTGTGTTAATTCATGACAATGCTTGTCCACACACTGCTGGCACAACTCATCGGCTCCTTGAACAATTTCAATGGAGCATTTTCGATCATGCTCCGTACAGTCCTAACCTGGCATACAGCGACTTTCACCTTTTCCCTGAACTGAAGACGTGGCTAGGAGGGCAGCACTTTCAAACCAACAAAGATCTTCAAAACAACGTCAATGCTCATTTGAAATCATTGGCGGCAACATTTTTTAAAGCGGGTATTGCAAAGCTTGGGCACAGGTACGATAAATGTCTCAATCTTTTCGGTGATTATGTTGAAAAGTAACAATAAGTGTACAAAACTTTTAGTAATAAAATAATTATTTTTTATGAACCTGTCTTTTATATATAGTCTATCGGAATTTGAAAACAAAACGGCCCTCGTACTTCTTGTTTTTGGTTTAAATTTTCGAATACTTATGCTTATCTCAAATGAAAATCGTAATTGTTTTCTATTCCTGGTCATGCAAAGAGAGCGAAATTTTAAACTTCATTAGCAATCTGCTTTAATAAGATTTGACCATAGCTTTCGACTAGTATCTACAAGAAAATATGAAATAAGACAATTTCTGCAATGTTTATCGCGAACAACACAATAAGCTTTTCTAAGAAATACGAGGGCCGTTCAGAAAGTAGCCTCCGGTTGATTGCAAGAAATTCACCAAGTTAAATAAAAATATTTTAGTATATACATCTTACAACTACATCTTTGCACTATTTTTCTACATAGTTTCCATAACGATTGAGGCACTTATCGTATCTGTTCACAAGCTTTGAAATTCCTTCTGCATAAAAATCACCCGCTTGTGCCTGGAGCCAGCCTGTGACCGCATCTTTGAGCTCTTCGTCGTCATCAAACCGCTGGGACCCGAGCCATTTCTTCATATGCATGAAGAGGTGATAATCGCTTGGCGCCAGATCTGGGCTGTAAGGTGGATGGTTGACAACGTCCCACTTGAAGGACTCAAGAAGGGCTGTTGTTCTGCGAGCAGAGTGAGGACGGGCATTATCGTGCAAAAAAAAACGATACCGGAAGTCAGCATACCACGGCGTTTGTTCTGTATAGCCCGTCGTAATTGTTTTAGTGTTTCACAGTACACGTCTTGATTAATGGTCGTCCCACGTTCCATGAATTCAACCAACAACACCCCTTTTGCATCCCAAAACACCGTTGCCATCAATTTTCGGGCAGAAAATCTTGCCGGGCTTTTATTGGTTTGGTAGGCGAATTTGAATGTGCCCACATCTTTGATTGTTCTTTTGCCTCAGGGTTCACGTACTTAATCCAGGTTTCGTCCCCGGTCACGATTCTGTTTAACAATGGTTCACCTTCGGCCTCATAACGTGACAGAAAGTCTAATGCAGAGGCCATTCTTTGAGTTTTGTGGTGGTCGGTAAGAATTTTGGGCACCCATCGTGCACAGAACTTACGGTAACCCAATCTTGCTGTCACTATCTCGTACAAGAGAGTCTTAGAAATCTGTGGAAAATCAGTAGACAATTCCGACATTGTGAAACGTCGGTTTTCACGAACTTTTGCATCAACTGTCTGAACGAGTTCGTCCGTGACCAATGATGGTCCTCCTTCATCATGAACGTTTTCTCGTCCACTTTTAAATAAACGTACCCATTCACGGACCACTCCTTCACTCATAACTCTTGGTCCGTACACGGCACAAAGCTCACGATGAATAGCTGCTGCAGAATATCCTTTGGCTGTAAAAAACCTTATAACAGCACGCACTTCACATTTGGTGGGGTTTTCTATTGCAGTACACATTTCAAACGGCCACAAACACTAAACTAGCGCAGGTACGACTTTCACTCGACCACGGCTTGATGCCGACTGACCTGCTGAGTGCGTGAATGCACAGATGGCGTCGCTACTCCCCCCACTACCCGCACTGTGACCGATCGGAGGCTACTTTTTGAACGGCCCTCGTATTTGTTGAACAATAGATAGAGAAAGTATTGTGAATGTAACACATCACATTTTTACTTTCTCTAGTCCCGTATGCACAATGTACATAGGAATACAGAAGTATTGTATTCCAGATAAAAATTCGAAATTTGACCGGAAATACATGTTTTAGGACCCCTGAATCCAAAAAAAAAGCATTTTTAGAAAAAGGTCCGTGTCTGTGTGTGTGTGCGTGCGTGTCTGCGGACAGCATATCCCGAAAACGAAAATGCGGTTAAATACCAAACTTGGTATTTAAGTTTGGTATCTTCCAAGGATGAGCAACGAAGATTTTCAAGAAAATCCCCTCACCCCTAACTACCTTTTACATGGAAAAATTTTCCAAAATTTTGTTTTTCTTAAAAATGGCTCTAACGATTTTTGATGAAAATACCACATATTAAAGTCATTTCTATTACAAATAAATGTATATATTGTATTTTCTGGGAATAGCTTCTAAAGACCTGTTTATTCTAAATGAATTTTGCTTAATTTGGCATAACTAGTAAACCGCTAGAGAGAGACAAAAACTTAGTATACAAAAATGTAGATCTTGTTAAAGTACATAATTATGTCATATACATTTTTTTCGTGGAGCTTACCGTTTTCGAGGTATTCCTTATTATTAGTTTCAATTGTGAGGTACTTCTACTTTTCTCAGACGGAAGTGTGTGTGTGTTTCTTTTGTTAAACTTCTGGTCAAGCAAAGAAGCGATCTGCAATGACAATCGCATATATACAGCTTTTTAAAACATTTAACTATCACTTTGGCCTTGTGTATTCCCTTAGTTCCAGGCTACTTGTAAGGAACTAAGTAATAAAATTCTGCTAATGTTTATCTCGATTAGCATGGGGAAGATTAGACGATTAGCATCAGTAAGAGGAGTTATCTTTTGTAAGAAGTTTGTTTGTAGAATGGCTAGAGAAAGTCATGTGAGTGTAACACATCAGATTTTTCAACTGATAAACCACTAATCCTTCTTCTTCTACTTCCGAACAGCTATCACAAAGCGCTATGTTTTTTAAAAGTCCCTTGTGTTCCATTCTCTCTCTCTCTCTCTCTCTCTCTCTCTCTCTCTCTCTCTCTCTCTCTCTCTCTCTGTTCTGAAAGCAAACTATTCTTACTAATGATTCTTATATTACATTATGCCAATAAAGATAAAACCTTAGCAGAAATAGTCGTATTACTTGCTTGTCCCTTATTTCCCTTTTTCTTGTGATTAGGAGGAAAATAAGAGTATATTAGGCTAAAACGATAGCCGAATATTTTAAATGTGTTACTATGTGATTTTTTTTTTTAAATTCGGTTCTCTTTTATAGCCGGGAGTAAAATTAAAGAGAGATAAAACAGATGAGAGCATCTTATGTAAGAAAACCATAAGTACTTTAAGATGAAACCAATAATAGGGAATATCTCGGAAATCATTAATGTTACAAAAAAAAACCAACTACAGTGGCTAGTCCCATAAAATTCAACATATATGTATATATGTCATGCAAATATCTATAATACAGACCCTTTAAACAAAATAATTAGAGGCATTTTTAAGAAAATAAAAATTTGGGAATATTTTTCCATTAAAAGGTCAGTTTGTAGTGTGGTAATTTTCTTGTAAGATGCTTAACTAAAATATCTAGTTAGGTATTTAATCGTCTTTTCCTTTTTGAATTACCGTGGTTCGGTAAAAATCTCTCTGTTTCTGTAGCCTACATTAATTCAAGTAATTTGCTACTTACGTAGTAATGAACAAAATATTGTCCAGTTTCTCTAATCAGTCTTTAACCCAGAGACATCTGGTGGAAGTTCAGTTTACTGTGTAGATTGAAGACCTGCCTGCAGGGAAGTACATACGGTTTATAAAGAATGCCATATGCACAAAGATGCACTAGATGACAAGAGCAAGATTGCAAACATTTTCATTTCCAAGAATTACACATGGAAGAATGAGCTTAGATCCATTTTTACTGGAAATAGCAATTTTCCATTTTTCCCATTTCTGGACAATAAAAAAGCGCGCTCTAAAGGAAGAGTTGGGAGAACCCATGTGCCAACGTGATGGTTACAATTCAAATAGGGCTGTTATCAGGTTTTTACTTCCCATACACGTATTATGTTTTGTATTGCACCTAAAAATTAGATACCGCAATTTCACCGGAAATATATGTTTCGGGGTTCCCTAAGTCCGAAAAAACATTTTTATAAAAAGGTCCGTGTCTGTGTCGGTCTGTCTGCTTAGCTTAAAACGCAAAGTGCTTTAAATACCGAACTTCGTATTTAATTTCAGTATCTTTCAAGGATGCGTTAGGAAGATTTTCAAGAAAATTCACCCACCACTCAGATACTCTTTACATGGAACATTTTTCAAAAATTTTGATTTTCTTAAAACTGGCTCTAATGTTTTTTTTAAAATACCGTATATTAAAAGTATTCACAAATAAAAGTTATATTTTGAATCTTCTGAAAATAGCCTCTAAAAAGCTCTTTATTCTGATTGAGTTTTGCAGAATTTGGCATAACAATTAAACCGTAAGAGATAGACAAAAACTCAAAGATCGTTATAACACAGAATTTGTCATACATTTTTCTTGTAGAACTCCGTTTTCAAGATATTCGTTATTATTGGTTTCAATTTTAAACTAAGTTTTCTCAAATGAGACCATGAAGCGAACCGAACTACAATTGTTTCACATAGTAATCATTTTTAAAGGATTTGACTTTCCGTTATTTTCCTTCGACTTACAACGAAATAAGTAATATACCAATTCTGCTAATGCTTACCTAGATTAGCATGATGTAGGTAAAAAATTATTCTTGTGAAAGAAACATTTGTTTGTGGAACAGCTAGACAAAGTTACGTGGATGCAACAAATCACATTTTTAATATGAGTAACCTAATACACGCTGGAGAAAAAGTAATGCTAGTTTACGCGAATAAAGGCATTCACATCTGTCCTGTAGCATTTGATTTCAGTTTAATAACTTGATAATGACACTAACCAGTTGCTAAACACTATTTGGTATTCTGTAACGTCGTCATCACACCGTTTTGTTGACAAGAAGAAAATACGATTAACGATAACCAGTACTCTACAGTATACTAGTAATCTGTTACTATTACCAGTCGAAAATGTTGATGTCATTTACATGAACTTCTCTATTATGTAACATGTTCTTACAAAAGCTTACTCGTCTTGTCTATTTCATACTAATGAAAATAAACATTAGCACAAGTGGTCGTAATACTTATTTCTTTTCAAGAAGGAGGGAATAAAATCCATAGCTTGACTTCCTACGGAAGGTAAGTAAATCCGGTGGTCACGTGTAATGTTTATCTGCACGCAAAAGAGCCCCATACCTAGAAAGAAGAAGGTTCCTGGGCAAAATTCCGCTATTTCCGCGTCCGCAAGTTGTGATTTCGTCCTAGTAGTACCATCTATGAGCGACAAGTTCATCTCTCACCATGGCGCATAGCGCGAACTCACGAACCAGAAATTCAAATGCGATCACGGATACATCTTAACGGTGCCTCATGATCTACAGCCCTTGAAATTTTGTACTGCTTCAGAAAATCATATAACATAAAACTTTCACTCTCGTGTACCAATTGACGCCAAAGTAAAGAATTGGCGAAGTTCGAGCAAAGTGCATTCTTATTTCTTCCGAAATAAATGGTAGAAGATATAAATTTATAAGATATAAATGTTTATAATGCATATTTATGATGCACCAGAACGCGTCGATCACTTCAGTACTTCTTAGAGAGAGAGAGAGAGAGAGAGAGAGAGAGAGAGAGAGTTCATCCAGCAAATAGAGAAGGCCTAACGAACGTAGCTTACCTCCTCTCTGAGAGGCGAGCTTCGGAAGTGGCCACACTCGACAGACATTAACCGAATATGGCACGTATTTTGCATGACTCTTCAACTATCCTCGAGACGAATTGACAAATATATTAATAACAATTCAATTCAGTAAAGATACTTTACAGTACCTAGGCTTAGTAAACACTACAGGTATATTCTAAAAAGGCAGTTTTTTGTTTGGAATCAACGCGTTGTTGTTCACCATATGCACCATCTACTTTAAAAGCAACGCTTCACTCGTTTGCCTTTTTTTCACGTGCATGAATAATGAAACAGAATTCTGAATTACAAAGAGAATCCCGACCAATATTCTGGAAGTCCTTAATTCCCAGTCCATATCTGCTGATTATAAAACAGAGTAAAATTGTGCTCTCACCGATTAATGGTAAATAACAAAGCTCATTTTTCATATTACTGATTAAACATTGAAATCATGTAAACAAATTTCTATCTTTGAAATGCCACATCTGAAACATATTAAATACCATTAATAAATCACGAAATTGGAATAAATATTTCATCTGGGTTGCAACAACTGTAATCTGTACTTGTATACTTGTAGATAGAGGGACATAAGCCTACTCCCATTCGCGAGGTCACGTGTTCAGCTTTTGGGGCCATGGATTTTTCGTGGCCGAGTGGTTAGACCCTCGGCTCTCACCAAGGGTTCGATCTCAGGCAACCGCACGTGGGATTGTGGTGGACGAACGGTACAGGGGCGGAGTTTTCTCCGGGTTCTCCAGTTTCGCCCGCCTTTGTCTTCTACCGGTTATATGTATAGATACTTTATTGCATTGCTTAAGGCATGGCCTGTATATGTAATTATGCAATATACAATATAATTAAAATAAATACAATATGGGTAGTATAATAACTTGCCAGAATGACAATACATCATAGTATATTACAAAAATAATAACAATAGCAAAAATAATAAGAACAAGAGCAATAAGAACAAGATCAATAAAAAGAACAATAATAATAAGAATAAGAACAATAAGAGCAATAAGAACAATAAGAACAATAAGATCAAAAACAATAAAAACAAGATCAAGAGCAATAAGAACAAGATCAAGAAGAATAAGAACAAGATCAAGAGCAATAAGAACAAGATCAAGAGCAATAAGAACAAGATCAAGAGCAATAAGAACAAGATCAAGAGCAATAAGAACAAGGTCAAGAACAATAAAAACAATATCAAGAACAATAAGAACAAGAACAATAAGATCAAGAACAAACAATAACAACAAGATCAAGAACAATAAGATCAAGAACAACAAGATCAAGAACAATAAGAACAAGAACAAGAACAATAACAACAAGATCAAGAACAATAAGATCAAGAACAAGAACAATAAGAATAAGGTCAAGAACAATAAGAACAAGATCAAGAACAATAAGAACAAGATCAAGAACAATAAGAACAAGATCAAGAGCAATAAGAACAAGATCAAGAGCAATAAGAACAAGATCAAGAGCAATAAGAACAAGATCAAGAACCATAAGAATAAGGTCAAGAACAATAAGAACAAGATCAAGAACAATAAAAAAGATCAAGAACAATAACAACAAGATCAAGAACAATAAGATCAAGAACAGTACAACAAGATCAAGAACAAGAAGAACAAGAAGAACAAGAACAATAATACAAAATTAAAAGTTTTAATCTCCATCTCCATTCCATGTATAATCGGTGTCATCGCCTTCAATATTTGTAGGCGTTAAACACCACTAAAAACATTCCTCGCAAAAGATTATTCTTTTATCTACGGCAAGATAACCTTTTTATCTATTATTTACATTGTACATACGTGCTAGAAAAGGTAAAAAAACTGGTGTTCCATTCATATGACTTTCTCCACATCACTGCAACAAATTACTGTTAAAAAGCTTACTCTTCCATCTACTTTATGATAAATATTAGAATAAATTGTATTACTTGCTTCCTTTTAAGTAGAAGCAAGGTAACGGAATACACTAGGCTAAAACGAACGCCAAATCTTTTAAAAGCTGGTTGTCACGTGGTTGAAATCCGTTTCTAATCAGGGCCGGGAGTTTACAACTTTCCGTAGGAGAAAAGATTAAGTATTTTAAATCTGAAAACAATAAGAAGGAATTTCTCAGAAACAGTACTACGATAAAAACGTATATGACATAAATTGTGTGTTTTAAGGTGATCTTCATGTTTGTGTAGTAAGTTTCTGTTTATCTCTTAGGTTTACCATTTACGTAAAATTCATTCAGAATAAAGAGGTCTCTAGAGGCCTTTCCCAGAAAATTCAACATATATATTTTAGAAATAGCTTTAATATACGATATTTTAATCAAAATCGTTTGAGAGAATCAAAGTTTCCAAATTTTTTCCTTTAAGGGGTAGTTTGAGGTGGTGGGATTTTTCTCAAAATCTTCGTGTTGCATCCCTGGAAGATGCTAACATAAATACCAAGTTTGGTATTTATCGACTTTTCCTTTTTGAGTTATCGTGTTCACAGACACACGGGCACTCTCACACGGACTTTTTTGCATAGATTTTTTTTTGATACAGGAGATCCTAAAACGTGTACTTCCGGCGAGATCTCGGTATTGCATTTTTTGGGTGCAATACAATACCTTCTCTATACACAATGTATATAGTACGTGTAGAGAAAGTAAAAAGGGGAGGAAGAAGGACCCTAATAATTATAGGGAGTCTATTTGCAGATTCTTCAGAAGTATCATTAAGAACAGAGTAGAGGAAGATATTTTAGGAAAAGGATATAAGGATCAGGCAGGATTCAGTGTAGGAAGGAGTTTATGTATCAGTTTGAAACGGATGCATAAGTGAAAAAATCTGGTGGGTTCCATTCACATAACTTTCTCTTGCTGTTCCGTATGCAAATTGTTCTTACAAAAGCTTATTCTTTTGTCTACTCGTATGTCATGCTAATCGACATAAACATGAGCAGAAATGGTCTTATTATTTGCTCTCGTTTTAAGTATATGGAGAAATAAGGGAATATATTAGGCTAATGAGATACTCACATCTCAAAATCTGGTCGCTAATGAAGTTCGGTTCCCTTTGTATGGCCCCGCTTGGAGAAAAGTTGTTTATAACTGAAACCAATAACAAGGAATAACTCGAAAACGATCTGTTCTACAAGGAAAACATATATGACATAAATTATATGATAGAACGAGTCATCTGGCCGCGCCGTGGCCGAGTGGTTAGACCACTCGCCTCTCACCTAGAGGGCCGGGGTTCGATCCCAAGCGACCGCATGTGAGATTTGGGGTGGAAAAAGCGGCGCTGGGGCGAGTTTTCTCCGGGTACTCCGGTTTCCCCCGCCATTGCATTCCACCGGAGCTCCATCATCTTTCATGTATCATCAGTGTCACCGCCTGCGGTGCCATAAGTAGTTAAAGCGGGCGTTAAACACTACCAAAAAAAAAAAGGAACGAGTCATGTAAGAAGGATGGATGTGAAGAGATAGCCAAATATTACGCAACAGCGGTCTCCAGCGGTCAGAAGGAAACGGGGCTTGGAAGTCTGAAATAAATGAGCGGGAACTGGTTGAAGGAGACTGAAATGAAGATTGAGAATGGCAATAAAGGGCAACCGCTGAAAAGTGGAGACACCCTTAAAAGAAGAGCTAAAGAACACCACTTTAAACACCAAAAACGTTATTTAAACATAACGGAATTGCTCTAGAAGCTTCCTTGTTCCCAACTTCATAACTTTCTTAATTCCGTGGAAAATTCCAACTTCTTTTATTTATTATAAGCAAGCATTGACTGAGATAGTAAATAAATTGCAAAAAAAGTGCTGGTTTACCAGTGAGGTTCTGGCATAGAGAATTTTGTGGCACCGCAGGCGATGACACTGGTGATATATGGAATGAAGATGGAGCACCTGTGGAATGTGATGGTGAGGAAAATCCCTGCGCCGCTTTGTCCAACACAAATCTCACATACGGTCGCTTGAGATCGAACCCGGGCCGCCTAGGTGAGAGGCGAGTAAATCTAACCACTCGGCCGTGGTGCGGCCATTCTGCTACTGCGATATCATGAAGAAAATGAAGTACCATTGAAGGTTGAACAAAATCACTTGAAGCTACCGAGTAAGGAATGTCCAAGTCACAATATATTTCAATTTCTGTGTATCCATAGAGAATCAATATTTAGCAGCCACACTCCTTACTTCGGGTTGTACAGTCATTTAAATATCGTACAATGTACATGTTTCATAAGATACCATTTTATAAAACAAATGTTTTTCTTAAAACATTTCACACTTTCAAAACGTTTCACGCGTCTAAGTTTTTGTTTAAATGAAACCAACATTTTCCATAATGTGCAGAAGTGTTTATTATAGTATTCAAAGTAATAAAATCATCCAAAGAGAATTTCTGATTTCCCAAAAATATTCTAATAAAAATGGTTAAATTTAGAGATTAAAGAATCCAAATTTTTAAAAAATTATCATAAAACATTAATAAATCGAATAAGGTTTTTGTGTTTCAAAGCTCCAATTAAAAACATTCCAGGCAATTGTCTCAATTTTTAAGATGCGTTCATGACTTTTTGATTATGCAACACATTTAATAACATTTATTTATAATTTGTATATTCCAAAGCATCTATTTAATTTGAATGAAATTTGGTATTCTTACTAATGTAACAACAATACAATAATAATAATAAAGTCTCCAACAAAATCTATTTAAAAATAATTTGAAATTTAACTCCCAACGTTCTTTAATGTATGCTGTTCAAAGGCACATACCCGCACTGATATAACAATAGAAGAAGATCTTAATCTAATTAATTCCCATTCAATAAAATAAATTATATTATTTATTATCCTATCCTTATTATCTTTAAAAGAACCTTATATTTTAGGAGATCCAGATAACTTTATCCCTTTTCTAACAGTGGCTATTATTTTCTCTAAACGAACTATGTACGTAATGCATCGAGAAGGCATTGTGTTGCGCCTAAAAATTCGATTCCGAGATTTCACCGAAAATACATGTTTTGAGAACCCTTGAATGAAAACATTTTTAGAAAAATCTCCAAGTGTGTGCGTGTTTGTTTGTGTAAACATCGTACTGAAAAAAACGAAAACTCGGTTAAATACCAAGTTTAGTATTTGACTTCAGTAACTTTCAAGGAAGCAACATGAAGATTTTCAAGAAAATGCCACAACCCTAACCACTCTTTACATAGTAAAATTTCGAAAATTTTGATTTTCTCAAAAATGGCTCTAACGATTATGGTTAAAATGCCGTATATTAAACATATTTACAAGATAAGCAAACTGTAGATCTTGAATTTTCTGGAATATCCTCTGAAGACCTCTTTATTCTGAATGAATTCTGTTGAATTTTACAAAAACTGGTAAACCGTAACAGATAGACAAAAACTTACTGCACAAAAAATGTTCATCTCATTAAAACACATAACTTACGGCATACACATTTTTTTTCGTGGGATTAACCGTTTCCGAGATATTTCTTATTATTTATTTCAGTTCTAAAATACGAGGGCCATCCAGAAAGTGACAGTCGATTTGGCATAACTAAATAATAATGCACGTTATCAACAGAAAACTTTGTTTAAACAGTTACAGTACCTTACTCTAACTGCCAACGCAATCTCCAATCAGTCAGGAAATTTGTCACGTAGTACGAGATTTTCCATGCCGATGTTATATTTTGCTACCGCCAAAGAACTTTTTTTTTTAATGCACAAAATGTTCGGATAATCGAATTTTACAGAAAAATAACGTAAGTGTATAGCGATAATACAATGAACGAGTCATCAGTGAGGAAATGGTACATAATTTACGTGTGATTAAGGATAAACCAGTATGTACGGAGTGGAAGTTCATCAATCGTTATAGAACAGCCGAGAGCAAATGTTGATAAAAGAATTGAGAAAAACCAATGTTTCACTTTGGACATTAGTTTTTGGATGGAAAATATTTCCCAACCAATGAAGACCTCAACGTGGTAGCGACATCTTGGTTCAGAACTTTAGCGGTGAAAGAGTACATCTCTGTTGAAGAACAGGTTCCACGTGCCAATAGATACCTTTATAGCAATGATGATTGCGTTGAAAAATAGAGCATATAGCGTTGTAAACATAGTTTTGTGTTGCTAACTTCGGTTACTATTTAGTTATGTCAAACTGTCTATCACTTTCTGGATGGCCCTCGCACTTGAACTTTTCTGATATGGGAACTTGTCAACTCAAAGAAACTGATTTCAGTCTCATATCAACCAGCTTTTAAAGGATTTGGCAATCGTTTTAGCCTAGTGCCTTATTTCCCTCCTACTTGCAAGGAAGCAAGTAATAACACCATTTCTGCTAATGTTTATCTCGATTAGCATGGAGTAAATAGAAGAATAAGTTTTGGCTATAATTTGAACAGGGATGCAGAGAAAGACAATAAATGGAACACATGAGATTTATAGTGATTAACGCTCATCTTTACTACTTAAGACACCGCGGGCGATGACAATATGATACATGGAATGAAATTGGAGCACCGGTGGATTGCAATGATGAGAGAAACAGGAGAACCCGGAGAAAACCCGCCCCCTGCTTTTTCCACCACAAATTCCACCTGCGGTCCCCTGGGATTTCCCAGAATGTGCAGAAGTGTTTTTTGTAGAATAACAAGTAATAAAATTATCCTAACAAGAATAGTAGTTTCTCAAAAAATTACAAATTTTAGAGATAAAAAATTCTAACTTTTAAAAAAAGTATCATAATTCATTAATAAACCTGTAAATGTTTTGCTTTTCAAAGCTCTAATTTAAAAAAAATTCTGGTAATTCTCTCAGTTTTTAAGATGCGTGAAATGTTTTGATTATGCAATATATTTAATAATAAAAATATATGAAAAGCTGTATATATTCCAAAGTTTTTATTCAATTTGAATGAAATTTGGTATTCTTATTAACATAACAGTAACTTTTCAAATAAACCAATAGAAAAATAATTTGAAATGTTAACTCATAACGTACCTTAATGAACGCTGTTCATAGACACATACACGTACACCCATGGATTCTTTGCTAACAGTGTTCATTCTTTTATACCGGGTTCCTCAAAAAATGTTATTTCTGAAAAGATCTAGAATTTTTGGATTGAATAAAATACCCTCGCTTACTAAAGGTAAATAGTAAACAAAATAGAAACCAAACAGAAGGAAACAAATACTCTACGTAACTTTGAAAGCGATATATGCTACGCTGGAACAAGGCATTGATCACCCAAGTCTTCTGCCCCCACTTTTAGCTCATCTCATGCATATTTAAAGATTACAGGAAGCCACAGTATGGGAAATTCTGCACTTGTTTCCATTGTCATGTCACTGTCCTGCAGTGCCACTCACACGTTTATGAGTAAACCCCTGGGATAATTAACAACTGTTCTGCCTTATTAACACGAGGTTTAGCACAAAAAGTGAAAGTTAAACGAATGAATAAGTGCATTTATTGACAGAGCAATATCATACATAGAATTTCAACAATCACACGGGTCCACAGACCTTACGTGCTTTTGTAATACACATTAAAAACAATATTAAAACAACTAAAAATAATTAAAAGAGTAAACACGACAAAAAAAAAGACACAGGTAATACACAGTCAAAAGCAACATTAAAACAACAGCAAAGAATTAAGAATAAACCCGAAAATAATAATACAAAATATTCCAATATAGCAATTTAAATTTACAGCACAGAGTATACCTTCATAAATGCACCCTCTTATAATAGATAATTACACTTAAAATAAATGTATACACATAATATATACACAATATATAAAACCATAGCACAACAGTGGCCTAAGTATGACATAATATATATGTATGTATATTAGAGTCAGTTTTGTTTAGTTGATCTTATTCCTCCCCCCCCCTTCTCTATTGGCAGCCTCCTCAGATCTCAGCTGTCTTGCCTTAAGTATAAATTTACCTAGCTCGTCCATGTTCTCCGTGCCTGCCAGTAGCGTCCAACATGCTTCTAGCCCTAAGTTAAACTTAATGATCCTACTATAAGGGGTACATTTATTTTAAAATGAACAATTAAATAAACAACTCGTGGTCAATAATGAACGAGCTCAGCAAACTAAGAAGAAACAAAGACATAGTTAGACATTCGACATCATATCCACTTAAACAAAAAAATTTATGTTTTCCATTCACATGACTTTCTCTACCTGTTCTGCAATCTTTTCTTATAAAAGATTATTCCTTTATCTACATCATGCTAATCGAGATAAACAGTAGCAGAAATGTTACTCTTATTACTCGCTTTCTTTTAATTAGAAAGGAAGTAAGCAGATGCATTAGGATATAGCACAATCAATATTTTCAAATAATAATTGTTTTTTCACCACGGATCTCCCGATCTCTAGCCGGTTTCTCGTCCACTGAGCTACCATGGCAACATGCCGGCATAGCATTGAATTTCTCAACTGACTTGCATGTTTCCCGGTAAACCACAAGGTGATCTCAAATTATTTTGAGACGACAAACCCAATGGTGACTTACAATGTTGCAATGTTCATAGCATATTACTATGACATTTAAAAGTACTCGCAACATTGTAAGTTGTTATGGTTGTCATCTTGAGATACCCTTGTGTTTACCGGGTAACATGGGAGTCAGTTGAGAAATTCAATGCTATGCCGGTATGTTGCCATGGTAGCTCAGTGGCAGAGCAACCGACTAGAGACCAGGAGAGGTTCAAATCCCGACTATGGCATTGAATTTTTCAGTCTGACTCCACCTATCCAAATATTTCAATGTTAGTTGTGATATCAAATCCCAGTGGCGTGAAAGGTGACTCTCCAAACTAGTGGTGGGACCATGTATCGATACTCGATACTCATTTTATAAAACCTGGAAATTATATAAAAACAGAGCCATAAATAATGTTCGTACTTCACTTTTTTTTTTTGAATGTATAAAAGGATGTTGCTAATTTTGGGTTGTATGCTAATTTTTAAGTTCTTTCGTTTTGACATTCTTTAATTCGGAGGAAAGATCTTTGTTTATTTTTCCCATAACCCCCCCCCAACACAAACTAATCTATCATCCCTTTTAGTTGGCAAGAATTTTTATAGAGATAATGCCACAGGTTTTATATATATATATATATATATATATATATATATATATATATATATATATATATATATCTGTGCGAAATTAATGGTTGTTTCATGCCCAATATAGAATGAGACGCTGAGAACCACAGAAGTTATTGAACGTCCACAATTCATTTCAGGTGAGAACAAATATTTCGATGTGTTGTATTTTCTTACGTCTATGCTCTGATTTGTCTCTGCTGGATCCACAGTCATTTGCCACTTGAGTGGGTAAACGTAATGACAGAGGGTGAGTCAGCAAGTGAGACCATTGCAGAAACTTGACTTGAGTGCGTCAGCTATATCAGCTTCATCCACAACTCAGTTAATACTCCATGTTAAGCGAGCATGTTGTGAATGATTTCGTTTAGATACAAGAGTTTCTGGAATGTTGCAGTCACCCTCAGGAAATGCAGTCAGTATCTATCAGGAACTATAATCCAGCAACTCTTAGGGGATATGCGCGAAGCAAGAGTTAAAGTATAGCAGAACGTTAAACGGAATAAATTTCAATGAAGCAAACTTAAAAAGTATAAGAGGTTTATCTCAAAGTATTAGTCATACATCTTATTACAAATAAATTTGTCGGCAAGCTAATTGAGATTCTTATTAGTATTATTCACTGTAATAAGTATTATTACGTCTCCGGATCGTGGCCGCGAGGCAGATAATGCATTACAGATAATATAATACTTGTAAATAATACACTGGTAAGATGTTCGTATATATTCTTCAATATCACTGGATACAATAATTATTAACCCTTTATGATGACACAGATAAATTAAGATTGCGTTCCACGGCACGCGTTCCCGCCAAATGCAAAGGACGCTACCCTTGTGCCAAGCAATGATGATCATATGAACACTGACAAATAACGAATGACAAAAGTTGAGCGCCTATTCAGCTCTTATATAAGCTCAAAGTTTATTCTGCATGTTTCTCCTTTTTTTCTACGTAGTTTAACGTCCTTTAACCTGCTTGGTCATATCGGACGATGAATGAAATTGGTGAAATGATGCACAAATGATCTCGAGATATGGGTATCTAACGATTAGAAATGTGGTATACTAGAAAGAAAAACTTCCTTTTTCATGCACGTAGCAATGCAATTATCATTGCTGAATTTGTTTAAATAATTAGTTATGATCATAAATGAAATTATACTTAAAATACACATTAAATTCAGTAATACACAATTTCAGTAATTAGTTTTTTTCTTTATCACATAATCAATAAATCAATTTGGCATCAATTTCCTTCCATTAGCAAAAATTAACACTTGATATGAAAACCCTTGGCTTCCATATACGTATTAATCTCAATCTACCACCGAGTATCAAGGCATCGACGGTATCGAGGTCCAATCACTATTCCTAACCTTTACATCGTTTAGTCATTTTCGTTAATGATATGTAGAGACATGGATACCGGTACACCTTCTTCACAGGATGGCATCATGGTTATATTTAATCCCAATGACAATAAACGATTAGAAAAAATGCTATATCCCCCATCATTACATCCACTACGTTTATATTTGATTGCACTGTATATACGTGTGTTACTTTAAGGCAATAAATGTTCTTACAATTCCGGAAATGTTCGCTTGTTTGCTTCGGAAACACTCGGTTTTATTGCATTTTTTGACAATGTACAAGACGAATGTTTCTAAAAAAATCTGATGTGTACCATTCACATGACTTTTTCTATATCACTGCAATTAATTATTCTTAAAAATCTTATACTTCCATTTACTTTATGCTAATCAGAAAAAATAAAAAGAAATAGTCTTATTACTTGCATCCTTGTAAGTAGAAGTGAAATAAGGGACTACCATAGGTTAAAGTGACAGACAAAAGCTGGTTTCTATGTCAATGAAGTTCCTTTGTTATATGGATAGGAGTTGACAAGTTCCTATATAAGAAAAGTATGTCTTTCATAGCAGCAACCAAAAATAAGGAATGTCTCAAAACCGACGAACTCCACGAAAAAAATGTATATAACATAAATTGTGTGTTTTAACGTGCTCTACATTTTTGTGTAGTAAAAGTTTGTCCATCTCTTTCGGTTTAGCAGTTATTCAAAATTCAGTAAAGTTCATCCAGAATAAAAACTGTTCAGAGGCTATTCCCAGAAAATTCAAGATATACATTTTATTTGTCAGGTAAATATCTTTAACATACGAAATTTTAATCAAAATCGTTAGAGCCATTTTTGAGAAAATCAAAAATTTTTAAAAGGTTCCATGTAAAGGATAGTTGGGGGTGGGGGGATTTTTCTCAAAATCTTCGTGTCGCATCCCTGTAAGATACTAAACATAAATACCAAGTTTGGTATGTTACCGACTTTTCTTTTCGTTTTTTGAGTTATCGTGTTCAGTGACACACGGACACACACACACGGATCTTTTTGTGAAAATGCTTTTTTTGGATATTGGGGACCCTAAAACATATATTTCCGGTGAAATCTCAGTATCGAACTTTTGGATGGAATGCAATACCTTCTCTATAAACTATGTACATAGTGCGTATAGAGAAAGTAAAAATCTGATGTGTACCATTCACATGAATTTCTCTATATCCGTGCAACAAATTATTCATAAAAAGCTTTTACATCTATTTACTCCATGCTAATCAGAAAAAAATAGCAGAAATAGTCTTATTACTTGCTTCATTGTAAATACAAGCGAAATGAGGGAGCACCATAGGTTAAAGAGATAGTCAAAAGCTGGTTGCTATGTGACTGAAGTTCCTTTGTTTGTATGGACACGAGTTGACAAATTCCTGTATGAGAAAAGTACAAGTTCTTCAAAGCAAAAAACAGAAACAAGGAATGTCTCAAAAACGATGAGCTTCACGATAAAACTGTATATAACATAAATTGTATGTTTTAACGTGCTCTAAATTATTTATGTGGTTCGTTTTAGTCCATCTCTTACCGCTTAGCAGTTATTCAAAATTCCGTAAAATTCATCCAGAATAAAGTACTCTTCAGAGGCTATTCCCATAAAATTCGAAATATACATTTTATTTGTGAGGTAAATAACTTTAATATACGATATTTTAATCAAAATCGTTAGAGCCATTTTTGAAAAAAGTTCCATGTAAAGGGTAGTTGGGGGTGGGGGATTTTTTTCAAAATCTTCGTGTCGCATTCCTGGAAGATACTTAACTGAAATACCAATTTTTGTAATTTACCGACTTCTCGTTTTTGAGTTATCGTGTTCACAGACACGGACATCACACGGACCTTTTTCCGAAAATGACTTTTAGTTAAAGGGGACCTTAAAATATATATTTCCGGTGAAATCTCGGTATCGAATATTTGGGTGGAGTGCAATATCTTCTCTATACACTATGTACATAGTGCGTATAGAGAAAGTAATAAATCAAAATCATCTTATATGAGAACGCCGAAAGTAACTATCTCAAGAATCATCATTTGAAATGTACAGATCCGGATTAAGAGTTTTAATTTAAAATATTCTTGAAAGACTTTAAGATTTAGAGAAATATTTTAATATATCTTTAGTTGCAAATATTGGTTTTCGACGCCGATCAAACTATGAATAATTCAAAAGCTTTTTATTTATATAAATGTTCTCTTTTTCACTTGAGCAAACATACCTGGTGTAAAATCCCTTTCTCTACCACGTACATAGTAGTTAATTATTCATTCTGATACTTCTCCGGAAATATGTTTTAAGGTCCCTGGACCTCTAATAGGCAGTATTGGAAAATGATGTGCCTGTAAGCAGCATAATATAAACGCAATATCGACAAGTATTAAAGATGGTATTTTAATGCACTGAAAGATGTTGAAAAGAATCCCTCTATTCCAAACTGCCGTTTTCCTCAATTGAGGAAATGACTGACTAAAAGGATGTTTGCATTAAGTTTGTATCTTCAGTTTTCTGAGAATAAACTGCAAAGTCCTCATTTGAAAGAAACTTTGAATAATGTTGTTTAACTGGTAAGGAATAAGGGTATAAATTTCTGAAAACAATTAATTTATCTCAAATATATTTTTGTGACATCATTCATTTCTGAAATAGCCGTTGTTATTAGTTTCAATTTTCTATACTTGGTAATTTTCTTTACTTGTACATAGTGCATATTTAGAAGTGGTATTATTGAATTCCATCCAAAAAAAATCCATACCAAGATTTCACTAGGAATGTAGGGTTCATAAGGAATGCGAATGTAGCACAGCAAAAATTGACAAACATGAATACGAATGTAATAGAGGAAAAATAGGTTAAACTGGTAAATAGGTTGTGAAAATAATAGCGAAACATCTGATGTGTTCCATTCACATGACTTTCTCTACGGCGCTGTAACAAATTATTGTTGAAAAACATATTCTTCAATCTAGTTTATGATAATCGAGATAAACATTAGCATACATTTTCTTAATTACTTGCTTCCTTGTAAGTAGAAGGTAATTAAGGGAGCGCACTAGGCTAAAACGGAAGTCAAATCTTTTAAAAGCTGGTTGCCATGTGGATTAAATCCATTTCTACGTAGGGCCAGGAGTTTACAACTTTCCATGTGAGAAAGGTTTAAGTATTTTAAATCTGAAACCAACAACAAATAATATCTTAAAAATGGTCAATTCAACGAAAAAACGTATATGACAAATTGTGTGTTATAACGTGATCTAATTTTTTTTTTTGTGTAGTAAGTTAGTGTATTCTTTATGTTTAACAGTTAACGCAAAATTCAGCACAATTCATTCAGAATAAAGAGGTCTTTAGAGGCTATTCCTAGAAAATTCAAGATATACACTTTATTTGTCAATAAATATATTTAATATATGCTCTTTTATTTATAATCGTTACAGCCAATTTTGAGAAAATCAAAATGTTTTAAACTTTTTGCACTTAAAGGATAGTGTGGGGTAGGGGGGTTTTCCGGAAAATCTTCGTGTGTCATCCTTGGAGGATACCAAACTTAAATACCAAGTTTGGTATATAACGGTGTTTTCGTTTTTGAGCTATGCTGTCCACAGACACCCACACACATATATACAGACGCACACAGACAGACACACACGGAAATTTTTCTAAAAATGCTTTCTTTAGGATTCAAGGGGACCCAAAGCATGTATTTCCGGTGAAATCTCGGTATCGAATTTTTGGGAGCATTACAATACCTTCTCTATACACTATGTGACTACGTGTAGAGAAAGTAAAAGTAGGTCCTAACGTCAAAATTAAATCACAAAATACATAAGTTGAAAAAATGTATTAACCAAAAGTCAGCATACCTAAAATATAAACGTTCGATTGCTGCATTATAATAGACATTTTACAGCGTGAACTCAGTCTGGTACGCTCACACGGCTCTCTGGTATTCTAGGTCATTTTCTTGTCTCTCATATCTTGTATTAATTTCGCCAAAGTTTCCTGCGACAGGATCAGTTCCGTAAAGCCCCCACATTTTACGTTTATCATTTACCAAAGAATATAATTTCTAATAAAATAGAAATAGAAAAACAGCTTTAAAAGGAAAGTAAGCAATAGGTTTTAGTTTCTCTTCACGTACTATATATGTACATAGTGTATGGAGAAAAATTCTATACCGAAAATATACATTTTAGGATCCCCTATGTCCAAAAAAGCATTTTTGGAAAAAGGTCTCCGTGAACCCAAAAACTCAAAAACGAAAATTCAATAGTATACCAAACATGGTATTTAAGTTTAGTATCTTCCATGGATGGGACACGAAGATTTTGAGAAAAATCCCCCACTCCAAACTACCCTTTAATGGAAAAAGTTTCGAAAAATTTTATTTACTCAAGAAAGGATCTAACGATTTTGAATACAATCTCTTATATTTAAGATATTTACATCACAAATAAAATGTATATCTTCAATTTTCTGGGAATAGCCTCTAAAAACATGTTTATTCTGCATAAATTTTACGGAATTGTGTATAACTGCTAAACCGTAAGAGATAAACAACACACAATTTGTGCTGTATACATTTTTTTCGTGGAATGGATCCTTTTTACATGTTCCTTGTTATTAGTTTCAGCCTTAAAATACTTACACTTTTCTTTTACGGGAATTTGTCAACTCCTATCCATACAAACAAAGAAACTTCAGTCACATGGCAACCAGCTATTGACTAATACTTTAACCTGTGGTTATTTCCCTTCTACTTATAAGGAAGCAAGTAATAAGATTATTTCTGCTATTTTTTCTCGATTAGCATGAAGTAAATAGAACTAAAGTTCTTTTACAATAATTTGTTACCCGCCTGGGTAATGTGGTTGTTGCGTGTAAGGTTTTTTTTTTTTTTTTTTTTTTTTGGGGGGGGGGGGTTTCCCTTTCCTGAGAAGACGAATGTCGAGTATCTTTAAGCTTCATGGACTTCGAGATTATTTGAGCATCATTTCACCAAATTCATTCAGGACGTTAAGCTGCAAAAAAGTTGTTGCAGAGATCTTGAGAAAGTCTTTTGAATGGAACACATCAGATTCTTATAGTAGAACTCCCTGTGTGTCTAAATTTTAAATTTAATTGAGTTTAGTTATTTATTTTTCTTTATTCTGTGTGAAAAGTATATATTGTGCTGCAAAAATGCTAGCAGAGAAAAACGGGTCTTTTCAAGAGAATTCGTCACCAGAAGGTTTAATGAAACAGAAAATGGTTAAGCTTCTGTGAAAGCGGAGTTATGACTGCGGCCTGGAACAAAACGCGAGAAGGAAGTTATACGGCTTCTACTTTGTGACCACGAAACATTCCCGTCTGTTTCACCTCGCCGCACCGTACGGTCACTTCATTGAGCACAGAAACCTCCTTACTGTGACCAATGTTTAAGTAAACTGTTTCAACGTTTATGCGGTTTCATGGGGTGAAAACAGAATAATTTTAGTTCTCTAATGAGTTTCATACACAAGTCGTAATGTGATAGTTTACGTTTTTGTTTCTCTACACGTACTATATATAGTGTATAGAGAAGGTTTACATTTCACCCAAAATTCGATACCGAGATTTCACTAGAAGTAGATGTTTTAGGGTCCCCTATATCCAAAAAAATCTGATGTGTTCCATTCTTTTTTTTGATTTAACTCCTTTAACCTGGTTGCTCATATCGGACGATGAATTTATGAACCGATGCTTAAATGATCTCGAGAGCTACGGAGCTTAAAGTTACTCGACATTCGTCATCTCAGGATATGGAAAAACCCCGAAAAAAACCTTATCCGAGTAACTCACCCTAAGCGAGATTCGAACTCATGACCTTTCGAAGAGAGGCAGACACTCTACCACCACACTACCCAGGTGGACCATTCCATTCTTATGACGTTCTCTACATCTTTTGGGACGGTAACGGGTTCGTGACCCGTAAACAGGTTTTGGATATTAAGAAATGATGTGGATATGTGGGTGCCTTAGCTCAGGGTTTTGTTAGCCTGGAATTTTTCTCCGGTGTGGTAAAACATAAGTGATTTTCAGATTATTTTTGAACTCATTTATGTATCTTGTTCGGTTTTTTCTACCGTCGAACACACACTATTCCTCTTAAATTTTCCCCTTTTCAACTACGCTTTACTGTCCGCGGCTATCATTTTTTATTACTTTTGTCCGTCTTCTGGTGCATCAAAATTACTGTTTTCATCGCGGTCGTATGTAGCCCGTTCATTTTCACCGCGGACTAAGATATCACGTCTTACCTCTGCGCATCTTACACGGCTTGTCAATTCGACCGCATTAAATAAACACTATTTCCGTCGCGGCCATATGTAGCCCGATCGACACCACTGCGGGCCCAAATATCACATCTTACTTCCGCGAAAGTTCCATGGCTAGTGCCAAAAGTGTCGCTCGACCAGTAAGGGAATTGTTTCTGTTCTCCTTGCTATGTCCACCATCGGGCAGTGAAACCTCACCCACCTTCAGTTCAGTGTCCGTCCCTTAACGGTACTATCCTACTAGGGTCGCTTGTCAGCTCGTGACAACTGCTTGTTCTCGCCTTCTTAGATTTGTTTTACACTATTTCTTCTCTGGTCATTTCCAATATACATTTTTCCCCTCTTAGTATAATTTATATTATATTTGCTATAATTTATATCTCCTTTTTAGATAACTTTTAACCTCATGACAGTACATATACTGCCTCAACCAGTGGCAAATTGTTGTTAATCTTATTTTTCAATCTATTTATGGTAAAACATTAGTAGATATGATCTTATTAGTTCTTTATAAGTAGAAGGGAAATAAGGGAATACAGTAGGCTAAACCTATAGTCAAATATTTTAAAATGTGGTTTGGTATGGAATTGAAATCTGTTTCGTTGCGTGGACAAGTTCCCATATGAGAAAACTTTAAGATTTTATAGCTGAAATCAATAACAAGGAATATCTCGAAAATGTCCAAACTCCACGAAAAAAAAGTATATTACTTAAAGTGTGTGCTTTATCATCTACACTTTTTGTGCAGTAAATTTTTGTCTATCTCTTACGGTTTACCAATTATGAAAAACTCAATAAAAATCATACAGAATAAAGAGGTCTTCAGAGGCTATTCCTAGAAAATTGAAGATATGCATTTTATTTGTAATGTAGTCATATTACATACAAGAGATTTTAATCAAAATCGTTAGAGCCATTTTGGAGGAAATAAAATTTTTCGATTTTTTTTCCATTAGTTAAGGTGGAGAATTTTCTTCAAAATCATCGTGTCGCATCCTTGGAAGATACTGAACTTAAATTTCAAGTTTGGTATTTAACGGAATTTTCGTTTTTGAACTATGCTGCGTACAGACACGGACACACATAAACACATACACACTCAGACACATACACGGACATTTTTCTAAAAATGATTTTTTTTGTATACAGGATATCCCAAAACTGTACTGGTATCGAATTTTTGGGTGCAATACAATTCCTTCTCTATACACTATGTACATAGTACATGTAGAAAAAGGAAAAAGGATATTTAGAAAAAGGTCCCTGTGTGTGTGAACACGATAACCCAAAAACGAAAAGCATGGAATGTAATTTTAGTTTATTCCAGGGATGTGACACAAATATTTTGTGGAAAATGCCCCCATCCTAAAGTACCCTTATCAAGGAAAAATGTTCGAAAATTTTGTTTTGCTCAAAAATGGCTGAAACGACTTTGATGAAAATACCCTATATTCAAAATATTTACAGGACAGATAAAGTGTATAATTGCTTCAGCAGACCTATTCACTCTTGATTATTTTTGCTGGTTTTTGCATTACTAGTAAACCGTTAAGAGATAGAGAAGAACTTATTGCAAAAAAAAAAAATATATAGATCTCGTCTCGTTGAAACACACAATTTATGACATAATTTTCCTTTTTTGTAGAGCTGACCACTTTTTAGATATTCCTTGTTAATGGTTTCAGTTTTAAAATACTTAACTTTTCACATACGTAAACTTGTCAACTTCTGGCAAAGCAAAGAAACATTTCATCCACATGGCAACCAGCTTGTAAAAGATTATCGTTTTAGCCTAGTGTTTTCCCATATATAGCTTCTATTTACAAGGAAGCAAGTAATTAAGACAATTTCTGCTAATGTTTATCTTGATTATCACAAATTAGATAGAATGAGTTGTTTAATAATGGTTTGTTACAGAGATGTAGAGTAAGTCATGTATAAATTTCATGTGTTTCATTCACTTGACTTTCTCTAGCTGTTCCGCAAGAAAAAGTTTCTTACAAAAGATTTATCTTTTATCTTCATGTTGCTAATCAAGATAAACTTTAGCAGAATTGGTATTATCTATAAGTAGAAGGGAAATAAGGGAATATACTAGGCTAAAGCAATAGTCTTGTCTTTTAAAAACAGTCGCCATACGACACAACTAAAATTCGGTTTACTTTCTTTACTTGGCTATTCCCAAAAATTTCAAGGTGTACATTTTGTTTTTCAAAAAGCACATTAATGGTATTTCAATCAAAATCGTTACTACTATTTTTAGAAAGTCAAAATTTTCGAAAAATGTTCCGTATAAAGGGTAGTTGGAGGTGGTGGGATTTTGCTGGAAATCTTCATGTCGTTTCCTTGGAAGACACTGAACTGAAATATTAGGTTTAGTATTGAACTGATGGGCATTTTGTTTTTGAGGTATGCTGTTCAGACACACACACACACACACATATATCACGAACCTTTTTCTAAAAATGCACATTTGCATACGTGCTAGAGAAAGTCAAAACAAATCAGATGTGCTCCTATCAAATGACTTTCGTTGCATTTCTGTAACAAATTGTTAATAAGCTTATTCTTCTATCTAGTTAATGCTAATCGAGATAAACATCAACAAAATGGTTTTATTACTTAGTTCCTTATAGGTTGAAGAGAAATAAGGGAATACACTAGACTAAACCGATAATATGGTTGCTATAGTATAGTAATCCGATTCTTTGTGTGGCCAGGTGTAGACAAGTTCCCGTATGAGAAAAGTGTATTTTATAGCTGAAATCATTAACAAGAAACATCTCAAAAACGGTCAACTCCAGGAAAACAATGCATATAACATAAATGGTGTGTTTCAACGAGATCTACATTTTTTGTGCAGTAAAATTTTATCTATCTCTTACGGTTCACTATTTCCGCATAATCCAGCTAAAGTCATTCAAAATAAAGAGGTCTTTAGAGGCTATTCCTAGAAAACTCAAGATATACATTTTATTTGCCATATAAATATTTTAATATACAATGCTTTAATCAAAACCGTTAGTCATTTTTGAGAAATTTCAAAATGTTCGAAGATCTTTCGATGTAAAGGGTAGTTGAGGGTGGGGGAAATTTCTTGAAAAGCTTCGTGTCGTATCTTTGAAAGATACTAAACTTAAATACTAAGTTTGGTATTTTACCAACTTTTCGTTTTTGAGTTACCGTCACGGACTCACGGATATTTTTCTAAAAATGCTTTGGGATACAGAGGACCCTAAAACGTGTATTTCTGGTGAAATCTCGATATCGAATTTTTGGGTGCAATGTAATACCTTCTGTATATATTTCGAATATAGTATGTGTAGAGAAAATAATAAGACACAGGCACCCGAAAAGTTGACGGAACATTTATATTGAATTGACGTTGAAGAGTATACCGGATAAGGCACGTATATATAAACTAGTTAGTAAGACCGATTTAATTAACGTACCATATGTTTAGGATTAGGTAGGGTTATTCATGGAAGGAATCCCATGATATTGTAGCAGACCATCACAAGTAGATATTTAGGGCTCTGTATATCTTACACGACCCTAAGGAGGAGGAAGAGTGACCAGATCCTGATGACGAAGGGCACAAGCATGTAGAGATCCCTAACGGTTACAGATGGATCGCCTCCGATGAACCTGAAGCCTCCGTTTTAAATACGATTTGTATAAATTTGTGAATGGTGCCACAGATTTCTGAACATTGTCCAGAAATGCTCCAAAACGACGAATACTTGGAATTATTCACGAGTGAAGTGCGTTTTCTGGTGTTTGTATTAGACGTTAGCTACCTGAAGGTGCTCGTTTCCGTAAGCCCCAAAGGCGAGTACCATATGCATACCACCATCCAGCCGCAACCCACCGAACACCGTTCTTTGGTTCTTCAGCCCTGAAACAGATGACAGAGAAGTGATGTACATTACAGTGATAAGCAGTGACCTGACTACTCGGGTATGCTGGCGACTCAGGGAAGCAAGGACGGAAGTGGATACGTCACTTACACTTGTCAAACCCAAGGGTGGAAGACTACCGAGGACCTCGGTGGAGGCGACCTTTACCAGTTTGGGTCTACCACCTGTTCAAGTTAGTGCCGGAGAACATTAAGGCGTCTCAAACATCGCCCAGGCGTCACCGCCCAGACGTATCCAATCTCTCATGGGTATCGGGTCATTGCCACGTCGCGTCCAACCCAACCCGAGTCGGATTGGTGTTCGCACGAACTACTTCTAGTAACGCCAGAAGGGCCATGGGTGCTCGGGCTCCTCTCTCGCCGGAGCAGCTGATAGATCGGAACCTCTCCCCTACGGATATATAATGAACCTTACCAGAATTCGCCTGATGATTCGTGGAAACCCCGAAAAAACTCATGGGTCGGGAAGACCGACGACGAGAATCAAACTTAAATACTATACATATAAAGAAACCTCAGTCACATAGCAACCAGCTTTTGACAATCGCTTTAACCTATGCTACTTCCTTATTTCGCTTCTACTTAACAAGGAAGCAAGCAATATTACTATTTCTACTAATTTTTCTTAATTAGCATGAAGTAAATGGAAACATAAGCTTTTTAACAATAATTTGTTGCAGAGATGTAGAGAAAGTTATGTGAATTAAACACATGAGATTTTTTCATCTCATAAAGTTGAGGATCATTGTTTTTAACCATTGAAACCCGCCCATCATCATTTGCTTCGCTTTTCGTGAAATAAATTTACAATATACATCTATATTTTCATAGTGCTTAAAATAAATGCGTTTAAAATATTTACATAATAATGTTTATACAGCCATAATCACTTCTGAATTAGCTATATGATAGTTCTAGTACTCCTATTTTGTCACAATCATAAACAAATAAACAAATCATAGCACCCCGTATATCATAATCACTTTTCTTCTTATTCTCCATCCATATTACATGCTTATTTAAGCTTTATTTAATTAGTAGACCTTCATAAACATCAATCTGTTGTTTTAACGTTCTTTCACCTGGTTGGTCATATTGGACGTTGAATTAAATTACTTAAATGATACTCAAATGATCAGGGCTCCATAGAGCTTAAAGCTACTCGACATTCGTCTTCTCAGGTTAAGGGAAAACCCCGAAAAAAAACGTATCCGGGTAACTCGCCCTAAGCGAGATTCGAACTTTCGACCTGTTGGATGTGAGGCAAATACGCTACCACCAGACTACCTTGGCGGGAATTAATTGTTATGTTATAAATATAATACTGACAAGTTATATTTACTACATATTCTTCACCATGTTACTTGCGTTAAACACGTTATTTAAGGAATTTTCCTGCGTATCAAGATACGATGAAGCCACATTTAGTTTCTTTACATATGAAGGGTAAATTGGTTTGGTTGATGAGGTAAATGTAGTAAAATTAAACAAAGGCCCTTCTTCCCAGAAAAAATATCTGATGTGTTCCATTCACATGACTTTCTCTACATCTCTGCAACAAATTATTGTTAAAAAGCTTATGCTTCTATTTACTTCATGCTAATCGAGAAAAAATTAGCAGAAACAGTCTTATTACTTGTTTCCTTGTGCTGGTTGCTATGTGACTCAAGTTCCTTCGTTTGTATGGACAGGAGTTGACAAATTCCTGTACTAGAAAATTGTAAGTTTTTCAAAGCTGAAACCAAAAACAAGGAATATCTAATAAACGATCAACTCCACGAAAAAATGTTTTTGATACAAATTGTGAGTTTTAACGTGCTCCACACGTTTTGTGTGGTAAGTTTTTTGTCCATCTCTTGCGGTTTAGCAGTTAATGCAAAATTCCGTAAAATTGACCGAGAATAAAGTAGTCTTCAGAGGCTATTCCCATAAAATTTAAGATATACATTTTAATTCGCATATAAATATCTTAAATATAAGATATTTTAATCTAAATCTAGAACCATTTTTGAGAAAATCAAAATTGGGGGGGTTCTTGAAAATCTTTGAGTCGCATCCTTGGAAGATACTAAACTTAAATACCAAGTTTGGTATTTAACAGTCATTTCGTTTCTGAGAGCTGTGCTGTTCACACACACACACTCACATGCACATGTGCCTTTTTCCAAATATGCTTTTTCAGGGGGAGCCAAAAACATGTATTTCTTGTGAATTTTTGGGTGGAATACAATACCTTC
The DNA here is from genome assembly GCA_030762935.1 of Hymenopus coronatus. Lineage (NCBI taxonomy): Eukaryota > Metazoa > Arthropoda > Insecta > Mantodea > Hymenopodidae > Hymenopus > Hymenopus coronatus. The sequence continues at coordinate 26,949,072 of CM060894.1, read as the reverse complement.
TCTATATACTATGTACATAGTACGTGTAGAGAAAGTAATAATTTTGCCCAAAATTCACACTTAAAATCGTAAACAATGCGCACAGATTTCATTTTTCTTTGCTTTCGCGCGACAATATTTCCTACGGCAATATATATATATTATATATATATTTTTTTTTTCTTTTTTTGTTACATAGGTCATATCGGGAGCTTTCCACTTGAAACAACTCGTTGTTTGTAGGTACTTTTACGTTAGTTTAAATCATTTAGTTTTACTCAAACACGCACACATTCACACTCACATACAAACTTCCAGACTCTGTGGGGAATGGGGAATAATTCTGGCTAAAGAAAAATTCCCCGCCCCAGCCGGGGAATTGAACCCAGGACCCCCGGGTGAGAAGTCAGCTCACTGACCACTTGACCACGGAGGCAGTATAGTTTCACTTTAGAATTTCTTGTATTTCCTTAGTTATTCTGACGTTGTATGCTTAACATAAACTTGGTTGAAAAACGGAGAAAATGTAACAGTTGCTAATTTCCATAGTTTTAGTAGGGGAAGGAAGACACGGGGAAGGAGGGGAAGGTGGCCAGGGGGGGTATCAGTTTCATTCAGGTCTGAGCTGGAGGCTAAGATAACTAAATTAGAAATCAGTTTGGAAGGGGTGATTGCTGTATCTTTGGCACAGGGGGGAGTACATATAATAGTTATAGGATTATACAACCAGCCAGCAACGTCCAAGTATGCAAACAGGAATTTCTTCAGTGACTTAACCGAAACGCTAGTGGAGTTACAGGAAAAGTTTCCAGGAGCTGAATTAATTCTTTTAGGAGATTTTAATGCGAGGTTAGGAGGGGAGAATATTTCTCTAACAGGGGGTGACCAATGGGGGAGGAATTCCGCGAAAGTCAACGAAAGAGCAAGAATAGGTTTATTAATGGGGAGGGCAGACAATTACTTGCTTTCTGCGATGCCTTCTCTTTAGAAATAATGAATGGCAAATACGGTGAGGATCGAGAGGGAGAACTCACTTTCATAAATGAAAATGGGGGTAGTGTAATAGATTTTATTTTAATAAGTCACGGTTTAATTGGCAGAATTAGAAGTGTTTGGGTGGGGGATCGTATCGAGTCGCATTACTGTCCGGTTGCCCTGGAACTGAATATAGAGATGGCCATGGCGGCGCTAGCACCTGAAGAGGGGCAGGGGGACGAAGGGAGATTCATTAGTAAATTTATATGGAAACCGGTAGAAAAAGAAGTATTTGTTGATAAATTAGAAAGAAGATTAGGGGAAAGGAACGCAGACACAGCGGAGGAACTAACGCATATAATAGCAACGGCTGCGGGGACAATGAAAATCCAAATGCATGGTAAGTTAAAACGATTCAATGGTTGGTATGACCAGCAATGCAGAACTGTAAAGAAACAAGCAGAGGAGGCTCTGTCAAAATTCAGGAGGGAGGGGAGAGATGACATTAGGAAAATGTTTACAAAAAAGCGAAGGGAGTATAAACAGCTCTTACGGGAAAAGAGAACTACCTGGCAAGACAAAATTACTCAGAAAATTAGTAATATTTTAACGCGGGGGGATAACGCTGAGATGTGGCAAGTAGTAAAATATTTAAGAGGCAACCGTCAGGCGCCCAACGAAATTTTTCCCCCAGAAAATGGGCAATGCATTTTATGGGAATATTCGGGAAAGGTGAAAGGGAAGGAATTTTTATAAAGGAAGTGCAAATTTTGGAAAACTTATCAGCACGAGAAATAGCACAGGCGCTGAGGAGTCTGAAGGGAGGCAAAGCTCCAGGGTTGGATGGGCTGCCCCCGGAAGTTTTTAAAGCCGCAGCCAATGTTAATGAGTTTGGTAGGAGTATGCTCCAGATATGTAACAGGTTGTTTATTGAGGGGAATTACCCTACCTGTTGGGGAAAGGGCATTATTCATCCCATTTATAAAGGGAAGGGAACTATTGGATATCCGGATAACTAAAGGGGGGGGGTTCTCTTTTGCCAATTATGGGGAAAATTTATTGTAGAGTGTTATATAACCGGATAAAGGACTGGGAATCTAAATTTGGCAAACTTTCAAAATTTCAAATGCGTTTCAGAGGACACAGTACCATAGATGCCGCTTTTATATTAGACACCTTAAGGACGAAGCAACTGTTAATTAAGCGGGGAAAGCTTCATTGTGCTTTTGTGGACTTTAAGAAGGCATTTGACTCTATCAATCGAAATGCATTATGGTACAAACTAGGCAGAAAGGGGCTATCAAGTAAAATGGTTAGAGCATTGCAGGCAATGTATCAAAATGTAGAATTCTGTGTGAAGTACGACAGAAACAGAGTGTCCGAGAGCTGCCGAAGCTATAGCGGAATGAGGCAGAGTTGTATTTTATCTCCCTTGCTATTTAATATCTTTGTGGATGATATTACTGATACAATGATAGCAGAGAATATCCAAGCACCAGTAGTAGCGTATTTGCAGATCCCAACACTTTTATACGCAGACGATTTAGTATTGTGCTTTACGACAGTAAACGGATTGCAACGAGGACTGGACAAACTTAAGAATTATTGCGATGAATGGCTACTTACAGTCAATGTGAATAAGACTAAGGCAATGACTTTCGAAAAGGGGTGTGTTTATAGCAGGGAGGATACTTGGACATATGCAGGACAGATACTGGACAATGTTAAATCTTTTGTGTACTTAGGACTCACATTCACAATGAACGGAAAATGGACAAAACACATTGACATTACGAAACACAAGGCAAGGGTGAAAGTGACGGAAGCTCTCCGGATACGCTACAGAATACCGAATATATCCATATCCTTAATGGAAACTGTATACGGAGCGACAGTTAGATCCACGATGACATACGGAGGAGAAATATGGGGTTGGGAACAAACAGGGAATCTGGATCAAATGAGGACCCAATTTTTGAAAGGAATTCTGGGTGTAGGGAGGGGTACGGCAAACTGCGGAATAATGAGGGAATTCGGGGCACATAGTGAAACGATAGAGTGCAAAATCAGAGCAGTTAAGTATTGGCTGAGAATCGTTCATGGAAACCAATCTCTAATTAGGGCAGTCTGTTACCGTGAACAGTTGCGAATGGAAGGTAATTCGACGTGGGCACCAAAATTAAAGAAAGGGTTGGAAACCATTGGGATAGGAGACATTTGGATGGCGGGGCAGGAAAACAGGCGAAGTATTTGGAGAAAAATTAAGAACCGCCTCTGTGATATTGACAGACGGCAAATAATTGCGCAATGCACAGAGAAGATGTCATTAGAAGTACAGTCTGGGCTGAAATCGCAGTGGGGTATATAGCAATACATCAAAACAGGTACCAAACTCATTAGAGAGGGGCTCGCGTGGATTAGACTAGGAGCATGGAGGAGCACGAAAATTTCTGACGAGAATGGTACGAGAATCTGGCCCATTTGCGAGGAGGAAGAGTCGTGGACTCACATTTTGGTAAGATGTAGGGGTACGGATGAATGGCGGGAAAAATATTTACATATAAATATTATATATTATGTGATACTTAGGTCACTGTTGTGCTATGGTTTTATATATGTTGTATATATTATGTGTATATATGTGTTTTAAGTGTAATTTTCTATTATAAGAGGGTGTATTTATGAAGGTGTACTCTGTGCTGTAAATTTAAATTGCTATATTTGAATATCTTTGTATTTTTAATTTCGGGTTCGCTCTTAATTCTTTATTGTTGTTTAATAATGCTTTGGACTGTGTATTTCCTTAGTTTTTTTTTTTATTTTCGTGTTTACTCTTTTAATTCTTTGTTGTTGTTTTAATATTGCTTGTAATGTGTATTACAAAAGCACGTACGGTCTGTGGGCCCGTGCGATTGTTTAAATTCTATGTATGATATTGCTATGTCAATAACTACACTTATACATATACTTACATACACTTTAGAAGCCTAGATTGCTTCTAGCTTAAATTCTGCGTTATGTCCCATACACAATACCAAGCCACCTAGCTCGGTATAATGTGGAGAAAAGAGTATACGAATATAACATAACAGGTAATAAATAGTCTTCTTTGTAAAAGCCACTGTTTCATCAAGAGAGATGACATTTGTGTTTCTTTGACAGACATAAATAATTTGTAAACGGAGCATCCCCTAGAACTGCCGACCAGTGACAGTTCGAAATGACGTACTCGCCAGGTCGACTCCCCACGATGTTTTGTGTGGCAGATAATAGGATTACATAATAGCATCGCAACCATAAAAGCTCCGACACCTCACACGCATACGAAGCCTTATTCCCAAACATTGCTTCCAAGTAATGTCATAAAACAGTCGTTCAACAATAAGATATTTAATAAACGGGACGCTGTGTAATGGCTTTGAAAATTATGTTGTTTGTATAACCCACGAAAAAACACGGGTAAAGGCCTAACATTTGAGAAAATTGAAATGCACGATGATATCCAGAAAGTAACCAACGTTTTGTATAGGTAAATAATAACGAAAGATATTAACACAACTTTATTTACCTTCCTCTACTTCTCATTGTAATCTCCATTCTCTGAAATACACGTTGTAATAGTTTCTCAATGGCGATGTTGTAGTTTTCTTCCGCCAAACAGCTTTTTCGTTTCGAATAACTGTTTTTTACACATAGCCGTGATCGGGAGATCCGTGGTTCAAATCCCGGCTATGGTCCTACTCCTGTCCTTCACACGGCTATGTGTAAAAAATCTGGTGTGTTCCATGCTAATGACTTTCTCTACAACTCTGCAAATAAATTATTGTTAAGAAGCTTATGCTTCTTTTTACTTCCTGCTAATCGAGAAAAAATCAGCAGAAATAGCCTTATTACTTACTTCCTTGTAAGTAGAAGCGAAATAAGGGAGTAGCATAGTTTAAAGTGATAGTCAAAAGCTGCTTGCTATGTGACAGAAGTTCCTTTGTTTGTATGGACACGAATTCTTGTTTGTATGGACACGAATTCACAAAGTCCTTTATGAAAAAAACATGTTTCTTATAGCCGAAACCAAAAACGAGGAATATCTAAAAAACAATCAAATCTACGAAAATAATGTATATAACATAAATTGTGTGTTTTAAAGGGCTCTACATTTGTTGTGCGGTAAGTTTTTGTCCATATCTTACGGTTTAGCAGTTATGCAAAATTCCGTAAAATTGACCAAGAATAAAGTAGTCTTCAGAGGCTATTCCCAGAAAATTCAAAATATAAATTTTATTTGTTAGGTAAATATCATTAATATACGATATTTTAATCAAAATCGTTAGAGCCATTTTTTAGAAAACCAAAATTTTCGAAAAAAGTTCCATGTAGTTTGGGGTGTGGGATTTCCCTCAAAATCTTTAGGCATTGGACGAGTCTTCAGTCTTATCCGGTTCTCTTGGCAGCGCTGCTGAAGTGTCTAGCTTTAATGCTTCGTGGCGCACGGGATCGTCGATTCGAGTCCCGCCTTGAACATGGGTATTTGTGTATTTCTAATGTGTGTATGCGATATGGAAGCAAAAAAGCAAACATAAATCAAACAGGTCAACAAAAGAAAAGTAGGGAAACTGGAAAGAAGAGGGAAAAGGAATACAGCGCCGGAGTCCCGGCAAGCCTCTGGAACTGTATTTATTAATATAAAAGCAGTCAGAAAATGACCCATAATTTACGAATAATCAAGGAAGAACCAATGCCTACGTAAGATTGGAGTACAGGTTAATCAATGTTTATGGAGTAGTTGAAAGTAAACGTTGGATAAAGAATTCAAAAAGGTTAATGTGTTCCATTCACATGACTCTCTAGATCTCTGTGGCCAAATTTTGGTTTATTTAATTCATGCTAATCGGAATAAACGTTATCAGAAATAGTATTTATTACTTGGTTCCCTGTAAGTAGAAGTAAAATAAACGAAGTACCATAGTCTAAAGTGACGGTCAAATATTTTTAAAGGTAGTTGCTTTGTGATTGAAATACTTTTGGAGTATAAAATACCTTTAATTCCCGTATGGCAAAAGAACCTGAAAACAATAACAAGGAATGTTTCTGAATCAGGCAGCTCTACTAAAAAAGGTGCATGACATAAATTAGATATTTTAAAGAGTTCTACATATTTTGAGGAGTAAGTTTTATTTGTCTGTTTCTTACGGTTTACCAGTTACGCATAATTCGAAAAGTCACGCAGCATAAAGAGTTCTTCAGAGGGTATTCCCAGAAAATTCAAAATATGCATTTTATTTGTCATGTAAATATCTTTAATATACGGAATTTTAATCAAAATCGTTAAAGCCATTTTTGAGAAAGCCAAAATGTTCAAAAAAGTTTCCATTTGAAAGATAGTTTGTGGAGGCGGGATTTTCTGGACAATCTTCGTGTTGCATTCTTGAAAGATACTTAACACAAATACCAAGCTTGGTATTTAACGGATTTTTACTTTCTCTATACGTACTATGTACATAATGTATAGAGAAAGTATTGCACTCCACCAAAAATTCGATACTGAGATTTCACCGCAAATACATGTTTTAGGGTCCTCTGTATCCAAAAAAAATATTTTCACACAAAGGTCCGTGTGTGCATGTGCCTGTGAACACGATAACTCAAAAATGAAAAGTCGGTAAAATACCAAACTTGTTATATAAGTTTAGTATCTTCCAGGGATGCGACAAGAAGATTTTGAGAAAAATCCTCCCACCCCAAACTACCTTTTATATGGAACTTTTTCGAAAATTTTGATTTTCTAAAAATGGCTCTAACGATTTTGATTAAAATATCATATATTAAATATATTTACCTGACAAATAAAATGTATATTTTGAATTTTCTGGGAATAGCCTCTGAAGACTAGTTTATTCTGGATGAATTTTGCATAACTACTAAACCGTAAGAGATGGACGAAAACTTAACACACAAAAATGTAGAGCACGTTAAAACACACAATTTATGTTATATAATTTTTTTTCGTGGAGTTGATCGTTTTTGAGATATTTCTTTTTCTTGGTTTCAGCTTTGAAATACTTATACTTTTCTCATACAGGAATTTGTCAACTCCTATCCATACAAAGGACCATCAGTCACATAGCAACCAGCTTTTGACTTTCACTTTAACCTATGGTACTCCCTTATTTCGCTTCTACTTACAATAAAGCAAGAAATAAGACTACTTCTGCTAATTTTTCTCGATTAGCATGAAATAAATAAAAGATAAGCTTATTAAAATAATTTGTTACAGAGATATAGAGAAAATCATGTGAATGGAACGTATCAGAGTTTGTTCCTCTCTCCTATAATATATTTCATAACGGTTTAAAGCTTGAGTGACTTTTGAAAGACCCTATATGTTTTTCGGGTCTAGACCTTTTTCTCTGGTTGAACCTTATTTTCTCGCCAGTGGAGGGTTTTAATTTTGTACATTTTAATTAATTGTTTGAAGCTTACTCCTACTTTCTCTTCTTAAAAAGTTTAATTCGTGGTTTCTATGAAGCGAAATCCTTTATTTCTTTTCTATTGTCAGCCTTTTCCTTTCAACATTTCATTTCATATCCAGAAAGGAAAAGTTCTACTGTTTACACAACCTGTTTTAATAAATGGGCACATGTAGGTACTGTCTAGGTGCGTGCAATTTAACCATATATACAACAAATATGATTAATCAAAGTCTTTAGTATTTTCAGTGGACTTTTTTCTAATTTCCTATTACACTAACTTTCACCAATAAAATTAGCTTAGTTATAGCTGTTTTATATTGTAAAAATATTAATATTTTGCCAAAAACGACTATATATTTTAATAAAAATGACAAAAATCTATGCAACTGCATTCAAATATAACCCCGTCAGCATCCTGTTATTTTACTTGAGCCCTCCCCATCCTTTGCTGAGACTCGAACTGAAGTGACTTTTGAAGGGCCCTATATTATTACTTTCTCTACATGTACTATACACATACTGTTTAGAGAAGTTACTGTATTACACCCGGAAATGTGATACTGAGATTTCACCCTCTGAATAAAATAAAAAAGCAATTTTAGAAAAAAACATCCGTGTGTGTATGTATGTGACTGTGGAAAGCATAGCTCAAAAACTAAATGACTAGGCATTTAAGTGTAGTATCTTCCAAGGATTCAACACAGAGATTTTCAAGAAAATCTACCCACCCCAAACTACCATGAACAATTTTTCAAAATTTTTGATTTTCTAATGATTTTGATTAAAATTCGGTATATTAAAGCTATTCACAACACAAATGAAATGTATACTTTGAATAGCCGCTCAAGGGCACTTTATTCTAGTTGATTTTTGCAGAAGTTAGCATAACGGTTAAAGCGTGAGAGATAGACAAACCCCTGCTACACAAAAATGTAGATCTTGTAAAAGTACACAGTTTATTTCATATGCATTTTTTTTTTTTTTTGTAGAGTTGACCGTTTCCAAGATATTCCTTGGTATTTGTTTCAATTGTAAAGTATTTGTACTTTTTTCAGTCAGGAAGTAGATAAAGCAATAATCTTCTTTAAAGCATATTCAAAGTTAGCTCCTAACCCTAATAAAACAGAAATTACCAACAAAAATGTCAATAATCATCCAGGAAAAGCTTTACTAAAACGAATTAATAAATAAACTCCTCCGTTTTACTTTTGTTCTACCCCTGGTCAAGCAATGAAGCAAATTTTATTGATAATTGCATAACAATAGTTTTTAAAACATGTGATCATCACTTTAGCATAGCGCATTCCTTTAGTTCCCTTCTACTTATAAGGAACTAAGCAATAAGTGCATTGTGCTAATGCTTATCTCAATTAGCATAGTATAGAAGGAAGAAGAAGAATTTTTTAAAAAGTCTGTTTGCAGAACAGTTAGAAAAAGTTATGTGAGTGTAACTCATCAGATTTTTTGTTTTCTATTGTGAGCAACCTCAACAATAAAATGAGGCTAGTGTTAATATTTTAACAATAAAATTGTACAGTTTCTTCAATAAAAAATAGCAAAATCCATACAACTGCATTCAAATGTAATCCCGTCAGCATCCAAACGTGCCATTACACCGGTTATTTTACTTGGGCCCTCCCCATCCTTTACCACAGGCAGATTCGAATACAATCGCTTGGAGTCGAACTCGCGACGTTTGGCTTTTAGTGCTGGTCCAGTCCACTTCGTATCGCACTAAGATCACGGCTATTCAAGTAACTTCAGCTTTTTCTGAAGAGCTCTTAGGTCAAACTTTATCCTCTCGTCGGTGACCAGTTTTAATTTTCTACGTTTTAATTCATTGCTTGAAGCTTACTCCCACCTTTCTCTTCGTAAAGCGTTTAAATCGTGGTTTTTGTGAGGCGAAACCCCTTATTTCTTTTCTATTGTTAGTCTTTTCCTTTCAAAATTTCATTCCATATGCCAAGAGGAACAGTTGAACTGTTTACACAGCCTGTATTAATAAACGCATACATGTACTGTCCATGTACAAGCAATTTAAATGAGCATTAATAAAGAATTATGACTTTACATCTCTGTTAGAAACCCAGCAATAAATCACATAAATATATCACATTTTGCGGCGTTTCTCCCTTCTCCTGGTTATCTCTAAATTATTACTTTCTCTAACCCGTATGTACAATGTACATAGTGGATACAGAAGGTATTATATTCCACCGAAAATTTTGGTACAGAGATTTCACTGGAAATATATGTTTTGGGAACCCTTGAAAAAAATTAGAAAAAGATCCGTGTGTGCGTGAGTGTATGTGTGTGTACTTGGTATTTAAGTTTGGCATCTTCCAAGGATGCGACAGCAAGATTTTTAAGAAAATCCCTCACCCCAAACTACTCTTTGCATGGAAAAATGTTGATTAAAGTATTGTACATTAAAGTTATCACAACACAAATAAAATGTATATTTTGAATTTCCTGAGAATAGCCTCTGAAGAACACTTTATTCTGGTTGATTTTTGCAAAATTTTCCACAATGGTTAAACCGTAAGAGTCAAAACGTTGCTTCACAGAAATGTAGATCTCGTTAAAACGCATAATTTATGTCATATGCATTTTTTGTTTAAAAGTTGACCGTTTCCTTGTTATTTGTTTCAATTGCAAACTACTTATATCTTTCACAAACAGGAGGTGTCCGTTTTTCTTTTATTGTGCTCCTGACCAAGCAAAGAAGCCAATTTCAATGACAACGGAATAACGATAGCTTTTAAAACATTTGAGAACCATAGTGGGCCATCTCCATGCGAGGTCAAAATTGAGCTGTTGCCATCTGTCGGTAGAGTTTATGGTTATACATCTTATATTGCAGTGGGCCATGTCCAGCATTTCCCGTTTACAAACAGTAGAGCATCAAAATATCGCTCTAAATGAAACTACAAATTCTGTTAGAGTCAGAGTGGACAAATCCATGCAGCAAATCTTGCTACCGCATATGATGATCTTATGTCCATGCTACCATTTATTCCTCCAGTGAATCATGATTTTTACAAGAGTTTGCGTGTGCAAGTCAATAATGATGATCAGCAGGACATTGATTACATGTATGGAAATGGGCATGTTGCATTTCTTTAGGCTGGGCCAAATCCCAGCAACGGAAAATAGCTCCCAATAAATAACTGTAAACCCTAATTATGCATGAAGCCACATTAACTTTGTACTAATAAAATATAGAAAATTTATTCTAGATTGCTGTGGCATTTAGTTATTACGTGTAACTTGGCTTAATAGATTATGATATTGAAAAAACTTTTACCTTCTATTTCCCCATTTTTAAAAAATGGTGCTTGGCCCACTATGGTTCTCAACCCTTCAATTTAGCATAGCTCATTCCTTTAGTTCCCATCTACTTATAAGAAACTAAGTAATAAATACATTCTGATAATACATTGCCCTCCGTGGTGTAATGTTTACCATGCTAACTTCATACACCCAAAGTCGCGGGCTCAAATCCGGCGGAGGACGATGCATTTTTTCGGGCGTAAAAATTCTTAGCATGACTTCCTTCGGAAGCGAAGTAAAGCTGTTGTTCCATGCCGTAGATTTACGGCACGTAAAAGAACCTCAGGCCTGATAGAGATGCCTCTGAGTAAAATTAAGTGGTCTTTCTCGCCCAATTTTGAATGGGACTCTGAGAACCGCTGTAGTTAAAGAGCGTCCATAAATAGCACGCCATTTCCATTCTGATAATGCTTATCTTGATTAGCAAGGTGTATAAATAATAATAATCATAATAATAATATATTGTATTAATAATATTTTGTATTATTTTCTCAAGATTGGCTCTAACGATTTTGATTAAAATATCGTATTTTAAATATATTTACCTCACAAATAAAATCTATATTTTGAATTTTCTGGGAATAGCCTCTGAAGACTACTTTATTCCTGATAAATTATACGGAATTTTGCATAACAGCTAAACTGTAAGAGAAAGACAAAAACTTACCACACAAAAAATGTAGATTACATCAAAACACACAATTTATATTATATTTCCATGGAGTTGATCGTTTTTGAGATATTCCATGTTATTGGTTTCAGCTTTGAAAAATTAATACTTCTCTCATACAGGAATTTGGCAACTCCTGTCAATACAAAGGACTATCATTTTAACCTATGGTACTTCCTTATTTCGCTTATACTTACAAGGAAGCAAGTGATAAGGCTATTTCTGCTATTTTTTTCTCAAAGAAGTAAATAGAAGCATAAGCTTATTAGCAATAATTTGTTACAGAGATATAGAGAAATTCATGTGAATGGAACTCATCAGATTCTTTTTATTACGAGAGGAATGATCTTAAAATATATAGCAAAACGAACCTTTACATTGATTCACTGATAATGGCGTTAGAGTTGAATTTTCTTCTGAGTGACGTCCACAACCGGAATAGAAAACTTTGAGTATTTATAATTAATGAGAAATCCCCTCTTCACTGACGAGTACTGAAAAAGGATTTTATGAATTTAGAAGCTAGCACGTTTGCTACATATTCTACTGAAGTATATCTAAGTTTATTTTCAGAACAAAAGTATTAAAATATTAATCTTTCCACTGCAGTTATCATCACCAGCAGTGCCGTGATGTCAGGTCAGACATTGGCTACCCAAAATTATTAGAGAAATGTTATGTAGCTGAATTTGGTTTTCAGAATTCCGTCGCATTTAAAATTACCCTAGGAATCCACGTGTAAGTCTTAGGGGGCTTGTGTCCTCCATAGGGGAGGATAAGCAACTTAAGTTTGATAATGAATTGAAATTTTGTCACCTTGCACTGCATTTGGAAATCATAAGAGTAATATTATCCAAACTAAAAGAATGACAGGTGGCCCAACAGAAACGTATTATTATTATTATTATTATTATTATTATTATTATTGGTATTATTACGCACTTTACGCATAAGTAAAGTAACAAAACATTAAAGTGTGAAACAGTAAACATACCAACGTGAGAGAATTTAATATTATGAGTTGTTGTTGTTATCATTATTATTACTGCTGCTACTTCTTTTCTATCCTAGAGCAAAGTAACTAATATTATGATAGCATAGTAAATCAAAACATGAATCCGATTACAAGCAAATATAAAAGCACGTAATGTTTCAGCATATTATTGTTAATACTATACGCTAGCAGAGTACACGAAAACTTAAAACCATCGTAAAGAAAATCATCCAACCCGAGAGCATGTAGTGCTTTATTGTATTATAGTCACTAATATTACTATGCAGTATGCGCTTAGCAGAGTAATCAAAACACGAAACGTCATAAATATTTTGAATAGCTTACTATTTCTGAGATATTCCTTATTACTGGTATTAAAATGTACAATACTTAAGGCTTTTCTTAAATAGTTTTTATTCACTTTTTCCATCCTGGTAATGTATGAAAAACAGAGTTTCAATTGCATCACAAAACGACCAGCTTTTAAAAGATTTGTCTAATACTTTAGCCTGCACTAGGCTGTAGAGTTTGCTCAAACTTGTGAGCAAACAGTGCCATTCCTTTGTTACCCACTCCACTGCGCCTGTTTAGATGTTTACATGACGAATAACAACAGAGAGTGACGATTCACTGAAAAAGGCACACGAGAATGCTAGATATAAATTACGCCCAGAATGGAAAATTAATTATTTCAGCGTTTAGAATAGTAAAAGTTCTAAATTGTTATGTTATAATCAGTTATCTATATGAAAAAAATCGTATGTGCTCCAACCACATAACTTTCACTACAACTCTGTTATAAAGTATTGTTAAAAAACGCATTCTTCAATCTGCTTCATACTAATTCAGATAAAATTAGCAGAACTGGTCTTACTACTTGCTTTCTTGTAAGTGAGGGTAAAAAGGAAGTAAAGAAAACCGAATTTCAACCAAAAAGCAACAAGATTTCAAAAAGTTGACTATCATTGTAGCCTACGGTACTCCTTATTTCATTTCTACTTACAAGGAACTAAGTAATTAGACCATTTCTGCGAATGTTTATCTTGATTAGCAAAAAGTAAATAGAAGAATAAGGTTGTTTTTTTTTTGTTTTTTTTTTAAGAATAGTTTGATACAGAATAGGTAGAGAAAGTCAGGTGAATGGAACAATGAGACATTTTACTTTCTCTACACGCACCATGTACATAGTACATAGAAAAGGTATTGTATTCCATCCAAAAATTCTATACCGAGATTTCACCGGAAATATACATTTTAGGGTTCCCTGAATCAAAAAAAACAACATTTTTATAAAAATATACGTGTGTGTATCCGTGTGTCGTGAACAGGATAACTCAAAAACGAAATGTCGGTAAAATATGAAACTTGGCATTTAAATTTAGTATCTCTCAAGGATGCGGCACTAAGATTTTGTGAAGAATCACCCCATCCCAAACTACATGGAAAAGGTTTCGAAAATGCTGAGTTTCTCAAAAATAGCTCTAACGATTTTGATTGAAATATTCTATATTAAAGATATTTACATGACAAATAAAATGTATGTATTGAATTTTCTGAGAATAGCCTCTAAATACCTCTTTATTGTGAATGAATTTTGCTGAATTTTGTGTAACTGGCAAACCGTAAGTGATAGACAAAAACTTGCTATACAAAAAAATCTGATGTGTTCCATTCACATGACTTTCTCTATATCTCTATAAATTATTATTGTTAATAAGCTTATGTTTTATTTATTTCATGCTAATCGACAAAAATTAGCAGAAATAGTCTTATTTCTTGCTTTATTGTAAGTAGAAGCGAAATAACGGAGTACCATAGGTTAAAGTGAAAGCCAAAAGCTGGTTGCTATGTGACTGATGTTCCTTTGTTTGTATTGACAGGAGTTGACAAGTTCCTGTATGAGAAAAGTATAAGTTTTTCAAAGCTAAAACAAAGAAAAAGGAATATCTCAAAAACGATCAACTCCACGAAAAAAACGTATATAACATAACTTGTGTGTTTTAACGTGCTCTACATTTTTTGTGGGTTAAGCTTTTGTCCATCTCTTACGGTTTAGTAGTTATGAAAAATTCATCCAGAATAAAGGCTATTTCAGAAGCTATTCCCAGAAAATTCAAAATATACATTTTATTTGTCAGGTGAATAACTTAAATATACGATATTTTAATCAAAATCGTTAGAGCCATTTTTTAGAAAATCAAAATTTTCGAAAAAAGTTCCATATAAAGGGTAGTTTGGGGTGGGGGGATTTTTCTCAAAATCTTCGTGTCGCATCCCTGGAAGATAGTAAACTTAAATACCAAGTTTGGTATTTTACCGACTTTTCGTTTTTGAGTTATCGTGTTCACACACACACACTGTTTGGTATTTTACCGACTTTTCGTTTTTGAGTTATCGTGTTCACACACACACTGACACACTGACACACTGACACACGGACACACACACACACACACACGGACCTTTTTTTGAAAATACTTTTTTTGGATACAGGGGACCCTAAAACATATATTTCCGGTGAAATCTGGGTATCGAATTTTTTGGTGGAGTGCAATACATTCTCTATACACTATGTACATAGTGAGTATAGAGAAAGCAAAAATGTAGATCACGTTTAAACACAGTTCGTCATATACGTTTTTTCGTTGAATTTACCATTTCTGAGATATTCCTTATTTGATTCAGATTTAAAATGCTTAAACTTTTCTCATACGGAAAGTTGTAAACTCCTGGTACTGCATAGAAACGAATTTCAGCCACATTGCAACGGCTTTTAAAAGATTTACTATCGATTTAGCCTAGTGTATTCCTTATTTTCCTTTTACCTTATATGAAAGCAACTAATTAAGACAATTTCTGCTAATGTTCATCTCAATAGCATGAAGTATTACCTGTCTGAAGAATGAATGCAGACAGCCAAGAGTGGAGGCTTGCGTAAACCCGAACAGATAAGCGTTATTACGTCGTCACAACGGGGTGCATGCCTCTACAGCTCAAAAATACTGGAATGCAGCAGTTGAGTTTCTTACAGTGGACAGGTTCGAATCAATCAAAATACAAACACCGCTGCGCTCACAAAGCACAAAATTAATATTCATTAATGATAAGGAAAACAGCAAGTTTAACCTGTGGTGGATCGTTTAGTTTATTCCTGTTCAGTACGCTGTGCTGATGCTCTGTACTGCACTATATTCCGGCCTTCTCTGGCCGCTCTAAACCGCGCTATGCTACACCAGCGACGTCCCCTAAAAACTGCACTCTTTCATCAGAGAGTAGTAGATATAAGAATATGCTTTTTAACACTAACTTGTTATAGGGATGTAGAGAAAGTGGTGTGAATGGAACACGTGATACTTTTTTACTTTTTCCGCAGGTACTATATACATATAGAAGCTATTGCATTCCACCCAAAAATTCGATACCGGAAATAGACGTTTTAGGTTCCCCTGTACCCAAAAAGTATTTTCAGAAAAAGGTGTGTGTATGTGTCTGGGAACACGATAACTCGGAAATGAAAATTCGGTAAAATATCAAACTTGGTATTTAAGTTTAGTATCTACCAGGGATGCGACACGAAGGTTTTGAGAAAAATCCCCTCACCCCAAACTACCTTTTACATGGAAAAACGTTCGAAAATTTTAATTTTCTTGAAAATAGCTCTTTTGATTAAAATATCGTATATTAAATATATTTACATGCCAAATAAAAATTATTTCTTGAATTTTCTGAGAATAGCCCCCTTCTTTCTGGATGACTTTTGTATAACTGACAAACCGTAAGAGATATACAAACTTACTACAAAAATATGTAGATCTCATTAACACACAATTTATGTTAACCGTTTTAAAGATATTCTGGATTATCAGTTTTAATTTTAAGTACTTAAACCTTTCTCAAACGAGAAGACATCTTAGTTCTCATTTCTCGTTTGTTTACTCCTGGCAAGTAAAGATGACGGAATTTCAACTGATTCACATAGCGACCGGCCTGTGCATTCCTTATTTCCCTTTTACCTACAAGGAAGATAATAATACTAATTCTGCATATATTTATCTTGATAAGCATAATGTAGCTAAAATGTTAATCTTTTAAATAAAACTTTTGTTTGCCGAACACTACAAAACATGTGAATTTGTTCCCTTCTATTTACAAGGAGCCAGGTAATAAGGACATTTTCTGCTAATGTTTCTCAATAATTATGAAGTAGATAGAAGAATATGCTTTTTAATAATAATTTGTTATAGAGATGTACAAAGTCGTGCGAATGAAACACAGATTTTTACTTTCTCTGCGCGTATTATGTACATAGTATATAGAGAAGATATTGTATTCCACCCAAAAATTAAATGCCGAGATTTCACCGGAAATGCATATTTTGGGTCCCCTTGAAGCAAAAAAAACATTTTTGGAAAAAGGTCCGTGTGAGTGTGAGTGTGTGTTTGTTGGAAAGCATAGCTCAAAAACGAAAAGACTACGAAGTACCAAACTTGGTATTTAAGTTCATTATCTTGCAAGGATGCGACACGAAGATTTTCAAGAAAATCCTTACACACCTAACTACCCTTTACATGGAACTATTTTCAAAAATATTGATTTTCTCAAAAATGACTCTAAATATTTTGATTAAAATGTCTAATATAAAGATATTTACCTGACAATTTACAATTTTCAATTTTAAACTGCCTTAATTTTCCTCAAAGGGGACCATGCAAAGCAAACCGAACCTCAATTCTTTCATAGCGACCAGTTTTTAAAATATGTGATTGTCGCTTTAGCCTACTGTGTCCCCCTTATTTCCTTTCTACTTACAAGGAAGCAAGTAATAAGGCAATTTCTGCTAATGTTTATGTCGGTTAGCATGTATTAGATAAAAGAATAATCTTTTGAACGAATATTTTATGTACGGAACACCTAGGATGGGGCACATCAGACTTTTTTCCTTTATGTTTGAACTCAGAAGGCCAAAATCACAAATTTTCGGTACATTTTAGTATTGAATTTCTGGATTAAATTCAATATGTAATATATTTGCTATAGGTTAGGAGGTCATCTCCTTAGCGCGCTGGTAGCGCAGATGCTTACCAAGAGGGAGATCTGGATTCGATTCCCGGTACCGGTCTCCCCCACTGGGAGACCTGGTCCGGGATGCACTCAGCCTCGTGAGAGCCCTGGGGGCCAATTGAGGGAGGAGCTACTGATGGAGAAGTAGCGGCTCAGGTCATGAGGATCGCATTAGGAGGTGTGGGGGTTCGAGACGCTGACTACGTCTCACCCTCCAATACTGTACCCCATCCATGACGTCTGGACCGAGATGGGGAACGCAGCGGCCGGGCGGTAGGCCAAGGTTCCTTGTGGACTGTCGTTACTATAGGTTAGGAGTGGTGGAAATAAACATGCCAACCCTCTTACACTTTGTTACAAATAATTTTGTATTACGCTGTAGAAATATTTCACTTATCACGATTTCAATGATATAATGGTATATTTACCATTTCAAACAGTAGCAATATTAGCGTCACTTGAAAACAGATACTGAACTTAGGTTTTTACCATAACTGTAAAATATACATGGACTGGCAGTAAATTAACAAATGAGTGATAAAAATTAAATATGGAGCACACACCAGCTACTGCTGATGCACGTGAATAGTTAACGTTATAATGGGCTGCGATATCCTATCCTCACCAGCGAAAACATGTTCCAAGTGCTTCTCATCTCTCCAGGAACGTGACGAAGCATATGAGTAAACAAACTCTGCCACATTCCGCGGATAAGAACATAGTTAAAACATAAAACATCTGACGTGTTCCACTCACATGACTTTCTCTACATCTCTATAACAAGTTAATGTTAAAAAGCTTATGCTTCCATTTACTTCATTTTAATTGAGAAAAAATTAGTAGAAATAGTCTTATTACTTGCCTCCATACAAGTAGAAGCAAAATAAGGGACTATCATACGTTAAAGTGATAGTCAGAAGCTGGTTGCTATGAGACTGAAGTTCTTTTCTTTGGATGGACAGAGTTCAAGAAATTCCTGTATGAGAAGTATATAAGATTTTAAAGCTGAAACCAATAACAAGGAAAATCTCAAAGCCGATCAACTCCACGAAAAAAATGTATATAACATAAATTGTATGTAGTTTTAACGTGCTCTACATTTTTGTGTGGTAAGTTATTGTCCATCTTTTGCGGTATAGCAGTTATACAAAGTTCCGTAAAATCCATCCAGAATAAGGTAGCCTTCAAACGCTATTCCCAGGAAATTCAAAATATACATTTTATTTGTCAGGTAAATATCTTTAATATACGAAATTTTAATCAAAATCGTTAGAGCCATTTTTAAGAAAATTAAAATTTTCGAAAAAAAATCCATGTAAAGGATAGTTGGGGGTGGCGTAATTTTTATCAATATCTTCGTGTCGCATCCCTGGAAGATACTAAACTTAAATACCAAATTTGGTATTTTACCGTCTTTTCGTTTTTGAGTTATGAGTTCATGGACTCACACACACACACACACACGGACCTTTTTCCGAAAATGCTTTTTTTAGATAAAGGGGACCCTAAAACGTATATTTCCTGTGAAATTTTGGTACCGAATTTTTGGGTGGAGTGCAATACCTTCTCTATACACTATGTACATAGTGCGTATAGAGAAAGTAAAAGTAGATATCATTAAAACAATGTATGCCATACTTTTTTGTTTCTGGTAATGGCGATCTAGACTATCACGATATAGATACAAGAATAATGTTTGTAACAATAGACTGTAGAAAAAACATCTGAAAGGAACACGTCAATTTTTAGGAAAATGACATGGTGTGTATTAGTGGACACAATGCTCAAAAACGAAAAAACAATGAAATACCAAACTAGGTAATTAAGTTCAGTACCTTCCAAGGATGCACAAGAAGATCTCTAGGAAAATACCTTCACCTCCAACTTCTTTTACATTGGAAAAAAATGGCTCTAACGATTTTCATTAAAATCTCTTATATTTAGAATATTTACATGGCAAATAAAATATAGGTATAACTTGAATTTTCTGATAATAGTCTCTAAAGATCTCTTAATTCTGGATTCAAACTTCACTTTCTCTACACGTACTAAGTACATAGTGTACAGAGAAGGTATTTTAATGCACCCAAAAATTCGATACAGAGATTTCACCGCGAATACATGTTTTGTATCCTCCTGAATCCTAAAAAAGCATTTCTGGAAAAAAAGCCCGTGTGTGTGCACAACTCAAAACCGAAAAGACCGTTAAGTACCAAAAATCTCCCCACCCCCAACTACCCTTTACATGGAACTTTTTTAAATTTTTTTTATTATCTCAAAAATGGCTCTAACGTTTTGATTGAAATATCGTATGTTAAAGATATTTACCTGATAAATAATATGTATATTTTAAATTTTCTGGGAATAGCCTCCAAAAAGAGTACTTTATTCTGGATTAATTTTACGGAATTTTGCATAACTGCTAAACCTTAAGAGATGCACAAAACCTTACCACACAAAAATGTAGAGCACTTTAAAACATACAAATTTATGTTATATATTTTTTTTCGTGGAGTTGATTTTTTTTTATATTCCTTTTTTGGGGGAGGGGGTTCAGCTTGGAAAAACTTATAATTTTCTCGTACAGGAATTTGTCAACTTCTGTCTGTATAAACAAAGGAACTTCAGTCACATAGCAACCAGCTTTTGACTATCATTTTAACTTATGGTACTCCCTTATTCCGCTTCTACTTACAATGAAGCAAATAATAAGACTATTTATGCTTATTTTTTCTCGATTAGCATTAAGTAAATAGAAGAATAACAATAATTTGTTGCAGAGATGTAGAAAAAGTCATGTGAATGGAATATATCACTTTTTTTTTTAATTTTGCATAACTAGTAAACCATAAAAGATATAAAAGAACATACTATACAAAAAATGTAGATCTTGTTATAAAAAACACAACTGATATTGATAGTTTTAAAGATATTCCTTGTTATTGATTTCTGTTTTAAAATACTTAAAACTTTCTCATACAGGAACTTGTTAATTCCTGCCCACTCAAAGAAACGGATTTCAATCCTATAGCAATCACTGTTTGCTTAGCGAAGTGTATTTCTCTTCTACTTACAGGGAAGCAAGTAATAAGAGTATTTCTGTTAGTGTTTATCTCGATACAAGAATAAGCTAATTAACAATAAGCTTAGATATAGAGAAAGTCTTGTAAATGGAACATATCAGATATTTTGGAAACAGCAGCCATGCTATACCATTCGAAATGAAAAGTAAATGTTTGCACTAGCAAACAGAGGCGATACATTACTGCATCTGGCAAGTAGTACTTTGTGGCATAGAATTTACTGGAACTTTATGTAAATGCAGTTTAAACCTGTTATGGTGGAAACCTCCAGATGCATTTCACACAGCAAGGGTCGATCCTGCTGTGATGACATAAACCTGCCTCACTGCAGTTGCAACAAAACTATTTTCCTGGTGTCTTCAGTAATACTTGATATTTCATGTGAATAATTCACACAAACTTGAAGAAAATATCTAAAATGAGACACAGTTTGTATTTCACTCCAATCCAACCTAACAATAAAAAGTTTTAGTGAACCTGTACACCTATTTGTGATTTATATTTTGCAATTTATCTTTTCCTGTATCCGATTGTTACACTCACATGACTTGCTCTAGCTGTTCTATAAACTTCTTACATAAGATTACTCTTCCTTCTACACAATGCTAATCGAGATAAACATCAGCAGAATGTTCTTATTACTTACTTCCTTATAAGAAGAAGAGAACTAAAGGAATACACTATGCTAAAGTGATAGTGAAATGTTTTAAAAGCTGTCGTTATGCGATTATCATTGCAAATCGCTTCTTTGCTTGGTCAGGAGTAGAACAAAAGAAAAACGAACACTACGTGTGTGAGAAACGCATAAGTAGTTCATAATTGAAACTAATAACAAGGAATACCGCGAAAACGGTAAGCTCCACAAAAAATGAATATGGCATAACTTATGTATTTTAACAAGAGCTACATTTTTTGTATAGTAAGTTGTTGTCTGTCTCTTAGCGTTTACTAGTTAGGCCAAATTAAGCAAAATTCATCCAGAATAAACAGGTCTTTGGAAGTCATTCCCAGAAAATTCAAGATGTACACTTTATTTATGATAGAAATGGTTTTAATATGTGGTATTTTAATCGAAATCGCTAGAGCCATTTTTAAGAAAAACAAAATTTTCGAAAAAGTGTCCATGCAAATGGTATTTAGGAAGTGGCGGGATTTTCTTGAAAATCTTCGTGTCGCATTCTTGGAAGATACCAAACTTAAATACCAACTTTAGTATTTAACCATCTTTTCGTTTTTGAGCTAAGCTGTCTACAGACAGACGGACAGACAGACAGACACACACATACACACACACACACATGCGGACCTGTTTCTGAAAATGCTTTTTTTGGGACTCAAGGGGTCCTAAAATGTGCATTTCCGGTGAAATCTCAACATCGAATTTTTCAGTGGAATGCAATGCTTCTCTATTCCTATGTACATTGTACATACAGGGCTAGAGAAAGTAAAATGTAAAGATTTCACTGGAAGTATATGTTTTGGTGTCCGCCGAGTACAAAATATGATCTGTACATTACATAATGAATACAACGATGTCCGCGAGAGAGATAGAGAGAGAGAGAGAGTGGGGGTGTATGTGTGTGTGTGTTTTCTTTTTTAATAGCACAGCTCAAAAACGAAACGACCGTTAAATACCAAATAGGCATTTCAGTGGAGTAGTATCTTCCAACGATGCGACACGAAGATTCTCAAGAAAACTCTCCCACACCAAACTACTCTTTACATGGAACATTTCTGAAAATATATTTTTCTCAAAAAGAGCTCTAGATTTTCTTGAAAAATGTTCTGCCGCATTCTTGGAAGATACTAAACTTAAATATCGAATGTGGTATTTACCGGTGTTTTCGTTTTTCAGCTATGCTCTCTCTCTCTCTCTCTCTCTCTCTCTCTCTCTCTCTCTCTCTCTCTCTCTCTCTCTCTCTCTCTCTCTCTCTCTCCACATACACACACACACAACCCAAAATACTTTATTTTTTATTCAGAGGAACCTAAAAGAAATATCTCTGTTGACATCTCGGTATCGAAAATTTGGGTGAAATTACATTGCATTTCACCATCTACTATATATGTATATGGTAATTGGTAGAAAAGTAAAAGAATATGTGTTCAATTCACATGACTTTCTCTACCTGTTCTGCAAAAACAGATATTATATTCTTTCAGATGTTCTATACTTACGAAAGATTATTCTTCTACCTACATATTATTAAACGAGATAATCATTAACAGAACTGGTCTTACTACTTAGTTCATTATAAGCAGGAGGGAAAGAAGGCCAGGCTAAAGCGATTGTCAAATATTTTTAAAGCAGACGATATGTCAACATATCAAGTTACCTTTCTTTTTCATTTCCAGAAAAACAGAGATGAAACGAAAATGCGTAGTCTAAATTAAAACCAATAACAAGGAAATGTCTCGGAAACGGCCAACTCCGCAATAAAATGTATATAACATAAACTGTGTATTTTAACGAGATCTACATTTTTGTACAGAAAGCTCTTGTCTATCTCTTTCGGTTTTCTAGTTACGTAAAATTTAGCATAAGTCATCCAAAATGATCAGTTCTTTAGAAACTATTCCCATAACTTAAAGGATATACATATTAGTTGTGAGGTAAATTGCTTTAATATATGGTATTTTAAGCAAAATCGTTACAGCCAATTTTGAGAAAAACAAAATTTTCAAAATATTTTCCATGTTAAGGGTAAACTGGGGTGGAGGGATTTTGTTGAAAACCTTCGTTTGTATCCTTGGAAGATACAAATCTTAAATACCAAGTTTGTTATTTAATGTTCTTTTAATTTTTGAGCTATGCTTTCCACATACACACACATATGGGCCTTGTTTAAAAATCTGATATATTCCTTTCAATAACTTTCTCCAGCTGTTCCAGCAACAACCCGTTTTTTCAAAAAATTAATTTTTTATCTACGTCATACTAATCAATATAAGCATAAGCAGAATTAGTCTTATTTACTTCTTTGTGAGTAGAAGAGAAGTAAGGGGATACACAGACTAAAGTGACGATGAAACAATTCTCTTTTCTTGCCAGGAGAAAACAAACTAGAAACGATCATTATTTATAAAAATTTTCAAAAAATGTTCTATGTATAGGGTAGTTGGAGGTGTGGGAATTTTCTGAAAATCTTTGTGTCGCATCCTTGGAAGATACTCAACTTAAGTACCAAGTTTGTTATTCAACCGACTTTTCGTTTTTGAACACTGCTGCCCACACAGATACACACGGGGGGTCTCAAAACATGTATTTCCGGTGAGATCTCTATATACAATGTACATAGTACATGTAGAGAAAGTAAAAATGCTTTGTTTTGGATTCAGAGAAACTAAAATATATACGAAGGCCTTTTTTTTTCAACCTCCGATAGGCTATAAATAAAGTACAATTTCACAGAAAACAATTATTTTATTACTAAAAGTTTTGTACACTTATGGTTACTTTTGAACATAATCACCGAAAATATTGAGATATTTATCGTACCTGTGCACAAAAAAATGTTGCCACCAATGATTTCAAATGAGCATTCACGTTGTTTTGAAGATCTTCGTACTTAAGGACGTTTGCGGAGAGCCATTCCAAACAAACGAAGAGGAATGCTGGCTTCAAGAGTTGTGTTGATCCATGACAACGCTCATCCACACTCTGCTCGACTCCTTGAACAATTTCAATGGGAAATTTTGGATCATCCGCCCTGCAGTCGTGACCTGGCACCCTGAACTGAAGTCGTGGCTAGGAGGACAGCACTTTCAAACCAACGAAGATCTTCAAAACGACGTCAATGCTCATTTGAAATCATTGGCGGCAACATTTTTTTGAAGCGGGTAATGCAAAGCTTGTGCACAGGTACGATAAATTTCTCAATTTTTTTTTTTGGTGATTATGTTGAAAAGTAACCATAAGTGCAGTAAACTTTTAGTAACAAAATAATTGTTTTCTATGAACTTGTCTTTAATTTATAGCCTATCGGAGGTTGATGAAATCTCGGTATCGATTTTTAGATGAAATATAAAACGTTCTCTACCTACTACGTATGTATGGTAATTGGTAGACAAGTGAAAATAATTGATATTACCTTCGATAATGTACTAGTAGGTGGCAGTGATCGCGATAAATGTATACGTTGGTAGCGCTCCACTAGTTGCCGTATTACATATGCATTGCAATTCAATAATAGTCATAGAATATTCATAGAACAATTGTTTTACGCATCATTAATGTTAGTATTCCATCATTCAGATTTTGGCATAGACCCAATTGCTTACTATTCCTGTAAGTTATCAGTAGGTAATGATTGCTAAATTCATTAACCTTTCACTTGACTCATTTGAGCGCAAAGGAATAGTTAAAAAGGGCATATATAGACCATCAACCCTTTATAGCAGGATGTTATATATGTGCTACAAAGATGATTAATCAAAGGGTTTATTATTTTCAGTGGACTTTTTTTCTAATTTTGTATTAGACTAAACCTCAGCAACAAAATTAGGCTAGCTATACCTGTTTTATATTGCAAAATTATTATTTTTTTAGCAATAAAACTGTAGGTAACATTTTTTAATAAAAAGAGACAAATTCATGCAACTGTAGTCTAATATAACCAAGCATCCAAGCCATCAGTGCCACCACACTGGTTATTTTACTTGGGCCCTCCCCATTCTTGACCAGAGGCACATTTGACTGCAGTCGATGAGATTCCAACTCGCGACTGTCGGCTTTGAATGGGTGATCAGTCCATATCCTTGGACTTTTTGGTAGTGTTTAACGCCTGCTTTTACTACTAGTGGTACCGCAGGTGGTGACATTGGTGATACATGGAATGAAGATAACGCACTGGTGGAATGCGTTGGCGGGGGAAACCGGAGAACCCGGAGAAAACCCGCCCCTGTACCGCTTTATCCACCACAAATCTTACAAGTCGCCCTCCGTGGTGTAATGGTTACCATGCTAACTTCATATACCCAAGGTCGCGGGTTCAAACCCGGCGGAGGACGATGGATTTTTTCGGCCGTAAAAATCCTTAGCATGGCTTCCTTCGGAACGGAAGTAAAGCTGTGGGACCCCTGTCGTAGATTTACGGCACGTAAAAGAACCTCAAGCATGATAAGAGAGGCCTCTGAGCAAAATTAAGCGATCTTTTACGCCCAATATAGAATGGGACGCTGAGAACCAAAGCAGTTAAAGAGCGTCCATTTCATTTCATTTACAAATCTTACATGCTGTCGCTTGGGATCGAACCCGGTCCGTCTAGGTGAGAGGCGAGTGGTTTAGTGTGCTTTTAAATACCAAATTTGGTATTTAACGGTCCTTTCGTCTTTGAGCTATGCTGTCTACACCCACACATACGGGTATTATTTTAATTTTTTTATTTTTTTTTTTTTTTTTAAGGTTTGGGATAGTTAAAATATGTATTTCCAGTTAAATCTCAGTACTATCGAATTTTTGGGTGGAATGCCATACCTTTTCTGTACACTATGTACACATTACGTGTAGAGAAAGTAATAAATGCTATTACTTTCAATAATATCAAACTGACAAATGAAAGTAATCGCTTTGGTAACGCTCCATCTGTTAAATATGCATTGCAAGTCAATAATGATTATGGGATTTCCATAAAATAATTGTTTTAAACATCATTAATGCTAGCATACCGTCATTCAGGTTTGGACGTACACCCGAATGTTCTTTGCTTGCTGTTCCCCCAATCTATTCCAGTAATGAGTGATAAATTCATTACCCTTTCACTTCCCTCATTTGAGCGCAAAGGGATAGTTCAAATACAGATCATTAACCCTTTATTGAATGGTGTTTGCATTTATGTAACAAAGATAATTAATCAAATTAATCAAATTTTATTATTTTCAGTAGACATATTTTCTGATTTTGCTCTACACTAACCTTCAGCAACAAAATTAGGCTACTTATACCTGTTTTATATTGTAAAAGTATAACAATTTTAGCAATAAAATTGTAGGTAATATTTTTTAATAAAAAAGTGACAAATCCATGCAACTGCGGTCGAATGTAATCCCTTCAGCACCCAAACGTGCCATCACACCGGTTATTTTACTTGGGTTCTCCCCATCCTTTACCACAGGCACATTTGACTGCAGTCACTGGGACTCGGAACTCTCGACGTTCGGCTTTGGATTGATGGCCTGTCCATATCCTTGGGTTTTTTGGTAGCGTTTAACGCCCGCTTTTATTACTTGTGGCACCGCAGGCGATAACATTGATGATACATGGAATGAAGATGGATCAACTGTGGACTGCGATGGCGGGGGAAACCGGAAAATCCGGAGAAAACCCGACCCTGCGCCGCTTTGTCCATCACAAATCTTGCATACGGTCGCTTGGATTCGATCCCGGGCCATCTAGGTGAGAGGCGAGTGGTCTAACCACTCGGCCACGGCGCAGCCCCATATCCTTGGAGGATACTACATTTAAATACCAACGTTTTTGAGTTATGCTGTCCACAACGCACACAAACACATATACAAATCTTTTTCTAAAAGTGCTTTGTTTTGGATTCAGGGGGACCTAAAATATGTATTTCCGGTGCAATCTTGGTATTGAAATTTTGGGTGCAATACAATACTTTTTCTTTATACTATATACATAGTACGTATAGAGAAAGCAATAAATGCTATTAACTTCAATAATATCACGGTAGATGGCTCTGATCGCGTTAAATGTACACGTTGGTAACGCTGCATTAATTAAACATCTGTTAAGTATTCATTTCAGTCCAATAATGATTATAGAATATTCATAAAATAATTGTTTTAAGCATCATTAATGTTAGCAATACCATTCGGATATGGACATACACCAGAACGTTCTTTGCTTGCTATTCCTGTAAGCTATGCCAGTAATGAGTCCTAAATTCATTACCCTTTCACTTCCCTCATTTGAGCGCAAAGGAATAGTTGAAAAGGGCGGATACAGATCATTAAGTTAATTTAACAGCGGATGCAAACATGGGCCGTGGTTAGGGATAACACAGAGATCAGGGATTGTCTGTCCCTGCAGTTGTTACATGCAAGTTCTACATGTCAACAAGCACTGACGTCAAACGGCTGGATGATGACCACATGACGCTGGTTGGGCTCGGGCTTGAAAATAAAGACGAAACAAATCTGATGTGCACCATTCCCATTTCATCCTCTACCTATTCTGTTACAAAATGTTCTTATAAAAGAGTATTCTTTTAAGTACTTCATGCTAATCATTAACAGAAATTATGTCATTACTTCGTTCCTTATAAAATAGAAGGGGAATAAGGGAATGCACTAGGCGAAAGCGATTGTAAAATCTTTTAAAAACAGTTTGTTACCAGACTGAAATTAGGTTCTATTTGCATGGCCAGAAATAAGGCAAAAGAAAAAGTAATGGCAACTTCCTGTTTGAAAAAGGTTTAGATATTTTAAAACTAAAACAAATAAAAGGAACATCTCGAAAATGGTTAGCTCTACAAAAAGTATATTTATTCCTACACAGGTTGTGTGTTTTAACAGATTTACATATACATATATATATATCTCAAGATTGGTAATTAACATAAGTAGAAATTAAATTAATTTTGAGCTATGCTGTCTACAGCCATACACTTGGACCTTTTTCTAATATTCTTTTTAATTAAGAAACTATTATTTATATAGTTATTTATTCTCCAAAAGTTTTAGCCACATTTTACATACGCATGCTAGGGCTTTAGTTTGTAATATGATGACAAATAGTCAGAATTAATAGATAAATTATTAAATTAATTAAATATAAACAATAAACTTATCAAAAAATATTTTCTTTTGAATATTTGGGTGATTGGCGGTGTGCGACATTTGGCAGAAATTAAGGTGTGGTTTTAAGAGATCCTGAAAACATGTATTTCTAGTGAAATATGAGTATCGAATTTGGTTGGATTTCTGTACCTTCTCTATCGTTGTGTACGTAAGTAAATAGTAATCAGTAGATAAAATGATACTTCTCCGTTGCAATTTCTTGCGTCTATTTCATTATTAAAGTTTCATAAATTTCAGATATTATTTTCATCACGTTGGTATACATAGATACTTAGAAAATGGGAGATTAAGACGTTAATTTTACCTCCCTAAGATGGCACATTACTATTATCGACACCATTAACGTGTTCTACGTGTTTTGTTAGGTAAGAATTAGTCTATCTCATACGGTCTACTAGTTTCTCTAAAGTATTTTAGAATAAAGACTACTTGATTGGCTATTTCTATAAAACTACAAATTTTTTCATACAGCATTTTAAACATTAGATATTTTTTTTCAAAATCACTTCTTTCTTTTTAATGTTTTATGTTAAGGTTAGTTTCGGATGGCGGAATTTCTCGAAAATCTTCGTCTCGCATCCTGGGAAGATGCTTAACTTAAATACCAAATTTGGTATTTACTCCACTGTTCCTTTATGAGTTTTTATTGTTCATTGATACACGGACATGTTCCTAAAAATCTGATGTGTTCCATTCACATGGATTTCTCTATATCTCCGTAAATTATTGTTCTATCTACTTCAAACTAATCAAAATAAACATTAGCAGAAACGGTCTTATTATTTGCTTCCTTGTAAGTATGAGGGAAATAAGGGAATACACTAGGCTAAAACTAAATGATACGTGCACGTTTTCTTGGGTGCTAGTTTTACGCTAGCGAAGGCCAAGTGAAACAAGAGCTCGCTCGTCCGCCTGTCTTTCCACTATGTTGTTCAATCAAATAGAGTTTCAGATAATTATATTTGTTTTCTCACAGAAACCGTGTGTAGGACAGGAGTTGGATAGATAAAGCCAGACTAAAAAATTCGATGTCATAGCCAGCATTTGAACCTCGAAACTCCCGGTCTCTAGCTGGTTGCTCTATCACTAAGCTAACATGCCAGCATGCTGGTATAGCATTGAATTTCTCAATTGACTCTCATGTTTCCCGGTAAACCACAAAGTGATCTCAAATTATTACGACTCCAATGGCGACTTACAACAATGTTGTAAGTACTTTAAGTTCCAGAATGCATGGTATACCCAACTATTATGGACAATTGTGATAATTTTAATTGTTTTCTCACAGAAACCATGTGTAGGTCAGGATTTGGATAGTCAGTTGAGAAATTCAATGCTATGGCGGCATGTTGCCATGGTAGCTCAGTGATACAGCTACCGGCTACAGACCGGAAGATGCATGGTTGAAATCTCGGCTATGGCATTGGATTTTTCAGTCTGACTCTACCTATCTAAATAAAGTTTCTTTCTTTGAGGCTTGTGTCCATTATGATGGCATGGTGTATATAGTTCACCGCGAAATAGCTAAGTTATTAAGCTAAACACAGCGCACGCTCATGTACGTGAACTCTGTGATCTACAGATAGAATGAAATCTTAGAATTGAAGCCACTGATAACCGGGTATATAGCGTACTTTATGTGTCAATGTTGTCGCTCTGCTATGCTTCCGATATTATCCGAAACATACCGAATGAAGACGGTTGCCGAGCGTACAAGAAGCTAACACAGAACGCACATATACAGAATTTATCCATAGACAAATGTTCTCTCTTTGTAATGTTAAAATAGATATTAAACTGGATGCAATGAAAAATAGGAATTTCTTTCCCCAGTTACTACACTCTTTGATGTTTCCAAAGTTTGGTTTATTTTGTGTTATATTCTCTTGTTTACGAAGACCGAGAACTGAAGCAGAAGATTCGAAACAAACGAGCCTACAGGAAGTTAACGTCACATAACTGAAAGACTTTACCTGTAGATTTGACTTCCTGAGCGGAAGCCAATTTTCCCAAGTTTCTCTTCACATTGATCTTCGTCATGGAAGAGACCAGGATTCCCAGAAATGATGTGCGAAAGCTGCTTACGCCTTTGGTTTTCATCGATCTGCCTTTAGGCCTATAGCATACGACTTCTCGTTTTCGTTATGTTACCTTTGAACTTTACCAAAATCCGAACTGATTTAACTGATAAAGGTATACTAACGGGACCCACCACCGTTTTTCAGAGAAACTCTGAAAATCGAAGATATTTCAAAAAAAAAAAATCTGATGTGTTCCATCCACATGACTTTCTCTACTTCTTCTATGTAACAAATTATTGTTAGTAAGCTTATTCTTCTACTTACTCCATGCTAATCTAGAAAAAAATTAGCAGGAACACTCTTATTACTTGCTTCCTTGTAAGTAAATGCGAAATATGGGAGTATCATAGTTTAAAGTGAAGTCAAAAGCTGGTTACTAGGTGACTGAAGTTGCTTTGTTTGTATCAGAAAAGTACAAGTTTTTCAAAGCTGAAACCAAAAACAAGGAATATCTCAAAAACTTCTCGAAAAACATTTATATAACATAAATTGTGTGTTTTAATGTGCTCTACATCTTTTCTCCATTTCTTACGCTTTAGCAGTTATATAAAAGTCATCCAGAATAAAGTAATCTTCAGAAGCTTTTTCCCGAAAATTCAAGATATACATGTTATTTGTCAGGTACATATCCTTAATATACGATATTTTAATCAAAATCGTTTGAGCCATTTTTGAGAAAATCAAAATTTTCGAAAAAAGTTCCATGTAAAGGGTAGTTGGGAGTGGGGGATTTTCTTGAAAATCTTCGTGTCGCAATCTTGGAAGATACCAAACTTAAATACCAAGTTTGGTATTTAACGGTTTATATGCTGTCCACAGACACACACGGACCTTTTTCCAAAAATGCTTTTTTTGGATTCAGAGGGACCCAAAACATGTATTTCCGGTGAAAACTTGGTATCGAATTGCTGGGTGCAATACGATATCTTCTCTATACACTATGTACATAGTACGGTAGAGAAAGTAAAAATGGATCACATTCAGATGATTTGCTCAACCTATTCTACAACAAACTAAACCTGCTGAAGTTCATTCCTCTACTGCAAGATAATCTAGATAAATATTACTATAAATGGAATAATTATTTAGTAAGAGTAATAAGACTAAAGATATACACAAATATTTTAAAAACTGGTCATTATGTGTTTGAAATTCGATTTTGTTTTTATCGCGGTTATCTTTTCAAGTTAAAAACCAGAGAGAGAAACGAATGACGACTTCCCGTTTGAGAAAAGTTTAAATACTTTAAAGTTAGAAACCAATAACAAGAAATATCTTGGAAGTGATTTACTACACAGATAATGTAATTGGTATCGGATGTTTCACTGAGATCTACAATTTTTGTATCGGAAGATTTTGTCTATCTGTTATGGTTAAACAGTTATGCAAAAATCATTCATATTGAACAGGATTTCTGAGGATATTCCCAGAACTACAATATTTTAGTTCATCTGTGATGTAAATATCTTTTATATGTGGTATTTTAATTAGAATTGTTAGAGCTATTTTTGGGAAAATATATAGGGAGGTCTTCGTAACGCTTCCTTGGAAAATACTGAACTTAAAAACCAAGTATGGTGTGGTTTGATATAGATATGCTCCTCCTTACAAACAGAAGGACAAAGAAAGAGTCCCAGTAGATGTCACCAACGATTCTAGATCAAATGTTTACAAAATATGCGGATGTAAACAAACACAATCAAATTGTACTGGCTGTGCCTCTCAAACCTGTCCTTGCGGATGAATTTCAAATAGGAGTGAATAATTCCGTAATGATACGTCGGAGGACGCTGGTTGCTTGACAAAAATTCTGAAAGATCCATTCAGATGACTTTCTCTACATCGCTGCAGCAAATTATTATTAAAAGCATATTCTTCTAACTCTTAAGATAATCGAAATAAACATCAGCAGAAATATTCTTAAATGCTTGTAGAAGGAAAATAAGGGAATACATTGCCCTAAAACAATAGTGAAATTTTCTAAACGCTGGTTGCCATGAGGTTAAAATTCATTTTTATGCATTCCCAGGAGTTCACAAATTCTGTATGTTAAAAATGTTTAGGTATTTTAAAACTGAAACAAACAAATAAATATATAATGACCAGTTCTACGAAAAAAAAATGATATGACCTAAATTGTGTGTTTTAACGAGATCTACCTTTGTTGTATTGTAAGCTTTTGTCTATGTCTTACTGGTTACTAGTAATGTAAAATCAAACAAAATTCATCCAGAATGAAGAGGTCTTAAGAAGCTATTTCCAGAAAACTCAAGATGTATGTTTTATTTGATGGTATTATTATTTTTAATATACTGTATTTTAATCAAAATTTTAGAGCCATTTTTGAGAAAATCAAAAATTTCAAAAAATTTTCCATATAAAGGGTAGCTTGGGATGCGGGCATTTTCCTAAATAAATATTGGTGCCGCATCCTTGGAAGATACTAAACTAATATACCCAGATTGGTAGTTCACTGACACACGGACACACATCACGGACCTCTTTCTAAATTTTGTTTTGTATGCAGGGAACCCTTAAACATCTATTTCCAATGAAATCTCGGTATCTAATTTTTGAGTGGAAATCAATACCTTCTCTATACACTATGTACATGGTACGTGTAGAGAAAGTAAAATGGGTTACATTAAGATGACGTGCTCTACAACAGCCTATTCCCACAAAAGTGCATTCTCCTACTTCAAGGTAATCGGGATAAATAATAGCATATATGGACCAATGATTTAGTGCCTTGTAAGTAGAGGAATAAAAAGGATAAAGAAACAGACAAATAGTTTAAAAACTGGTCGTTATGTGCTTGAAATTCGGATTTCTCTGAATAGTGAGTATTAAAACAAGCCAAAACCGAATGACGACTTCGCCTTTGAGAAAAGTTTAATTATTTTGAAATTGGAAAATAACAAGGACTATCTCAGAGACGGTTAACTTCACAAAAAATAGATTTGGCATTGGGTGTTTCAACAAGACCTACATTTATTGTCTAGGAAGACGTTATCTCTTATGGTTTAATAGTTATGCAAAATTCGTCCTTATTGAACAGGATTTCTGGGGCTATTCCCAGAAATGAAAGATTTTAATTCATCTGTGATGTAAATATCTTTAATATATGGCCTTTAGTTAAAAATATTAGAGCTATTTTTGAGAAAATTTAAAAATTCGAAAAATTTAAACGGAATATTGGAGAGGAAGAATTTGTCTAAAAATATTCATATCACATCCTTGGAAAATACTAAACTTAAAATCCAAGTTTTGTGTTATACACACACACACCAATACAAACGGGGTGGTAAAAGGAAAGATCTCAGCAAATATGATCATCAACGATTTTAGACCATATATATTTATAGAATATAGAAAAGATATTTACCTGAAAAATAAGCATGTCTTCAATTTTCTGGGAATAGTCTCCGAAGATCTCTTTATTCTGAATTATTTTTTCTGAATTTTACATAACTGGTAAACCGTAAGGGATAGACAAAAACTTAAGATAAAAAAAACCTAGATAAAACATATTATTTATGATATACGTTTTTTCGTGGGGTTGTCCGTTTCCGAGATATTCTTTGTTATTGGTTTCAGTTTTAAAATACTTTTCGCATACAGGAACTCGTCAACTCCTGATCATACAAAGAAATGGATTTCAAACCCATAGTAACCAGCTTTTAAAATATTTGATTATCGTTTTAGCCTGGTGTACTCCCGTTATTTACCTTCTACTTACAAGGAAGCAAGTAATAAGACCATTTCTGATAATATTTATCTCGATGAAGCTATGAAGTAATTAGAAAAATAAGCTTTTTAACTATAATATGTTAGAGATGTACAGAAAATCATATGAATCATTTAGTTTTTGTTTGTTGTTTTGCTTTTTGTTTTGTAGAGTTAACGAGTTACTGGTTTCAGTTTTTAAATTTTTGCCTCGCCTGAAAAGGCAACTCCTCATTCGTTTCATCTCTCGTTTGTTTTACCCCTTGCCATAAGAGAATCAGATTTCTATTTCATCACATGGCAACCAACTTTTAAAAAACTTGACACTTTAGCCTAGTGTATACCATTATTTTCCCTCTACTTACAAGGAACTAAGTAATAAAACTATTTCAATTAATGCTTATGTTGATTAACATGAACTAAGTAATAAGACCATTTCTGCTAATGATTATCTGGAGTAGTATGATATACTCGTAGATACAAGAAAATCAAAAATAGTTTGTAGAACAGATATTTCCAATGTGTAGAGACGCTCACAAAATTCGGAATTTGTAACACCGCGATGCTAACCGTGTTACATATAGGTTTGTGATCATTTTATCAAACTTCTATCACGTGAGTTAGCCCTTCCTTGGTTATCAGGAAGCATTCAATTGTTATTTTTGTCGTTATTTCGTGATATGGACACAGAGAACAATAATAATTGTTTCCGTCGCTCGGGTCGTAATAAATGAAACACGGTTAAAGCTCAGTGGTGCACACGAATGATGACGTATACCCAAATAAAATATTCAACATGTATGTGGATTTTTTTCTGCGAAAGCATTGAAGCTCGTATTCGTTAAATATTAAACAGAAATACCCGGTTTGCTGGAGCTTTGGTGGTTCTGATAAATCATACATTTTTCAAATATTTGTTATTTACATTTAGGCGAAGAAATCAGAGAATTGGTTTATGCTTGCTGTACTATCGAAGGGATGGAATGGATATATATATTTATGTCAAATTATTAAAGATATTACACGAACACTTATTGTATGGGTCTTACATGCATGTTTCAGATATAAATTAAAGCTGACAAAAGAAAACAAAACAGAAACTAAAGAAAAGACTTTCTCCACATCTCTGCAACAAATCATTGTTAAAAAGATCATACTTCTATTTACTTCATGCTAATCGAAAAAAAATTATCAGAGAGTATTATTACTTGCTTCCTTGTAAGTAGGATCGAAATAAAGGAGTAGCATAGGTTAAAGTGATAGTCAAAAGCTGGTTGCTATGAAACTGAAGTTCCTTCGTTTGTATGGACATGAGTTAGCAAATTCCTGTAAGAGAAAAGTGTTTTCAAAGCGGAAACCAAAAAACAAGGAATATTTAAAAAAAAACCAGCAACTCCACGTAAAAATGTATATAGCATAAATTGTGTTTTAACGTGCTCTACATTTTTTTGTGTGGTAAGATTTTGTCCATCTCTTATGGTTTAGCAGTTATACAAAATTCCATAAAATCCATCCAGAATAAAGTAGTCTTCAGAGGCAATTCCCATAAAATTCAGTATATACACTTTATTTGTCAAGTATATATCATTAATATATGATATTTTAATCAAAATCGTTATAGCCTTTTTTTGAGAAAATCAAAATTTTCGAAAAAAGTTCCATGTAAATTGTAGTTCGGGGTGGGGGAATTTTTCTCAAAAATGTATACTAGATATTTAAGCTTTAATTTATTTTAATCAAAATCTTTATAGCCTTTTTTGAGAAAATCAAATTTTTCGAAAAAAAGTTCCATGTAAATTGTAGTTTAGGGTGGGGGATTTTTTCTCAAAAATGCATACTAGATATTTAAGTTTAGTATCTTCAAAAGAATACGACAAAAAGATTTTCAGAAAATTCCCATGGAAAATTTACATGGAAAAATGTTCGAACATTTTTATTTTCCCAAAAATGGCTCTAAAGATTTTGATTGAAATCCCGTGTATTAAAGATATTTACATGCCAAATAAAAGTTATATCTAGGAATAGCCACTGAAGACCTTTTTATTCTAGATGAATTTTGCCGAATTTTGCTTAACTACTTAACTGTAAGAGACAGATAAAAACTTACTACACAAGAAATATAGATTTCGTCAAAAAACACAATGTGTGCCCTTTACGTTTTTGTTATGAGGTAACGGTTTCTGAGATGTTCCTTGTTATCGGTTTCAATTGTAAAGTACTTATAATATATCAGACAGGAAGTGTCCGTTTTTCTTTTGTTCTACTCCTGGCCTAGCAAAGAAGCGATTTGCAATGACATTCGCATAACGAAAGTTTTTAAAATATTTGACTATCGCTTTAGCCTGGTGTATTCCGTTAGTTATTTTCTATTTATAAAGAACTAAGTGCTAATGTATATCTCGATTAGCATTGTATAAAAAAAAAGAGTAAGTAATCTTTTGTAAGAAGCTTGTAGAGCAACTAGAGAAAGTCATGCAAGTGTACCACAGTAGATTTTTTCCAGTGTTTTTCCACACTCAAAATGTTCCAAACGATGCAGTTTTTCACTAATATGTTTCAATCTTGATATATTGTCTCTCAAAAGCACATTAAAGAAAACAATGTACATTTTTCGAAATAATGCTCCAATTTTTATAAATAATCAAATTTTGAAAAGTCATGAGTTTTGGAAGGTTAGAAAAGTACTGATAATTTTTCTGCACTAATTGGGGTTAATATTAAAAAGTATAATATGACATGTGTTTATATATACTCATTTTCCACAAACTGGATTTTTATGTGAATATTTTTAAAAATGCACCACGTGCCTCAGTTTTATTAGAGCAATGAATTTAGACACAAAAAAAGTATCATTTATATAAGCATGCAAGCTAGAATGTTCAAAATTATTACCATTATTATGTATAATAACTGAAATAAATTTCAATATTATAATTTACTGTGAGTTTTCCATCTATCTTAAAGAGCGGAAGTGCAATCGTCTACATGTTGGTTTGAGTATTTGTTCTATAAAACCAAATTTAAGTAAACCATAATATCATTGTGTAAAATATTTTTAAGTTGAAGCCTAAATGTACTATAAATCCTAATCATGGAATGTTGCATGAAAACAAAAACGTGTGGTTGAAGTCTCAATGCGATCGATACTTCTTCCCTCACAGAGAAAAGAAGGAGACAGCCGTGTGACCTGTCATGAAAACAATCACCGAACACTTCAGATAGGGAATAATAGTCATCCTAAAAACATCGTGAAATTTTCCTAATGATCATAAATTTAGAAAATAGCGATAAAAACTGTAAATACTAGATTATTACGTCGTCCTCAAAATCTGATAGAAATATTTACACTTATTCACCTCCCACCTTATATGAATCAAATACTACCACCAAGAAGCAAAATGACATGAAATAAATATGAACAAAAATAATAATACAAACGGTCCCACCTTTTCCACTGGATCTTGCTCTCTCCTTATCATCCTCACTCCCCCCAAAGGAAGAAAAAAATAAAAAAAAAGCAAAGGCTTTGAAGGTGAAAAAAAATTCTGATGTGTTCCATTCTCATGACTTTCTCTATATCTCTGCTACAAATTATTGCTAAAAACTTATTATTCTATTTACTTCATGCTAATTGAAAAAATGGTCTTATTACTTGTTTCCATTTAAGTAGAAGAGAAATAAGGGAGTACCGTAGGTTAAAGTGATAGTCAAAAGCTGGTTGCTATGTAATTGAAGTTCCTTCGTTTGAATGGACTGGAGTTTAAAATTCCCGTATAAGTACTTTAAAGCTGAAACCAATAACAAGCAATATCTCAAAATGATCAGCTCTACTAATAAATGTTTATATCATAAATAATGGGTTTTAACGAAATCTACATTTTCAATTCAGTAAGTGTTTGTCTATCTCTTATGGTTTACCAGTTATGCAATATTCCGCAAAATGTATCCAGAATAAATGTATAAATAGCCTATTCTGAAAATAATCAAAACATACATTTTATTTGCCTTGTAAATATTTTAATATACAATTTTTAAATCAAAATACTTAGAGCCATTTTTAAAAATATAAAAATTTTCGATAAATTTTCCATGAAAAGGGTATTGGGGGAGGGAGATTTTTTTTTTAAATCTCACATATCCTTGGAATATATTGAACTTAAATATCAAGTTTGGTATTTAACAGACTTTTCGTTTTTTGAGTTATGCTGTCCACAGACGGTAGGTAGACAGACACATATACCACTGACATATAACGTTTTATTTTCTCTATACGTACATATGTACACAGTGTATAGAAAAGCAATTGTATTGCACCCAAAAGTTCGATACCGAGATTTCACCGAAAATACATATTTTGATACCCCCGGATCCAAAAAGAAAATTCAGAAAAATATTCGTGCGTGTGGCCGTCATTCTTTCAGTAGGTGTGTGTGTGCGTGTGTGTGTGTGTGAGTGAGAATGTCTATGGAAAGCATAGATCAAAAACGAAAAGTCCGTTAATAAATACCAAACTTGTTATTTAAATTCAGCATCTTCCAAGGATGCAACACGAAGATTTTCAAGAAAATCCCCCTACATGGAAAAATTTTCAAAAATGTTGATTTTCTCAAAAATGGCTCAAACGATTTTGATTAAAATGTCGTATATATTATATATACCCGACAAATAAAATATATATCTTGAATTTTCTGGAATACCATCTGAAGACTACTTTATTCTAGATAAATTTTACGGAAATTTGCATAACTGGCAAACCGTAAATAACAGACAAAAACTTACTTAACAGAAATTGTAGAGCTCATTAAAATACACAATTTATGTTATATACATTTTTTTTCGTAGTGTGGATCGTTTTTGAGATATTCCTTGTGTTTGGTTTCAGCTTTGAAAAACATACTTTTCTCATACAGGAATTTGTCAACTCCTATTGAGTAAAGAGAACTTTAAAGGCTATTCCTAAATAATTCAAGATATACATTTGACTTTCCATAAAAATATCTTTAATATATTGCATTTTAGTCAAAATAATTAGCCATTTTTAAAAAATAAACATTTTCGAAAAATGTTCCATAAAAATGGTAGTTGTGGGAGGGAAAGAAATTTTAAAATCTTTGTGTTGCATATCCTTGGAAGATATTGAACTAAATAGCAAGTTTTGTTTTTGAGATATGCCGTCCACAGACACTCAGACAAGACACACACGTGGACCTTTTTCTAAAATACTTTTTTCGGACTATGGGGACCTCAAAACATATATTTCCGGTGTAATCTCGGTATGAAATTTTTTAGTGGATTCGAATACTTCCTCTATACACTGTGCATATAATACGTGTAGAGAAAGTTAAAGCTAAGAAGGCTCAGCACTATCTCCATGTGACGCTCATCTAAGCGAGCGTTAAATTCGGAGGAGTGTAAAATGCATGCAGGCTTCCTTCCACATGAAGACGTGCTGTAATTCCTCTACAACACAATTAACTTGCACCACGGTGTAATAGCGAGATAATATGAGAGAAAGTTATCTTCACGTCACAGACGTTCTTCTTTAATGACTTCTCTCTGACAGAGAAGCGAGTCAGCTTCTGCAAGGAATTTTATCATAAGCTTCCATTAATGGCGTCTGCAATCCTTGGCTGGTAGTACTAAAGTTTGCTTTGTTTTCACTTTCTATACGCTAATATGTTAAGCACATAGTAGGTAGGTAGAGAAGGTATTATATTCCAACCAAAAATTCATTGTCTCATAAGACTGTAAAATGCCAGACTTCAAGAAAGTGACACGAAGATTTTGAGAAAAATTCCCCACTCCAATCTACCTTTACATAGAAAAAATTTCCTCATAAATGCCCCCAACGATATTTTTTTTTTGTCGCCCTCCGTGGTGTAATGGTTACAATGCTAGCTTCATAAACCCAAGGTCGCGGGTTCAAACACGGCGGAGGACGATGGATTTTTCGGGCATGGCTTCCTTCGGAAGATAAGTAAAGCCGTTGGTCCCGTGTCGTAGATTTACGGCACGTAAAAGAACCTCAAACCTGATAGAGAGGTCTCTGAGCAAAATTAAGCGGTACTTCACGTCCAATTTAGAATGGGACGCTGAGAACCACAGCCGTTAAAGAGCGTCCATAAATAACACGTCATTTCCATTTTCCAACGATTTTGATTAAAATATCGTATATAAAAGATGCTTACATGACAAATAAAATGTATGTATTGAATTTTCTGAGTAGTAGCCTCTGAAGATCTCTTTATTCTGGGTGAAGTTTTCATAATTGGTAAACTGCAAATAATAGACAAAAGCTTATTACACAAAATATGCATAATTACCTTGTTAAAACAAACAATATAGCTCATATACAATTGTTTGTGGAGTTGATCATTACTGGAATATTCCATGTTATTGAACTCAGTTTTAAAATACTTAAACCTTCCATCATACATAAATGTTTAAACTCGTTATGATCTCGGAGTCCATGGAACCTAAAGTTACTCGAGATTCGTCTTCTCAGCATAAGCTAAAATCCCGGAAAAAAAAACCTTATCCGGGTAATTCACCCTAAGCGAGATTCGAACTCGCGACCTGTTGAATGTGAGGCGTACTCGCTGCCACCATACTACCCAGGCGATCTTTAAACCCTTACCATGCGAAGAGACGGATTTCAATCACGTGGCCACCAGCTTTTAAAAGATTTAACTATCGCTTTAGCCTAATGCACTCCTTTATTTCCCTTCTACTTACGAGGGAGCAAGTAATAAGACAATTTCTGCTAACGTTTATCTCGATTATCACGAACTCGATGGAAGAATAAGCTTTTCAACAATAGTTTGTTACAGAGATGTAGAGAAAAACATGTGCATAAAATATCATATTTTATAACGAATGATTTATTTTTAACAACTACATTCAAAATGCTCTTGACTCCAGTTTTTCAAGCTCCTAAAAATAGTATTTGGGTTGAAATAGAGGTAGGACCTCCCAAAAGTTGAGGCGGGATTTTTGGTGCAGGAAGGGAAAACTTTGTAGGTCTTCTTCTTTAGGAAGTGAGAAATCTTAGCCGGAGCAAATTTGGTAGATGAAGGATAACGTGATTCTCAGGAGTTGCGAGTGGAATCACAATAAAAGTCACTGCTTTCCTGTATGTGACCTATTTATCCATTTTAAAACACAAATAAATATTTACCCTTTGACTTAGAATATTCTAAGCTTTCCAATACACAAAATCCTTGTAAAACAAGATTATATAAATTAGCTACATATTAGGTTTTCATTATCATCAAGTGTAGCAACGATTCTTAATTAATTTGTTTTAATTTTCTATTCGGTTCCCCTTTAAACTTTGA
Organism: Hymenopus coronatus; assembly: GCA_030762935.1. Lineage (NCBI taxonomy): Eukaryota > Metazoa > Arthropoda > Insecta > Mantodea > Hymenopodidae > Hymenopus > Hymenopus coronatus. Next base: position 26,907,548 of record CM060894.1, on the reverse strand, counting down.
TATAATCACCATCGTTCTCACAACCGAGTTCCTTAGAAACCTCTTTCTCAACAATTTTACTTTCTCTACACGTAATATGCACATAGTGTATAGAGAAGCTATTGTAATACACCCAAAAATTCGATACCGAGATTTCACCGGAAATACATGTTTTGGGTCCCCCTGAATCCAAAAAAAAAAAAAAAAAGCATTTCTGGAAAAAAGGTCACTGTGTGTCTGTCTGTGGACAGCATATCTCAAAAATGAAAATCCCGTTAAACACCAAACGTGGTATTTAAGTTTATTATCTTGCAAGAATGCGACACGAAGATTTTGAGAAAATTCCCCCACCCCAAACTACCCTTTACGTGGATTTTTTTTCGAAAAAATGTATTTTCTCAATAATGGCTCTAACGATTCTGATTAAAACAGCGTATATTAAAGATATTTACCTGACAAATAAAATGTATATCTTGAATTTTCAGAGTTTAGCCTCTGAAGACTACTTTATACTGGATCAATCTTATGGAATTTTGCATAACTGCTAAACCGTAAGACATGAACAAAAACTTACCATACAAAAAATGTAGAGCACATTAAAACACACAATTCATGTTATATATATTCGTGGAGTAGATCGTTTTTTAGATATTCTTTGTTTTTGGTTTTAGCTTTAAAAAACACTTTTCTCACACAGGAATTTGTCAACCCCTATCCATACAAACAAAGGAACTTCAGTCACATAGCAACCGGTTTTTGACTATCGTTTTAACCTATGGTACTCCCTTAATTCTTTTCTACTTACAAGGGAGCAAGTAATAAGACTATTTCTGCTAATTTTTTCTCGATTAGCATGAAGTGAATAGCAGCATAAGCTTATTAACTATCATTTGTTACAGAGATGTAGAGAAAGTCATGTGAATGGAGCACATCAGATTTTTCACAAAGTTATCAGTATCCATTTCGCCCATGGTGATAGGTTAATAATTTAGTACGTGTTTCTCCTTTCGCGAATATTTCACCAACATTTCTTCCACCTCTTTATTTTGTTCCTCCCAGCAGTTCCTCCGCCTACACAGATTTAATAAGCTCCGCCTATTTTCTAGGATTCCAGCCGACATTACACGAACTTAGTAAGTTTCGTTAATTTGATTGGTTACGACATTCATTCCTGGTTATTTCCTTCACTCTCAAGGAGTTACAATATATAGGTCAACATTTCAAAAATGCATTAAGCTCTCACGCGTGTAAAATGTCTAAAATTGGTCTTTCTATTGTATTCCAAGTGGCACGGAGACTTAAAATTTCTTTTATTCGCGTTACCTGCTAATGACTCCCTAACCATAATCCTTAGGAAATACCCTCAATTTAGTAGCTTACACTGCTAGCTCTCCTGTTCTTGTGCCTAGTTCTGCTACGTTTTCCAAAGATTTATTATTATATTGCATTTATTCGTTAATTATTGCTTTATATGTGTTCGTATGCCTTCTTAATCTATCCTTAAGTTTCTTTTTTATTTCTGTTATTCTATTTACTGCCTCTTCCCCTTTAATTGAGTGCTTTTCTCCCACCTTTAACTAACATTTTTATTATTTTAATTGCTTTCCTGTGGGCTACATAATTATATTTCAAAGCCACTTGAAGCAGTTATAAGCATCATCATGTTTGAGGTGTAGTGTAGTAATTCTAGGCAATACTATGTATAAAAACTCCAGAGGGAATCTTTACGTAAACAAGTTTTCTGAAGTCCCTAAGGATTGCTAGGGAAAGATTTCTAGGAAACTGAGAAAAACACTGACAGAGTTTCATCTTATTCATTTTGAATAATATTTTTATGAATCAGTCATTACTAATATATTTAAATATTACATTGTCAATTGTAGTTTTTGAATTCGGCTCATAAATTATAAATAAATTACAGATAAGTTGCAGGCACATTACAGGCAATGAAACAAATTCTGGTGAAAATTTAGATATGCATTAAAGTCTGATTATTCCAAATAAAAGTGAGTTTTCACAATTACAAAATTTTGACTCGCCAAAAGTATAATATCCCCAATTTCCTTCACTTTTGCCTACCCTAGGCGTACGCAGCAATCTTCGCTGTGTTAGTAAAGAGAAGAGTTTCCCATAGTGATGTCCCAGCTGATCTATTCTCTCCCACGATGGCTTGCTAAAAGTCAACGGAGGATGAATGATTCTGTTCTTTCCCACCAGGTCGCAGCAAATTACGTCACTCTGGCAAATTGTATAATGACTTTGGTTCTACCATAGCTGTGACGTAAATAGTTCCCAACGGTGGTGTTGGAGGTGTGGAAGGGATAACGGCTCAGAGATAGTAAAAAAACAAAAGATATCACTGGACAAACAATGTGGTATTATAAACCATTGAGAAGATGTCCTCCGTTCTCGTTTTCAACGTTTATCGTTCTTTCTGCGACTGCATGCTCAGCATTTTGCAGGTGATGTCTTGAACTATTAGCAATTTCTTTTGAGATAGAAGATGTTAGTTTCCGTTGGGTTGCTGTGTCATAAAAGCTCGTTCTTTAAGATAACCTCTCAACTAAAAGTCGGTTGGATTGAGAACTGGAGATCGCGGTGGCCATTTGTTGTAAAGAGTCTACTGATCACACGATTGCCAAAGATCTGGTTAACTAATTGTTTCTCTAGGTGTAGATAGAGACACCTCAGCAACAGTGATATTACTAGATTGGCCTTCCATACTTCTTCTTATCTGCAACAGAACCACTTTCCTCTAACTTCCTGTTTAAAGCCTCATAATAATGGAACATGGAGTTGTTCTTTATTTGTAAGAGTTCTATAGCTTGAGAATAAGTCCTCTTGCTTTCATAATAACATTTAATCAGCTGCATTATATTTGTATGTATGTGTGTGTGTTGTGTGTTGTGTGTTGTGTTGTGTGTGTGTGTGTGTGTGTGTGTGTGTGTAGTAAAATAGACATAATTTGTAGCTTACAAATTCTTTTAGCAGTTTGAATTAAATTAGTAAAGTTTTATTAAACAAAACTGTACCCATGGTAACGGTGAATGAAAAAAAAAAAAAAAATCAAACCCCCTTGCCTGTCCATTATAACTTCTTTTGTTTGTATTCTATTTCAAATATATTATAACTCTCGTTAAAATTCGCAATTTATTTAAATTACACTTTATTGTGGAGTTAAATATTTCTTATTATTTGTTTAAATGTTCCAGCACTTATAGCGTTCTCAAATGCAGATTCGTTATTTTTTTTTTTTTTGCTTTTTTTTTGTTTTGTTTTCATTCCGACCATATAAGGGGAATGGATATCAATACCATCACATAGCAACATGCTTTTAAAACATTTTACTGTCGTTTTAGCTTAGTATATTACTTACTTCCCTTGCATTCCCTGGAAAACACGAAATAAAGCGATCCCTGATAATATTTATCTCGTTTAGCATTAGGTCTAAAATAACTCGACAGCGAATCGCAAGTTATTGTACACTCAAGGAGATTAAAAATGCGACTGGTAATATTTATCTAAGACGGTGTCTTTTCGCTGACCCTGCCCATGTCTTTCGCCTATTTCCTCTGCTCATAAAAGTATATTGGACAAGCAACGCTACCGAAGTGAAGGGGTTGGAATGAAACATAACTTGCGACAAATGAAGCCCTGAGCTGCGAAATGATAATCACCTGGTTGGATAATAATCTGCCCCCCCCTCTCTCTTAGGTTAAGCTTTTGTCTACTAAAATTCTAAATCCAAGGTAATCGCGTACGTGATGGATAAATTTAGCACACTGCTTATACTATTCTGACGGAGCATCGAGCGGGGTGATGGATGAATTTGTCTTATTATTGCTTTCCTGTAAGTAGAAGTAAACTAAGGGAAAACACTAGGCTACAGCGATAGTCAAATATTTTAAAAACTATCGCTATGCGATTAACATTGAAATTTAAGTGTTTTAAAACTGAAAACATCAGTTTCTGAGAAATTGTTAACTATATAATATAAATTGTGATTCAGCGAGATTGGCAGTTCTTTTTACTTTTTTTACCTTTTAGTAGGATGTTTTCTATCTCTTATAGTCAGTTATGCAAAAGTTCATTCAGAATGAGGAGAACGTCAGTAGTTATTCCCAAGAAATTTAGGATATACTTTTTTAATATCTGTAACATACGGCATTTTAATCAAATCGTTAGAGTCATTTTTGAGAACATTGAACATTTCGAAATGTAAATGGTAGTTTGCAATGGTGGGATTTTCCTGAAAATCTTTGTGTCGCATTCTTGGAATATACTGAACTTATATACCAAAGTTTGTATTCAACAAACTTTTCGTTTTTGAGTTGTACTATCCACAGACACAAAGGAACCTTTTTACTTTCTCTACACGTTCTATATACATAGTGTATAGATAAGGTATTGCATTCCACCCAAAATTGGATACAGAGATTTCACCGAAAATAGACGTTTTAGGGTCCCCTGTATACAAAAAAACATTTTTAGAAAAAGATCCGTGTGTGTCCGTTTGTCAGTGTGTCCGTATGTCTGTGAATACGATAACTCAAAACCAAAAAGTCGCTAAAATACCATACTTGGTATATGAGTCTAATATCTTCTAATTATGTGACACAAAGATTTTGAGGAAAATCTCCCCATCCCAAACTAACTTTATATGGAAAAAGTTTCGAAAATTTTTATTTTTGCAAAAATGGCTCTAACGCTTTTGAATAAAATATCATATATTGAAGATACTTACACGACAAATAACATGTATATCTTTAATTTTGAATAGCCTCTCAGGACCTCTTTATTCTGGATGAATTTTGATGGATTTTGCATATACAGTAAACCGAAAGAGATAGACGAAATCGTACCACACAAAATATATCTCGTTAAAACACACAATTTAAGGCATATATTTTATATTTTTTTCGTGGAGTTTACCATTTTTGAGATATTCCTTATTGGTTTCAGTTTTAAAATACTTTTCACATATGGGAACTTCTCAACTTCGAGTCTGGCAGCGGCTGGTACGTGAGGTTGTCTGCCCGCTGTGGCCGGCTTGTACTAGCGAGAGTTGTTTTGTTTTGTGTGGTGCTGCTGCTGCTTATAGCTACAGTTCTAGAGTCTGCGTGTACACCGGTTGAATTGGCTTTCATACCTGTTACAACGGTAATCATGGCAGTTTATAAACGTGTGAATACTACCAAAATTCAGTTTGATACATCAGCGAGTAAACCCAGTGCACTAGAAATCCACCAGTGGTTAGTAAACTTCTTGGGGCTGCAAGCAGATCAAGTGGATACTCTCCAGCTGTATTCCTGTTGTGCAGCGAACAAAGATTTTGGGGATCTACTTCAGTGACAACGTGGCAGACATGAGGGAGTACGATTGGACCTCTCGCATTAATTCTTACGTGCTGTCATGTATAATCAGAAAACCCGGTTGTTGAATTTGGTACAGCGGATATGGTTCTGTAACTGCTTTGCGTTGAGCAGAATTTGGTTCCTTGCTCATGTTTTACCTCCGACGAAACGTCATTGCCAAAGAATTGAACAGGTATTGGGTTATTTTATTTGGACTGTGAAGCTCTACCGCATTGCGCATACCCAACTGCGTCTCCCTAAGGGCCAGGACGGCTGGGGATTACTGGATGTGGCTCTACAGTACCAGGCATTGATCCTTAAACTACTTATGTTTGCCTTGGATGATAAAGGTGACCCTGTGGATGTCGTATTACAATAACAGTATGCATCGTTTTGGACTCGGGGAGAACGTGACAAGGTTCCCCAGCTGTTTCATGCAACGTACCACCGGAGAAGGTCGCTGGCGGTGATTTTCGTTCTGTGAAAAATGTCTATGCTTCTCTTCGGCGACCTGTTGCTGTTACCCCCACATGTCCAGGAGAAATATCCTCATTTGCCTTGGAAACGTATTTGGAGCTGTTTTAGCATTCCGCACATTAATGTGGAATGGATAGCAGTAACATATGAAGTGGTCAATGAAGTTCTTCCTACGGCAGACAAATTATATCGTCACCGGATGACCATTTCCAGCAATTGCCCAATTTGCCATGCAGCGGATTTCCTCCCACATCGCTTGCTCGAATGTTCCGGTAAAGCAGCCATATGGACTTGGGTTTTGGGAAAATGTCGCAATTAGATACCTGGCGGTAGAAACCCTTCACCAATCGACATGTTACATCTGAATCTGCCGAAGCTGAATCCCCCATTGCACAATTCCCTTATTTGGTTGTTAATGGGCACCTTTACATGGTTACAGACGATGGACAGCCCCGCTGATTGTACCCTGACCAAACTCAGGGAATTTTCTACACTGAGAGATGGGAACTGATCCAGAAACGCCAGACCGCGCCTTTCCAACCATTGCTCCTAAAAATAATACACACTTGAAATGTTCCTCCTTCAAATCCTTCCTTACCGATTACATAAACACTTACAATTAAAAAAAACTTAGATGCATTATTGTTATTTACATTAGGAAGTATGCTTTGATTTGACTAATTGCAAAATAATAAGTCTACTCTGCAAAAATTGTTTTCTAAACTGTATTCAAAGTTGCAAGAAAAAAAAATGCCTGATACAGAGGCACGTTAAAAAAAAAAACAAAACAAAAAACAAAAAAACAACTTCTGGCAATGCAACGACACGGATTTCATCCAGTGGCAACCAGCTTATTAAAGATATGACTATCGTTTTAACCTAGTGTGTTTCATTATTACTTTTTCTAGCCTCATATGTACAATGTACATAGGGATACAGAAGTATTGTATTCCACCCAAAAATTCGATACCGAGATTTTACCGGAAATACATGTTTTAGGACCCCCTGTATCAAAAAAAAAAAGCATTTTCAGAAAAAGGTCCGTGTGTGTGTCTGTGAACACGTAAACTCTAAAACGAAAAATAGCTAAAATACCAAACTTGGTATTTAAGTTTAGTATCTTCCAAGGATGCGATACGAAGATTTTGAGAAAAATCCCCCCACCCCAAACTACCCTTTACATGAAACTTTTTTCGAAAATTTTGATTTTCTTAAAAATGGCTTTAACGATTTTGATTAAAATATCATATATTAAAGATATTTACGTAACAAATAAAATATCATCTTGAATTTTCTGGGAATAGCTTCTGAAGACCAGTTTATTCTGAATGAATTTTGCTTAATTTGGCATAACTAGTAAACCGTAAGAGATAGACAAAACCTTACTATACAAAAAATTTAGGTCTTGTTAAAATACACAAGTTATGTCATATACATTTTTCTTGTGGAGTTTACCATTTTCGAGGTATTCATTGTTATTAGTTTCAGTTGTGAAAACGGGCGTGTCCGTTTTTCTTTTGTTCTACTCCTGGCCAAGAAAAGAAGCGATTTGTAATGACAATCGCATAAAGACAGCTTTTAAAATATTTGACTATTGGTTTAGCCTAGTGTATTCCCTTATTTTCTTCCTACTTATACGGAACTAAATAATAAGAACATTGTGCTAATGAGTACCACGATTAGCAAGGAGCAGAAAGAAGAAGAATCTTATGTATGAAGTTTGTAGAACAGCTAGAGAAAGTCATGTGAGTGTAACATATCAGATTTTTTCTTCCAATTACAAGAAAGCATTTCTAATTTTGGATGGAATTCAATTATCTCTCTATGTACTATATACATTGTACATACGTCCGAGTGAAAGCAAGAATGCATATCTCGTTAATACCCTTAATTTATGGCATTTATGTTGTGGAATTAATCATTTCCGATGTACCTATTTCTTGTTAATGTTATAAATTTTCCAATGCGTATTATTTTCTCAAATGGTGATTCGTTATTCTTTTTTTTTTTTTTATCCTGATCATGCATGAATAACGGAATTATAAATTCGATAGCGAGTCGATGTTGCTTTTGGTTTAGCCTAGAATATTCTCTTAAGCTCGTTGCAGTTACACTGAATTATTAAATAAGCCATTTCTGATAATGTTTAACTCGATTAGCAATAAGCACATTGAAGATTAAACTTTTGCAAGATTAGTTTGTTGCAGAGTAGCTAGAGAAAGTCATTTTAAGGAAGACATATACGTTCCTTGAGCACCAAGCAGAGATGATTTACTTTTCTTGAACGAAATGAATGTTGATGACTGTGCGCTGAGAGTTGTTCGATTTTTCCAACCCGAGGCGGACGTACCGAATGGGAGCAGGTCACATATATGTTTGCCTTGTTCGGCCGCAGGCAGCGAGCCTCGTAATCAAGGTGCGAGTTTTAATTCACTTAACTCGGCGAAAAGAACCTCGGCTATCACAGAACGCGAAAGTGTTGCTGCTTAAAACCAACCAATGAGCCAGCTGATACTTTTCCTTTCTCTATTCCTTTCATACGATGGTCGGAAAGTCCCGGGCCTCTCAATGAAAACAGCATTTGATTGTTTTCTTTATTTCGCAAAATAATCTCCAGAAAGGCTAATACATTTGTCATATCGGTACTCTAATTTAATTAAACCATCTCTGTAGTGCGATTTATCAAGGTCCCCAAAATAGCTGTTTACCGCACCAATGACCACTTCGTTGCTGTAAAATTTCGTCCTCCAAAACATTTTTTGTGGTTTGGGAACAGGTGGTAGTCAAGGGTGCTAGATCTGGCGAATAGCGTAGATGTCCAAGCAATTCCAACTTTAATTCGCACATTTCTCCCATTGCAATTACTGAACGATGTGCCGGAGCATTGTCGTGATGAAACAAGCTTTTTTTTTTTTTTTTTTTCCAAATGAGGTCTTTTTCTTTTCATCTCATCACTCAAATGTTGTACTAAGCTTGTGTAGTAGTCACCAGTGATACTTTTACCCTATTTCAAGTGATCAATAAAAATAATTCCCTGTGCATCCCAGAAAACACTCGCCATAATCTTGTTAGCTGACAAAACTGATTTTGCCTTTTTTGGAGTTGGTTCACCTGGCGCAATCCACTGTTTTGACTGTGATTTACTTTTTGGAGTGTACTGATGTATCCAAGTTTCATCCATGGTAAATAAATCGTCACAAAAATTCACTGGGATTATTACGGTAGATCACCACATTCTTAACAGAAACAGTTTTTCTTTGCAACTTTTGATCAGGTGTCAACAAACGCGGCACCCATCTTGCACAGACCTTGTGAAAGCCCAAAACATTACTTAAAATATTACCTGCAGGTTCTTCTGATATGTTTACAATTATCTCAAACAACTTTAATCTGCGGTCTTCCAGTACTAAACGATGAATTTGTTCAATGATCTCTGGAGTTGTCATTTCTACAGGACGTCCACAGCGAGGCTCATCACTAGTGCTCGTACGTTCCATTTTAAACTCTTCATTCCATCTTTCAATCATTGAATATGAACATGTATCAATGTACTGTCCATTTCCTCTTTGATTTGTTTAGAAATTTAACACTGCTCGTTTTTCCAAATCGTCCATTTTCGTGAAAACTGAGAAAGTAGAGAAAGTAAAAAGCTGCTGTCTTGCATTCACACGATTTCTTCCTGTTCTGCAAACAGGTCTTCTAGGGCACATTACTACATCTGAATACGGTTTATTCTGTGTTGTAAATTTAAGCTCCTGAACTTGAATATCTTTGTCCTGATATGTTCGTGTTTACCCATTTAACTGTTTGCTTTTAGGAGGTACTATATTCCACCCAAAATTCGATACTGAGATTTCACCAGAAATACATATTTTTGGGTTCTCTGAATCCAAAAAAAAAACATTTTTGGAAAAAGACCAAGTGTGGTCTGTGGATAGCATAGCTCATAACGATAAGATCTTTAAATACCAAACCTGGTATTTAAGTTTGATATCTTCCAAGGATGCGACATAAAGATTTTCAAGAAACCTTTACATGGAACTTTTTTCGAAAATTTTGATTTTCTCAAAAATGGATCTAACGATTTTGATTAAAATAGGTACTGAAAGATATTTACCTGACAAATAATATGTATAATTTGAATTTTCTGAGAAATACCTCTGAAGACTACTTTAATCTATATGAATTTTACGGAATTTTACATAACCGCTAAACCATATGAGATACACAAAAACTTAGCACACAGAAAACGTATAGCACATTACAACACACAATTTATGTTATATTGATCTTTTTTTCCTGTAGTTGATCTTTTGTTTTAGATATACCTTGTTTTAGGTTTTAGCTTTAAAAAACTTAGTTTTTTCATACAGCAATTTATCAACTCCTGTCCATACAAAGGAACTTCAGTCACATAGTAATCAGCTGTTGACTATCACTTTAACCTATAGTTCTCCCTTATTTCACTTCTACTTACAAGAAAGCGAGTGATAAGAGTATTTCTGCTAAATTTTTTCGATTAGCATGAAGTAAATAGAAGCATAGGCTTTTTAACAATGCAGAGATGTAGAGAAAGTCATGTGAATATTACACATCAGATGTTTATTTATCTGTTTTGTTTTTGTTTTAGTGAGGATGCAGAAGGAAAGGAAAATGAGAATCCCAGAGCCTGCGAGCCTGTCCACAAACTAGTAGACATCTGTCTAGACCAGTAAAGGTAAGTCTTTGCTGTATTGAACAGTAAATCAATACTAGTTTTAATGAATCAAATACAATCATTGCGAGTAAACAGAAACGGTTTGTTGATCTGGTTTCCACACTGCTAATTGAAACTGGAAGCTGTAAACCAGATACAGTGGAAATCCTGTATCCTTGAGGAAAGCTCAATTTAGATTTAATCCTTCCGAATTTCAATGAACTGTACTAAACGTGAAGTTAAGAATTGCTACTAAACTGAAGGTATCTTAGGATGTATTAAACTAAACGTAACATAACTGGCTCTTAATGTGTGCTTTACAGTAGTAGCATTAATTCTGAATAGTTTTTACTTTCTCTAGCCCGTATGTACAATGTAAATAGTGGATAGAGAAGGTATTGTATTGTACCCAAAAATTCGATAACGAGATTTCAACGGAAACATATGTTTTGAGACCCCCTGAGTGCAAAAAAATGTATAAGAATGTCCGTGTGTCTGTCAGTGTGTGGGCAGCATAGCTCAGAAACGAAAAGTCCGTTAAATGCCAAACTTAGCATTTAAGTTCTGTTTCTTCCAAGGATGAGCCAGGAAGATTTTTCAAGTAAATTCCCCCACTTCAAACTGCCCTTTATATGGAAAAAATTTCTAAATTTTCGATTTTCTCAAAAATGGCTCTAAAGATTTTGACTAAAGTCTCTAATACCTAAGAATTTACATGACAAATAAAATGTATATTTTGAATTTTCTGGGAATGGCCTCTAAAGCCCTCTTTATTAAGGATGATTTTTATTGATTTTTTTATAAATGGCAAACCTTAAGAGATGAACAAAAACTTTCTATATAAAGATGTACATACGATAAAAAAAAAACAATTTATGCCGTATACATTTTTCGTTGATTTGGCCGTTTTCGAGATATTCCTTGTTATTGATTTCAGTTTTAAAATACTTGAAACTTTTCTCAGACGGGAACTGTTCAACGCTTGGCCACGCGGAAGAAACGGATTTCAATTCCATAGCAACCACATTTTAAAACATTTGACTTCGATTTAGCCTAGCGTATTCCCTTATTTCCATTCTACTTATAAAGGAACTAAGTAATAAAACAGTTTCTCTAATGTTTTAGCATCAACAGATAGAGGAATAAACTTACTAATAACAATAACAAGCATCACACCGATTATTTTACTTGGGTTCTCCCCGTCCTTTACCACAGTCACAAGATTTTGAACTTGCGACATTGGGCTTTGAATGGATTACCAGTCCATTACCTATCACCTAACACCCAGGGTCATTTGAACCACTTTTTTTGGTAGTGCCTTTGTCAGGATTATGAAAACTAGTTTAGAAGAATTTAAACTTTTTAATTGCGAAGAAAAAGATTAATAAAGGAGCTACATCTATTTTCATTTCTATTTTCTTTATTTTATATAATAATGTTATAGGTTTATTTCCATACATGTTTACTAGAACTCCGGTTCTAAACTTGTAATAAAGGGAAAACGGCATAAGTAGTATACTACTGCAGACAACCAAGAGAATTAGGTGTCAGGTGCTGATTTGTAATTTAATTTAGCAGATAAGATGTATATATTGCTATTCAAAGATGCATTTCTTTACATCAGGGTAAACAGGAAGGAAAGTGTGGGCGGAAGGATTCACTCAACGTGTCAAGATAATAACAAACGAGGTTTAATCAACTAGGGCAGACCACAAAAACTCATGTTGAACCCCCAGGAATCAAGCACTGAATCTCTCAAATATTACCTTGAGGAACCTTGGTCGGTCAGTTATTGGAGGCGTGAAGAGAGAGAAATAGAGAGAGTGACCATGTAAACTGTGACCCTTGCCAGAATAAAGCAACCCAGGCGAGCGAATCAATGCCCATATTCCGGTATGAACTAGTAAAGTCCTAGTTCAATTTGGTAGCAGTAGATAAAGTGATAACAAAGCAGCTGTAGGAACACGCTTCACTTCTCACCAATATGAGCTAAAATTGCTGTTGCAAGGTGAATAATTTTCCTGACAATTTTATTATGCCAGCAAAAACGTGATCAATATCTTAAGAAAGCATAGTCACGTTTTTACTTTCTCTGCACGTATTACGTACATAGATACCGAGATTTCACCGGAAATAGACGTTATAGTGTCCCCTGATTCCAAAAAAAAAATCTTATGTGATCCATTCACATGACTTTCTCTACATCTCTAACAAATTATTATTAAAAAGTTTATACTTCTATTTACTTCATGCTAATCGAGAAAAAAGTACCAAAAATAGTCTTATTACTTGCTTCCTTACAAGTAGAAGCCAAATAAGGGAGTACCATAGGTTAAAGTGATAGTCAAAAGCTGGTTGCTATGTCATTGAAGTTACTTTTTTGTATGGACAGGAGTTGACAAATTCCTGTGTGAGAAAAATATGTTCTTTAAAGCTGAAACCAAAAACAAGGAATTTCTAAAAAACGATCAACTCTACGAAAAAAATGCATTTAACATCAATTGTATGTTTTAACGTGCTCTACATTGTTTGTGTGTTAAGTTTTTGGTCAATCTCTTACGGTTTAGCAGTTATGCAAAATTTCGTAAAATTCATCCAGAGTAAAGTAGTCTTCAGAGGCTATTCCCAGAAAATTCAAGATACACATTTTATTTGTCATGTAAATATCTTTAATATACGATATTTTAATCAAAATCGTTATAGCCATTTTTGAGAAAATAAAAATTTTAGAAAAAAGTTCCATGTAAAGGGTAGTTGAGAGTGGGGAGATTTTTCTCAAAATCTTCGTGTTGCATCCTTGGAAGATACTAAACTTAAATACCAAGCTTGGTATTTAACGGTCTTTCTCTACATCTCTACAACAAATTATTGTTAAAAAGTTGGCAAAATTTCAAAATTAGTATTTAAGTTTAGTGTCTTTCAAGGATAAGATTTCGATAAAAATCCCCCTACCCCAAACTACCCACTAGGAAAAAAAATTGAAAATGTTGATCTCAAAAATGGCTGTAACGATTTTGATTAAGGTTTTTATATGTAAAATATTTACATGGAAAATAAAGCTAATGTATATCTTGAATTTTCTGGAAATAATTGAATTTTCTCTGAAGACTTGTTCTTTCTGGATGACTTGTATAACTGGAAAACTGGAAGAGATAGAAAAGACATGTAGATCTCGCTAAAACACACTTTAACTCATATGCAATTTTTTCGTGGAGTTCACCATTTCCGAGATATTCCTAGTTATTGGTTTCAGTTTTAAAATACTTTAAATTTTTCTGATACGGAACTTGTCAACTTCTGTCCATGCAAAGAAACGAATTTCAGTCACACAGTAACATTTTTTAAAACATATGACTATAACTTTTAAGCTAATGTATACCTTTATTGTCTACTATTTATAAGGAAGTAATTAATACGACCAGTTTTGCTGTCTTCTGTTTATTGATTAGCACAAAGTAGAGAGAAGGATCATCTTTTATGAGAATAAACTGTTCTAGAATTGCTAGAGAAAGTGAATGGAACACAATTCTTTTTTAAAGTAAGGCCAGTTTTGCAATAAATTACGAATTACTTAATATTTATCTAGAGTATATTTTTAGCCATTTATTCATCTACTTCTGTACTAATAAAATCATATCAATGATTTTTTTACTTTCTCTACACGTACTATATACATAGTGTATAGAGAAGGCATTGCACTCCACCCAAAAATTCGATACCGAGATTTCACCGGAAATATATGTTTTAGTGTCCCCTGTATAAAAAAAAAGCATTTTCACAAAAAGGTCTGTATGTTTGTGTGTGTGTGTGTGTGTGTGTGTGATCGTGAACACGATAACTCAAAAATGAAAAGTCGGTAAAATACCAAACTTGGTATTTAGGTTCAGCATCTTCTAGGAATGCGACACGAAGTTTTTGAGAAAATCCCCCCACCCCCAACTACCCATCACATGGAACTTTTTTCGAAAAGTTTGATTTTCTCAAAAATGGCTTTATCGATTTTGATAAAAATATTATATATTAAAGATATTTACCCGACAAATAAAATGTATATCTTTAATTTTCTGAGAATACCCTCTGAAGACTACTTTATTTTGGATTAATTTTACGGAATTTTGCATAACTGCTAAACTATAAGAGATGGACAAAAATTTACACCACAAAAAATGTAGAGCACGTTAAAACACACAATTTATGCTATATACATTTTTTTCGTGCAGTTTATTTATCGTTTTTTTTTTTAAATATTTCTTGTTTTTGGTTTCAACTGTAAAAAAAAAAAGAAAGAAAGAAAGAAAGAAAAGGGAAATGGCCTGTTATTTATGGACGCTCTTTAACTGCTTTGGTTCTCAGCGTCCCATTCTATATTGGGCGTGAAAGATCGCTTAATTTTGCTCAGAGGCCTCTGTTATCAGGCTTGAGGTTCTTTTACGTGCTGTAAATCTACGACACGGGACCCACAGTTTTACTTCCCTTCCGAAGGAAGCCATGCCATGCTAAGGATTTTTACGCCTGAAAAAATCCATCGTCCTCCGCCGGGTTTGAACCCGCGACCTTGAGTATATGAAGTTAGCATGGTAACCATTACACCACGGAGGGCGACGGTTTCAGCTGTGAAAAACTATACTTTTGTAATACAGAACTCTGTCAATTCCTGTCCATAAAAACAAAAGAACTTCAGTATCATAGCAGTATCATAGCAACCAGCTTTTGACTATCACTTTAACCCATACTACTGCCTTATTTCGCTCCTACTTACAAGGAAGCAAGTAATAAGATAATTCTGCTAGTTTTTTCTCGATTACCATGAAGTAAATAGAAGCATAAACTTTTTAACAATATTTTGTTGTAGAGATGTAGAGAAAGTCATATGAGTGGAACACATCAGATGTTTTATTTTTCACACCATATCAATGTAACCTAAGTTTATACTCACTTTACTGTGTTGAACTTTTTAACCTTTATTTGAAATGTATAATGTTGCAGCTTGTATTTTTATTTTCACTTTACGAACTATGTATAAAGTAAGCAGAGAAGGTATTGTATTCCACCCAAAAATTACACAGCACGATTATCATCGGAAATTCATGTTTTGAGACCCCCTGGATCAAAAAAAGCATTTTCAGTAAAAGTTTTAACTTGATATTCAAGTTTTTAGAAAAATCTCCTCACCGCAACCACTCTACATGGAACATTCTTCTAAAATATTTATTTTTTCAATAGTAGCTCTATCGTTTTTTTTTTATTAAAATACGACACCTTTAAATTATTTTCATGACAAACTATATATTTTGAATGGTTTCTGAATACCCTTTCATTCTGGAAGAATTTTGTAAAACTGATCGATGTTCTTTAAGAGAAAGAAAAAAACGTTACGACACTAAAATATAAATCTTGTTAAAACACACAATTAATGTGAAGTATTTTTTTTTTTTTTGGATTAACCTTTTCCGGCCCTTGTTATTGCTATGCCTCTTTAGTTTCATATCTGTTTTGTTTTACTTCTCACCATGTAAAGTGAACACGCTTTCAATTGTTTCGCATAGTGACTAACTTTTAAAAGATTTCGGCTTAGCCTAAGGTACTTCATTATTTCCCTTCTGCTTACAAGGCAGTAAGAAATAAGGCAATATTTCTGGTAATGTTTATCTTAATTAGTATGATGTAGATAAAATAATAACCTTTTGTAAGGATAGTTTGTTTGCAGGGCAGGTAGAGACATTCATGAGAATGGAATACAACAGATTTTTACTTTCTCCACACGTACTATGTACATAGTGCATAGAGAAGGTATTGCATTATAGCCAAAAATGCAATATCGAGATTTCATCGGAAATATACGTTTTAGGGTTCCCTGTATCCAAAAAAAGTATTTTCAGAAAAAGGTCCATGTGTGTGTCTATGTGTGTATGTGTGTGTGTGCGTGTCTGTGTCTGTGAACACGATAACCCAAAAACTAAAAGTCGGTAAAATACCAAACTTGGTATTTAGTTTAGTATCTTCCATGGATGCGACACGAGCTTTCGAAGAAAATCCCACCACGCCAAACTACCCTTTACATGGAAAAATTTCGAAAATTTTGATTTTTTCAAAATTGGCTCTTAAGATTTTTAATAAAATGCTGTATATTAAAGATATTTATGGCAAATAAAATGTATATCTTGAATTTTCTGTGAACAGCCAATAAAGACCTTTTTATTCTGGATGAATATCGCTGAATTTTGTGTAACTTGTAAACCGTAAGAGATAGACAAAAGCTTACTGCAGAAAAAATATAGATTACGTTTAAACACACAATTTATGTCCTACATATTTTTTCGTGGAATTGCCCATTTCTGAGTTATTCATTGTTATTAGTTTCAGATTTAACCTATTTAAATTTTTCTCACACGGAAAGATATAAACCCCTGGCCCTATATAGAAACGGATTTCAACCACATGGCAACCAGCTTTTAAAAGATTTGACTATCATTTTAGTCTAGTATATTCGCTTATTTTCCTTCCACTTACAAGAAAGCAAGTAATTAATACAATTTCTGCTAATGTTTATCTCGATTATCATAAAATAGATTAAAGAATATGCTTCTTACAACAATTTGTTGCAGCAATGTAGAGAAACTCATGTGACTGTAACACATCAGATTTTTAGATTCTTTTACTTGGAGAGGAGCGGGTGCACGCCTCTGGTCCATCCTCTATATGCGCCATTGCCAAACATTCGCACTGTCAACCAGGAAAAACCAAGAAATAATCCATGGTCAGAATGGCAGGCCCCAGGAATCGCACCCAGGACCTCCCAAAGTCTATCCCCACATATTGCTTGGCAACTCACGTCGTTTGCCACCCGATGTTTCTATTATACAGGCAGATGTTTCAACTGTGGTAGAGCATATCGTATTATTTCCTCTATGTATTATGTAAATAGATTGTATTACGCCTAAAATTCGATACCAAGATTTCACCGGGAATATATTCCTGAGATCCACTGAGCTCGAAAGATGCACTTTTAGAAAAGAGTTTGTGTGTGTGTCTGTGGACAGCATAACTCAAAATAGAGAAATATAAACTTTGTATTTGTGTTTAGTAACTTTCAACATGAAGATTTTCAAGAAGATCCCCCACCCAACTACCCTTTTCATGAAAAATATTTCGAACATTTTAAGTTTCCCAAAAATGGCTCTGATGATTTTGATTAAAATGCCATATATTAAAGCTTTTTACGTCACAAATAAAATCTACGTTTAGAATTTTCTGGGAATAGCTTATAGAGACCTGTTCATTTTGGATGAATTTTGCTGAGTTTTGCGTAACTGGTAAACCATAAGAAATAAAGTTAACAAAAAATGTAGATCATTCTCGAACACACAATTATGTCATATATATTTTTTTTTCATGGAGTTTAAAGTTTTCGAGATATTCCTTATTGTTCATTTCAGTTTTAAATTACTAAAGACTTCTCACATACGGGAATTTGTCAACTCCTGACCATACAGACAAAGGAATTTTATTCACATAGCAACCAGCTTTTAAAACGTTTGGCTATCGCTTTAGCCTAGTTCCCTTATTTCCCTCTTACTTACAAAGAAACTAGTAATAAGACCATTTCTGCTCATTTTTTCCTCAATTAGCATGAAGTATATAGAAAAATATACTTTTTAACAAAAATTTGTTGCAGTGATGTAGAGAAAATCATGTGAATGGAACACATCAGATTTTTCCAACCGATATTTCTGGTATAAAAGCAGATGTTTCAATTGTGGTAGAATACATCGTATTTTTATTTGCTCTAGTTTGGCTGACATAGTTCACTTTTATTTGTTTTATTTTATGTTTTTTTGAGATAGTTTTGGTTGTTTTTCAGGTTTGTGGTGTTGATTCTACGTTTTCTGTTTTAATGTTGTTTTAGGGCTTTCCTCCCTAGTTTCATGACATCTATTAATGACAGTATTTTATCATAATATAGGGACGCTAATTATTAACCTCTTCCATTATACGCCCTGGAACATTCTGCTGGTAATAAATAACAATTGAATCACATTTACGTTTTAATATCACTGATGTTGAGAACATAATTCAGAACACAAACGAGAATATCTTATGCGTTCCATATACATGACCTTCTATACATCTCCGTAACAAAAATTTGTTACAAGCTTATTCATCTGTTACTTCAGGATAATCGACAAAGATTATCGGAAACGGACTTCACATATATTCCTTTTAAGTAGAAGGAAAATAAGGGAATACACTGGTATAAATCGACAGTCACATGTTTTAAAATGTGATTACTATGGCATTGAAATCCAATTCTTTAAGTGGCTAGGATTTGACAAGTAGCCGTATGAGAAAAGTTTTAAGTATTTAAAACTGAAACCAATAAAAGAAATATCTCGAAAATGATCAACTCTATTAAAAACGTATACAGATCAATTTTGTATTTTAATGATATCTGCATCTCTTGTGTGGTAAGTTTTTGTCTGTCTGTAAATATACGGTGTTTTCATAAAAATCGTTAGAGCCATTTTTGAGAAAATGAAAATTTTCGAATTTTTTCCCATTTAAAGGGTAGTTTTGAGTGGGGGGATTTTTCTCAAAATCTTTGTGAATTTAAATACCAAGTTTGGTATTTTATTGACTTTTCGTTCTTGAGTTATCTGTTCACAAACACATGGATATACACACACACACACACACACACACACACACACAATCACATGGACCTTTTTCCAACAATGTTTTTTTTTGATACAGTGGACCCTAAAATACGTATTTTCAGAGAAATCTCGGTATCGAATTTTTTGGATGGAATGTAATATTTTCTCAATACACTATGTACATAGTACGTGTAGAGAAAGTAAAAACTCTGAAGTGTTACTTTTACAGGACGACCTCTACATAGTCTGCAACAAATTATACTAACAAAGGCTTATTATTCACTCTACTTTGTGCTAATAGCTTTACTTAGAACTGAAATAAAGGACTACACTAGGTAAAAGCTGTTTAAGAAATATTTTAACAGCTGGTCGCTATATGGTGCAATTTAAATTCGCTTCTCTTTACATGACCAGGGTAAAATGAATGATAACTTCCTATTTTATAAAAATCTATAAGGAATATCTCGGAACTAGTAAGTTCTACAAAAAGCTGTATAGACATAAATTGTATGTCACATGATATCTCCATTTCTTGTGTCTATAAGTTTTTGCCTATATCTTGTGGGTTACCAGCTATACAATGTCATCCAGAAAAGTTTTCTGAGGCTATTCTTATAAATTCAAGATAAAATTTGTATTTATCATATAAATACCTTTGATATAAGATATTTAAATCAACATCCTTAGCCATTATTCATTAAATTAAAAATTTCGAAAAATGGCAGTTTGAGGTAGGGTGATTTTCTTCAAAATCTTGGTGTCGTATCCTTGGAAGATACTAACTCGAATGCCAAGTTTGGCATTTTGCTGACTTTTAGTTTTTGAGAGTTATGTTGTTCACAGACACATACCGACCGTTTTTCTAAAAATGCTTTTTCTTTTTATTGAAGGTACCCAAAACTTATTTCTAGTGAAATCTCAGGGTCGAATTGTTGGACAGAATGCAGTGTGCTGAATATAGAAAGTAAAAATAGTTTTTAAGTACAGAGTATACTAGAAGTGTATTTTCAGTGAAATCCCAGTATCGATTTTGGGTGGAATGCAACACCTTCTCTACCTATGTTCTGCGTACTAAGTGTATAAAGTAAAAATGCTGTTTTGTTCAGTCGAACTCAAAATGTGTATTTCTGCGATAACTCGGTATCGAATTTTCGGGTGGAATTCAATACATTCCTGTACCTATGTACTGTGTACATATTACTACATGTAAAGTAGTTAAACAATGAAATACAACAGCTGATTCTGCGCCGCACCCCACCCCCCTACCGATGCATTAGCTATAACCTCATTCCACTGTATTTCACTTTTAGCTTTGCTATGGATAAGTTATTGACCTCTAAGTGACAATAATGACGATTTTTTTACTTTCTCTAGCACCCATGTACAATATACATTTGTATTGCATCCAAAAATTCAATACCGAAATTTCTCCGAAAATATGTTTTGAGACACCCTGAATCTAAAAAAAAACATTTTTAGAAAAAGGTTTGTGTGTGTTTGTGTCTTTGGACAGCATAACCAAAAACGAAAAGTCCGTTAAATACCAAGTTTGGCAACCATTCGCAACTACCTTTCACATGAAGCATTTTTCGAAAATGTTTGTTTTCCTCAGAAATGACTACCGGCACTGATTAAAATACTATAATATTTTAAGATATTTTCATTACAAATTAAATGTATTTTTTGAAAAGACCTCTGCTTTCTTTTTGCAGAATAGGTGTGTAAAAGTAATATATAAGAGATAGACAAAAGTTTAAATCACAAAAAATGCAGATCTGATTAAATCATACAATTTATGTCATTTTAATGTAGAGTTATAAATTTCTGAGAAATTCCCAGTTACTGGTTTCAATTTTAAACTTCTTAAAACTTTGGTCTAACGGGAAGCCATTGTTCGTTTCATATCTCTTATTTTACTTCTGGCCAACATCATTTATTTCATACTTCTTTGTTTTATTCCTGGTCATACAAAGAAACCCCAATTTCAATGTCAATGACAGAGGATTGGCTTTAATAGAGTTGACTATCGTTTTAGCTTAGAGCATTTATTGTAATAAGCAGATGTAGATAAAAAAATAATCCTTTGTAGGGAAATAGTTTTTTGGATAACAGGTAGAACAAGTCATGTGAATGGGAAACATCAGTTTTTATGATTGTTTTGACAAACTGAAATCCAAAAAGTTTTAAAATACAGCACAAGGCAATTTTTACGTCTTACAAGGGCTCGCTGTCACACCGACGTCGCAGATTGAGTTGCAATTTTTATAATGAAATACATTGAAAACAAAACTAGCTTGCAGACTGCCTCCGTGGTCGAGAGGCCAATGGAAGGTCCCTGGTTCGATTGCCGGCTGGGTCGGGGAAGTTTTCTTTAACCAGAATTATTCCCTATCCACCATAGAGCCTGAAAGTGTGTATGTGAGACTGAATGTCTTTGAGGAAAATGCACAACTATTTAAACCCAACGTAAAGAACCTTCAGACGAGTTTTTTCTAATGCAAAACCTTCGACATGACCTTAGATATTAAAGAAGGCGCCATAAATGAAACTATAAAAAATATACACTCGGATTTCCTTCCCATGGGCTCTTCTAAGCTTCGAAAAAAATCTGGTGTTCCATTTACATTACTTTCTTTACATCTCTACAATAAAGTATTGTTAAAAGGAATTTTTTCTATTTTCTTCATGCTAATCGTGAAAAAATTAGCAGAAGCTCTACTTACTTCCTTGTAAGTAGAAGGGAAATAAGGGAATACCATAGTCTAAAGTGATGATTAAATTTTTTAAAACCGGGTTATTATGATCAGGAGTAACAAATTCCCGTATGAGAAAAGTATAAGTATTTTAAAACTGAAACCAATAACAATGAATATCTAAAACACAATAAACTCCATGAAAAAATGTATACAACATAAATTGTGTGTTTTAATGAGATATATATTTTTGTGTAGTAAGGTTTTGCTTATCTCTTACGGTTTACTAGTTCTGTAAACTCCAGAAAAATTCATCCAGAATAAATAGTACTTTAGAGGCTATTCCCAGAAAATTAAAGATATAACTTTTATTTGTCGTGTAAATATCTTTAATGTATAGTATTTTAATTAAAATAGTTAGAGCCATTTTTGAGAAAATAAAATTTTTCTGAAATATATCCTCAAAATCTTCGTGTAGCATACTTGGAACATATCAAACTTAAATACCAAATTTGGATTTTAACGGTCTTTTCATTTTAGAGCTATGCTATCCATAGACTTACATACACGCACACACGGACCTTTTTCTAAAAATCTGATGTGTTTCATTCATACAACTTTCTCTATATCTCTAACAAATTAATGTTCATAACCTTATTCTTCTATCTACTTCAAGCTAGTCAAGGTAAACATTAGCAGAAATTATCTTATTACTTAGAATCTTTATAAGCAGAAGGAAAATAAACGAATACGCTAGGCTAAACCGACAGTCAAATGTTTTAAAACGTTGTTGCTATGGGATTGAAATCCGTTTCTTTGCGTGGCCAAGAGTTGATAAGATCTCGCATAAGAAAAGCTCACATATTGTAAAATTGAAACCACTAACAAGGAATATCTCGAAAACGGTTAACCCCAGGAAATAAATGTATATGACATAAATTGTGTGTTTTAACGAGATCTACAGTATATATATTGTGTGTTTGTCTATCTCTTACGGTTTTATTAGTTATGCAAAATCCAACAAATTTCATCCAAAATAAAGAGAGCTACAAAGGCTATTCCCAAAAAATTCAAGATATACATTATATTTGTCGTTGTAAATATGTTTAATATACGGTAACTCAATAAAAATTGAAAGAGACATTTCTGAGAAAATCAAAATTTTCGAAAAATTTTTCCATGTAAAGAGTCTCTTGGGATGAGGAATTTTCCTCAAAATCTTCGTGTCACATCCTTGAAAGATATTAAACTTAAATGTCAAGTATGGTATTTTAAGTCTTTTTGTTTTAGAGTTATCGTGTTCAAAGACACACGGACACACATACACACATGGACCTTTTTCCAAAAATGCTTTTTTTGGATTCATGTATTTCCGGTGAAATCTCGGTATCGAATTTTGGGTGGAATGCAATACTTTCTCTATACACTATGTACATAATACGTGTAGAGAAAGTAAAAAACACATATGGTTGTTATTTTAAGACCACTTGCTTAATACTTTCTAAACAGCGGTATACGCAATGAAGTAAATATTATAATTCAATAATTTTAATTTTAAAATACATTTTTGTTGTCAAACTCGGGTCTGTGGGAAAGAACGCTGAGGCAGGATTATTTTGATTTTGACCTTCGGGTCATCTATTCTGTCCCTTTCTCTTTTCCCACGAGACTCCTGCACGAAGCCTCTGGTCTTCCATAAGTGGAGGACGGGATTAGGCCTTGCACAGTTAAATTCAACGACGGTTTGCGCTTCCTTCGGAGCGCCCTCGTTAGGTCTCTTGGGGACTACATTCCCAGAAACCGCCGCTTCAGGCGTTACCGGCTTCCCCGCATCACTTGCGGGCATCTCCGATAACCAAGGAGCATCACCAATAGCTGCCACGACTAAGCTCCTATACAATCCTTCTAAGAGGTGTTTGGACATCAACATTTTAATCCCAATATAAATTAAAATGTTTTGTAAATAAATTACACCGACGATACATAAGGCGCTATACCATGACTGGCAATCCCCAACCTCATTTACACCCGCCATCCTGCAAACTTCACCTCCCGTCAGGGCGTGGTTAAATTCTAGCACGAATGTCTACACGTCTAACACACCATCGGGCTAACCTCAGCTTATCAACTGCTCGTTTCGTTTTCGTAGTCGGCTTACCCTCCCCGTATTTAGGACTAACACCCTCCAAGGACTTACAAGCGGATGCCTATGGGAGCCACCGTCACGAAACTACAGAATAGGGAATCTGGAGTGGTCGGCCCGTAGCCAGGCATGTGGATGATATGAAATGTAAGCGAAATGGATGATAAGAAAGGTAATGATGGAGCAATTGGTGGAATGGTGGTGGGGGAAACCGGAGGAACCGGAGAAAACCCGCCTAGACGCCGCTTCCTCACCACAAATCCCATATGCAGGCGCTTGGGATCAAACCCGGCCGCCTAAGTGGGAGGCGAGCGGTTCAACCATTTGACCAACTTACCTTCACAAAAAAAAAAAAAAAATCCCAGCTAATTCTGTAACGTCAATGTGACAATGGCATCTTGGTAAAGGAACGTAGTAACTAAGAGTCACATTTATAATACATGGAACCAAAATAAAGAGTTTTAAACACGAAATGTGACAGCGCCATTTCTGCATGGACGGATTGAAATATTGTAGCACCATTGGAGATAATTACATGCAGTAGCACATGCTGGTGGATGCAGTTTGATTATAGGCCGTGTTAAATATTTGACCATCTAACTAATATTGGCGGTTAACTGTTGCTGAAGCGTTTGTCTGCAGCAGAAATTCCTTTGTCTATATGCGTTTGCACTAATTACACGAGCTTCGTTTACTTCACTAGAGTGGAAAGACTGTGTTTGTCCATCCCACTGCTGATGAGATGATCATGGCAGTTTACTGCACCAGGCCTACCAAACATGTCCTCCACTTCATTCTCTTTGAACAATTCGGTGAAACGAGAGCAAATCGTTTGAGGCACAGTGATGGACCAAATAAACTGTGAGCATTCTGCATACCAAGTGACTGATCCAGGACCTAAACCCTGCTCTGCGTCTGAGAAACAATAACACTAGTTTGTATTAATATGTATTTCCAGATGAATAGCTCTGGATAACCAGGACATATGTTCTTCCTTGAACTTCCTTTGTAATGAATAGAACAAAACATTTACTGCATGTAGGCTTTTGTGGCCGTGTTATTAATAAAATACAACATGTCCGGGCATGTAGGCTGTGGTCGATTTATAAAATGTTAGCTGAGGAGGACCAAACCTCAAATTTTAATAACTTTATTATTCGAAATAGGCATACAAGCCCAGACATGTCATAGTTTACTAATATTTAATGCAGTTTTGCTGTTCGTACGTTTAAATATTTTTCTAGAAAAAAGCAAAAATAATCACTTAATGTTAACTCACATTTTAAATTAAGGTTTTACGAAATGTAAATACTTTAGACCTTCTCTGGTGCGCATGTGCAATGCACAACAGTAGGCAGAGAAAGTATTGTATTCCACCAAATTGCTCCATACAGAGATTTCACTGGAAATACATGTTTTGGGGACCCTAAATCCAAAAAATCTGATGTGTTCCATTCACATGATTTTCTCTACATCTCTGCAACAAATTATTGTTAAAAAGCTTATGCTTGTTTTTGCTTCATGATAATCGAGTAAAAATTAGCAGAAATAGTCTTATTACTTGCTTCCTTGCAAATAGAAGCGAAATAAGCGACTACCATAGGTTAAAGTGATAGTCAAAAGCTGGTTGCTATGTCATTGAAGTTCCTTTGTTTGTATGGACAGGAGTTGACAAATTTCTGTGTGAGAAAAGTTAAGTTTTTCACAGCTGAAAGAAACCAAAAACAAGGAATATCTCTAAAAGGATCAACTCTACGAAAAAAAATGTATCTAAAATAAATTGTGTGTTTTAACGTGCTCTACATTATTTGTGTGGTAAGTTTTTGTCCATCTTTACGGTTTAGCAATTATGCAAAATTCCGTAAAATTGAACCAGAATAAAGCTATTCCCAGAAAATTCAATATATACATTTTATTTGTCTGGTAAATATCTTTAATATATGATATTTTAATCAAAATCGTTAGAGCCATTTTCAACAAAATTAAAATTTTCGAAAAAAGTTCCATGCAAAGGGTAGTTTGGGGTGGGGGAATTTTTCTCAAGATCTTCGTGTCGCATTCATGGAAGATACTAAACTTCAATACCAAGTTTGGTATTTTACCGACCTTTCGTTTTGGAATTATCGTGTTCATAGACACACGGACACACACGGACCTTTTTCTGAAAATGTTATTTTTAGATACAGGGGACCGTAAAACATATATTTCCGGTGAAATCTCGGTATCGAATTTTTTGGTGGATTGTAATACCTTCTCTACACACTATGTACATAATACGTGTAAAGAAAGTAAAACTGTTTTTTGTTATTCAGGGGATCTCAAAACATATATTTCCGATGAAATCTCGGTATCGAAATTTTGGGCGCATTACAACATTTTCTCTATACACTATGCACATAGCACGTATAGAGAAAGTAAAAATGTTTAGAAGCGCGTATGAGTGTAGCCAACATAATTAAAAAATCTGATGTGTTCCATTCACATGTCTTTCTCTACTTCTGTGTGACAAATTATTGTTAGTAAGCTTATTCTTCTATTTACTTCATGCTAATCGAGAAAAAAATAGCAAAAATAGTCTTAATACTTGCTTCCTTGTAAGTAGAAGCGAAATATGGGAGTATAATAGGTTAAAGTGAAGTCAAAATCTGGTTACTAGGTGACTGAAGTTCCTTTGTATGGACACGAGTTGACAAATTCCTGTATGAGAAAAATACAAGCTTTTCAAAGCTGAAACCAAAAACAAGGAATATTTAAAAAACGATCAACTCCTCGGAAAAAATCATATAACATAAATTGTGTGTTTTAATGTGCTCTACATTTTTTGTGTGGTAAGTTTTTGTCCATTTCTTAAGGTTTAGCAGTTTTGCAAAATTTCGTAAAATTCATCCAGAATAAAGTAGTCTTCAGAGGCTATTCCCAAAAAAGTCAGATTACATATTATTTTTCAGGTAAATATATTTAATATACATATTTTAATCAAAATCATTATAGCCATTTTTGAGAAAATCAAAATTTTCGAAAAAAGTTCCATGTAAAGGGTAGTTGGGTGTGGGGGGATTTTCTTGAAAAACTTCGTGTGGCATACTTGGAAGATACAAAACTTAAATATTAAGTTTGGTGTTTAACAGTGTTTTCGTTTTTGAGCTATACTGT
Source organism: Hymenopus coronatus (assembly GCA_030762935.1). Taxonomy (NCBI): domain Eukaryota; kingdom Metazoa; phylum Arthropoda; class Insecta; order Mantodea; family Hymenopodidae; genus Hymenopus; species Hymenopus coronatus. The sequence continues at coordinate 26,880,399 of CM060894.1, read as the reverse complement.
CCACAGACACACACGGACCTTTTTCCAAAAAAAATTTTTTTTTTGGATTCAAGAGGACGCAAAACATGTATTTCCTGTGAAATCTCGATATCAAAATTTTTAGTGCAATACAATACCTTCTCTATACACTATGTACATAGTACGTGTAGAGAAAGTAAAAACGAAAAGCGGTTAAATACTAAACTTTGTATTTAAGTTACATACCTTCTTAGGATGCGACACGAAGATTTTCTGGAAAATTCCCCAACCTAACTACCCTTTAAATGCAACAGTTTTTGTCACCCTTCGTGGTGTAGTGGTTACCATGCTAGTCTTATATACCCAAGGTCGCGGTTTAAACCCAGCAGAGGTCGATGGATTTTTTTTCGGTCGTAAAAATCCTTAGCATGGCTTCCTTCGGAAGAGAAGCAAAGCCATTGGTCCCGCATCGTAGATTTAACGCACGTAAAAGGACCTTAAGCCTCATAAGGAGGCCTCTGAGCGAAGCGAAATTAAGCGGTGTTTCACGCCCAGTATAGAATGGACCGCTGAGAACCTGAGTAGTTAAAGAGCGTCCATAAATAACACGCCATTTGGGGGGGGGTCTCTAAGGATATCATAATTCTCAAAATACATCACAGAACAACAATAATATTGGTTTGTCACTGCCTGCTATAACAGTATCCTCATCGTACACAACCCTTGGTGAATGGCTCAAACTTAACCTCAAATTTATTTCATATTTCGTTGCTTTTCTTTTAATATTAGAAAATTCTGGTAGAAGGTAATATTGTATAATACGTGAGCATAATGTTTCTTTTTTATTCTTGCGCGGTTGTGAAACATGACTGCGTTTCGTTTCACAATATTCTCGCTTGAATCAAAAGTCATAATAACTTATTGCTCTTACATCATAAATAACCGTAGCGCAGGTTTACTGTGTTTAGCTTTAAAGTTTTGAGGGAATGTGAGGGTTTTATGAAATTGAAATAATTTGCCTTTCTTTGACACGTATGTACAATGTACAGAGTAGATAGAGAATTGTATTTCAACTAAAAATTGTATGCCAAGAATCAACGGAAATACATGTGTTGGGGGCCCTGAATACCAAAAATACCATCTTAAGCAGGTCAGCGCTGTGTGTGTGTGCGTGCTTACGTATGTGTGTGTCTGTGTGTGTCTCTGTCTGTGTGGACAGCACGAATAAGAAACGAAAAATCTGCTAAATACCAAACTGTGTAGTTCAGGCTGCTACACGAAGATTTTCTGGAAAATCTCCCAACCTAATTACCGTGTATATGCAACAGTTATCGAAAATTTTGATTTCCTCAAAAATTAATAACTATTTTGATTCAAATACCATATGTTCATTACAAATTCTCTTTAATTGAGAGACAGAGGAATTAGTAGTTTCCTTAATCAAAAAATGAAACTAAAAACCTATTTACACTGAACCCACTTCTGATTTTGAATGTGAAAGTGCCACTTCTGCTGCCAGCTCCCCGTCGGCTGCTGCTGCAACACTGCCAATGTGCGCTTTATGTTCTCAAAGTAACCTAAAAAATTTTCGCAGAAAATGTCATAGTATGAATCGAAAGATACAAAATATTTTCCCAATAAATTAGTTTCCGTTAATGCAATAGCTTACCTTCCACCTGGTATATGTTCTTAAGACTGAATGTTTAAAGAGTAGCATATTTTGAAAATATGTTGATGTGTTACATTCCCAAACTTTCTCTTTCCATCTTATTAAGACCCCTACAAACTATTCCTACAAAGGTTTATTGTTGAATACCTGGAGCTGGGAAAAGCTTTACCACCCTAGTTATTCTCCAGATTTAAACCCCTGCGAATATAATCTCTTTTTTTCAACCAACTCCTCTAATATTGTTTCGAAATCAGTGCAGCGTATTCCACGAGCGTTTGTTCAAAACTGCATTATTGTCGCTGCACACGGCATGACTGAGGCAGGGCTAGTTCATTTGCTCTTAGGGAGGGTGGGCATCTAACCTACGTCTGGTACAAACTATACAGGATGATTTAAAAATAATTTTACGTTTGGGGAAGAATTCCTAACATAAAAATAAGAAACTGTGTTAACATAAACATATGCTCTAAAACGCTTCGTTTTCGCGTTATCAATTTATTTATGAAGGTCACCTCCAACGGCTCTCCGGGTCCAACTTAATAACTTCATTTACTTATGCACTCATTCATAGAAGGCTTTGACCCATTTTGCCCTGCAGAGTTGGCCTTGTGTTGCCATGGCAACTTGTTAACATTTGTCGTTTATCAGATGTGTAATACATTCTCCCTGCATACCTTACAAGTACTGTCTACAGGGGCTTCATTCAGAATATTCTCCCAGACTTATTAAAAATGTGTCTGTGCAAATAAGAAGAAACGTGTGGTTTATGCATGATGCTCTAGCACATCTCTAGTCTCATCATTCGATATGCAAATGGATAGGTAGAGGGAGACCAGTTCCATGACCTGCACGTTCCCCCGAACTCGATCCTTTGTGTGTGTGTGTGTGTGTGTGTGGTGTGTGTGTGTCTGTGAACGCGATAACTCAAAAACGAAAGGTCGGTAAAATACCAAACTTGGTATTTAAGTTTAGTATCTTCCAGGGATGCGACACGAGGATTTTGAGAAAAATCCCCCCACCCCCAACTACCCTTTACATGGAACTTTTTTCGAAAATTTTGAGTTTCTCAAAAATGGCTCTAACAATTTTGATTAAAATTTCGGATATGAAACATATTTATCTGACAAATGAAATGTATATCTTGAATTTTCTGGGAATAGCCTCTGAAGAGTAGTTTATTCTGGATGAATTTTACTAAATTTTGAATAACTGCTAAACCGTAAGAGATGGACAAACACTTACTACACAAAAAATGTAGAGCACATTAAAACACACAATTTATGTTATATACATTTTTTTCGTGGAGTTCGTCGTTTTTGTGACATTCCTTATTTTTGGTTTCTGCTATGAAAAACGTATACTTTTCTCATACTGGAACTTGTCAACTCCTATCCATATAAACAAAGGAACTTCATTGACATAGCAACCAGCTTTTGACTATCACTTTAACCTACGGTTGTCCCTTATTTCGCTTCTACTTACAAGGATGCGAGTAATAAGACTATTTCTGCTAATATTTTCTGATTAGCATAAAGTAAATAGAAGTATAAGCTTTTTAAGAATTATTTGTTGCAGGGATATGGAGAAAGTCATGTGAATGGTACACATCAGATTTTTATCTTTTGGGGACACCTTAAACCACTGATTTATGCAGCTGACATCCTAGATGAAACTCATAATTTACGTGACTTGTAGGTCTGCAAAATCATTCGACACTGACTGGAAGTATTTGACACTCCATGCTTTGACGAGTGCTTGGATGTCTAGATGCAGGAGGAGGACTCTTGGATTATCTTTTATAAATGTTGTTTGTGTGGAATACCTCCTAACAAGTTGAGAACGTCAAAAATAGAATAAAGTGTCACTTTAAAATGTTTTGATTAATAGCATTTTAATCTTCAATAAATCGAGAACGAAGGGTTTCGGGCCATGTGCTTATACATATGAACAGTTTTTCTTGTTTTGATGTTAGGAACCTGTCCCCAAACTTTGTAACAGTATTTTGAATCACCCTGTTTTGCCTGGCTTCGATTCACGACAATGTTACAACATTGTTGCCATTATTAAAATATCAACCTATGCCTTTAATGAAAACACCTCTTCGTTGCCTGTCTTCTCAGCTTGGAACGTTAGGTGCTTACTTTGATATGGAATTTACATAGACGGAATGTAATGTATCATTCTCTCCGTGGCGTTGTGAAGAACAATGTTGCTATTTGATTTGAATGGCAGTATATTTGTGATATAATTTCTGAGTTCAAATTCTGATACAAACAATAACGAAAGTTTAATAAAATCTAAAAGATAGAATTGTTTCTTTTTAACTCATTCATTTAGGTTTCCACAGTTCTATTAAATAAAAAGATGATGTGTCCCATTCACATGACTTTTTCTACATCTCTATAACAAATTATTGTTAATAAGCTCATTCTTCTATCTACTCCATGCTAATCAAAATAAGCATCAGCAGAAACGGTCTTGTTTCTTAGTTCCTTGAAAGTAGGAGGGAACTAAGGGAATACACTAAATTGTCACTTGTTTTAAAATGTGGTTGCTATGGGTTTATAATCAGTTTCTTTGCGTGGTCAGGAGTTGACAAGTTCCTGTATGAGAAAAGTTTTTAAGTGTTTTTTAAAACTGAAACCAATAATAAGGAATATCTCGAAAACGGTCAACTCCACGAAAAAAAAATGTATATGATTGTGTGTTGTAACGAAATTCACATTTTTTGTATAGTAAGTTTTTTCTATTTCTTACGGTTTACTAGTTATGCAAAATTCAACAAAAGCATCTAAAATAAAGAGGTTTTTAGAGGCTATTCCCATAAAGTTCAAGATATACATTTTATTTATAATTTAAATATCTTAAATATAAGTGGTTATAATCAAAATTGTTAGAGCCTTTTTTGAGAAAATCAAAACTTTCGACATTTTTTCCACGTAAAGTGTAATTGGGGGTTGGGGTATTTTCTTGGAAATCTTCGCGTTGCACCCTTGGAATTACTGAACTTGTTATTTAAGTTTGATTTTTACGGACTTTTCGTTTTTAAACATGCTGGCCCCTAAACACACGGAAATTTCTCTAAAAATGCTATTTTGGATTCTGGCGGTCCCAAAACATGTATTTCCTGTTAAATTTCGGTATGAAATATTTAGATGCATTACAATACCTTCTCTATACACTATGCACATAAGTACATGTAGAGAAAGTAAAAAACTGCTCATTTTGTAGTGTCAAAACTTTATGAATTTTAATACGTAAATAGTGTATCTTCAATTTCATTTTTGTCAAAGATCTTTATACCAGTGTTTCTTGTTGAAAATGCTTCTATTACCTTTAAACTGTGTATACCTTTCTTTGTAAAATTTGCTTATAGCCAAATACCCATGTCCAAACTCGTCCACATATTCAAGCATTAAGTGTTTTATGTGTATCCGTTTACTTTCAACATGGCTTCATAGCTTTGTACTATCTTAAAAGCGAATGACAGATTTTGTACATGTTTACAATGAGTGTCTGTCCCATTGACATGTAGTAAGGTTGGAGGGACGGACGTGACGTCATACGCGAGATCTTTACCTTGCAATAAATTGAATTTTATTTATGGACGCTCTTTAACCGCTGCGGTTCTCAGTGTCCCATTGATTAGGCGTGAAAGACCGCTTAATTTTGCTCAGAGGCCAGTTTATCAGGATTAAGGTGCTTTTAAGTGCCATAAATCTACGACACGGGACCAAAGGCTTAATTTACTTCCGAAGGAAGTCATGCTAAGAATTTTTACGCCCGAAAAAAAATCCATCACCTTTCGCCGGGTTGGGGACCAGGGGCTAGCATGTTACCCCTTGACCACGGGGGATGACATGAAATGCAGACAACCTGTATCGGGTCTGGGGGGGGGGGTCAATGAAAAGACATTAAAATCCGAGCTCTGTTAATGAACATAGATGATGTGTGCTCATTTTTTATTCATTCTTCTAGATAGAAGAGAGGAGGTTAATTATGGCTGAAAAGTTCTGCATACATGAAATGCAAACAGTCCAAACCTGCGCTGAGATAGGCACTTTTTGCTTGTTGACTTCGTTACGTGAAGCAAATATTATGAACTCGGACCTCCCATTATGGTGCTTGTGTGTGCAACAAACCTAACAAAAGTACAACTAAACAGTCTGATGTGTTACATTCACATGACCTTCTCTACCCTGCATTGTTTATTAGTGGGTATATGAACTATTCTTATAAAAGTGTATTTTTCTAACTACTTTATTTTAATCGATATAAACATTTGCAGAAAAACTCGCATTACACATTTCGTCAAAGATACAAAGGGAATAGCTATTGCAAATGTTTAAGAAGTGTACGCTATTCGCTAACTTTAAGGAGAGTTGAGATGCCCTATCTTGCCAATGTTAAAGTTTGACCCATTATCTCAGCATCTATTTAAGATAACGAACTAAAATGTTAACGTATGTTTAGCAATATCTTTACTGTTGATTGATGAAAAATAAAATATTTCTCTTGATTAGAAGAAAATATATAATTTTGTTTACTAAATCTCTTAAAAATTTATTGAAAAATAGCGATTTTTAAATTTTAAAACAATAAATAATCCTTATATAAACCTTTTCGTTAAAATAAAGCCTATTTAGGTATAAATGTGTGGTAAAACTTTCAGCTCTTAGTTTTCATTAGTTTCTCAGATAATGGAGCATTTGTATAGAAAATGTTACTTCTTCAGAAATTGCTTTCAAACATAATAAGATTCAAAAAGAATGCAACTTAGCTTTCCGAACACAACTTTGCAGTACTTCAAAGCTCTTACATGAAGACAATATGAGCGAGATGCCAAGACAGCTTAAGTTAAACTTTCCGAACAAAATATTAAAAACAAAAAAAAAATCTCTTCTCTAATTTTAATATATATATATATATTTATAAAGTTATTGATGTTTTACCAAGTGAGTGTACTAGAATGTTCTAAAACACTACTAGGCAGGATTATTTTCAACAATTTTTAAAACTATTTACAATTAACGCATCTCTATGAATGCTTTGCCAAAATGAGTGGGAGAATCCAGATATCCATATGCAATTAAAACATGAAAATGGAAAAGAATTATGAAAATCCCATTTCGACTCCCTTAAAATACTATGCTGTTCCCATGTAATCACAAGAAACATCTGAAGTTCGATATGACATACAAAGAATAATGAGACTTTCTTTGCCCGTTCTGCGAACGAATCTTTATTACAAAAGAGATTTCTTTTTTCTATATCATGGTAATTCAGATAAGCATTAGCACAAATGGTCATGGTACTTGATCTTGTAAGCAGAAGGGAAATATGGCTGTTCGCCAAATAAGTTCGGTTCGCTTTGCAAGGCCAACAGTAAACAAAAGCGAGATGAACTGAAATGGTAACCCCGTTTGAAAAGTTACATAGTTTTAACTTGAAGTTAATAACAAGGAATATCTTGAAACATAAAACTCTACAAAAAATGAATATTATATAAATTGTGTGCTTTAACGAGATCTAAATGTTTTGTGCAATAAGTTGTTATCTATTTCCTAAGCTTTACTAGTTATGCAAAATTCAGGGAAAATATATCCAAAATAAACAGTATTCAGAAGCTATTCCCAGAAAATTCAAGATATAAATTTCATTTGAGATGTAAATATGTATTACCTATATACGGTACTTTAATCAAAATTGTTAGCCACTTTTGAGAAAAACAAAATTATCAAAAATGTTTCTATTTAAAGATGAACTCGTCTTTTAAGTCCCGGAAAATAAAACGCGAATAAATAATGAAATAAAGAAATAAAAAATTAAAAAGAAGTAATTATAAATATGAATTTGTAAGGATTGGATATATATGGAAATAAATGATTTGTAAATATGGTGTAATAAGAAATATAGCTGACAAAAGGATGTTTGAAGATATTTTGCTGCCAGAAAGCGAATAAAGGGTACGTGCGAGCACAATTAAGAGAAAACCCAGCTCGAAGCTAACGGAAATTTAATGCCTGGGTGCTTAAAATGGTATCCAGCTGTAAGAAATGGTTTACTGCATTGCAAAACAGATGAGAATCGCACTGTGTACCGTTAGATTTCTCTGGAAAAACCGTGGGAGTGTAGATAGCATGGAGAAGCGATAAGAAACGCCTGGACCAATGAAATCGAAGTATTTGGAATATTGGGGAAATAATGTACATTTGGTAGGGGTTGAAATTTTGGAAATGCAACTCAAAATTTAGAATTGGGAATGCAATTGGTAAGATGTCCAATTTTTTTAAGATACCAGGATTTTTTGTAGTGTTTAATGCTCGCTTTTACTGATTGTGGCACCGCAGGTGATGACACTGGTGATACACGGAATGAAGATGGAGCACTGGTGGAATGCGATGGCGGAGAAACCGAAGAACCCGGAAAAAACCCGCCCCTCAACTCTCGCATGCGGTCGCTTAGGATTGAACCCGAGCCGTTTGGTGAGAGGCGAGTGATCTAACCACTCGGCCATGACGCGGCCTAAGACACCGGGATATAAAGCGGAGAGTGAAGAGCCCGATTTTGTTAAAAACATGTAACTCTGTCTGGTCTGTGCCGGCGCAGGTTTAGGAAATTACTCGTAAGAAATAAAATGAAATGTCAAATAAGGAAGATCTGAGTTTGATTTGTGTGAACTCCGAGACCACTTTCAAAGCCATTGCAGGTTTCTGGAGATGCACCACAACCTGAGATACAAGATAGAGGAATCGGCACTACATCTGCAGAGAGAATTTGTCATACAAAAGACAAGAGTTACAACCAAACGATCTCCCAAAATCCGACCAGACAGGTGTAAAAGGTAGCTTGGGGTGGGGCATTTTATTTTTTTTTAATCTTTGTGTCTTATCCTTGGAAGATACTAAACTTAAACACCAAGTGTATTTAGCGTTCTTTTATTTTTTTAGCTATGCTGTCCATAAGCACACGCACCCACACCATACAAATCCGTACCTTTTTCTAACATTTTTTTTTAATTAGCGAACCTCAAAACATATTTCTGGTGGAATCTCTGGTGGAATTTCGGATGAAACATAATACCTTCTCTATACACTATGCACATAATACGTGAAGAGGGAGTAAATATTTTGAAGAATAAAATTTAAACCACTAATAACGCTATCGCGGAAATTTTTGGTAGTGCTTAAGGCACGTTTTTTCTACTTGCGGCACCGAAGCGATGATACTATGACATTGAATGAAGATGGAGCTTCGGTGGAATGCAATGGTGGGGGAAACCGGAGAAAACCCACCCCTGCGCCGTTTTGTCCACCACAAATCTCGCATGGGATAACTTGGGATCGAACCCGGGCCGTCTAGGTGAGAGGTGAATGGTCTAACCACTCGGCCACGGCGCGGCCCAGCTCGGAAATGCCGTATGGGATAAAATTTGTTGAAAATAAATAGCATGTTTTCAAGATATCTACATTTTTATGTAGCATATATACGCCTATCGCTTAACCGTTACCAGTTTAAATAAATTTGATTAGGCTGAATACCACTGCACATCTTGGCCGAAACTTGAATCTTCTACAGAAAGTGTGGCACATCAATCAGTTTGTTTTGGCAAAATTATGGTATATGGCGTAGATACTACCAATGCCTGAAAAACACGTCTCCCGAATTGAGCGACTTATTGGATACTATTTATGGAGAGCACAGCCCTTTCGTATAGCTAAAACCCAATTGTGGCGAAAACGTAACGAAGGCGGCTTAGGTTTAATTGCAGTGGGACCTAAGAGTAAAGCGCTTCTTGTTAAATCTATTATACTTGCCACTAGGGGATATGGAGAGGAACAAGAAATAGCATTTTGGGTACCCTTCAAGAATTCTCTTGGAACTCCAGTTAGGGCTGCTCCTGCGGGTTTTAAGAGAGCACTCCATGTTTTGGATGGCATTGATGTCGATGTCCTACCTCAGCAACCTAGAGGACTATCAACTGAGCTATACAAGCTTTTCCTACAGCGGCTGCTTGCACCAATTCATGTGGAGGATAGGATGCCCAACAGACCCTGGTGTCAGGTATGGCGGAACATCCATTTGCGCAACATATCTACGGAGTGGACTACATGCGCATATTTGGTCATCAATGATGTTGTGGCTACAGAGGATAAAAAATTCCGATACAACATGGTGAGGACCCCCACATGCAACATTTGCGGTGTGCGGGATACTCTACGCCATCGTTTTGTTACCTGCACAACAGCACGGCAGATCTGGCACTGGGTTGTTTCGCAATTGCACCGTCTTGCTCTTTCGCAAAATCCCAACGATTATGCTCGCACATTACTACAACTAGAGACTCGAAGTACTACCGACCGCTTCGCACAGGTGTTGCTCGCACTTGGCTTTCAGCATTATATGCTGTCTGAAACGCATCCCAGCGTCGACGGTTTACGCTGTCATCTTAGAGCAGCAAGAGAAGATCTGCAAAAACATAAGCGTCTTTCACTGCAGTCGGCAACAGCTTTTGCCTTGCTCATTCTATAGCGCTTACAACACCTTCTTATTTGTTACCATCTTCCTGCACATGTTTAATTTAAACGCACAGACAACATTGTTCATAACTATATATATAAAAAATTGTGAACTGATATACTGTATTATAATATAACTTATAACTTTTGTAATTAACAAAATGAATAAGTAAATAATTAAATAAAAGAAATAAAAAAAAAGTTATACCAGATTATACAGCCCATTTATGTAGTGTGGGGGTAGTATGTCTGTCTCATGTTCAAGAGGTCGCTAGTTCGAATCTCGCTTAGGGTGTATTATCGGGATAAAAATTTTCGGGGTTTTCCCTTATCCTGTGAAGAATAATGTGGAGCAGTTTTAAGCTCCATAGGTCCCAAAATCATTTTAACATCATTTCACCGATTTTATTGATCGTCCGATGTGATCAAACATATATATATATTTCCTTCCAAATGAAATTGACTTCTGGTATCACCAGAACATTTAAGACATATTATTTTATTTGTGATACAGATATATTTAGTCCAAATCGTCAAGCCATTTTATAAACATCGAAAATTTAAAAAAAGAATATGTAAGAGTAGGTATTTTGAGATGGACGATTTTTTTAAAAACCTGTGTGTCGCATTTTCCGAAGACGCTGAATCCAAATACTAAGTTTGGTATTTAAATGAAGTTGCGTTTATTGAGTTATGGTGTTTACAGACACACGCACGCACATATATACAGACGCATGGACCTTTTTCCAAAAAATATGCTTTATTATTTATTCAGAACTCTCAATGTGTGTTTTTCCAGTGACATTTTGGCATCGAAGCTCTGTTTTGAATGCAATATATCCTGTACTTATTTTCTGCTGCAGGTAACGCAGCAATTATACTGAGCTTGGTGGCTTGCGGTAACTCCATTTGCGAGATCCCGGCTTCTATTCCTGGTGACCGCCCACTCTGATCCATGAGTTTTTCGTTATTTCTTGGAGTTGCCAGATAAATTGATGGGGCGATTTCACATCTACTAAATATCCTTTACATCATTTCTCCTTCATTCCATTTCCTTTTCATCTTTTAGGTGTACTTCCAGATTCATGGCATAATGCAGTGCGAGCAGATGGAGCGGATGCACGATCAAGGTCGTGGACACTAGTCACTGATCGAAAAGTCTCTTGCACCCTTCTCTGGCGGTCTTTGGATTCCGCGCGTCTCTGATGGTGTGTTTCCTGAGACCTATGGCCTCCCATTTTTCCTTCACCGCATCCCATCCTCCCAGCGGGGCGGGGTTAGCCGCATTAGGTCGCAGTGCGCCAGCTATCATCTCCGTTGCCTCCCCGAAGAGAGGAGATTCTGTCCTCAACAGCTGCCTTAGTGAGGGCGCTGCGGATCCCGAACCCCCATCACTAGCCGTCTGATGTTACTAGAAGTGGGTTATGGTCGAACACCTGAGTCCCTCCTGTGAAGGAGCTGCTCGGATAGGCTTGAACTCGGCGGGGTACTGGTTCCCGAAATCCATGGAAGATTGGGAACGCCTGGCCGGGGTTGTGAGACGCCTCAAAGTCCTCCAACACTAGCCTGGAGAGCTAGTAGACAGGATCTAGTAACTAGCGGCCCATCGTGGTCTTCAGTAGTCATCCCTCAATGGGGTTGACACCATAAGTGCCGTATGCTCTTCGCCCTTGCCTTAACGAGGGGGGGGGGCGCTACCGGCCTAATGGAAAACCCCACGGACTTGCTCCCTGTGACGGTTGGCACAGCTGAGTAGGCATCACTGCTGGATGGCTTGGGTCTCCCTTGTCTACCCATTACCCCTTACTATACTGCTTAAAGGGTAGAGCATATTAACAGCAGGAGATAGCTCGGAATTGCAACCAAGTACTGATCTATTGCGCCCTATCAACCCCCGGGGAAGGGATAAGAGGAGGGAAACTACAGGCCAGCACACAGGAAGCGACGGAGCTAAGCGCACAGACGCAGGGAAGTCCCTAACAATTCACTAGATGGCAGCCCTGGACCTCCACAGAGGCTATACAAGCGCCGGAGGCCGAAATGAGAAAGTCATGTGAGTGTAACACATCACATTTTTTAAAAAAAAATAGCCGTTTGTGTGTGTCTGTGGACAGCATAGCTCAAAAATGAAAAGATCGTTAAATCTTCCAAGGATGCAACACGATGTTTTTCAAGAAAATCTCCCCACCCTTAACTACTCTTTACATGGAACATTTTTAGAAAATTGTGATTTTCTCAAAAATTGCTCTAACGATTTGATTAAAATCTCTTATATTTAATATATTTATGTGACAAATAAAATGTACATCTTGGTTTTTTTGGGAATAGCTTCAGAAGACTGTCTGGATGAATTTTGCTGTATTTTACATAACTAGTAAACCGTAAGAGATACACAAAAACTTATTACACGAAAGACGTGGCTCTCTACAAAATACACAATTTATGTCATATACATTTTTGTCGTGGAGTTGGCCGTTTTCGAGCTATTCCTTGTTATTTATTTCAGTTTTAAAATACTAAAAACTGTTCACATACGGGAACTTGTCAACGCCTGGCCACGAAAAGAAACTGATTTCAATCCCATAGCAACCACATTTTAAAACATTTGATTGTCGGTTTAGCCTAGCGTATTCCTTTATTTCTCTTCTACTTATAAAGGCTCTAAGTAATAATACCGTGTCTGCTAATATTGTAGCATTAAACAGACAGAAGAATAAGCTTATTAACAATAATTTGTTGCAGAGATGTAGAGAAAATTGTGTGAATGGAGCACATCAGATTTTTACTTTCTCTATACGTACTATGTAAATAGTGTATAGAGAAGGTATTGCACTTCACCTAAATATTCGATACCGAGATTTCACCGGAAATATATGTTTTAGGGTCCCCTTTATCTAAAAAAAAAAAAAAAAAGAGCATTTTTGGAAAAAGGTCCGTGTGTGTGTCCGTGTGTCTGTGAACACGATAACTCAAAAACGAAAAGTCGGTAAAATACCAAACTTGGTATTTAATTTTAGTATCTTCCAAGGATGCGACACGAAGATTTTGAGAGAAATCTCCCCACCGCCAACTACCCTTTACATGGAACTTTTTTCGACAATTTTGATTTTTTCAAAAATGGCCTCTAACGATTTTGATTAAAATATCGTATATTAAAGCTATTTACCTGAGAAATAAAATGTATATCTTGAATTTGTTGGGAATAACCTCTGAAGAGTATTTTATTCTGGATGAGTTTTACGGAATTTTGAATAACTGCTAAGCCATAAGAGATGGACAAAAACATACTATATGAAAAATGTAGAGCACGTTAAAACACACAATTTATATTATATACACTGGAGTTCATTGTTTTAGAGACATTCCTTGTTTTTGGGTTCTGCTTTGAATAACTTATACTTTTCTATGCAGGAATTTGTCAACTGCTATCCACACATACAAACAAAGGAATACAGTCACATAGTAACCATCTTTTGACTATCACTTTAACCTATGGTGCTCCCTTATTTTGCTTCTACTTACAAGAAAGCAAGTAATAAGACGATTTCTGCTAATTTTCTCGATTATCGTGAATAATTTGCTGTAGATATTTAGAGAAAATCATGTGAATGAAACACATCAGATTTTTATATTGATTTTATTGTTTTACTTCAGGGTCATTTGTTTTATCCGGGTGCTTATAACCATGCAGTTGAGGGCCCTAAAACATAATTTACCATCTTTACATCACAAGAATGACGTTGATTTATAAACAAAACAGTAATGGATCTGACCATAAAATAACAAATGTGCAATTCTTAGTTACCTAAAGCGATAACATTAATTATATGAGAGTGCCTGAGGAAGACACCTCTTAGTTGCATGCTGAGGGTTGCGAAAGTGTTTATTTTTATTAGGTGCATGCAGCAGCTAGTTGCTTGCTCAGCTTGCAAAAGAACAAAGCTTCTCATTACTCGGCGCATCTACCCTCTCAAAATGGAAATGGTGTATCGATGTCCAAGATCGATAGTAGCCGGCTGCTGAAGGCAGCTTCATTAACAAGGTTAATGACTGCTCGGTAACATCATTAAAATGTCGTGAAAGTGTGTGGTACTGCCCTCAATGTAAACCAAAAATCACATTGTACTCTCTCCGAGATAGTCACATGGGTGTTCAACAAGCTTGTGGATATAAAATGCACGAGAGCGGAGTTTTACAACTTTACACAAAGGAAAGATTTCTATAGTTTACATTTTCAAATTGTATCTATAAATTTTCACCGCAAAAAATTAAACTGTATTAGGATTAAAACGCGGATTTACTAAAAAAAAGGTTGTGTTCCATTCACATAACTTTCTTTACATCTGTGTTGTTAGGAGTCTTCAATCCTTGGATTGGTTTGCAGCGACTCTCCATTCAGATCTTCTCTCTGCTTTCCGTTTGAGTTCTTCATATTTACTGCATTTCATATCTTCCATAATTTGTTTTATATATTGTGCTCTTGCTCTTCCTTTGCCACTTCTTCCTTCTATTATAATATTCAGTGTGCTCTGATGTCTTAATAAATGGCCTATTAATTTTGTTCTTCTTCTTTTAATTTGGTTCCAAATTCGTATAACACAATACTCCATACATATGTTTGTAATAAATTCTTCCTGGTTTCAAGGCTAATATTGTTTGCAGTAAATAGCTGGTACTTTTTATTGAAAGCAAGTTTTGCGTGTTGTATTCTACTGGTTATTTCTGTTTTGCTCCTTCCATCAGCTGTTATTTTGCTTCCTAGATATTGAAATATTTCGGTTTCTTCTAATATACATCTGTGTAACAAATTATTATTAATAAGCTTATTCTTCTATCCACTTCATGCTAATCGAGATAAATACTATCAGAAACGGTCTTGTTGCTTAGTTCCTTATAAGTAGGAGGGAAATAAGGGAATACGCTAGGCAAAACCGATAGTCACATGTTTTAAACTGTGGTTGCTATGGGATTGAAATCCGTTTCTTGGCGTGGCCAGGAGTTTACAAGTTTCTATGTGAGAAAAATATTTTAAAAACTGAAACCAATAACAAGGAATATCTTGAAAACGGTCAACTGCAGGAAAAAAGTGTATCACATAAATTGTGTGTTGTAGTGAGCTCTACATTTTCTATTAAGTAGGTTTTTGTCTATCTCTTTCAGTTCGTTAGAGGTTATTCCATGAAAATTGAAAATATACATTTTATTTGTGTTGTGAATAGCTTTAATATACGGCATTTTAATGAAAATCGTTAGTCATTTTTGAGAAAAAGAAAATTTTCAAAAATGTTCCATGTAAAGGGTAGTTTGGGGTGTAGGGATTTTCTCGAAAATCTTCCTGTCGCATCCTTGGAAGATAATAAACTTAAATACCAAGTTTGGTAGTTAACGGTCTTTTAGTTTTCGAGCTACGCTGTCCAGAGGCACACATATACACACATGGACCTTTTTCTAAAAATGAGTTTTTTGGATTCGGGGCATCTCAAAACATATATTTCCGATGAAATCTCGGTGTCGAATTTTTCGGTGCAATAAAATACCTTCTCTACACACTATGTGCATAGTACGTGTAGAGAAAGTGAAAACAAAATGCCAAAAGGATGTAAAAGCAGATCCTGGCTTTTCGATGCCCTGTACCAACTGCACTGCTATTATTCGCCAGAGATGCTCAGTTTATTTCCCCTTTTCATGAACAGGCCAGCTGTTGACATACGACAATCGGCAGCATCTGTGGAATGAAGCTCGCGCCTCGTTATATGGACAAATAAACCCTGCAGACGGAAGTTTTGTATCAACATCTTCCTTCAGATGTTTCACGCGCTCAAAATCTTGTGTTCGAGTGTAACAGCTTAAGTTCTGCGTAAACTTAACACTGACGCGAGATAATGAACACTGTGTATCTTCTGTAGGTAATAGGCTTTTATTTTCTTCCAAAAATCTGTGTTCCATTCGCATAACTTTCTCTAGCTGTTTCATGTACAAACTTTCTTTTATCTACCTGCTTCGTCCCAATCGAGATAAAGTATGCAGAATTGGTCGTATTACTTGCTCCATTGTAAGTTAAAGGACATACAATTAGCCTAAAGCAATAGTCAACATCTTTTATGTGAAATAATTGAGATTTGGTTCGCTTTGCACAATCCCGTTTGAGAAAAATTCGGTTATTAAAAAATTGAATCAGTAGCAAGAAATATATCGAAAATGGTCAACTCTACAAGAAAAGCATATGACATCAATTACGTGTTATATCCAGATCTAAATTTTATGTGGAATAAGTTTTTGTCTATCTCTTACAGTAATCGTGCAAAATAATGCAAAACTCATGCTGAATAAAGAAATCTTCAGAGGCTATTTCCAGAAAATTAAAAATATACATTTTATTTGTGATATAAACATCTTTAAAATACGTCCTTGGTAGATACGTAGCTTAAATATCAAGTTTGGTATGATAGAGACTTTTATTTTTTGAGCTATGCTACTCACAGACGCACACACATACCTTTTTCTAAAAAGGCTTGTTTTGGATTCAGGGGGTCGCAAAACATGTATTTCCGGTGAAATCTCGGTACTAACTTTTTGGGTACAATACAGTACCTTCTCTATACACTAGTACGTGTAGAGAAAGTAAAACGAAGCAATATTAGAAAAGGCCCTTGTGTGAATGTGTGCGTAAACAGCATAACTCAAAGCATCTGGTGTGTCCATTCACATAACTTTATCTATTCCATTAAAAAAACTATCCTTATGAAAGTATCATTTTTATTGCTTTTCTCAGACAAGCTATGTGTAGGACAGGGGTTGGGTACTTGGAGTCAGACTAAAATATTCAACGCCAAAGCCGGGGTTTTACCATGGATCTTCCGGTGTCTTGCCGGTTACTCTAACCACTGAGTTACCATGGCAATATTCCGGCACGGTATTAAATTCCTCAGCTGACTCGCATGCTCAGTGGTTAGGGCAAAACCTGTTTCAGAAAATAAGTATTTTAAAATTGAAACAATTAATAAAGAATATCTCGGAAATAATTAGCTCCACAAAAAATGCATACGATTTATATTGTGTGTTTAACGAAATTTCCACTTTTTTTGGCACAGCAAGTTTTTGTCCATCTCTTATGGTTTAGTAGTTATGGGAAAGTCATCAAGAGTGAATACGTCTTCAGAGGCTATTCCAGAAAATATAAGATATATACGGTATTTTAGTCAATATCGTTAGAGCCATTTTTGAGAAAATAAAAATTTCCATGTAGAGGGTAGTTTGGGGTGGACGATTTTATTTAAATCTTCTTTTGGCATATGTAGAAGATACTAAACATAAAAGCAAATTTGTTAATTAACGGACTTTTTGTTCTTTTGAGTTATGCTGGCCAGACACATTCAAGGACCGTTTTCAAAAATGCTTTATTTTTTTTTATTCGAGCGTAACATGTATTTCCGGAAATTTGGTATCGAATACCAATACTTTCTCTGTTTTATTATGTACGAACTTACATAATACTCAGTAGAGGGATTAAAAAGGAATATCAAACTAGATAATTAAATATTACGGTTTTAAAGAAATCTTTCCCTCTCCAAGCTTTTACAAACTCTTTACATGGAACATTTTTGAAAGTTTTTATTTTCATCAAAAAGGTTAAAACAATTTTAATTTAAATACCATATGTTTACAGTAGTTTCATGAAAAGTGAAATGTGTGTACCTTGAACTTCCAGTGAATATCCTGTAAAAGTCTGTTCATTTTGGATTCCTTTAGTATGGCTGGTAAACCGTAAAAAATGCTACACAAAATATGCAGATCTCGTTAAATAACACAATTTATGTCAGATACATATTTTGGGTGGAGTTAACTATTTGCCAGATATTCCTTGTTGACTGGTTAAATTTTCCAATACTTATACTTTTCTCAAAATGAAAGTCGTCGTTCGTTTTTATTTTACTTATTTGCCATAGAAGAAAAACGCAATTTCCACGTTTCTTGAAAATTTGCATCACTTTATCCTAGCCCATTCACTAATTTTTCTTCTACCTATAAGGGAATTATTAGTAATATTTTGTTAACGTTTATTTCAATAAGGTGAAGTATATAGCAGAATAAGCTATTATAAGAATAGTAGTTGGCAGAATGGATAAAGAAAGTCACGTAAAAGGAATATGTCCAATGTTTTTCTGATTCAGAGTACTTGCTTCAAAACCGAACCAGGTGGTATAGGCGTTTCGTCTGGGACTGGTATTGAGGAATCAGGATTCGCTCCCTGTTGTCGCGCACTCTGGCCCTGAGATTTTCTGTGGTTTTCCTGGGGCCACTTAGGTTAATGCTGGTGTGCTATATAGCCACCATGGTTCCTTTCTCTTTCATTCCTTCATTTCATTTCCCTTCTCTATCTTTCAGATCGCCGGCTTGAGTTTTTGCAGGCAGATGGTACGGTTGCTTGCTCCGAGTAAAACACTCTTCCCCTTAGTAGCGCCAGGGCTGCCCTCTATTAAACTGTTAGGGACTTCCGTGCGTCTCTGCGCATAGCTCCTGTGGTTCCCCTTCCCCTGGTTGGGGGAGTAGGCTAAAATTATTCAGTCGCAGTTGTCGAGGTGTCCCCCCCCCGCCGTTAACATGCTTCAAAACGTGTATTTCATTGAAATGTCGATATAAGTATATGCACTTCAAGTTCAATGCTAGCTGTCATCTCACTGGCTATTATATATTATATATTCAGTAATCCTGTTTTAAAATCAGCTCATAAAATGATTTCCTGCAGGTCTCTTTAATTACATTTTGCTTCAAAACGTGTATTTCAATGAAATGCTGGTACAAGAACGAGGGTCATCCAGAAACTAAATGAAATTGAAATATATCAACACAAAACTCGATTTGCAAAGTTACAGTACCTTGCTCTATTTCTCAACATAATCTCCATCCTGTCAAGACATTTATTGTCACGTGGTACCAGTTTTTCAATGCTGATGTTATACTTTTCTACCGCCAAGAGCTTATTCGTTTTTCTGTGATAATGCAATGAACGAATCTTCAGTGAGGAAATGGCGTATAATTTACGAGTAATCAAGGGAGAATCAGTATGCCCGACAAAGACCGGTGTCGAAGTTCATAAATCTTTATGGAGGAGTTTAAAGTAAATAAAACAATTGATAAAATTGATAAAAGAATTCGGAAAAACCGGTGTTTCACTTTGGACATACATGACTTTTTGGATGGAAAAGATTTCCCAGACTGAAGACCTCATCTTGGCTCAGATCTTTAGCGGTGAAAACGGATACCATGCGACATTAAATACCTTGATAACAATGACAATTGTGTTGAAAATAGAGTAACATTCTGTAACTTTGTAAATGAAGGTTTGTGTTGTCTATTTCGTTCATGACAGAGATCGTAGGAAATGGCCAATCCAGTACATTGGCACGTAGCATTCCAACCAATCGGAACTCATTATCTCAGGTTTTAATAGTTTTATTTTACCACACGTTTTTCTAAATTTATCGCACCCATGTGCATTTGCTTTCTGTCTGAATATCAGTGAGCAGTGATTTGCCCGTACATAATGGCGGAAGTTCTAATAGACACATTAATTGCAATCATGCTTTACTAAGCCAAAATAATAGAATGAAGCAATACAAAGAGATCTGTGTTTATTTTACGCCACAATAATATAATATCCCGCCTGCCTCACATTCAAAACCTCGTGAGTTCGAATCCCGTTTAGGGTGAGTTACCCGAATAAGGTTTTTTTCGGGGTTTTCCCTTATCCTGAGAAGACGAACGTCGAGTAACTTTAAACTCCATGGACCCCGAGATCATTTGAGTATCATTTCACGAATGTCATTCATCGTCCGATGTGACCAACCAGGTCGTCCGTCGCCCTCAGTGGTATAATGGTTACCATGCTGACTTCATATACCCAAGGTCGCGAGTTCAAACCCGGTGGAGGACGACGGATTTTTTCAGGAGTAAAAATCCTTAGTATGGCTTTCTTCGGAAGGGAAATAAAGTCATTGGTCCCGTGTCGTAGATTTATGGCGCGTAAAAGAACCTCAAGTCTGATAGGGAGGTCTCTGAGCAAAATTAAGCGGTATTTCACGCCCAGTATGGAATTAGACGCTGAGAACCACAGCAGTTAAAGAGCGTCCGTAAATAAAATGCCATTTACATATTTTTTTTAGGTTAAAGGACGTTAAACTACATTATATATAATATAATGTAGCAATACAAAGTGATCTAAAACGTATGATATGGACATCAAGTTGCAGTAATTTCGGTGCAAATATATGTCAAGACAAATGGAATTTTAGGAATATTATTCTTCGTGTCCATATAGCCTAATCATTGCTATTTTATTCACGAAATAGTCTTATTAAATACAACTCGAGCTACAACTTTTCTCTAGATAAATTCGCTCGCAACAGGTTGACCGCGAATTTATCGATTAAAGTTGGAGCTCTCGTTATATTACTTATAACTGTCGTTATTGTTTAGTTATGCCAAACCATAAGTCACTTTCTGGATATATTCACTTCTAGTTCAATGCCAGCTGTCTTTACTACTATGTTCCCTTTGGCATAAACTCAGTAAAATACATGATCCTGGTTTAGAATTAACTAATATAAAATGATTTACTGCAGGACCCTTTAATTGAATTTTCTTTATATTCTGTAGGCAGTTCATCATGCTCTCGTTTACTCTCCGACCTTTAACCTCTCCATTCTTAAATGCTGCAGGATAATCTGTTTGGGGTTATTTGTGTGTCTCGAAGCAGCACGCAGCAGCCTATTATAAAACTAGAAGTAAAAAATGAAGCACGCGAATTCTACTGCAGCACATTCCTCTTTTGTCATAAATCTGCCCTCTCGCTTTAATTCTAATATAAGGAAGATCCTCACCCTGACCTGGAGAAAACACGCAGAGTCGTTTCCGACTTAACTTTACTAGATAATTAAAAAACTTATATATTACGTTCACATGACGTTCTTTACCTTCAATTGTTTAGTGTGAATATTGAAATTATTGTTATTAAAGTTTGTTTTTCTACTTCATTTTAATTGAGGAAAAATCTTTGCAGATACTGATAAATTACACATTTTGTTATACATACAAAGGGAGTAGCGAGTTATATTTTTACTTCCTCTAGCACGTATGTACAAGGTGGCCAAATTATTAGTGTAAAACTCTGAAAAACGTACTTATTTATTTACTTTACATTAATAATGATCTCTCAAATGTATATATGTGACATACAAACTTAATCCAATATTTTGTATACATTCCTATGTTGGAGATTAGCATTTTTATTCGCTTGGGCATGATTTCGACCAATGTTTTACATTTATTTGTAACTTCCGAATCATAATACCAGATCTTTGTAAGTGCCTCAATCAGTGTATGTTAGTTGCAATGTGATTTTCTTTTTTTATAATTTCTCCAAACATACTATATACATAGTGCAAGTATCTATTGCACCCAAAAAATCAATATTGACATTTCACCAGAAATATATCTTTTGAGACCCCTAAATCCAAAAATAAAAGTATTTTTAAAAAATGTCCGCGTCTGTGTCTGTTATTGTTAGTGTGTGTGTCTCCATTTGTGTCCAAACATAGCTCAAAAATGAAAATTCTGTTAAATACCAAACTTGGTATTTAAGTTCAGTATCTTTCAAGGATGCGACACGAAGATTTTCAAGACCTCTCCCAACTACAATTTCTGGGTTAGCCTCTGAAGACATCCTTATTCTGTGTGAATTTTATGGAATTTTGCATAACGGTTAAACCGTAAGAGATAAACAAAAACGTTAATCACAAAAAATATGTCTCGTTAAAACACATAATGTATATCATATACGTTTTTCTTGGAGAGTTGATTTTTAGAAAATAGCCCGTGTGTGCATGTGTCTATGAACAGCATAGATCAAAAACGAAAAGAACCTTAAATAATTAACGTTGTATTTGTGTTTAGTGTCTTCCAACGATGCTACTCGAAGATTTTCAAGAAAATTCCTACACTACAAACTATCCTTTAGTTAGACATTTTTTAAAATTGTTTTCTCAAAACAGATTTTGATTAAAATGCTGTATATCAAAGATATTTACAAATTAATTAAGATGTATACTTTGAATTTTATGGGATTAGCCTCTGAAATCCTCTTTATTCTGGAAGAATTTAGCATAACTGGTAGAAAGACAAAAACATAACCTCACAAAAATGCAGATCTCGTTAAAACACACAATTAATGGTATGTCTATTTTTTCGTGGAGTTGACCATTTCTGAGAGACATTACTTTTTTTGACTTTCAATTTTAAAATACTTGAAATTTTCTCACTGGGTACTTGGCAACTCCTAGTCATGTAAGGAAACGAATTTCAATCTCGTAGCAACCAGATTTCAAAACAATGACTATCGCTTTATCCCCTTATTATCCTTTTACCTACAAGAGAGCAAGTAATTCCGTTATTTTTCTTTTACTTACCATTTCTGCTAATGTTTATATCAATTAACATGAAATATATTGAATAAACGATTTAACAATGCTAAATAGGTAGAGAAAGTCATATGACTGGAACAGATCCGATTTTTGTTTGTTTTTTTTTTTCTTTTTTTTAGGGGGGGGATAAGGGGAATCTGAATTAGTATCAGGATTTAATGTTGAATATGGAAGAGGTGGTTTTGCCTTAATTTAATGTTGTTCGATTATCAACTTCGAGTAGTCGAATATTATAAGGATCTAATTCATTTTGAGGAATTATATAGGAGTCTAATTCCCATTCAATAAAATAAATTATATTATTTATAATAAAATATATACTGAGAATAAATAGTATTAATGATATAAATATTAACAAAAAAAAACTAATAAAACATAAAGATATATTTCTGATATATTTCTGTTACTCTAAATTTCTAGTCTAAATTTTCAAATAAGCTTTTCTCAAACGGGAATTTGGATTTCTTTTTCCTTTGTATTATTTCTGATCATACAAAAAAAACGAATTTCAATCACTAACGATTAAAAGATTTGATTTATTAATTTAACCTTCTATATGCCCATATACTTAAAAAGAACTAAGTAATAAGACCATTGCTGGTAATGTATATCTTGGTTAGCATGAAGTACATAAAAGAATAAGCTTTTGTAAGAATAGTTTGCTACAGAATAGGAAGAGAAAGTCATGTGATTGGTTATTAATTATGTGACCTGAAACCGCATTTGAAAAGAATTTAATTGTCACTGAACATTTGCACTTTCTCTACACGTACTATGTACATAGTGTAGTATAGAGAAGGTATTGTATTGCACCCAAAAATTCGATACCGAGATTTCACCGAAAATACATGTCCTGAATAAAAAAATATCAATTTTGAAAAAAGGTCCGTGTGTGTTTGTGTGTGTGTCTGTGGATAACATAGCTCAAAAATAAAAAGTCCATTTAATACCAAACTCAGTATCTTCCAAGGGTGCGAAAAAAAGCTTTCCAAGAAAATCACACCACCCCTAACTACCTTTTACATGGAAGAATTTTCGAAAGTTTTTATTTTCTCAAAAATGGCTGTATTGATTTTAATTAAAATATCGTATATTAAAGATATTTACCTAACAAATAAAATGTATATCTTGAATTTTCCGGGAATAGCCTATGAAGACTACTTTATTCTGGAAGAATTTTACGGAATTTGTTGTAGCTGGCAAAGCGTAAGAGACAGGCAAAAACTTACCTAACAGAAAATGTAGAGCTCGTAAAAACCCCATAATTTATGTTATATACATTTTTTGTTGAGTGGGTCGTTTTTTAGACATTTCTTGTTATTGGTTTCAACTTTAAAAAACAATTTGTTGCAGAGATGTAGAGACAGTCATGTGAATGGAACACATCAGATTTTTTCGTTACGTAATATCTCTGATAAGTTACAGCATACGTCAGGTATCACAATAAAGACGTCAGATGTTCAATAAGGTTTAAATGATTCACCATGTCTGTATCGGGTTCTTTTTAACGCCAGCTATTAGTGTTTATTGTGTCATATGACACGCGGACTAGAATGGATATTGATTCTTTTAGCGTGATTAATGTATAATGTGTTTGTTTAACTTTTCAAACATTGAGAATTGGATTGAAATATTTTAAATGAATTAATTAAAACTACCGCCAGAACTAGGTCACCTGTGTTACAGATATACCTACATATTTGCAGAAAGTTTAATGTTTCAGGCGCTATTAGCGTGCGAGATATAGCTACTTAATTTGTGAGGCTCGCACCTGCCACTCTGAACAAAACTTTTTCGTGGTTTTCTATGTTTAGGAACGCAATTGATTGAGTGACTTCTACCATGAATATCTTTCTACTATAACTTTCTTTAGCGCGTATGTACGATGTACATAGTAGATAGAGGAGGTATGGTATTCTACCCAAAACTTCAATACCGAGATTTCACCGGAACCAGCCCCTACGCTACTTTGGCCACTACAAATTCCACATACAGTCGCCTGGAAGCGAACTCGACCATGGCGCGGTTTACATATTTTAACACTTCCGGAAGAAAAAAAATTGAAAAATGTATGTGGGCAGCATAGCTCAAAAACGAAAAGTCGGTTAAATACCAACCTTGGTATTTAAGTTCAGTATCTTTCAAGGATGCGACACGAAGATTTCCAAGAAAATGGCTCCAACGATTTTGATTAAAATGCCGCATGTTTAAAATATCTCCAACACAATCGAAATATACATCTTGAATTTTCTGGGAAAGGCCTCTGGAGGACTGTTTATTCTAAATGATTTTATATAAATTTTAAACGCTAAGAGATGCCAAAGCTTACTACACAAAAATATAGATCTCGTTAAAACACACAGTTTATTTTTTGTAGAGTTAACCTTTTCCAGAGAAGTCCCTTGTTATTGGTTTAAATTTCGAACTACTTAAACTTTTCCCAAATGGGAAGTCTACGTTCTTTTCATACCTATTTGTTTTAATAAATAAAATAAGTAAATAAAACTATTTCTGGTAATGTTTATCTCGATTAGCATGATGTGGATAAAAGGATAATCTTTTGTAAGGGTACTTTATTTGTAGAACAGGTAGAAGTAGTCATGTGTATGAAACACATCAGAAGTTTTACTTTCTCTACACGTAATATATACATAGTGTATAGAAAAGGTATTGTATTGCACCCATAATCTATCTGACATAAATTGAGTGTTTTAACAAGATTTAAATGTTTTGTCTACTGATGTCTGCCTATCTCTTACGGTTTATCATTATGCAAAAGTCATCCAGAATGAAAAGGACATCAAAGGGTATATTCCAAAAATCCAAGATATATGTTAGCTTATTATGAAAATATCGTTAATACATATTAGTCAAAATATTTAAAGCTATTTTGAGAAAATAAAATGTTTACAAAATTTGTCTATGTAAAATTGAAGTATGCGGTGGAATAATTTAGGTCAAAATCTTCGTCTAGCATACATAGATGTTCAACTTTATTTAGGAATTTTCATTTTTGAGTTATACTGATCCCAAACACACAGACATGTGTTTTTCTAAAAATCTGATGTGTCCCGTTCTCATGATTTTCTCCACATCTCTGTAAAAGGGTATTGTTAATAAGTTATTTACTTCATGCTAATCTAGATAAACATTGGCAGAGACGATTTTAATACTTAGTTCTTTATAAGTAAAAGGGATTTTTTTTGGTAGTGTTTAACGCCCGCTTTAACTACTTATGGCACTATAGGCGGTGACACTGATGATACATGAATGATGATGGAGCACCAGTGGAATGCGATGGCGGGGGAAACCGGAGTGTCCGGAGAAAACCCGCCCCAGCGCCGCTTTGTCCACCACAAATCTCACATGCGGTCGCTTGGGTTCGAACCCTGGCCGTCTAGGTGAAAAGGAAATTGGGAATACACCAGACTAAACCGACCTTCAAATGTTTTAAAATGTGGTTGCTATGGCGTTTCTTTGCGTGGTCAGTATTTGTTCCCGTATGAGAAAAGTTTACAAGTATTTTAAAACTGAAACCAATAACAAGGAATATCTCGAAAACGATCAACTCCACTAAAAATGTACATAATATATGTTATGTACTTTAACAAGATTTTACCTTCTCTACACGTTCTATGTGCATAGTGTATAGAGAATGTATTGTATTGCACCCAAAAATTCGATACCGAGATTTCACCGGAAAAACATGTTTTGGGTTCCTTGAATCCAGAAAAAGCATTTTTACAAAAAGGTCCATGTGTGTGTATGTGTGTGTCTATGAGTCTGTGGACAGCATAGCTCAAAAACGAAAAGACCGTTAAATACCAAATTTGGTATTTAAGTTTGGCATCTTCCAAGGATGCGACACGAAGATTTTCAAGAAAATCCCCCCACCCCCAACTACCCTTTACATGGAACATTTTTCGAAAATTTTTATTTTCTTAAAAATGACCAACGATTTTGATTAAAATGTCAAATATTAAAGAAATTTACTTGACAAATAAAATGTTTATCTTGCATTTTCTGACAATAGCCTCTGAAGACTACTTTATTCTGAATGAATTTTACGGAATTTTGCATAACTGCTAAACCGTAAGAGATGGACAAAAACTTAACACAAAAAAATGTAGAGCACATTAAAACATACAATTTATGCCATATACATTATTTCGTGGAGTTGATCGTTTTTTAGATATTCCTTGTTTTTGGTTTCAGCTTAGAAAAGCTTATACTTTTCTCATACGAATTTGTCGACTCCTGTCCATACAAAGGAACTTCAGTCACATAGCAACCAGCTTTTGACTGTCACTTTAACCTATAGTACTCCCTTATTTGCCTTCTACTTGCAAGGAAGCAAGTAATAAGACCATTCCTGCTATTTTTTCTAAATTAACAGGAAGTAAATAGAAGAATAAGCTTTTTAACTATAACTTGTTGCAGAGATGTAGAGAAAGTCATGTGCATGGAACACATCAGATTTTTTGCAGTAAGTCTTTATCTATATCTTACCGTTTACCAGATATGCAACATTCAGAAAAATGCAACCTGAATAAAGTAGTCTTCAGAGGCTCTTCCCAGAAAATTCAAAATATACATTTTTGTCATTAAAATGACTTTAAGGTAAGAGATTTTAATCAAAATCGTTAGAGCCATTTTTGAGCAAACCAACATTTTCGAAATTTGTTCTATGTAAACGGTAGTTGGGGTAGGAGATTTTCTTGAAAATCCTCGTGTCGCATCCGCAGAAGATACTGAACTTAAATATCAAGTTTGGTATTTAACGGACTTTTCGTTTTTGAGCTATACCGCACACTAACACACGAACATTTTCTATTTTTCTTTTTTCATTTCGGGCGTCCTAAACATGTATCGGGTGGTTATAATTAAACTTTCGCTATTTGAGCTAGTGTCATGAATACTTTGTAGCAAGGGTGTTCAGACTGTGAGCTGCAGGTTTTGCATTGTTATTAGTGTTAGTGTAATGATTTGCCGTTAAGCGCTGCTACTGATACGAAGACATAGGAGATGAAACAGAAGCATTAGTAATACCCCGTAACACATTTGGAGAAGACCGAATCATTAGCCGATCGTTCCAGAATGCTTGGCCACCAAGATCACCAGATTTGAACCCGTGTGATTTCTGGTTTTGGTGTTACCTGAAGGACAGGGTTTATCAACGGAACACGAACACACGCTGGAGGTTGAAGAGGAGCATAGTGAGGGATACAGCCAATATCTCACCTGAGATTTTTTTTTTTCTAGCTTAACGTCCTTTAACCTGGTTGGTCATATCGGACGATGAATGAAATAGGTGAAATGATGCTTAAATGTAATCGGGATCAATGGAACTTTAAGTTATTCGATATTCGTCTTCTCAGGATAAGGGAAACCCCCGAAAAAAACCCTAAGCGAGATTCAAACTCACGACTTGTTGAATGTGAAGCAGACACGCTACCACCACACTACCCTGAGATATTACGGGCAGCAGTAGAGCAATCTCTAGTGCAATTCCAGGCTGTCCTGGATAAAGATGGTTATCACATTGAGCGAAGTTTGTAAATTAACAATTGTTACCCTTTAATGTGAAAATTAAAAAGTGTTTCTTTCAATGGTTTATTCGTTATGTCTCTTCCACTTCTTCTTTCAAATGTCCCCACACAATTACATTGTTCTACGAACACCCGTATGTCATGGGGACCCCGTTAAGTAGCGAAAGTTTAATTATAGCCACCCTGTATTTCCGGTGAAATCTCGGTATCAAATTTTTGGATGGAATACAATACCTTCTCAACACACTACGTACATAGTACTTGTAGAGAAAGTAAAAATGTTTTTATTAAGGGGTTCTCAAAACATATTTCCAGAGAAAACTGGGTATAGAATTGTTGGGTGGAATATAGTAGTTTCTCTATTCCTGTAATACAGAAAGTACTAAAAAGAAATATATTTGCCTTATGATTACAGGTGAAGTCCCAAGTTCGGTACCGGATGATAAAGGTGGCCCAAAGACTGCTGCGAGTTCAGAGTCGTACGTCGTATCCTTCCGCCCGGATCTTCCGGGCACTTGGCACCAATGGGGCAGATACACATCTAGTCCTGTGGCCTGCACTAGTAGAATGGTCATATTGGCAACACTGCTCGTCCTTCAAGGAGCGGGATTGGTTGGTGAGTAAGAAGAGCACAGTGCCTTTACGTCACACAGTTACCTCTTACAACTTTAAGAATCTGAATAATTCTTTGTAGGTCTTTAATCCATTCACTCTGATATTACTATTTAATTTTACGATTTATTGCATAACAGTGTTGTCGTAACAGATGTTTCCGATTAAAAACTTGAATAACGTTTCCATGTACGGACTGTGTATTAAGTGTATAAACTTTTGTTTAAAAAATCAAAAGGATACATAAGATTCTACAAAATAAGACAAAAAATCTGATGTGTTCCATTCACATGACCTTCGCTACATCTCTGCAACAAATTATTCTATTTACTTCATATAATCGAGAAGAAAACTAGCAGAAATAGTCTTATTACTTGCTTCCTTGTAAGTAGAAACGAAATAAGGGAGTACCATAGGTTAAAGTGATAGTCAAACGCTGGTTGGCATGTGACTGAAGTTCCTTTATTTGTATGGACATGAGTTGGCAAATTCCCGCATGAGAAAAGTATGTTTTTTTAAAGCTGAAACCAATAACAAAGAATATCTCAAAAACTATCCACTCCATGAAAAAAAATGTATATAACATAAATTGTGTGCTTTAACGTGCTCTACATGTTTGTGTGGTAATTTTTTGTCCATCCCTTACGGTTTAGCTGTTATACAAAATTTCGTAAAATTCATCCAGAATAAAGTAGTCTTATTTTCCAAGAATGCAACACGAAGATTTTCAAGAAAATCCCCCCTCCAACTACCCTCTTCATGGAAAAAATTTCGACAGTGTTGTTTTTCTCAAAAATGGCTCTAACGACTTGGATTAAAACATCTTATATTAAAGATATTTACCTTACAAATGAAATGTATATCTTTAATCTTCTGGGAATAGCCCCTGAAGCCTACTTTATTCTAGATGAATTTTAGAGAATTTTGTATAACTGGCAAACCGTAAGAGATAAACAAAAACTTACTTAACAGAAAATGTAGATCTCGTTAAAACATTCAATTTATGTTACATACATTTTTTTCGCGGAATGGGTCGTTTTGAGATATTCCTTGTTGTTGGTTTCAGCTTTAAAAAACTTATACTTTTCTCATAGGAATTTGATGGTCCTTTGTCTGTATCTACAGGAGTTGACAGTCACATAGCAACCAGCTTTTGACTAATACTTTAGCTTACGCTACTCCCTTATTTCCCTTCTACTTGAATGGAAGCAAGTAATAAGATTATTTCTGCTAATTTTTTCTCGATTAGCATGAAGTAAATAGAAGCATACATTTTTAACAATAATTCACTGCAAAGATGTAGAGAAAGGCATGTGAATGGAACACACCAGATTTTTACTAATTTCATTGTTAGGAAATGATATAACAGAAAAGCTGAAAACGAAGACAGTCTGTTGTCACTGTACAAAGCAAGTTTAGAAGAAATTTTGGTTTTAATCCATACAATGGGCCCAGTATCCTTAAGCGGTACGTTGACTTCAAAATGAGGGGATGCATCTGTAGGCGGAAGTCAACTGGTCGTCCATCAGTAAGTGAGGCAAATGTGGGGCGTGTGAGAGAGAGTTTCACATGAAGTCCACAGAAATCCATTGTAAAAGACAGTAGAGAATTAAACATCCCCCAACTAACCTAAAGCAGGTAGATCATTTATTAATTTACCATTTAGAACATGGGTGACAAACAGCGTTCTTTGAGCGTGAGCGCTCGTAAAAGCGAGCGAGCCACAGAGACAGCTCGCAGTGCGCTGACTGTGTGATAGAGAAGAATGACGTAGAGCAGTTTTAAAGCAGTTGTCTGGTGGACTGTCTGTTGTGTTGCTAACGCTCCCTGCTTACGTATCCTTCTATAATGGAGGAATCTAAAATGCGGAAAAGTGACTATCAGGCAAATACTTTCAACGTTGCGTGGGAAAGCGATTACTTTTTCATAGCAGCTGGAACAAACCTTCAGTGCCTTACAAAGTGCTTGTGATGGAGCGGTGATCAGTGATTACGTTGAATATTAATTGAATTTCAAAATTAATTCGATTCTAGATTTCAAAACCTTGGTTCACTTGAGAATGAACTTCGCAATTCCTTTCTCAACATCAGTTTAAACGGTGTATCATGATTTGCAGATTGAGCCTATTTATCTTCAGTGTAATATAAGAGCTAAAGATCGTTTCAACAATACCACTAACCTGAATAATTTTTACAAGACTGTACCTCAACAAAAATGTCCACGATTACACAGGTTAGCTGCGAAAATTATTTCAATGTTTTGTTCGACATACGCCTGTGAGCAACTATTTTCTATCATGAACTTACATAAAAACAGGTATCCAACATCTATGTCTGACGTTTCATTCAGGTCAGTGCTTTTTCTTTCAGCTGCCAACCACATAAAACCACGTTTTGATGTATTGGTAAAGAGACATAACACATAACTAGTTTGTACGCGGATTTAATCTGCTATAAAAGGCAATAATTTGTTTAATATAATTATTTTTCCTAACCATAAATTAGTAAAATGATACTTTGAGAAATCATCTATGAAATCTTGCACTTGTTTTCGTGTACGATACCTCTCCTCTCTGTCCACTCGTAAACAAGAGCGCTGCAAGAGCTGTACTCCGCTCGCAAACTGCGAACCAGCTTTGGGAGCGCAAACCCTGTGCAGGGCTGATTTAGAACATTTTCGCATCCCAGAAAGATTCATAAATAGCAAATAGTCACATCTCGTATATTAAATTTACTAGCATCTACTATTCTCTTAATGAAGTACAATCTGTAATCATTCTTTCTTTAAATTTGTACTTGTCCGTCATTAGTATCAGTTTATAAATAACTTTTTCCTTGAATATGTTTCATACTCCCACACTTTTACTTTCTCTACACGTACTATGTACATAGTGTATAGAGAAAGTATTGTATTGCACACTAAAATTCCATTCCCAGATTTTACCGAAATACATGTTTTGAGACCATCTGAATAAAAAAGACATTTTTAAAAAAATGTCCGTGTGTGTGCGCGCAGGTGTGTGTGTGTAGCATAACCTCAAAAACGAAAAGGCCGTTAAATACCAAACTTGGTGTTTAAGTTCGATCTTCCAAGGATGCGACACGAAGATTTTCAAGAAATTCCCCCACCCCACCGCAGCCCTCGCCGACACTTACAACCATGAATAAGACCGGTTGGATGAAATAGAGAAAAATGAAGGGATAGGAAGTTCGGGGAATGAAGAAACCTTCCTTGCACTCGCCTAGTGACCCGGAAAAACCTCAGAAGCTACCCTTTACATGGAAAAAGTTTCGAAAATTTTTATTTTTTCAAAAATGTTTCTAACGATTTAGATTAAAATCTGTTATGTTTAAGATATTTGCATGACAAATAAAATGTATACCGTCAATTTTCTAGGAATAGCCTCTAAAGACATGTTTACTCTGTATGAATTTTACGGAATTTTGCATAACTGGTAAACCGTAAGAGATAGGCAAAAACTTATTACACAAAAACTGTATATCTCATTAAACCCCACAATTTATGTCATATACATTTTTTTGTGGAGGTGACCGTCTTTTAGATATTCCTTGTTATTAGTTTCCGCTTTAAAATACTTATACTTTTCTCATACGGGAATTTGTCAACTCCTGTCCATAAAAACAAAGATACTTCAATCACATAGCAGCCAGCTTTTAAAATATGTTATTTTCGATTTAACCTAGGATAATTCTTTTATTTCGCTTTAATTTATAAGGAAGCAAGTAATAAGACCCTTTCTGTTAATTTTTTTCTCAATTAGTATTACATAAATAGAAGAATAAGCTTCTTAACAATAATTTACTGTAGAGAAGTAGAGAAAGTCATATGAATGGAACATATCAGATTTTTTTAATCATTTGTGTGTTTTTTGTATTATTGTTAAACAAAGTATGTTGTGTTTGTAGTGAAATAAGTGAGTGTAGCGTTTTGTGTTTTGGAAGGAAAAACAGATGACTTTGCTCTGTCAATAACCTATGGAATATAGGTACCTAGACATACATTTCTATTTAAATCTATCCATGTGAATATGAACACCACTCGGTGTTTGCACTGTTTGCTTTGTTTGAGGGAAACCATGGAAGGGATTAATATTTGCTCGTCAGCTCGCCGAGTTAAACTGCTGGCCCTCTGCGACCTTTCACCTTTAAGCAACGGAAAACTTCCAGAAAACTGGAAGGATTATAATTAAGAACTTTCACTTCCCTCTCTAGAGTTTAATGGATTTTTCAAAGACCACAGAAAATGCATAGGTATCCTATATGGAATATCAAATCCCAAGGTTAGAGATAATGTACATTACATCAATCAACAGACCTTATTAAGTATGTGTTTTTTCGGTTTTTTTAAGCGAACGCATTGTTTTTGTTTGTTTGTTTTTTCTCCACATTTCATATTTGGGAGGTTCCGGGATCAATTCCCATCGTTGTTTTATGATGAAAAATGGAAATGGAGTTTTATTTATGGACGCTCTTTAACTACTGTGATTCTTAGAGGCGTGAAAGACCGCTTAATTTTGCTCATAGGCCTTTTTATGTGCCTCTTTCACATGACCTAAATCTACGACACGCTTACTACCCTTCCAAAGGAAACCATGATAGGGATTTTTACGACCGAAAAAATCAATCGTCCATTTAAACCCGCGACCTTGGGTATAAGAAATTAGAATGGTAGTCATTATACCACGGAGGGTGACTAGGTAGGCGAATGCTAGTTTGGTTCCTCTTCTGAACCATCATTTCCTCTCTTACCGCCTTTTAGGAACATTAAGTGCACATATTCAATAGCAATCGAGGACAGTCTAATGAACATTAATTAATATTTGCTTCATTTGCAGACTAATAATTTTAGTTATTAGACAAATGTTTCAGGTTGTTAGTAACTCCAAGTAGGCGTGATACAGATAAGCATGAGCACATCGAGAGGAAGTGTTAGGTGTCGTAAAAGTGGGCAGACTTTGCGATGGTCACTTGCCCGAAACTAATAGCAAATGGAGGAAAAGTCGCGGTTCCTACTTGCCCAAATATTCATTATTTGTGTTATCTAAACTTAATTTTAATAGAGAAAGCATTGCGAATGGTAGTTTAAATAGTCAATTGAAATTACTGTTTAATCCTACACATCCAAAACATAAATTGCTTATTTTAATGTATAAATGTTTTCTGCAAGGTCAAAGACTCCGAATCTGCCGGGGCTAGCGACAGCTATTGAACAGTAAACACTTAAAGAAAAATCTTATGTGTTCCAGTCACATGACTTTCTCTACATCTCAGTACAAACTACTTTTTTATAGAGTTTATTCTTCTATCTACTTCATGCAAATCGAGATAAACTTAGCAGTAATGGTCTCATTACTTTCTTGTAAGTAGAAGGGAAAAAAGGAATACGCAAGGCTAAAGCGATAGTTTAAGGTTAATTGTCATGTGGTTGAAATCTATTTCTTTGCATGGCCAGGAGTTGACAAATTCCCGTATATGAGAGGTTAAAGTATTTTAAAGCAAACCAATGTCTCAAAAATTGTCAACCCCACGAAAATATGTATATCCATAAATGTTATGTTTTAACCAGATCTATATTTGTTGTGTTTAGAGTTTTTTGTCTACCTCTTACGGTTTACCAGTTATGCAAAATTCAGCAAAATTCATACAGAATAAAGAGATCTTAAGAAGCTATTCCCAGAAAAATCAAGGTGTACAGTTTACCATGTAAACATCCTTAATATATGGTGTTTTAATCAAAATCCTTAGACCTATTTTTTAGAAAATCAAAGTTTTCGACTTTTTTCCCATTAAATAGTTGGGGGTGGGGGATTTTCCTCAAAATCTTCGTGTCAAATCCTTGGAAGATTCTAAACTCAAATATCAAGTTTGGTATTTTATCGACTTTTCGATTTTGAGTTATTGTGTATACACGGACACAGACGGACCTTTTTCTAAAATGCACTTTTTCAATACAGGGGACTCTAAAACGTGTGTTTCCGGTGAAATCTCGGTATCAAAATTTTGGGTGAAATGCAATACCTGTTCTATACACTATGTACATAGTAGTGTAGAGAAAGTAAAAACAGGTATGTACTGGCGGGCTTGTTCGCTTTGTGGCGACCGTGTAGAAAACAAGAGGTAGTAAATTAGTATATTATGTGTTTATGCACATACCGTTAGACGAAAAGAAAAAAAAACACAAAATGTATCAATTTTCAAAATATCTGCACTTATATCCTGTATGTTTAAGGGTTGTAGGACCAGGCGACGGAGATTGGTGAGTTTAGCGGGGATATGGACTGTGCGCCTCCGGAGACCCCCAAATTGAACATGAAACATGCAGGCTCGCGCCAATGTCAGAAATGATGTCCTCTGAATCGATAGGGACCTCGACCTTGTTAGCGATTATTTGATCTCACCTTTGTCCTTCCTCTCAGGTAGCACAAGAATCTACAAGACCTAAATCGTATTCACTCTTAGGTTGATCCGCACCACAACGGACCCACGTGATAGTACACCGCTGTACAACAGTAGCAATGCGCGGAGAAAGTAATCCTATGATAGTTGTCTAAATTTCAGAATAAGTTGTACTTAAATGGTGTAATATTCTATACAAATATCCAAGAGTTTGATTTATTTATGTCGTTAAACACAGCTACAAGTCACTTGTACGAGTCAATTGATATCCGGAGTATTGTTTACAACAGTTGCTGTTTTCGCCGAGTTACGTAAAGCATAAGGCGATTAGTGGTGAAAAAGCAATAATGCTGAATGTTTGTTATAGGTTTTGCAGAAATATAGAACATTTTCCATAAAAGAAGTGGTGAAATTAACTCTTGAGTTCACCGGTATTTCGACTACGGATATAAACAGAGATCATAAAGAAAGAGCTGAAAATGCTATATTTCATTGGGAGGGAAGCTTCCTTCCCAAACCTGCTCATCTTCCCCCTCACAAGAAAAGTAGTTACTTCAGAGGGGCAGAAGAAAGTGCGATATATACGCGATGCAAGAATGTAACGCGTAACAGTGCACAATTTATTTCTACTTTCTCTACACGCACTAAGTGCATAGGCATTAACAAGGTATTGTATTGCACCCAAAATTGATACCAAGGCTTCACCGGAAATACTGTTTTGAGACCCCTGAACCCAAGAAAAAGCATTTTTAGACAAAAGTCTGTGTTTGTGTATCTGTCGGTGTGTGCATGTGTGGACAGCATAGCTCTATAACGAAAAATTCGTTAAATACCAAACTAGGTATTTAAGTTGGTGTCCCCCAAGGATGCAATACGAACATTTTGAGAAAAATCCCAACATCAAACTACCTTTACCTGAAGACATTTTCAAAAACTTTGATTTTCTCAAAAATAGTTCTGGCAATTTTGATTATCATATCGAACATGATAAATAAAATATATATCTTGAATTATCAGGGAATAGCAAAAATATACCACACAAAATATGTAAACCACGTCAAAACATATATACTGTGTAACTGACCGTTTTTCAGATACTGTTATGGGTTTCAGCTTTAAAATATTTATATTTTTCTAATACAGGAATTTTTGAACTGCTGGCCATACAAACAATGACATTTCAATGACATAACAACCAGATTTTAAAACATTTGACCATCGCATTAGTCTAGTGCATTTCCTTCTACTTACAAGAAAGCACGTAATAAGACCACTTCTGCCCGCCTGGGTAGTGTGGTGGTAGCGTGTCTGCTTCACATTCAAAAGGTCGTCAGTTCGAATCTCGCTTAGAGTAAGTTGCCCGGGTAAGGTTTTTTTCATAGTTTTCCCTTATCCTGAGAAGACGAATGTTCAGAAACTTTAAGCTCCATGGACCCTGAGATCATTTGAGCATCATTCCACCAATTTTATTCATCGTCCGATGTGACCAACCAGGTAAAAGGACGTTAAGCTACAAAAAACAAACAAAAAAAGGATCATTTATGCTAATGTTTATTATGAAGTAAATAGAAGAATAAGCTTTTTAACAGTAACTTTTACAGAGATATAGAGAAATTCATGTGAAGGAATGCATCACCTTTTTTTTTAAAAAATGAGACACCAATAGTTGTTAAAGTGCTACAGAAAGAATGCTTCTCCAGATTTGCCTAATTTAATAAGAAGGAAATTTTGAAAAATGGTGTGTGAAATTGAATGAGTAGGTCTTCAGAGGCTCTTCTCAGAAATTTCAAGATATAAATTTAGTTTGCCATGAAAATAGCTTAAAACATATGGTATTTTAACAAAAATCGTTGTTATTTTTGAGAAAAACAAATTTTAGAAGCATTTGTTATGTAAAGGGTAGTTTGTGTTGGGGGGGGCTTCACCTCAAACCTTCGTGTTGAAACTTGGATGATGCTGAACTCAATTATCAAGCTTTCCATATAAACCCCTTTTTGTTTTACTCTCTCTGTCCCGTATGTACAATGTACATAGTGGATAGAGGAATTATTATATTTCACCCAAAAATTCCACCCAACATATCTTAAAGCATCTACTTCACCGGAAATACATGTTTTAAGACACCCGCAATCCAAAAGATTTTTTTTAAACATGCCGTGTGTATCTGTGGACAGTATAACTCAGACGAAAATTCAGTTAAATACCAAACTTGATATTTAAGTTCACTATCTCCCAAGGATGCGACATGAAAATTTTCAAGAAAATCTCCCACCCCAACTACCCTTTTCTTGGAACATTTTTCGAAAATGTTGATGTTATCAAAAATGGCTGTAAGAATTTTTATTAAAATAGCATATGTTTAAGATATGGAAATAAGAATCTGAAGACCTCTTGCTTCTGGATGACTTTTGTACAACTAGTTTACCGTAAGAGTTACACAAAAACTTACTACACAAAAAATGTAGCACTCAATAAAACACATAATTTATGCCATACACATTATTTTTGTAGAGTTAAGCGTTTTCAAGATTTTCGAGTTACTGGTTTCAGTTTTAAGGTACTTAAACTTTTCTCAAACGGAGATATCTTTCTATATGTGTCTGTTTTGTTTACTCCTAGCAAACTAGGAGAACTGAATTGCATTTGTTTCACATAGTGACCAGGTTTTAAAAGATTTTACTATCGCTTTAGCCTGTACATTCCGTTCTACTTACAATAATGGAGCACTAAGACAATATTGTTAATCTTTATCATGATTAGATAAAAGAATTAACTTTTTGTCAGAAAAGTTTGTTTTGAAACAGCTAGAGAAAGTCATGTGGATCAAACATATCACATTTTTTTAGTTATGTTCACAGATTCTTTTTCCAAAATGATCTTTGGATTCTGGGGATTTCAAATCGTGTTTCGATGGAATCTCAAAATTGAATTTTTAGGTGGAATACAATACCTTCGCTACCTACTAAATGATAGTACGTGTAGAGAGATTAAAAATACATTTACATATACTTGTTCTAAAGATAACTGTATTTACAGCTAGCAAATGAAAATGGAATATTGACGCAAATGAGTACGTGGAAACTGAAGGACAGAAAGCCTGTTGAAAGTGCGGGATGTGGGGAATGGGGAAGCCAGCAGGCATTAGGACTGGCACACATGCCGTGTAATGTGTTGCTTTCACGTAGTATTCTCTAATGACTATTCTACCCATTCTTACAACATAAGTCTTGAAAGAACTATAAGAAGTAGGCAAAAGTGATAATTAAGAGTTTTAAAAAGTGGATCATTTTTGGTGGTTTTGGAATTAAATGCTGTTTGTATGACCACTAGTAAAAACGAATTCCGACTTGTCACTAGCAAAAAGTTTAGGTATTTGAAAATTTAAAGCAATAATAAAAATCTGATGTGTTCCAATTACATGACCTTCTCTACATCTCTGTAACAAATTATTGTTAAAAAGTTTATGCTTCTATTTTCTTCATGGTAATCGAGAAAAAATTGACAAAATTAGTCTTATTACTTGCTTCCTTGTAAGTAGAAGCGAAATAAGGGAGTACAGTAGGTTAAAGTGATAGTCAAAAGCTGGTTGCTATGTGACTGAAGTTCCTTTGTTTGTATGGACAGGAAATGACAAATTCCTGTATGAGAAAAGTATAGTTTTTCACAGCTGAAACCAAAAACAAGAAATATCTAAAAACGATCAACTCCACGAAAAAAATGTATAGGTACAACATAAAGTGTGTGTATTAACGTGCTCTACATTTTTTGTGTTGTACGTTTTAGTCCATCTCTTATAGTTTAGCAGTTATACAAAATTCCGTAAAATTCATCCAGAATAAAGTAGTCTTCAGAGGCTATTCCCAGAAAATTCAAAATATACATTTTATTTGACAGGTAAATATATTTAATATATGACATTTTAATCAAACTCGTTAGAGCCATTTTTAAGAAAACCAACATTTTCGAAAAACGTTCCTTGTAAAGGGTAGTTTGAGGTGGGAATATTTTTCTCAAAATCTTTGTGTCGCATCCCTGAAAGATAGTGAACTTAAATACCAAGTTTGGTATTTTTCCAATTTTTCGTTTTTGAGTTATCGTGTTCATAGTCACACGGACACACACACACGGACCTTTTTCGAAAATGCTTTTTTTTGGATACAGGGGACCCTAAAACATATATATCCGGTGAAATCTCGGTATCGAATTTTTGGGTGGAGAGCAATACATTACCTATACACTATGTACATAGTACGTGTAGAGAAAGTAAAAATTAGCTCGGAAATGCTTAACACCAAAAGAATATGCAAAAACTGCATATTAAGGAAATCAGCAATTTTATGCACTTACTTTTTTCTCAAATCTTAGGGTTTATCGGTTACACAAAACTCATTCCGAATGAAGAGGACTTCATAGGCTATTCTCAGCGAATTGGATTTATTCATGCATTCTACCTTTGTTAACTATGTGGCATTTAGCCTACACGACTGAGTCAGAATACTTAGGCGTACTCTGCCACATTACTTGAAGCCCAGTTAGGCGGAAATGTGAGAGCCAACACGTCACTGGACGGTTATAAAAAAGTTCTTGCGCTTCCTGCCACGTCATTTCAACGCTGCATTCAACCGTGATTCAGCATCTTCAA
The DNA here is from genome assembly GCA_030762935.1 of Hymenopus coronatus. Taxonomy (NCBI): domain Eukaryota; kingdom Metazoa; phylum Arthropoda; class Insecta; order Mantodea; family Hymenopodidae; genus Hymenopus; species Hymenopus coronatus. The sequence continues at coordinate 26,840,555 of CM060894.1, read as the reverse complement.
TGCTGAGCTGTATTGCATACTGTAGACAAAGCTGTGAGTAACTCGCTGCATGTTGGCACACAACCAACCTAGAACAGTATAATGGGGATGATTTGGAGTGGTGGAAGATTTTTGAAAAGCTTCATGTTACATCTTAGAAACATCTGAACTTAAATACCAAGTTTGGTATTTAACGAACCTATTATTTTCTCTACCACGTGCGTAATATGTAGAGAAGGTATTATTTTCTGCTAAAAATACTCTATACCGAGATTTCACCAGAAATATGTTTTGAAGACGCCTGAATTAAAAATAATTTTTAAAAAAGCTCCGTGTGTATCTGTGAACAGCATAATATAAATTCAAAGTCCGTTAAAAACTAAACTTCTATTTAAATGCAGTATCTTCCAAGGAAGTAAGACGAAGATTTTAAAGAACATCCCTCACGCCAACCGGCCCTTGAGAGGAACATTCTTTAAACATCATGATTTTCTTAAAAGCAGCTTAACAATTTAATGAAGTTTGTATCTTCAATTTTCTGGGAATAAGCTCTGGATGCCTCTAATTTTGGATGAACTATGCATAAGTGGTAAACTGAAAGAGACAGAAACGTACTACGTAAAAATTGAAGATCTCGTGAAAACACACACACTTTAATTTATGAATATATATATATATATAACTACTTTAGAAATATTCCTTGTTATTGGTTTTAATTTTAAACTGAAACATTTTTCCAACGGGAGGTCATCTTTTCGTTTCGTCTCTTTTGTTTTACTCCTGGCGACGCAAAGAGAACCCAACTTCAATTGTTCACATAGCGGCCGGCTTTTAAAAGAATTGATTGTCACTTTAGCCTAATAATCTCCCTTAGTTCACTTCTACTTGGAAGGAAGCAAGTAAAAATACAATTTTTGCTAATATTTAATTCGATTTGCAAGATGTAGATTAAATAATCTTTGGTAAGAATAGTTCATTTGAAAAACAGGTAGGAAAAGGCATGTGAATGGAACACATTGTATTTTAAGTATATTTTTCAGAAAGTTGAGGCAATAAAACACCACTTTATTTCCGAGCGTAATGAAACACTGTTAATTTTGAGAACAATACAAAAATATTTAGCGCAATGAATTTTCTTATAGAGAAGTAAAGGCATATTCTAATTCTAGAACCCCAAGGTCAAACGCCACATAAAAAAGTCCTTTGATCATGAATGCACGCACGAAGCTATGTTATCGATTGAAGTGATTCAGGTTGGGCAAACTAAATTTTTAAACGTTTCAAGTTACCAAGTAACCAACCAGAGACTTCCATTGATCGATTGTCAATACCCGAAAATTAACATCAGAAATAAACCCGAAGAAAGTCAGTTGGCTTCTGGAAGTGCGCAAGTTTACTCATCTATCAGCTTCTAAACATGTTTTTATAAACCTTGCACATTTATTGAAAGATGTTTAAACAAAATGGATACTTGCAAAAATATCGGCGAATCGCATCTTGGCGTCTTCTTTTGTTTCCAAAGGTAATGTGTTTAGTGTATCGTCTTTGATGAAAACTTCGGATACTAGTTTTAATTTCACCACCCAAACCGACACCCCTCTCTGCTTATTGCGTAATAACTATTCTTACAACAGCTTATTCTTCTATCTACTTCATGCTAACCAAAATAAACATTATTAGAAATGGTTTTATTACACATTTTCTTTAGGTAGAAGGGGAATAAGGAAATATACTAGGTTAAGACGATACTCAAATCTTTTAACACGTCGCGAATTTGAATCTCGCTTAGGGTGAGTTACCCGGATAAGTTTTTTTTCGGGTTTTCCCTTATCCCTTAAGCTCCAAGGACCCCAATATCATTTGAGCATCATTTCACCAATTACAATCATCGCCCGATATGACCAACCCGCTTAACGGGTGGTAAGCTGCAAAAAAAAAAAAACTTTTAAGATCAGGTTGTTCTGTGAGTGTTTTGAAATTCAGTTTTCTTTGTATGACCCTCCATATTTATTAGTGATTTACAAACTAATATTATGGAAACTTATTATTTTATCTAACAGTGTACAATGTATATAGTAGGTAGAAAGGTATGTATTTCACTAAAACGTTCGATGTCGAGATTTCACCCGAAATACACGTTATGTTGTCCACTAAGTACAAAAAAGAACATATTAATAAAACTCCCATGTGTATGTCGTGAAGAAAATTACTCAGAAACGAAAAGTCCGATACAATACTTGTTATTTTAAATTCAGCCTCTTTCAAAGTTTCCCAAGTAAATTCCCCATCCCAAACCACCCTTTACATGGATTTGTTTTCGAAATTTTTGAGCTTCTCATAACTGTCTCTTTAAGATTTTGATAAAAATCCCATACATTACAGATGCTTACAAATAAAATGCATATCTTGAATTCTTTGATAATAACCTCTAAATCCCTCATAATTTTTAAGGATTTTTACAAAACCCGTAAACCGTAAGAGATAGAGAAAATCTCACTACACAAAATTGTAGATCTCGTTAAAACACACAATTTATGTCAAAATACATTTTTTGTGGAGATAACCATTTCCGATATTCCTTGTTATTGGTTTGAGTTTTAAAATAGTCATTCCTATCATATCTCCTTTGTTTTATTCCTGGCTATGCAAAGAGAACCGAATTTTAATTTAATTGCATAGCGATCGCTTTAACCTAGTGTATTCCATTATTTTCCATCTGCTTTGAAGGAACTAAGTAATATCTGCTAATATTTATCTCAATTCTATGAACTAGAGTAGAACAGGTAGAGAGAAAGCCATGTATAAGAAACACGTCAGATTTTTTCTATCTACTTCATTTTAATCAAAATAGATATAAGCAGACATATCTACACAACTCACTTCATTATAGATACAAACGGAATAGCGATAGGCGTATGTTTAAAAAGTGGACACTATATGCTGGTCTAAAAATCCAGAACTTTTTCCATGCAATAGCGAGAAACAAGAGCAAATCGAAAGGACTTAAAAAATGGCAAAGTATTTATCAACCCGAACTATTAAATACAGCTTATTACACTAAATGTTTATTGTAAGTAACGAGTTTTAAAGAGATCTGCATTTTTGCTTAGTAGGTATCTGCCTTTTGTCTATCGCTTAACCAACCATAGAAAATTATACAAAATGTATTCCGAATGAAAAGGAATTCAAAGCTATTCCGAGAAATTTGATATTAATTTTATTTATCATGAAAATGTATTCAATATGTTGTATTTTAATAAAAATCGTTAGATCCAGTTTTGAGAAAATCAAAATTTTCAAGAAATGTTCAATGTAAACGTGAGAGAGGGGATTTTCTTGAAAATCTCTGTTTCGTATCCTTGGAAAATATTGAATTTAAATACCAGGTTTAGTAATTAATGTGCTTTTCGTTTTTGAGCTATGCTGCCTACAGTCACACACACACACACACACACACACACACACACACACACACACACACGGACATTTTTCTACAGGTATTCTTTTTGGATTGACAGGATCTCAAAACATATATTTCCGGTGGAATCTTGACAACGAATTTATAATATCTTATCTACTATGTACGTTTTGTATATGTACTAGAGAATGCAAAATGTTGTGTGTTACATTCATATAGCTTTCTCTACATATTCTGTAACAAAATATTCTTGCAGAATTCTTCGAGCCACTTTCTGATTAGAATAATACACTACTAATGAGATTAGGTCAGAGGTTATTTCCAGAAAATTCAAGATATGCATTTCATTTGTAAAGAAAATATCTTCAAAAGATGGCGTTTTAATCAAAAACGTTAGAGCCATTTTTGAGAAATGTTTCGAAAAAGTTTGTATTTTACTACATTTCGGTTTTGGCTTGTGCTGTTAGTATATATACACACTTATTTTCTAAGACCACAAAAGGTGTATTTCCGGTAAAATCTTAGTATTGAATTTTTGGGTGGAATACAATACCCTCTTTACGTAAATGTACTTATAGAGCAAGTAGAAACGAAAAGCAGATTAAATATGAAAATAGATATTTAAACTCAACGTCTTCCATTGATACGATAAAAGCATATCAAGCAAATGCCCCATCCCAAAATATCCTTTATATGGATAGATGTTTTTATTGTTTTATTTTTTAAAAAATGTTTCAATTTTTCTTTGCATGTCCAATGGAAAAATTGTTATAAGTTCATTCAAATGTGTTTCTCTATCTATTCTGCAACGAATTAGCCTTATCTATTATCTCCTCCATGTTAATCAAGATAAACATTAACAGAAAAAGTCTTATTACTATTTTTTTGTGTGTTCAAGAGAAATAAGCGATAGTGAAATATTTTCAATCTGGTTGCTAAAATATTGAAATTGAAATAACGTTCCCCTTCCTGACCAATAAAAAGAAAAACAAGACTTCCCATTTGGGAAAAGTATAAGAAAATTGAAATCAAAGGTATGAAATATCTCGAAAATAATTAACCCCAAAACATGAACTGCGTGTTTTAACGTGAAGTACGAGGGATGGTCAGAAACTCGGGTTTCAAAGCCTGCTGTGAAACGAGTATATTTTATTTCGTACAACCAAAACAGCCATCTGGTAGAACATATATTACGTTATTTTTCCACATAGTCTCCATATCGATTGAGGAACTTGTCGCTTCGTGGAATGGGTTTGAATATTCTCTCCTGGTAAAAATCGTGACTTGCGTGTTCAGCCACGCAGTCGTGAAGTGTTGCACCTCCTCACCTGAAACGAATCCTGTTCCCCCTAGGTGTTTCTTCAAGTGAGGGGAAAAGTGAAAGTCGCTTGGAATGAAATACGTGCTGAAGGAATGGTGGTCAATGATACCCAGACGAAACTGCTTCAACAGTATGGTACTTTTCTGGACTGTATGAAGTCGCACGTCGTCGTGAAGGAAGATGACACCCACGGTGAAGAGCCCTGGCTGTTTCCTCCTAATTGCTTCGTGCAATCTCGGCCAGCGGTCACTGTGTGCCCTCTTTCCATAAACTCCAGGAATATGACACCCGTGCTGTCCCAAAAACACTGTGGCCATCACTTTCCCGGCAGATGGCGCCACCTTAAACTTCTTTGTCTTTGCAGAAGAGGGATGTTTCCACTCCATTGATGACTGCTTATTGCTGGGTGTATAGTGTTGGATCCTGCTTCGCCACCCGCGACAATGCGGTGAAGAAAACTGTTCCCTTCCGAGGAGAACCGTTGCAAAAGTTGCAGATTTACCCACATGCGCTTCTCCTTGTGCTGGTTGGAAATATTTCTTGGAATCCATCCGGAACAAATTTCCCGGTTCTGCAGAATATCGTAAACAATGTGATAAATTCTTCCTAAAGCCATTTTCATTTCTACCGCCATATATCGTAATGTGATCCTCTGGTTGTCCTGAATCAGCACCTCCAGCTAGTTGTGCTCAAATCTGTGGATGCTGTACTGGGCCGGCATCGGTGACGTTTTCTCTACCAGCCGCGAACTTTCGACACCATTTTGCGACGTGCTGGTGAGACATTACAGTATCTCCATAAAGCTCTACCAGCTGTCGGTGAATGTCAGCCGCAATTGCATGTTTCCCACAGAAATCGAATAGTCTTCGCGAGACCAGTTTCCCTAACGCCATTGTGTTTAACTTGTAGTAGCGCTGTAGGTGGCAGTTGCCAACCGCATACCGCACATTACAAAGTTCACTGTGAAAGACGAAACACCAAGAACATGGGCCTTGTAACCTTAGTTTCTGACCATCCATCTTGTGTTTTTTGTGACGTAAAATTTCGTCTACTTCTTATGGTTTACCAGTTATACAATGAAGAACTCTCGGAGGCTATTTCCAGAACAGTCAAGATATATGTTGCATTTGTCATGAAACTATTTTAAAAATAAGATATTTTAATCAGAAGTCGTTCTCATTATGCTGAAGTCATAACTTTTGACGAAGTTTGCATGTAAGAAATACTTTGGTGTGGGGCGATTTCTCTTAAACTCTAAGTGTCATATTCTTGAAAGATGCTGAACTTAAATAACACCATTAAATAACATTCTGTCTACCACGTATATACAACTTACATAGTACATAGAGAATGTATAATATTCAATACAAAAATTCGATATCGAGATCTCAGCGTAAGTACATGTTTTGAAGCCCAAGAATCCAAAAAGTAATGTTTAGAAAAAAGTGTGTGTGTGTGTGTGTGTGTGTGTGTGTGTGGACAATATAGATCAAACCGCAAAGTCTGTTAAATACTGGTATTTATGTTCAGCATCTTCCAAGAATGAGACACGAAGATTTTCCAGAACATCCTCTCCACCTTAAACTACCCTTTATATGAAGAATTTTTCGAAAATGTAGATTTCTCAAAAATGGCTCTAACGATTTTGATTAAAATACCATACGTAGGTAGGTCGAAGATATTTAATGACAGACAAAGTGTACATATATCTTGAATTTTCTGAAGTGGTCTTCTTCTGGAGGATTTTCATTTAGTGGTAAACCATAAGATACAGATAAAATCATACTTCACAAAAAATGTAGGTATTGTTGAAATGCACAATATGCGCTATTTTAATTAAAATCTTTAGAACATTTTTTTTTAAAAAATCTGAATTTTCAAAAAAAATTTCCTTGCAAAGGTTGGTTTTGGGTGGGGGAATTTTCTGAATATCTCCTTGTCGCATCCTTGGAAGATGCTGTACTTAAATACTAAGTTTAATATTTAATGGACGTTTTGTTTTTATTTGTGTTGTCCACAGACATAAATACCACAAGGATCTTTTCCTAAAAATGCCTTTGGGATTCTAAAACCATATTTGCAGTGAAATCTTGATGTAAAATATTTAGGTGGAATGCAATACTTTCTCTACCTATGTATTGTGTACTCACTATAGAAAGTCAAAATATTTGGTTTTCAAATATCAAGAGTGGGAAATTAGTTTTACAATTTTATACTTTAAATAGGACTAAACAAAACATTATAAAATCTGTTGCCATGAAAATTAAAGAAAACAAACCTTATGTGTTCCATTCACATAACCTTCTCTATATCTGTGCAAATTATTGTATAAAGCTTATGCTTCTATTTAGTTCATGCTAATCGAGAAAAAATTGGCATAAGTAGTCTTATTACTCGTTTCCTTGTAAGCAGAAGCGAAATAAGGGAGTACCATAGGTTAAAGTGATAGCCAAAAGCTGGTTGCAATGTGACTGAAGTTCTTTTTTTTTTTTTTTTTTTTTTTTTTTTTGTATGGACAGGAGTTGACAAATACAAAGCTGAAACCAATAAAAGGAATGTCTCAAAAACGACCAACTTCACGAAAAAAAAAAGTGTATAACATAAATCATTATTTTAACGAGCTCTACATTTTCTATTGCGTAAGGTTTTGTCTATCACTTACTATTTACCAGTTATTGAAAATTCCGTAAAACTCATCCAGAATAAAAATGTCTTCAGAGGCTAATCCAAGAAAATTGAAGATTTACATTATTATTTCTTTAATATACGATATTTTAATCAAAATTGTTGGAGCTATTTTTGAGAAAATCAGAATTTTCTAAATTTCTCCATGTAAAATGTAGTTGGGGTGGGGAAATCTTATTGAAAATCTTCGTATCACATTCTTGGAAGACACTGAACTTAAATACCAAGTTTGGTATTTAACGAAGTTTTCGTTCTTGAGCTATGATGTTCACAGAGACATACTGACAGACTGACAGACACATACATGATTTTTTTTCTAAAAACGCTTTTTTTCGGATTCAGGGGGTCTCAAAACAGATATTTCCGGTGAAATCTCGGTATCAGTTGTTTGGGTGAAATACAATATGTTCTCTATACACTATGTACATAGTTCTACGTATAGAGAAAGTAACGGCTCTGTATTTGAAGTGGAAATCATGTTAACTTTTTCCGTGTGTTTACACTGTACTTGTATATCATCATGAACTCCAGAACAAGGAACGCGATGATTCCTTCACCGTTTACGTAACAGAAGAAGAGCGACACTATGCTTGGATTTACCACGTGGAGTATTTTAATTTCATAACGCGCGGAGGGTTATCTGCACACGTTAAATACGGCGCTATAGGGCCACTGAGTAATACGTAATACATTTAATAAATACGTATATTGTAAGCTTGCAAATTGTTGTATTGTGCTCTCCAGGTAACCAACATTGCAAATATAAACTAGAAGCGTGGTTTGCCTGTTTTGTTTTGAACCAGATCTACATTGCACATATTGTCACCCATGATATGTTTGAAATTCATAAAGTTCGTTCTTATGGAATTAAATATTGTGCTCTATGTGATGTATGTGCAGAATGTGGTGGAGTGAGATTAAAACAAATACCGCACTGAGTTCGTTGTTTATATGAGTATGCAAGATGGCTTGTTAGTCAGTACCATCTGTCTGTATAAGAACAAATAGCTATAGGGTGCTAAAACTATACAGAATGGTCCATAAAGTGTTACACGTGAATGTCTCGCAATGGGATTTTCAATTTTTACTTTCTCTACACGTACTACGTACATAATGTATAGAGAAAGTATTGTAATGCACCCAAAAATTCGATTTAAAGATTACACCGGAAATACATGTTTTGGGTCCCCCTGAATCCAAAAAAAAAAAAAAGGATTTCTGGAAAAAGATCCATGCGCGTGTGTGTGAACGCGATAACTCAAAAAAGAAAAGTCAGTAAAATACCAAACTTATTATTTAAGTATTCCCCCACCCCAAACTACACTTTACATAGAAAACATTTCGAAAATTTTGAGCTCTAACGACTTTGACTAATATGCCGTATATTAAAGATATTTATATGACAAATAAAATGTATATCTTTAGTTTTCTGGGAATACCCTCTGAATGAATTTTGCTGAATTTTGCCTCATTGATAAACTGTAACACATATACCAAAATGTACTACACAAAAAATGTAGATCTCGTTAAAACACACAATTTATGAAATAAATGTTTTTTTCGTGGACTTGACTATGTTTGAGATATTCCCTGTTATTTGTTTCAGATTTAAAATACTTAAAAACCTTTCTCATACGGAAATTTGTGAACTCTTTATCATGCATAGAAATGGATTTCAACCACATGACAACCAGCTTTTAAAATATTTGACTATTTTTAGCTTTGGGTATTCCCTTATTTACCTTCTACTTACAGGAAGCAAGTAATTAAGACAATTTCTGATCATGTTTATCCCGAGCATCATAAATTAGATAGAAGAATAAGCTTTCTAACAATAATTTGTTACAGAGATGCAGAGAAAGTCGTGTGAATGGAGCACATCAGTTTTTTTAGAATCATTTTCTACTAATTTATAGGTACTTCAAAGAAAGCATCCTATAATAGCTAAACAATTCATATTAGAAAAAAAATGTTCTTATAAAAGTTTCTTAGTTTATTGTGGCGAACCAGAATATTAAAAAATTACCATGGTTTCATTTAAAATTCTGAGATTGGCCCCCGTGGGGGGATATTCACCTAGCGCTTTATATGGGCTATTCTTTATCTTACTTTCTCTGTTGTATAGAATGTATGAGGTTTAAATCATCACTTAAACTGAAGAAAAACTTTGAAAGATATAGTAAAAAAAAAAAATCTCAATATGAGATCTGGTGGCAGCATGCTATTTCACATTCAAGACGTTCCAAGTTCCAATCTCGGTTAGGATAATTTATCCAGATAAGTTTTTACTTTCCGGGGTCTTCCCTTACCCTGGGAAGACAAATGTCGGTTAATTTTAATCTCTATGGACTTTGGGTTCATTTGAGCTTCATTTTACCCATTTGATTCATCGTCCGATATGACATACCAAGTTAAATGACATTAAAATGGAAAAAGAAAAAAATATGTGCTACGTTCACATGATTTTCTCTACCTATGCTGCAGAAATCTATTCTTGCAAAGCCTTATTCCTTTATCTTCTTCATGCTTATTGACCGAAATATTTGTATTACCATATTTCCTTGTGAAAGGGGAATTAGGATACAATAAGCTAAATCGATAGTCAATATTTTAAAAGCCGTTGCTATAAAACTTTTTTTTCCCCATTTGACAAAATTATAAGTAATAAAATTGTTAAATATATGACAAGGAATATCTCGGAAATGGTCAACTCCATGAAAAAAATGTATATAACAAATTCTATGTTTAAATGAGATCTACATTTTTACTTTCTCTATACATACTATGTACATAGTGTATAGAGAAGGTATTGCACTCCACCAAAAATTCGATACCGATATTTCACCGGAAATATATGTTTTAGAGTCCCCTGTATCCAAAAAAAATATTTTCAGAAAAAGGTCCGTGTGTGTCTGTGTGTGCCCGTATGTCCGTGTGTCTGTGAACACGATAACTCAAAAACGGAAAGTCCTTAAAATACCAAACTTGGTATTTGAGTTTAGTATCCTCCAGGGATGCGACACTAAGATTTTGAGAAAAATCCCCCCACCCCAAACTACCCTTTACATAGAACTTTTTTAGAAAATTTTGATTTTCTAAAAAATTGCTCTAACGAGTTTGATAAAAATATCGTATATTAAAGATATTTACCTGACAAATAAAATTTATATTTTTAATTTTCTGGGAATAGACTCTGAAGACTATTTTATTCTGGGTCAATTTTACGGAATTTTGCATAACTGCTAAACCATAAGAGATGAACAAAAACTTACCACACAACAAATGTAGGGCACTTTAAAACACATAATTTATGTTATATACATTTTTCTCGTTGAGGTGATTATTTTTGGGATATTCCTTGTTTTTGGTTTCAGCTATAAAAAACTTATACTTTTCTCGTACAGGACTTTGTGAACTCGTGTCCATACTAACAAAGGAACTTCAGTCACATAGCAACCAGCTCTTGACTATCTCTTTAACTTATGGTACTTCCTTATTTCGCTTCTACTTACAAGGAAGCAAGTAATAAGTCTATTTCTGTTAATTTTTTCTCGACTAACAGGAAGTAAATAGAAGCAAAAGCTTTTTAAAAGTAATTTATTGCAGAGATATTGAGAAAGTCATGTGAATGTAACACTTCAGAATTTTTGTCTTAAGTTTTCTCTATCTCTTACGGTTTACCAGTTTTACAAAAGTCCATCGTGTCATAAACTCCATTCATTTACTGTTTCCTAAGATTGTGGAAAAGAGATTAGTACACAAGTATATAAAAAAGAAAAAGACAGGAAATAAGCCAAACAACAGTCGTACAGACAATTAACGGCCCAGAGGGCTGCTGTCATCCATAGATACATCCATTTGTAGAATAACTCACGTTCAGCTCGCGAGAGGCACTGTTAGTCATGGTAGCTCTTAGAAGTAACTCAGGTTCAAAATATAAGAGATGCTGATGCTATCCATGGCAACTGAAATTCAGAAGTAATTAGAACGACTACCAAAGGCCGGTCTCTCCTGCTCTCTGATACGACTTTGTGCACCCTTCAGCAGGTGCTCAGAAGTGTTCGGCTATGATAAAGTAACGTCAATTCATATGTCGCGGTAAAAGCTGCATAAATTTGATTGTTCGGTATATGCATGCATGTATATTGTCATTGATTATGAAAATATCCTTGATAGTTAAATATTTTATATTTTAATTTAATAGCTACAGCAAGTATTAATCTAAGTATTTGTCATTCTAGGGTCGATGCCAGGAGCTGGAGCCCCTGAGAACATCACCATCATGTTCCTGAACCCAAACTCGGTCAAAGTATCATGGTCAACATCTGTTGAAAACATAGAGAAATATGACGTCACGTACAAACCAATAAACGCCAGGTATCTGAAGTAGAGAAATAGGAAGTAATCATATTAATTCGTAGAAATGTCAGATTTAAAGTGCTCTAGTTTTGATAGTGCGATAGATTTGATAGTCCATACCAAAACTTAAATTTTCTCCCCTTTTATCATAGTAATTAGAAAAAGAATATACCTGTTATATTAGTTGATAGCGATAGTTTGATGCTTGATTAGTATATAGTTTTGTGTGCTTGTTAAATGCTATAGCAACGGGTAGCATAAAGAAGGCTGAGTACAAGCCATGTAGCTGAATCCCTAGAAAAATACATCTTTATTATCCAGTGGCTTCCTTTTGCAAACGTATATTATGTAGTTCTGACAGTTAATTTGTTACCCCTGATGATAGCAGTAAGGTCAGTTTATTGATAAATATTGCTCTATGAATGTGGGAAGTCATTATTACAGAATAGAGGAGTAGCTCTAGATTTTGTTATACATTCACGCTATTTTTGACACGGTCGCATTTTATTGTTCTGGTGAATTATTAATAAAAACAATGTCTAACATACTGAGTAACTTTTACTTCCCGTTTTATTTACAGACTTCTTCAGGTCTATTATCAACCATTTTATTTATTCGCGATATTTAATTAGTTATAACTATAAAGTACTTTTTGTCTATTTAATTGCTCTATATCCACTTTAAATCTCATTAATTCCATTAAAACATTGATTTCCCTTCTTCATTTACTTTTCTCCTCATCTAGTTATAACCATTGCACGAGGGGCACAAGGGACCTTGGCTTACCGCCCGGCCGCTGCTTCGCCTATATCGGTCATGAATAGGGTGCAGTGCTGGAGGGTGAGACGTGATCGATCGCGCCTCGAGTCCCTCCCGGCCGGTTAATGCGGTCTTGTCGATCTGGAGCTGCTACTTCTTAATTAAGAAGCTCCTCAATTGACCCTCATGGACCTCACGAGGCTGAGTGCCCCCTGGGTCAGGTCTCCCAGCGGGTAAAGTTCCCCACGCCGTTACCGGGAATCGAACCCAGTTCTCCACTTAGCAAGCAGCTGCGCTACCACCGCGCTAAGAAGACGACCATCTAGTCATAACTCTAGGATTTATTATTCTTATAATGAGATGCTATCTTTTCTTTAATGTAAATGTCGTTTGTTTCCATTTCATCCTTAGTTATTTATTTAAAAAAGTAGGTAAATTAAGACATAAAGTATAATATTATTTTATTTTCACCTTAGTGTATGTTATTAAAGACCAACATTTGTATTGTTAAGCACTGGTTTCCTTGAAAACGATTTCATGTGTTGGAATTCTTGAAAGTTAGTTAATCTCTGAACAGTTTGATTTTTCTTTGGGTTCCACAAATGCTAATCACCAATCAGTGAGTGTGCAACTGATTATCAAAATACATTTGGCAACAGTGAACTTTAGAACTATGGCCAGTTTACGATGCTCCTTTCTTTGTTTTGAGCGGAGGACCTGCTGGATACGAATTTGAAATGGGTGAAAATAAACCGCTTTAAAAGGTCCCAGCAATCTCGTATATTGTTTATACTTCTAATCACAAAACAAACAGTTAATTTGTGAACTCCAATAAAATCGCAAAACATAACCTTAGAGGTGCCAACAGCATGAAACGTCAGTGTGATTTACAGTTGGTTCATTACAGAAAGTGGGAAGTTCCGATTAGTCTGTCAAGCTAAATTTCTTTTGATGCTTGAAATTAAAAATACAAAAGAGACCTTAACCTAAATCTCGGTTCAAATGCCCTATTGCTATATGCAAAAAGCAATTTTTGTGTGTCTCTGAAAAAAAACTGATACGAAAATAGAAGATTCACTCTTCTTCATTCTTAATTTTAGGTTAGTTTATCTCCTGTCTTTTTTTATCTCTAAAAATATGAATAAAGGCGCTTGTGAAAAGTTTTCAAATTACTCGGAACAAAAACAGACACTATTCTGAATTCTTTCCCTCAAAAATAATTTTATAATTTAAAGTTGTGCAACTTACCATATTTTTTATGAAGAAAAATCAGGCAAACTCTACTGATCAAATATGATGTGAAAATAATCTCCAATCAAATTCTAATTGGCCTTTGTGCACAGAAATTGTGTTGATCGCCAATCAAAGCCACTTTAATCCTCAATCAATTTATGTTTACTTTCCTGCAATCATGTCAATCTGTGCAAATACCACCGGGAACATGTTTTATACGATCGTACAAAAATGAAGTGTAATTGAAATATAAGATATTTATCCCTCACTCTGTGCTAGAAGCATGCCGTATAATTCACAATAAACACTAGCTTAGAAATCCACAATGAAATAGTGTGAAAGTTACGAGTAGTGGCTATAAATAAAGTTGTTTTCTGTAAGGAAGACTGCCTGGCTAATAATCCTTTTTTCGGGTAGTTGTAGAGCTAAAGAAGTATTTAATAATTGTGATGATAAATGAAGATCATTGCCTTTTTTCTACTCGTGCAATACTTTTTTGTATTCTGGGAGAGCAAACAACAAAGGTAAAAGGCTGCCTCTGTAGTCGAGTGGTCAGAGTTCTTGCCTCCCAACCCCGAGTTCCCGGTTCAACTCCCGACTGGGATGGGGAATTTTTTTTTAATTAATTCGTTCCCTATCCCCCACATGGTCTGGAAGTAAGAATCTGGTACTGAATGCATGTATCTTTAGCAGTATGAAACTAAAAAAGCACGTTAAGAAAATCTACTTTTCGGGGAGAAAAACACCAGCTTTAGTTTCTCGGGACAAAGCCCTCATATGACCCAGTTAAAAAGCGGTATATAAAAAAAACAATATAAAATTATATTGTATTCCTATTGTAAAATACTATTTCATTGTTGAAGGGCATATAAATAAAATTATATAAACATTATATTGTATTCTTATTGTAAAGTCCTATTACAATTGTCGCGATTGTATTGTTGAAGCGACATTAAATAAATCAAAGGGCTGTAAAGAAAGTAGTGGCAACATGGTCCCCACATTCACAGGAGAGCGGGTATGAGCCAATAGGACATGGGAGCGGTCAGGTGACTAGTGTCGATGTGTGATGTGCATTGGTCGGGCTGCCAGTTGAGAGTGTGTTGTTGCTGTGTAGTGTTAAAGTGAACAGTGTCAAGTGCACCGCTCTAAAGCATGTTTGCCAAAGGCGATCAGCATTTGTGGATTAAAATCGAAGTTGCCCGTGGAAAAAATGTATCAGCGCGTTATCGAGGATTACGTGAAGCCTGTGGCGGGAATGCATTGCGGTGCGGGATGGTTGCACGATGAGTCAAGGTGTTTCGTGCAGGTCGGACTGAGACTGTGGATTTGCACCGCATAGGTCGGCCGTCCATTCCGCAAGATCGGATTGACATCGTGAGTGGTCTCGTTGCTTTGGACCATCGATGTACTGTTCGGGAGGTTGGTCTCAATCATCAAACGTCCTGACGAAATGTCTTCACCTGAGGAAAATTGCGTCCCGTGGGTTCCACATCGACTCACTGAGGTACAGAAATGGCATCGGTATCCACTGGCTGGCATCCACCTGGACAGATACCACAACGAAGGAGACGCATTTCTGCAGCGTATTGTCGCCATTGATGAGCCTATGAACACAAAGTTCGACAGGAACCCAATGGGGTGAAGCTGATGCTGATTGTGACATACGACTACGAGGGGGTTATTCTTAAGCATTCTGTGCCTGAGGGACAAACCGTCAACAGTGACTACTATTGCCGAATTTTGGAGCGACATTTCGTCCAGCTATGCGGCGCAAACGTCCACGTTTATTGCGAGACGATCACCCCATGGTGCGTTGTCATGTCGCAAACAATGTCCAGTTCTTATTGCAACGGTGGCATTGGGAGGTTTTAGAACATCCTCCGTACGCACCAGACATGAGTCCTTTGACTTCGACCTATTTGCGAAGTTGAAGGAACCCCATCCAAGGCCGCCGATTTCCTGACGTGGCGTCTATAGTCCGCGGAATAGGGCGCTCCGTCGCAGTCATCAACAGAGATCGCCTTGCCAACGGTCCCCAACGGCTGCCCTACATTTGACAAAAGGCCAGGAACTTTGCGGGTGACTACATTGAAGGAATGTTATGCAATTGTACTTGTGAGTTCAATAAATATTGTGCTCTATCAATGTTGCCACTACTTTATTTACAGCCCTCGTATATACAATGTTGATGGGTTCCGTTCACATGACTCTAGCTATTTCACAAACCAACTTTTCTTACAAAAGATTATTGTTTATTTGCGTCATGCTAATCGAGATAAACAATACCAGAAATGTTTTTATTGCTTATCTCCTTATGTGTAGAAGGGAATAAGGGAAAACACTGGGTGAAAGCGATAGTCAAATCATTTAAAGGTTACCTCTATTTGAAACACTTGAAATTCGTTTCTATTTTGCATTCCCGGGAGTAAAAGAAAAGGGATGAAACGAAGTTGACTTCTTTTGAGAAAAGTTCAAATAGTTTAAAATTCAAACCAATAACAAGAAATATCACAGAACGGTTGAATCTATAAAACAAATGGATATAACATAAATTGTGTTTTAATGATATCTACATTGTTGTATATCTCTTATGTTTACGATTTACACAAATGTCATCCAGAAGGAAGAGGTCTTCAGAGGTTATTCCCAGGTAATTCAAGATATATATTTCGTTTGTTATACGAATATTTTAATCATATGGCATTTAAATCAAAATAGTTAGAATCATTTTTGAAAACATCAGAACTATCGAGAAATCTTCCAGGTAAAGGGTAGCTGGGGTACAGGGATTTTCTTGAAAATCTTCATGTCACATCCTTGGAAAATACAGAACTTAAATACCAAGTTTGGTATTTAGCCGGCTTTTAGTTTTTGAGCTCTGCTGCTCTCATACACACGTGGGCATGTTTGTAAAAATGATTTTTTGGGGGTGAAATCTTCGTATTAAATTTTTGGGTGGAATACAATATCTTCTTTACTCATACTTTGTACATACGTGCTAGAAAAGCAAAGAGGGTTCAAATAATCTATTACGCCTGTGTATTTTAAATGCAGATTCTTGAAGCTCTTAGTTATGGCGTTTAGTAAAACAAATAGGTAACAGATTTTAGTTACCGGTCGGGTAACGTGGCTCAGGAGGTAATATCTGTGGCCCGTGTTAGTTAGGTCGACGGGTCATAAGGAGGAAGTTCCGATCTCTTCAGTTCCTCCGATGCGGGCGCTGCTGACCCCGAGCATCCGTGGTACTTCTGACGTTACTAGAGTAGTCGGGCCGAACGTCTGAGCCCCTTCCGTGATGGGAATTGTTCGGATTGAGTTGGTCTCAACGTGGCAGTGGCCCGGTACTCGTGGGAGATTGGGTACGTTTGGACGGTGACTCAGTGTCCTCCAACAATCTATCGCTTGGATAGATAGTAGATCCAAGCGATAAAGGTCGCCCCCACCGAGGTCATCGGTAGTCTTCCCCCTTTGCGGTTGACGCGCGTAAGTGGCGTATCCCTTCCGTCCTTGCTTGCAAGGGAGGCCAGAATATAAAATAGGTACCAGTCTAATGGAAAAGCCCATGGACTTGGTCTCCCTGGGTCGCCGGCATACCTGAGTAGTCACTTTACTGCTTGTCAGATAATGTGGCCTTATCCCACAACCCCTCAACCACAAGGAGATCTCAAATTATTGATGGTCATACCTCAAAGGCGACTTAAAAGCTCCGTAAGTACTTAAGTTCCAGGTTTTATAGTTAACCAACTATTATGTCAAAGTCCCTTTGGGATATGCCTTCTTAAAATAATTTGAGATCTCCTTGTGTGGTTTACCAGGAAAAAACGCGAGTCATTTGGGGCAATTGAATGTTGTATCCGTATGTAGCCACAGCAGCTCAGTGATTAGAGCAATTGGACGGAGACAGAAGATCGGTGGTTCAAATCCCGGCAATGACATTGAAGTTTTTAGTCTGACTCTACCTTTCCAGAAGCCAATCAGTTTAGTGAAACCGAGCAGCTATTATATAACGAATGCATATGATGTGAACGTTTGCATAGATTAAAACAAAGGTATGTTTTTTTAGAGCAGACCCAATTTATTGTTCTTTTAGGTTACAATTCAAACCGATACAGGGAATCTAATTCAAACAAAACATAGTTTCTATCTTTTGTTCGCAAATTATTATAGATGTGAGTGAGAGATGAATAAGTGCAAATATTTGTCATTTGAGGACGATGCGATGATTCAGTATTTGCAGGTTTTTTTTGTTGTTTTTTTTTTCGCTATCTTCTAAATTTATGTTCAGGAGGCAATTTTCACGATGTTTTAGGATGGCTATTATTCCATATCTCAGACATTCGGTGATTGTTTACGTAACAGGTCACACGGTTAACCCTGTTCTGCCCTGCCCGACTATAAGCGGTGTTTGTGAGGGGAAAATATAAATCGCAGTGAAACTTAATCTACGTAACCATACGCTTTTGTATTTACAACATTATCTGATTAGCATTCACAGTGTATTTAGGTTTAACTTAAAAATGTTGAACACAGTGACATTATTATACGCCATTTAAATTTGGTTTTATTATATAAGTACATAATTCAAACCAACATGTAAGCATTTGCACTTTCGTTTTTTGAACTACATCAGCTTCATTGCTCCTACAAAGTGAGAAGTTAAAATTAAACCTCAACGCTTAAAAAGCCTTCAAATCGGAAATGAACAGAAATCTTTTGATGCACTTCAGCGAACGTTCGTCTTGTGGGAAGATGACAATTTGGAAATCGGCGATGACACAGTCTATCGCAGTACTGGCAGATTCCCCAGTTGTGGCGTAAATTAAATGAGTGTCTACTAATTCAGCATATGTAAAGTCATTCATTGTTAAAGGAATGTTTGTAACTGAATTGGTCCCTCTTTTCCTCGCCGTGAGACACTGCATGAAGGTTGGCGGTGTGTGAATTGTGCTAAACACAAGAGAGACATAACGCTGGACCGTTCAAAACACATTAGACCCTGAAATTTGTGGCAATGCTCTTTAGTGAGCGATGTGTTATACATAGTTCTCTACCAAATATAAATTTATTTGCACTTATTCACCTCTCACCCACGGGGAAAAAACGTATTGTGCTGCATGTAGTGTGAAACTTTCTTAAATGAAGAGTACTCCCATCACAAACACTGAAGTTAAATTACATATATTCCATTTTGAACACGAACAAAACCCACTGATTACAGTTTTCTTGCAATTAAAAGGGCATGAAAGAAAGAGAGCTAGGCAGAACACAATTAGTGGTTAACTTACAAGAGACGAGTGTCACGTTGAAGGATCAACCTGTTAGTTTCAGAGTGGTGGAAGTGGTGGCTGGGAACTCCGATACTGTAACACTAAAAGCACTGGAACCTAGTACACAGTACCAGATAACAGTGACAGCAGTAAGAGGAGGCAAGAGATATCGCAGTCGACCGATAGTGTTCCGCACGATGGGTAAGTAGACCTTCTTTTGTTTCATAAACTTAGAAAGTAGCAATAGTTGATTTTTCAAATACACAGAGTGTACGCTTCATGCTTGATCCGAAAAAGCCGGCGGAATAACGCCTATAGAACGCGAAATTAACAGCTGCGTTCTAAAACCAGCCTCTACCTTAAAAGACAGTTTGGAGCTAAACGGGAACTCTCCGTCTCTATCACATACCCGTTGGCATTAGCTTCCTCCTTTTCTACTCTCGCGCTATTCTCCGTTTGCTATTAATTTGGAGTATATGTTCAGTTGTAAATTTCAGTTGTTGTTTTTTTTTTCTTCTTATCATATGATCTCATTTTAGAGCCGAAAGTCAAATAAGTATATGTTTATTATATTACTTGTCAAATACATATAGTAACTAGAATGCTGATATATGCCTAGTTGAATGTTGTATCTTTAATAAGATGGTGTTATGACTTTTTATATAGGAAGTTAACAGAAAAGTCTATACATACCTAATAGAAAAGTCGGGTAACGAAAAATGTTTTTATTCTTGGGTTTACAAAGGAAACCAAGCTTGAGATACCGTTGACAAGGGCTGCAGAAAGCTTTTTATAAAAGCTGAAGTACTGTAGCATTTTGCACTCATTGTTTATTATAATAAATGGGCATCTATTCATTCTGTCCACAGTTGCCAGGTAGCAAGCAACCAGATGTTCAGAAACAATAGTGTATAGAAAAATCTGATGTGTTACACTCACATGACTTTCTATAGCCGTTCTACAAACTTTTTACATAAGATTATTCTTCTTTCTGCACCTTGTTAATCGAGGTATTCAGCACAATGTTCGTATTATTTAGTTCCTTATAAGTAGGAAGAAAATAAGGGGATACACTAGGCTAAATCGATAGTCAAATGTTTTAAAAGATGTCGTTATGCGATTGTCATTACAAATCGCTTCTTTTCTTGGCCAGGAGTAGAACAAAAGAAAAACGGACACTCCCGTCTGAGAAAAGCATAAGTACTTCACAGCTGAAACTAATAACAATGAATACCTCGAAAACGGCAAGCTCCACGAAAAAAAATGTATATGACATAAGTTGTGTATTTTAACAAGGCCTACATTTTTTGTATAGTAAGTTTTTGTCTATCTCTTACGGTTTACTAGTTATGCCAAATTAAGCGAAATGCATCCAGAATAAACAGGTCTTTAGAAGCCATTCTAGAAAATTCAAGATATACATTTTATTTGTCAGGTAAATATCTTTAATACACGATATTTAATCAAAATCGTTAGAGCCATTTTTAAGAAAATCAAAATTTTCGAAAAAAGTTCCATGTAAAGGGTAGTTTGGGGTGGGGGGGATTTTTCTCAAAATCTTCGTGTCGCATCCCTGGAAGATACTGAACTTAAAATCCAAGTTTGGTATTTTAGCTACTTTTCGTTTTTGAGTTATCGTGTTCACACACACACACACACACACTCACACACGGGCCTTTTTCTGGAAATGCTTTTGTTGGATTCAGGGGGTCCTAAAACATGTATTTCCGGTGAAATCTCGACATCGAATTTTTGGGGGGATTACAATACTTCTCTATCCCTATGTACATTGTACATATGGGGCTAGAGAAAGTAATAAAAAAAACGAACGAAAGGCATGTAAGGACGCCATTAAATAAAAAGCAAAATAGGTGAGGGGAAACAAAAACATAATATTTTAAAGTGAATAAGGTACCTTATACTATAGGGCAGATCCGGTGACCGTTTTCTGTGAGGTTGGCTTACCTTGTACTGAAGTGTGTTGAAGGGGAGAGGGTGAGTCCTGCTACCAACAACAGGCACCTGCAAAAGGCTGTATCAAAAATATGTACTTGACAAATGTTAATGTGTTTATTCCATTATTGAAAACCACACTTGGCATATAGGTAAAGTGAAACTACATAGTCAATGCATTGTAGTGGACAATAAGGTGCATGTGGAGATTGCCGAAAGTGAATATCTACGTCTCTCGCTTAAAAGATATATCATGATACACTCCCTTTGACATCACAAGATGTAACATGCTTGCGAATAATGCATTATCTCAATGCCTGATATGTTTCTTACACTTTTTGATCTGGAAGAGTCAATTTATTTTTGTAGCAAAACATCTGGTACAGAAGACATGACTGAAAAAACAGTTTTTTTTCTAACACATTCTGAAGCTTACCTATTGATCACTTTTTGTGTTTTATGTTTATAGCACAGAGTGGAGGAATTATGTGTAAAAATTAAGGGAGTCAAAGATGAACATGAGCTGTAAGACATTTTAATTTCAATGTATAAATTGCCAAATACTAAAAAAAATTTACAAGGCCTCTACTCGAAATCGCACAAAATAACAACAAAACTACATACGTGGTGCATTTAAATTCTAAGAGCTCTCTCTCCCTCTCCCCCTCTCCCCTCCCCCTCTCCCTTCCTCCCCCTCCCCTCCTCTCTCTCGCTCGCTCTCTCACTCTCTCTCTCTATCTCTCTCTCTATCTCTCTATCTCCATCTCCATCTCCATCTCCAGCTCTCTATCTCTCTATCTCTCTGTCTCCCTATCTCTCTATCTCTCTCTCTCTGAAATGGTTTTATTATTTGCTTCCTTACAAGTAAGGGATACAGACTAAAGGAATAGTAGAATCTTCTGAAAGCTGGTTGGTATGTGATCAAAAAATATTCTCTTTGTATGCCCAGGAGTTAACAAATTTCTGTATGAAAAAATTTCAAGTATTTTAAAATTGAAACCAATAACAAGGAATATTTATGAAATGGTTAACTCTACAAACAAAATACATATCTCACACCTTGTGTGTTTTAAGAAGATCTGCATTTGTTTGTATAGTAAGTTGTGTATCTCTTATGGTTTACCACTTATGCAAAAGCCATTCAGAATGATGGGTACCTTAGGAGCTATTCCTAACAAATTCAGTACGGTACAGTATATACATATATATATATATATTTTTTTTTACCTTGTAAATATTTTTAAATCACACTATTTTAATCAAAAGCATTAGCCATTTTGAGAAAATCAAAAATTTAAAAAAAATTATTCATGTAAAAGGTAGTTTGGGTTGGGGAATTTTCCTGAAAATCTTCATGTCACATCCTTGGAAGATATTAAACTTAAATACCACGCTTGGTATTTAACAGAGCTTTTATTTTTGAGTTATCATGTTCGCAAACCACACATGTTCGCAAACCACACATGCATGCACGCACACACACACACACACACGCTAACACACACACACACACACACACACGCTAACACACACACACATGCTAACACACACACATATGCTAACACACACACACACATGCTAACACACACACACACACTAACACACACACACATGCTAAAACACACACACACACACACACATGCGCCTTCATCTAAAAATCCTTTTTACTTTCTCTACAAGTACTATGTACATAGTGTATAGAGAAGGTATTGCATGGCACCCAAAAATTTGATTCGAGATTTCACCGGAAATACGTTTTGAGACCTCCTGAATCCATAAAAGGCATTTTTAGAAAAATATCCATGTCTGTCTGTCTGTCTGTATCTGTTTGTGTGTATGTCTGTGAGCAGCCTAGCTCAAAAACGAAAAGTCCATTAAATACCAAAATTGTACAAAGATTTTCAAGAAAATTCCCTAACCCCCAATTACTCTTTGCATGGTAAAATTTTTGAAAATGTACATTTCCTCAAAAGTGACTAATGATTTTGATTAAAACATCATATATTAAAGACATTTACATGCCAAATAAAATAAGTATCTTGAACTTTCTGAGAAAAGCCTCTGATGATATCTTTATTCCAGATGAATTTTGCAGAATTTTCCATTACTGGTAAAATGTAAGAGATAGACAAAAACTTGATTGACAAAAAATGTAGAACTTATTAAAATGCACAATTTGTTATATATTCATAGAGTTGACCATTTTTTAGATATTCTTTGTTATTGGCTTTACTTTTAATACTTATACTTTTCTCATACAGGAATTTGTCAACTCCTGGCCATACAAACAAAGGAACTTCAATCACATAGCGACCACCTTTTAAAAGATTTGAGTATCACTTTAGCCTATGTTACTCTCTTATTTCCCTTCTACTTACAATGAATCAAGTATTAAGACCATTTCTGCTAATTTTTCTCAATTAGCATGAAGTAAATAGAATAGGCTTTTTAACAATAATTTGTTCAGAGATGTAGAGAAAGTCATGTGAATGAAACACATCAGATATTTTTAGATACAGGCAACCTTAAAAAGTGTATTTTTGGTAAAACTCTGGTATAGAGCTTTTGGGTGGAATGTAATGCCTTCTCTATCTATGTACTATGCACTAATTATAGAAGGTAAAAATTTATACCTTAGAATTGAACACAACTGGTAGAAGGCCATGACTTAGTTAAGTGTGCCATGGAATGGAAAATAGATGTTATTGCTCCAACCATAGAATATGCATGCAAAATAAGACAAATGCCACTCATATTTCATTCTAAGCAATATACATGGATGTCATGCTTTGGCAACTAAAAAAACCACTTTATTTGTCAATTATTAATTTGTTTTGAAAACTAAAGGTAATTTTTTGCTATTTTAGTTAAAATTTGTTGTATAGAATTCCGAAATGGTATTCCAAGCAACCCGTATTCTCATAGGTACAAAATTATTACTAATATGTTTCATTGTGGAGTTAGCCTATTTATTTATGGAATATTTGAGTAAATTTAAGGGAATACTCGGGAATACAATGTTTCAGATCTGTAAAATGAATTGTTATAGATTTAAAAGAAATGGAAAATGGGGTCTAAATTTTACCCCTAGGGTCAGACTACAAAGGTATTGCTCTTTTTAAACCCAGCTGGGAGGCATTTATTCATTCCTTGAATATCATTGCTTGTAGGATGCTGATTTGATGGATGAAATCACTTTATATTCACGTAAACATCTCTTTGGAACTTACCTGGACAAATCCAAAAGTGTTTAAATAAGTTCAAGAAGACCAACTTCGAGTGAAAGCAACAAGAAAACAATTTGAGGAGAAAATTATATGTTTGTTAACTCTAACAATTGCCAGGATCATATCAGTGCTGCCAGTGTTTCAGAATTTTGTCCTGCAGGAGTTCTTTAATATGCCAGAAAATCTACAGATATGGAATCGTCACTTTTAAGCTCATTTATAAGCCATTGGCCTTGGCCGGGTTTGAATTTGTGATCTTAAGATCAGACTGAACTACCCAGACCAACAATGTCACCCTCTGTGGTGTAATGGTTACCATGCTGACTTCATATACCCAAGGTCGCAGGTTCAAACCCAGTGGAGGACGATGGATTTTTTCGGGCGTAAAAATCCTTAGCATGGCTTCTTTCGGAAGGGAAGTAAAGCCATTGGTCCCGTGTTGTAGATTTGCGGGACGTAAAAGAACCTCAAGCCTGATAGAGATGCCTCTGAGCAAAATTAAACGGTCTTTCATGCCCAATATAGAATGGGATGCTGAGAACCACAGCAGTTGAAGAGCATCCATAAATAACACGCCATTTACATTTTAACAATTGCAGGTGAGAGAATATCATTCCTGGTGTGCTTTACCTCAGGAAGGGAATGGAATTGTCTTATTTAAGAAACACTTGTAGGAACACAACAGCCTACACTAAAGGCCAGAATATGTACAATTCTGGCAGAACTCAAAATGGTATTATCATAATGAGATGTAAACTGACATAAAAAAAGGTATTTATTTTGCCAATAAAGCACCCGGAATAATAGAAAAAGTAAATAAACAGCATTCATATAAACAAATTTTTAAAAATTATAAGACTTTAAATGTTCCCTGCACATATACATGAGAGTATAAAAAGTATGTATTAAATAAAGAAGAGCTAAAAAATATAATATTTATAAGTATTGCTTAAGAAATATGATTACTTTAAATCTACTCCTAGGGGCTTAAATAATTGAGATGTAAGAGGTATGGGGAAACAATTATTTAATAAGTTTACCTAAAGAATATAAAATCATTAAAAATAACAAAGGACTATTATGATTTGTAAAAAACCATGCTTATTAGAAAATGCATTCTATAGCCTAGAAAAATATAAATTAAGTACCACTGATAAATTAAGTTGTAAATATGTGTGTGTGCTGTGTTGTGTGGTACTTGTCCTTTAAAGGTTGTTTTAATGCATTGAAGCCCAAGCTTGGCCATATAAAATGTTCATGTGGCCCATGCCCAAACATAGCTCGGGCAGGTATTTTTAATGCTTTTAATGCAGTTACACAACTGTAACTCAGTCTTAGGCTATGCAGCAAAGGTCATGCACCAGTTATTCTTTAGTTGTCCTTTTTTTGCTGCTATCTATCCTCACTTTAGTCAACTATTAGGAAATTTAGGAGAGTAATATTAACTGTTCTCGGGTCACTTGCGCCATTTTCCTTGAAGGTGGTTATCTCTGTTTCTTACGTTTGGTATTCTTAAATGTTAAAATGCAGCGGTATCCTCCACTTTTTCACCTGGAGCTGAAATTTAGGATGCAGTAAATGAAGCTCTGGAAAATTCTGATTGTAATAGATGTTTAGAGCACAGTAATTATATAATGTAAATAATGTAAATATTTACTGTTTGATGTAGAGCTTTTATACAAGTATTGACAATGTCAGATGCTCTTTTGTAAGATTCTATTCACTGCAATAAATAAATAAAATATCATGAAATTGTTATACAGGCATTTCTTAATTTTCTAACTTGCCACAACAACTTAATGTAAAATATGGCTCCAATTTTATAAGGTAAGTATGCTTAGTGCATCACATATTGGAAAGAAGAGCCAAAAATTAATATATATCTCTATTATGGGGTCATCTTTCCATATCTGTCATATGGTATAGAAATATGGGGATGCTTTTTCCGGCAGAAAAAGTGTATTAGATTAATTTTTAATTTAAAAAATTCTGACACTTGTGTAAATATATTTAAAGAAAATAAAATCTTCACACTTTACTCATCGCCCTCCGTGGTGTAATGGTTACCATGCTGACTTCATATACCCTAGGTCGCGGATTCAAACCCGGCGGAGGATGATGGATTTTTTCGGGTGTAAAAATCCTTAGCATGGCTTCCTTCGGAAGGGAAGTAAAGCTGTTGGTCCCGTGTCGTAGATTTACGGCACGTAAAAGAACCTCACACTTTACTCGCTCTATGTATACAAAGCAATTCTCTTTGTTGTAAACAAGCTGAGTAGGAAGAATAATTATGTACATAACTACTATACTAGACACAATAATGGATATTTTCAGAAATGGACTGCCAAAAAATTGACTGATAAGGGTATTTTTGTAATGGAGCAAAGGTTATATAACAAGCTGCCCACAACAATTAAGGCATTAAATGGTTCAAAACAGTTTCAGAGTAAATTAAAAGACTTCTTAATGGAAAAATGTTTGTATAAATCTAATAATTTGTAAATATCCTATTGTTCTTACATTGTATCCTCTTATTCTATTTATTATTTTCTCTTATGCAAATACAGTGCAATCCATATAAACCTGAGCCTTTTAATTGGCTATAATTTCTCTCTGAAAGCTCATAGAAATGTGAAATTTGTTTTAATGATCTCAGTGGCTCAGGAAGAATTGACAACAATCAATGCAATAATTGATCAATGCCATCTGTGGACTATATTGATGATTTCGATGGAAATTCCGGGCATATTCAAGGCATTGTAGACAGTCTTTAGTTTGCAGTCATAACAGCAACATGCAGTACTCACTTTGAGAGCGTGTTTTCATTGTGAAAACATATTGGAAGACAAATTCCTTGGTAACAACACAATAGGAATTTTGAATACAATTTAATGTATGAGATGCTCCAACAAAAGCAATTCTTCGCTAGCAAGAAAGCTGGAGACAACTGGTATAATCGTTAATGAGAGTAGAAAACAAAGATTCCATTGAGTGCAGAGACTGTTGCAAATGTTCAAATAAGGCTAGTGAACTCCCCAAACAAATTGTTGCATCGATTGAGCCAGGAATCAGGCTATTCATATGGCATATGTCAAAAAAACTGGGACTGTCAACAATGCCATTAAAATGCTCATAATTTCCATCAAAATCATCCATACAGCATTGATCGATTGCTGCCATGGTTGTTGTCGATTTTCCCTGAGCCACTGAGATCATTAAAACAAATTTCACTTCTACGAGCTTTAGAAAGAAATCATGGCCTATTAAAATGGTTCAGGTTTATATGGATCACACTGTAGTATACCATTAACATTGTCAGAAACTTGTATGAGTATATTGACAGCAAATAAAGAAGTAGAAAGAGAAATGTTAGTTTGACATAGCTGTAAAATTTTGTATACATTAATGTATTTTAGCTACTGAATGTATGGTACAAACCTCAAAATAATCAGATTTTGGATTTTTACAGAAGCATTGCCTTATAGGTAATTTGATTATTTTATTTTCAGAACCTCCGAATAGTTCTGCACAGCGAGATGCAGGCTCGATCTCGACGGGAACACCTCCTACTGCGTCTATAGACAGTGGGCCCCCTACAGGCCCCCATGATACCCAGCCGTACATACAAGTACGAGGGGTAGAAGTGGGTATAGTCCTCTTAGTGCTGGTCGTATGGGTAGCAGCCATTGCTCTCTTCTTTAACAGATGGGGCAAAATTCGTATGTTGCTTCCGTATCAGCCAGATTTCAAAGATCAGCTCAAGGTACCTGGTTCAGGTCCATGCATCGCAACGCAAGGTGGAACCTGTGCAAGCCAACAGCATGGCTCAAGTACAACCTGTCCACAGGTATGCAGATCTAGGTTCAAGCCCAGGGACAGAAAGATGAAGCAATAGGTTTGTTCATTTTCTCCTCTACAAACAAAAAGATAATAAGGTTGCCTATTTTTAACAATTTAATGGTTTAAATATGTTGCATTGTCTTTTCTGGGCCCTGGGCTTATACAGCTGTTTAGACATGATAAATTATACTTTCTTGGCATTTCTTTTAAAGATAATTTACATGATTTAATTTTAAGTTTATTTTATTTCAAAAAATTGCTATACATCTCTTAATTTATTTATTTATTTAATTTAATATACTACTATAATACATAATTTCACTCAGCCTTAATATGCTCCTTAAAAATTGAATTTAAATGCAGTAAAATCATAATTAATACATTAAAACAACTGATTATAATAATATTGCTTTTATTTAAAGTTATTAGATAATCACTTACATTTATTACTGAGTTGATTTTGTAACACATCACTTACAATATGTTTCTGACTCTACTTGCCCAATCATCAGTACCTAGAGTCTGTGAGATTTAACTTGTCAGGCCTAGAAAAGAAAGAGACAGAAACACTTACCCTCTTGTTGTCTCACTCTTTATGGAGATGGTTGTATTTACAAAGAGCATGTAGCCATTTAACAGACAATAGAGGTTTGGGAGGGGGTGTGTGCTTTCCAAGAATTTAGAGCAGGTAGAGTGTACCAAAGATAAGGACAGAACCAAACCGGAGAAGTTACATTTTTAGGTCAACTGTCAGCATCCCTCCTCACAGTGGCTGAGTTTTGCCCCTAGTGGCCTTTGAACAAACCTTTACATTAGGATGTTACTTGGTGGTATTTCAAAACTGAAGGTATAGTTTTTGTTTTTCCAAAAAATGTAAATATTTTCGCAAACTTCAATCTGTTTTCCTGTGATGTTTTTTAGTATTTTCAGATCTCTGACTATGGCATTTTGTTGCTATTCCTACCAAAAATACAAAGCTACTGCTGTTTTTTCATCCTGTGTTTGCTGTATGTTCACTGTGTGTGTTTTTTTGTTTTGTTTTTTCTTTGCCTCTTGTTTTATGTTTCTTTCAGGTTTCCTAATGTAGCCTTTTGTAGTTATTACAGCTGATGGTATGTTCCTGTCTTGTTCTCTGTGGAATGTCATCTTTTAATTTAGGATTTAGTACATTCTTGATGGAGTAATGTTTTGGGACCAAAATGATGCTGAGGATGAAAGTAAATAGCTCTTGAAACTGTCAGCCACATAAAAATGTAAGTGATATATGTATTTCTATACAGACTTTCTCTTAAATTTGATGTTGTTCTGTTTGAAGATGTTCTGAAATTTGTTGGAAGCTGCTGGTGATATGCCTATTTCTTGATATTACAGTAGTTTGGAATTTTTGGGGGTACAATATACCATAAGCAAAGATCTGAAAATACTGAAAAAGATTACAGGAAAAACAGAATTACAGTTTGAGAAAATGTTTACATCTGAATGGTATCTTTAATTTTGAAATCCTGCCAAATGACATCCTAATGCACAGGTTCATCCAATAATCTCTAGGGACAAAAGCAACTACCATGAGAGCTGATGCTGACAGTCTATCAGAAACTGATGATGAGAGTAAGTAGCTCCAGAAACATTTTTTCTATTTACTTTCTCTACTCTGCACACAGTAGGTAGAGAAGGTATTGCATTCCACCCAAAAATGTACACTGAGATTTTACTGGAAGTGTATGTTTCCAGGTTCCCTAAATCCAAGGGTGTATCTATGTATGTGTATGTGTGTTTTGAATAACTCAAAAACAAACAGCTTGTTAAAAACCAAACTTGGTATTTTATTTTAAAATCTTCCAAGGATATATATGAAAATTCTCAGGAAAATTCCCCATCTCACACTCCTTTTACACAGAACATTTTTCGAAATATTTTATTTTCTCAAAAATGCCTCTTAACAATTTGCATTAAATTACTACAGAATTACAGGAATTTACATATGTATATCTTGAATTTTCTATGAATAGCCTCTGACTCTGAAATACTCTTTATTCTGAATGACTTTTGCATAACTGGTAAAGTGTAAGAAAATAGACAAAAGCTTACTACACAAAAAATGTAGAACTCGTTAAAGCACACAATTTATATCCAATACATATTTTTAGTGAAGCTGACCATTTGTAAGATATTCCTACTTTATTGATTTCAGTTTTAGAAAATATCTTGGTTAGGGTGAGTTACCTGGATAAGATTTCTGGGGGGTTTTCCCTTGTCCTGAGAAGATGAATGTTGAGTAAGTCTAAGGTACATCATGAACCTCAAGCTCATTTGAGCATCATTTCACTGATTTCACTCATTCATCCAATATGGCCTAGTAGGTTAATGGACATTTAAAATGCCTATTCTATTCTCAAATGCAAAATCATAGCTTTTTTTATTTTCATTCTTTCTTCATTCTTTTTTTTATTTCTCCTGTATAAGCAAAGAGAATGGAATTTCAAAGCAATCACGTAGTGACCAGTCCATAAAATATGTGACTATCGCTTAGGTCTTATGTACTCCTCTATTCCCATTGTATTTAATAGGAAATGTATTATACAAGCATTTCTACAAATGTATGTATCTAATGCATAGAGCTGGACAATAAAGATTTTAGTCTTCATGCTTTCTAATATTTTTCCACAAATGTTTTGTGAATGTTACAAAATTGACTCAGTAAATAGTGCTAATTGACCAGTTATAAACTCCACCATACTTAATTTCACTTTAATATAAGATAAACTGAAGATAAACCTCTTGTATAAATTGTCAGTTACTGATTCTGAATGTTTTAGCCGACATACAAAAGGATCCCGGGTGCTAACAGACCAATAATAGAAGTATTCGACGATGAATCTGATATCGAAAGTGATTGAACATTTCAACATTTGCTTGGTGAGATAAAAAGATAGGCGTAATACCTGTAAACTAAATCTAATTAAACTACTGTGCTTACACTGTAGCTGGACTCTGCACTAGTTGATGTAGTCTGGTAGAAATTATACCATTGGCTTTCCCTCCCTCATTTGACTAAAGGGAGAATTACTTCCCCTCACATAGACATCACATAGACAATAGGACTCAAAGCTAGTATGTGAAACTTGACTTTACTTCATTTTAAATTCCTCATCATTATTATTATTGGTATGTAGTTCAATTCCAGTTATTCTTAAGGACTTAATATTTTATAAACATTGTGGCAAGAATGTTATAATAAAACTTTATAAATAACAATTTGCCATACAGGTATGAAATTCTTGTAGCATATTATGGAAGTAGAAACAAACAATTACAAATAATACTTCACAAGTTGTAGAAGAAGAAAATATGTCATGTGGATGTACTGAGTGATCCAAAAACGTCCAAACTGGCTCTGCAGTGTTATGCTTGTCCATACCCTCGGCACTTGTTGCTGTCTGTCACTATCATAGAAAGGCATTGATGAATACATGCAACATTTTTAAAACTACTTTTAATGTCTTTATTTGTCAATATTACTAAAGGAGATGCTGAAACTGGCCACTGCTGTTGTCCATACATTTTTGGCACCTCTTGAGGAAACCATCCATTACTCGCCATCATTCACGTTGAGAAATTGTGACAGTTTCCTGACATATATTTTGTGTGTGGGTGTGTTCACTTGTACACTTTATGCTTTAAGTTAACCCAGAGATAGAAATTGTAGGGAGTTAGATTGGTGGACAGAAGGTGCTTCAGATCTCTACTAATAATTCTATCCTGAAACACACTTTCAATTGTTCTCACCGAAAGATTGGATGTATGA
Source organism: Hymenopus coronatus (assembly GCA_030762935.1). Taxonomy (NCBI): domain Eukaryota; kingdom Metazoa; phylum Arthropoda; class Insecta; order Mantodea; family Hymenopodidae; genus Hymenopus; species Hymenopus coronatus. Next base: position 26,808,706 of record CM060894.1, on the reverse strand, counting down.
GCTGTTGCTTGTACAAGACAAACCCACACACCCTGGAAGAATTAAAACAAAATATCTGTTAGGAAATTGCCAACATTTCTCAACATGAACTACAGTGAGTGATGGATAGTTTCCTAAAGAGGTGCCAAAAATGTATGGACAACTGTGGTGGCCATTTTCCGCATCTCCTTTAATGACATTGGTAGGTAAAGCCTTTAAAAGTAGTTTTTAAAATGTTGCATGGTTTCATCAGTGCCCTTCTAAGATAGAGGCAGACAGCAATGAGCGCTGAGGGTGCAGACAGGCAAAACATGGCGCAGCGGTTCAGTGGTTTTTGGATCACCTGGTAGGTATGGCAACACTTTATTATCTATTCACCCTTAAGTTGATCCAGGCAAAAACAAAACCTAAATGACCAGTACACCGTTGTAACGTAGCCTTCCGCCATTCATGCCAGAAATTCATGACTACATGGGGAAAACATGCGGCATGCAACAAAAACAACAGAGTAATTATAGCATCTTTCTGGCCTCTTTTGATAATGTTTTCTTTACTAGCACTGTTTATACTAAAAACAGAAACCTGGTGAACTCAGAAGTTAATTTCATCACTTCTTTTACAGGAACTGTTGGATATTTCTCACAAAACTTGTAATAAGCATTCAACACAATTGTTTTTTTGCCACTAGTGAATGGTTTACCAGCTTTATGCTTTACGTAGCTCAACGAAGATGCAAGAACAAATTCACAGCAATTCTCCTCCATGATTCCATGAATGTAAAGAGCAACAACAACTGCTTGTAAACAATATTCCACGTATTATTGTGCTGCTGAAAAGGTTTACATGAGTAGCTTCAAAAGCTGTAATAAGATTGCAGGTATTCAGTGACACAGAAAGAAACGTCATATTTTCTCTAAGTAAACTTGAGTTACACGCATGGATACAAATGAGAGAGAAAGCAGCTGAGACGTTGCAATACTGTGTTTTACTACATATAAAACTGAAATGACGTTTTATTTATGGACACTCTTTAACTGTTGTGGTTCTCAGCATCCCATTCTATACTGGGCATGAAAGACCACTTAATTTTGCTCAGAGACCTCTCTCTCAGGCTTGAGATTCTTTTGTGTGCCTTAAATCTATGACACGAGACCAACAGCTTTACTTCCCTTACGAAGGAAGCCATGCTAAGGATTTTTACACCCAAAAAAAGTCATTGCCCTCCACCGGGTTTGAACCTGTGACCTTGGGTATATGAAGTTAACATGATAACCATTACACCACGGTGGGCCGCACTGTGGCCAAGTGGTTAGACCACTTGACTCTCACCTAGACGGCTGGGGTTCGATCCCAAGCAACCGTATGTGAGATTTGTGGTGGACAAAGTGGCGCTGGGGCGGGTTTACTCCGGGTATTCCAGTTTCCCCCACCATCGCATTCCACCGGTGCTCCATCATCATTCATGTATCATCAGTGTCACCGCCTGCGGTGCCATTAGTAGTTAAAGCGGGCGTTAAACACTCCAAAAAAAATTCACCATGGAGGGTGACAACTACATACCTATAGAAAACGTCTATCTGTCATTTGTGATTTCTATGCATTCATTGGCTGAAGTGACATACTCATTGGTGCACTGCAAAATGTCAGTGACTTCCCAGAATAATCAGTACATTATCTGAGACACTTCTATTAATAAAGATAAAGCGCATGTTAACCTTTTCAGTAGCGTAATAATATCAGCTGATTCATACAAATTGTAGCTCTGTTTAACAGCATAAATCAGTGATAATTAAACTCTTGGGTATTTGTGCAGAATATTATATCATTTAAGGGTAAATTTATTCTGAAGTTTAGATTGTTAACATGGGATTACTTTCCCTATGCACATTGTTACTGTGTTTTGCCATGGTGCACTGGTCATGTGGATCTGCTTTGCTATGGATCAACAGCAAAATAAATACAGTTTAATTCTTTATTGGAAATAATTTTCTACAACTTTTGGAAAGCACACTGGAATAGAACATGCCAGGATATCACATGAAATGTTTTACCTTTTTAGTTACACTAGTTAAGTTGTACAACGATAATGTCGACTCGGTGTAGATAAAACCTGAATGGCCTCAAAAAACCCATGCACATAGACTCTTATAGCCCTATATACCTCAGTATCTGAACTTTACTTGAGGTTGATGGTCTTAAGATGGATGTTAAACTTAAAAAAACTTTAAAAAATGAAAAAATAAGGTCTAACATATAGATAAAGTGTTTCCATGGCATATAACATATTTTCTTCTTCTACGTATGAGGACTTTGACCTGAAAGTTCGGCCATGCATTATTGTTATATCCTAGATGTGGTAATTCAATGATATTTGAATCAATTTGCAAACACAGTTCTTCATTAACACTTAGCAAACTTCAGAAATGTTTTGAAATCCCTTGACTTCAACTTCAGCTGAGGTTGACTGATGCTGTATGATATTAGAGCTGGTGTCAGAAGTGGGTATGATGAATTTGTTCATTTCAAAATTCATTATTTGCTGTCTGTATTTGGTGAAGAAGATTTTCTCCCAGATTTTGATGATTGAACAACCAAAACTGTGTGGCAGCTGGATTTTATCTACTTATTTATATTTTATATTGTGGAAATGTTCACTTGTGCTGGTTTTAGGTTCTTTTAAGCTTTGTCTGGACATTCTTCTTGTAGTATTTACAGTTTATTTTGTGTGGTATCAATCATCTTGATGGACTTTCATCTTTTTTCTCGCTGTTTATCCTGAGGAATTAGAATAATGCATTTCTTGTATAAAGTTCTTGGAAACTGTTTTGCAGCCAAGGCTGGTAGTGAAGTTTCCTAATTAGGTACTTTCTCTCAAGGATTACCAGAGAATTACTTATTGCATTGATTCTATGGCTGTGGATGCAATGTGATGGAAGCTGTCTACATTATTTATTGCTGTGATATCCTTTTCTTATTTTGTAATTTCCTAACCTGTCAATTAAGTAGAAGTTGAAGCCATTCTGTGATGTACTTTTGATTGAGTTGGTATTCATGTTATACTCCCAGTCACTGAATACTGTATTTACTAATTGTAAACACTTCTTCAATAGTTTTGGGCTTTGGTCTACAGAGATACTTGGAAAGTTATTGATTGATGGACTAAATTGCTGATTGATTAGTTTGTTGCAAACATTTGTCAGGTACATTTCCTACAGTAATATACTTTATTCCTCTCTTTTTCCTTAAACACATTCATCTAATTTTCTACCTTTGAGAGTTGCTTGCTCTTTGAATCTTATACTCACTAATGAGGCATTTTGGTGTATAAGAATCCTGTTTAACAATGCTAGATAATCCCATTCTCTCCTCTGCTCATTTCCTCCTACTTGCACTGCCTCGCAATTCTATACCTTTCTCACATACCTTTCCTAAATATTTTCCGCACTCAATAATAAATTTACTTCTATTACTGTTAAACATTATTTTTGCTAATTCCTCTATCTGTAGTTTATCCCATTTATCGGTTGCCCTCCATGCTGTAATCATCATATACCCAAGGTCATGGGTTCAACCTGGCAAGGACAATGGATTTTTTTGAGTATAAAAATCCTTAGCATTACTTTTTTCAGAAGGGAAGTAAAACCATTGGTCCTGTATCTTAGATTTACAGCATATAAAAGAATCTCAAGCCTGATAAAGGGACTTCTGAGCAAAATTAAGCAAAATTTCACATCCAGTATAGAATGGGATGCTGAGAACCACAGCAGTTACAGAACATCCATAAATAAAACTCCATTTCATTTTCCATTTATCAAATCTCAATTCACTTCTCCATGGCTCTGTGTTCTTGCACTGAAGAACACAATGCAGTACTTCATTTTCCCCACAAATTGGGCACATATTAGTTTCATAATCCCCTCTGAGCCCCCTTAATTTTAACACACTTATTCTCTCCCCATTTTATCACAAGTCCTTGTATCTATTTCTGCCCCAATCTGTTTTTAGATTTCTGTATTTCTTAAGCTGTTAAATAAATCTTGTTTTTCAATATCCTCAACACATGCTTTCACTTCTCTCCAGAAACCCTTTTCATACCCATGTTTCCAACACAAACATTTCCCATTCCTATTTCTTCTAAAATGTTTCCCATCTTTGAATACCAACAGAACTTCAGTCAGCGAATTGAGTAGTTAGTGACCTTTGATACTACATATTGTGTCATATAAAGATTGTACATAAATTCTGATTCAAATACATATACAAGCACACATATATTCATTATCATTCTTTCTTTTTACAGTCCTTTTTTTTTTTTGAATAAGTGTTGAATCTATATCATCTTGCCAGAGACTTAGTAAAATAAAAACATTTATTGTGCTGCATTACCACTACTTTTTCTGCTGAAATTTCTAAAATTATTCTTACAAAGTTTATTCCTAAGTTATTTTTATTAATTGAGATAAATATTTTAGACACATACATGTTTCAGTGTAAGTTTAAGGAGAATACAGAGATTAAAGTGATATTCAGCTTTTTAAAAGAAAGTGCTATATGATGGTTGAAATGTTATGTTCTTTGCACGACCATAAGAATAAACAAATAGCAACTTATCACTTGAAAAGAGTATAAATATTTGAAAACTCAAAACAACAAGGAATGTCTTGGAAATATCAATATTAAATGTTTTATTTGGTGTAACTAAATTGTGTACTTTAATGAGATCTGATTTTTTTATGTAGTAAGATTTTGTCTCTCGTGGTTTACCAATTATACAAAAGTCATTTTGAATGAAGATTTCATTAAGTACTCAGAAAATTCAAGATATTACATTTCATTTATCATTCCGAATATTTAAAAATATGGTATGCTAATCAAAATCATCAGGCCCAGTTTTGAGAAAATCAAACTCAATGACAGTTTTTCCATATAAAATAGGGGAGGAGGAATTTTCTTGGAAAAGTTCATGTCACATCTGTAGAAGATGCTGAAGTTAAACACCAAGTTTGGTATTTAACCAATTTTTTTGTTTTTGACTTATGCTGTCCAGACACATGGATCTTTACAAAAGAATGATTTTTTTTTTTTGAGTTCAGTGAGCCTCAAAATGGCATTTCCAGTGAAATCTCAGTATTGATTATTACTAGAGATAAGTACTAGGGTAAGTAGATATAAATCAAAAACAAAAAAGAAATGGAGGAATAATAAGTTTCACATACTACCGGTCCTGTTATTTAAGAACCAATCCCACTGAGCAGTTAAGTGCAATAAAATTGATCTTACAAAATTTTATCAACTGCAATGCATTCCACCAGGAGTCCAAAAGCATAACAATTTAAGAGCAGACAAATTAAATGACTAATTCTGCTTATTAAACAAACAAACAAAAAAATCTCTTATTGTTAAACTAGTATGAACTTAACCTTAAATGTTTATTGGATCATATTTTTAAAACCAGTTAATTATAATAAAGTAATAATGCTTTTAATACTATGTAAATTTCTTCTTAAATTCATTCATAGAATTTATATAATATCTCTTAGTTATTTGGTACATTTATTTTAGTTGCATTTATTTCCCCTTCTTTTTCAGTCTTGGGACACGTTCCTTAGAGTGCAAGGCTCTGGGTACATTTCCCATTCTTGCAATGTCCATGAATTTGACAGACCAGTTCACTGATCTGTATTTTGGGGGATAGCTCACTTTGTTTTAGCTTGAATTATTTTGACTTTTATGCTTCTTTCATTATGATCTACTAAAAGTTTTAAGATAAAACTACCATAATCTTTTCTCTCCAGTCAAAATATGTTATAAATCTCTTATATTCCAGTGCAATGATAATTTCCATGAACTATAAAATGGCATGCATTTTTAGCATTTAAACTTATAAACATGTTTCTAAAGCAAGTTAATGCTTCATGTAATGTAATTAAATCAGCTGAGTGGATTTACACAATTCAGCCATATAAATGTAAAAGGTGCTCTTTTGAGCAAAGCATGATAATCATGTTTAAACTGTCTATTGGTAATTAAATGCAAAACTGGGGCATGGCCTCATTTCTTGCTTCTCTGGCTGCCAGCTCACTATTATTTTTTTTAATGGCTTTTAACTGGTGCTCATTTTTCAGCAGAAATATTACAGGATCTTCTATAGTTTTACTATTAATCTAAAATGGTAAAAATAAGTGTAACATTTAAATGCTGTAACTGGGCAACTAAAGAACGTGATGCCAATGAATAAATGCTACGCTAATTGCGAAGGACAGCATAACTGTCCATACTTAGAGAGATTAAACACAGTATGGTGTTTGTGTTAGGGATGCTGCGTTCTGGATCACTGCTTCAGATATCCGCGGCCTCAACCGCATCACCAAGACTGCGGCTGCCGGTTCGCGCTCTTACACCGTGCTGACACCTAGCAGTAAGTCTGCAAGGTCACGACCTTCTATAGCATTTTCTAGAGCCACAGCAGTCATTTGTACACAATCATTCTCAGCTGCTAATGAATATTTTTCAATCTTTTCACAAAAATTTAGATAAACTAGCATTTCTGAATTAAAATAAAAACATTTAAAAAGATCAATTTTACAAGCAGCATTTATAGTTTTATAAAACTTTATCTTCACTGAATAATTTCCATGCATATGATCAGATTAATGCAAGCATTATAAATCATTAGGAATATTTGTCTATGGTGGAGCACCATTACTGGAATTGTTTAATAATGAGTGGAAATTATAAACATTTTAAATTTCTTGGTCTTTATTTAACAAATTAACACTTCCTGAAACTAGTCTTAAAATAAAGACCAAATGTAAGTGGAGAAATTTAAAGTGTTCAGAATTTCAACTCATTATTAAGCGATTCAAGTATACAGTGTTTAGAAATTTGGTTTGGATAATGCTCACTTGAATGAACTACAATGTGTTCTTTAAGCCCCACCACAGTGCTGGAATAAGCCGGATATGACAATCTGGTGGTAACCCTAATACTACAGTGATGGAACGGCTGAATGAAGTTGAAGAAAACAATAGAAAGAGAAATAAAGAAAAAACCCATTCACAGAAGTGTTGAAAATGTGCCTCATTCTGTTAAACATACAGAATCACAAGTTTAATTTTATTGTAAACACTTGGATAAAATTGTATTTTGTTACTACATTAGTGTAGTGTAGTGTAATTTATTTTGTTTTACAAAATCCTAAAAGAAGTAATATAGGTTTATCACTTCTTGCAACAGCATAAACAGAACCAGTCTCATGAAATGTATCTATTAAACTGTAAAACACTTTTTTATTATTGGAACCAGTTGAAAAATTTAATGCCACAGCCGGGATTTGAACATGCTTCTCCCGCTCTCTGTGCAGTTGCTGTAACCATTGATCTATTGTGACAACATGCCAATATGCCATTCAATCTTTCAATTGATTATATATTTTTTACCCGGTTCAACCAACCAGTTTGTATCCCTTCGGAGAGCTACCTTAATGGCGACTTACCTTTGTAAGTACTTAATATCCAGGTTAGTCAGCGATAATTTGTTTATATTACCCGAATACTAAGTACTTATGAAGCTAAGTTGCCATTAAGGCTCTGAAGGGAGGCATACTGGTTGGTTGAACCAGGTAAAACACACATAATCAGTTGGAAGATTGAATTTCATACCAGCAAGCTGTCACAACAGTTATAGCAACTGCACAGAGAGCGGGAGAAGCATGCTTAAATCCCGGCTGTGGCATTGAATTTTTCAACTGGTTCCAATAATAGAAAAGGTAATATACATATGAGAGGAGTATTACCATTTTAATGTAAAACACTTATTTAGAATCTGGAAATTACTCTGTAAACTTTTCTTTTAGGTTTTCTAAATATTGATCACCTTTAAAAATACTCACTGTTCAACTGAAAATATTTCAACTTATATGAAAACATGGATTAACAACCCTAATTACAATAGAGATGTATTCTTGACAGGCTTTGACATTGTGGTGTGGAGTAACACAAATATTGGTTAGGGTGTTTGCCTGGAAAGTTTTTTCTGTTGTTTTCCCTTAATTTGAAAAGACAAATGTAGAGTAACTCTAGGCTCATATGAACATCATTCCAACCATTTTATTTATTCACTGTCCGATATGACCTACATGGTGAAAGGATTTTAAGATAGAGAATAGAATGTTTCTATTGGAGTTTCAACAAACTCCCATGTACAGGCGTGTCTGGAAGGAGCTGTTGTGGAGGTTTTACCCCTTCCCAATTCTTATCTTGAAGCTTCTGCCCTTACAATTTCAATTTATTACTTTGGATTCATATTTTGGAAGGCTGTGCTCTGTGTCAAAATTGTTGGGTACACTGACAAAGATCCATTGTCATATTGGTGCTGCAATTGTATATAATGAAAATATGTCAAAAAACAAAAAAAAAACAAAAAACTGTGTTTTTTTTTTTACATGACCCCTAACTGATGGAAAAAATGTTTTAAGTTAATAAAGACTGAGTTGATTGACACTTTTACATCACTTACATTTTATTACTAAGAACTTTTCTATGTAAGTGATATAAAAGTATTACAATCAACTCAAATGATACTTAAGGTACTATACATCACTGTCACAAGATCCTCAATTTCAAGTAATTATAAAGGTGACTTTAGATCTGTCCATCACACACTGATCAGCTGATAATAAACTTTGTTTGTACTGAGGATATAAGTAAGTACCTTTGTGCAGGGCTGCACTAAAACTAACTTGCAAACAGGATTTCATGTTGCGAAGACAAAATCGACCAGCATTAAGTTTAATTTTTTTCCCAGTGATGAGTGCCTCTAAGAAAAACACTGAAAAGATAAAAAGTGCACATTTATATAAGTTATTTCTTTTAATAATTATGAAATATGAAAATATGCAAGGAACCAAATATTATTAGTGAATCATTCTAATTTGTAAATTTCTTTTTCTTGTCAAACTTGCACCTATTGTAGACTAAGTCGATACATGGTGTTTTCATTTTCCATCTACTTTTGTTTTTCATAGTTAGCTTACCCTCCCCATAAGTAGGACTGACACTCTCTTAGGACTTACAAGTGGGTGCCTAGGGGTCAGAAATCTGTCAGAAAGCCAAAGAATGAAAAACCTGGAACAATGGTTGGCCATAGCCAGGCAAGTGGATGATATGAAATGAAAGCCAAATGGATGATAGGAAAGGTGGAGCAATTGGTGGAATGAATGATGTGGAAAACTGGAGGACCTGGAGAAAAAGAGGCTACCACCAGTGCATTGTATGGAATTTAGCACTCAAATAAATATTATTATGTATTAATTCCAACCACAGGTTCAGAGCCAGCATAGGATAGACAAATCTGTACTCTTTTTAGCCAGTGATAAGCTCTTTATCATTTTCGTGCATGTCCTAAAGTCCCAGCACTCACCACATTTTGAGCTTGTTGCAGGCTCCCAGGACAATCAGGGCATTTGGATATTCTCATACCATTAACATAAAGGATTTAAGGACATTAAACTTCAAGCCCTCCCCCTGGAAAAAAACAAAACAAAAAAGAAGGAAAAAAAAAAAAAAAACAGAGTACCTACTGAAGGAGTCTATGAGTGTATTTACAGTGCTGTGAAGGAAATAAAAGAACACACTGTATGATTTATTAGCTTTTTTCTGCTTTTAATTTGTATTTATACAATGTTTGGTTTTTTAATGGTGGTAACAATGCTATAAAATGGAGCCATGCCATATAATTTATACCAGTTAGTTACCCGCCCAATCTCCTACAGTGAAAAATATGAACTTATCCTTACCTTGAATCCTGAGTGTGCCATTAATCCTTTAACATATCATTTTTATTGAACAATTTGTGCTCAAAATTTTTTAACAAAAATCACTCCATTAAGTATTTGCTAACAACGTAGCTCCTTTGATATTTTCACCAAGGCACCTAGCTATTGAAGGATTTATTTTACCTATATATGAGCATTCTACTTGAAATAGAGCATTATATCATATACCTCGCAAATTTTTAAGTTATTGTGATGGCAGACACTAAAGCTGTTCTGGTAAAGCTGGTATATAGGCACTGTCATTTTCCTCTTTCTCAGATTTTGATGACTCACCAGTAAATATATTCTCTGAAGGCAAATCACTATCATAAAAATATAATTGCAAAGGCCTTGCATTTTCTAATTTGTATGGATCAGCCATTGTTACTGCTCTGCCTCTCACAGAATGGTGGAAGTTTGGCGGCTTCTATGATTCACTCAGAGACATCTCTTGGAGACTTGTAAGACCAAAACAGATGATATACTCAGTCTGATCAGTAGTGCAGCATGCTGATGATGGAAATACCCATTATTGTACCGTACATGTAAGATAAGCAATGATGGGTAAGCCTATCAAAGTATGCAAATGAGTTAACTACAATAATGCAGTATTGAGCAAGCTCCCGTGGAATAATTATAATTATTTCAAAACAAAATCAGAGGAACTGGCTGAAAATCTTGTACTTACAGCGTTGTAAGTCACCATTGGGGTATGTCATATCAAAATAATTTTAGATCACCTTGTGGTTTACCATGAAATATGCAAATCAGTTTAAAATTGCTGGCATGTTGCCATGGTAGCTCAGTGGCAGAACACTGGCTAGAGATCAGGAGATCTGTGGTTCAAATCCCAGCTGTGGCATTGAATTTTCAGTCTGACTCTTATCTATTCAACACACTAACAATTGTTTCTCAAATCAAAGCCCCAGATACGACCATAGAAGTTAAAGGGGGCTGTATAAATGAAACCAAAAAAATAATAAAGATCTGCAGACCATAAATGCAGTTTTGCTGGTAGATCAGAAAGTCACAATTTGTGAATTTCCCAATGTTACAATGACTGAGAATGAAGAAAGTCACCTCAAGATGAGTTCCGTAATTTTAACCAGAATTCAGAAACACAGCTCATACAAACTTGGAGTGTTCTGAACACAAAGCTGAAGTCTTCTTATGGTGGATAATTACTATGATGTAACTTGGATCTGAGTTTGAGTCATATCTGAAATACTAATCAAATGAATAACATCATCATGGGTTATCGTGAAAAGTAATGGTTCAATAAACTGCAACCAATGTGAAAGCTATGCTGATCATTTCCTACAATTGGGATGTTGCTATAAAGCATACCATTCTTGAAAATCATACCATTATTATGGAGTACAACTGTACATTTTTGCAAAACAATCTACAAGCAGCTCTAAGAAGAAAAAACGACGATACTTCATGGATAACCAGCCATCATTCCACATGACGGAGCACATGCAGCAGGAGATGTGACTGAGTTACTCAATCCCTGGGACTGGGAAGTCCTTTATGAAGTCCCTTATTATTCAGATTTAAGTCCATGTACTACAATCTCATTCTTAAAATTACTTTATCGGATCTGTTTTTCATATTAAAAGATATTCACCAGGCAACATCCAGAGATTAGGCAGTGCCAACAATATTCAATAGCTTCTGCAAGCTGGTAACGCATGATACACAATAATGGTGACTTCATCAAAGACCTGTGTAACTTCTTTTCTGTTTACAATTTGTATGGAGGACTTATACCCTCCAGGAGTTATAATCTGGTGGCTGGGGCCAGACAGACAAACTCTGGATTACAAAGAGTAATCAGGATGGGTGATCAGCCTTATGATTGGAATGAGAGTGAGGAAGAAGATATGATGGTGAAATGGATAAAAGGAAAGCTGACTGGAAGCAGGTGGTGCCCAGATGCTGCTTTGTCCACCACAAATCACACCTGGGCTGCCTTAGTGAGAGGTAGGCAGTTTAACCACTCGGCCACAGCACCACTCCTGTAAAACATAAAACTTTTATTGAAGTATTATACATAGCAGTAATGAAAGTGAAGTTTTCACGTTAAACATTCATGACTGTCCAATCTTTACACTACTTCACTCAATTTTGATGGTGGTTGTCTGAACATGTTTCGACAATTCATCATTGTCATCTTTCAGCAGGTTTGTGGACATCTGAGGTAGATGTCCTTCCTTGACTTCTAATATAGGTGCCATTCTAATTGGGATGACCCCAAGTGGGAGTGATTGGGCTTCTATAACAACTGCCTTCCTCCATAATCCATAATTAAAACTTTTAATTATGCTAAGCAATGCCACTATTAAAAAATCAAACCATGTTAAATGCATATTAATGATATTGAAAGTGAGAAATTTGATACCAATTTAGTTTGTTATAAGTTTTCACTAGAACATGTTTGAAGACATCCATCTGCATCATCAGCTGAATTGATAGTGTCTCAAAGAGGATCCACTATATTAGTATTAATTATACTGCCATGTAGCTATTATTGAAGAACTTTACTTTGACATTAAGTGGCAACATTGCAAAATTTAAACAGACTAATAGTTGACCACAGACAGCTAGATGACAGCACAGTCAACACTGAATTAGAGTATACCCTTCAAGACACCAATTGACGTACAACTGATGGTGGATATGAACTTCCATTAAATATACAGTGTTACTATATATTATCTTTCTGATTACAAACTTTAATAACTATCATTAGACTTAGAAACATGATATTGGTATCAATGGAAAGAGAAACTCTAATATTTATATTATGTTGATGAACCTGTTGCGTATTTATTAATTTTGTTGCTAGGAGACAATATAACATAAGTGGCTGCAAAAGAAGACAGTAGGGCATTTTGTGTACTAGATTTTTACATAGCTCAGTGTGTCATTATTGTACAATGCAATTTTAGAAGAAAATTAAGTGCTGATCCACCAGTGGGCACAGTAGCTGTAAGTGGTAAGCTGATTCAATGCATCTGTAAACGGAAATCGTTCATCAGTTAGTGGGACAAAGGTGGAGCGTGTGAAAGAAAGTTTCACATGAAGTCCACAGAAATCCACCGTAAAAACCAATATACAATTAAACATCCCCCAACAAGTTGTGTGGAAGATTTTATGGAAACGAGTCGCATACATGTTCCACATAAGTGTTAGGATTTTCCAAACCCATATCCTAACATATGTTTGTGCACTTTTCGTGACAGATGAAAAATTGCTTTATCACTATACACCAATGATTTGAAGAAATTTTCAAACTCAGTTTCCATTCTGAGTTGCATCTCCTCACAGAAAGACTATTACTTGGCTTTATCATCAGGTTTCAGAACCTGCAATAATTGCAAACGCTATGGGTGGAACTTCAAACATTTCTGTAAAATCTTCCACGCACTTTGTTAGGAGATGTTTAATTCTCTACTGGATTTTACGGTGGATTTCTGTGGACTTCATATGAAAATCTCACATGCCTTGCTTACTGATGGACAATCATTTGACTTCCCTTACAAATGTAGCCCCTCGTTTTGAAGTCAATGTGCCACTTAGGGATACTGAGCCTACTGAGTGGATCAAAACCAAATTGTTTTCTAAAATTGAATTGTACAGAGACAACAGACTGGGATATGAGAAACTCTAGCACACAAAATGCCCTTCTGTCTTCATTTGCAGCCATTTTTCTGTTATATCATCTCCTAGCAATTAAATTAATAAATATGCTACAGGACTTGAAACTTTCTTGGTGCTGTTTATTAATGATTTCTTCTTGGGATGTCAGCCAGGTAAGCATTGGATTAATTTCCAAGCTTTCACTGAGTACTCTGTCACTATCTTCAGGCAACTAGAGGCAAGTTGCTATGGCGGTGGAATTTATACC